>WOXC01008690.1:0-600000 GCA_011680675.1 Gymnobelideus leadbeateri
TGTCACCCATTCCTTCTTGGGAGATAAGCAATTCAGTATATGTTGTACATGTCTAGCTATGCAAAACATTATCATAGTAGATATATTGTACAAGGCTGCTTATAATTCCTCCCACTCATCCCACCCCCCACCTGGTCCATTCCCTACATGATCCTGTCCCTCTTCTATAGTGGGTACTTCCAACCTCCCCTCACCCCAAGGATGCCCTCCCATCCACCATCTCTCCTCTCATCCCCCTTCCCCCTATCCTGCTGCAGGTTGAGATATCCCATTTAGTATGTATGTCATTTTCTCCCTGAACCAAATTCAATGTGAATGTGGTTTTGCCTTTTTAGCCTTCCTTATTCTCCCCCTCCTTTGCACCCACTTCCCTACATGAGATAGTTTACCCTACCATGTCTCTCCCCATCTCCTCTTGCCACTTTCCTCTCTCACCTCATAATTTCATCCCTTGAGTACTCTCCCTTCCCAACAAAATCAACCTATGCCTCTATCCATATATAACTGTAACCATATACACACACATTCACATATGTATTCGTATGACCACACCCCCTTCTTCCATTATTTTCATAGTGGGAAAGATATCATCACAGATATTGCTTTTCCATATAGGAATGTAAATAGTTCAACTTTGATAAGTTCCTTTTGATTTCTTTTCCCTGATTACCTTCTCAGGCATCTCTTACTTCTTGCGTCTGGATGTCAAATTTTCTATTCAACTCTGGTTTTTTCCCCAAGAATGCTTGAAAGTCCTCTATTCCACTGAATGACCATATTTTCCCCTGAAACAAAATACTCAGTTTTGCTGGGTAGGTGACCCTTGGGTTCATTCCCAGTTCTTTTGCCCTCTGGAATATCATATTCCATGCCCTTCGATCCCCTCAGTGTAGAAGCTGCCAGGTCCTGGGCTATTCTGATTGTGTTTCCACAATATTGAAATTGTTTCTTCCTGGCTGCTTGTAGTATTTTCTCCTTGATCTGGGAGTTCTGGAGCCTGGCTATAATATTCCTAGGAGTTTTCTTTTTTGGGATCTTTTTCAGGAGGTGATCAGTGGATTCTTTCAACCTCTATTTTGCCCTCTGGATCTAAAACATCAGGCAGTTTTCCTTGAGAATTTCTTGAAGGGTGATTTCTAGGTTCTTTCCTTGATCATGGCTTTCAGGTAGTCCAATAATTTTTAAATTGTCTCTCCTGGATCTATTCTCCAGGTCAGTGGTTTTTCCCATGAGATATTTCCCATTGCCTTCTAATCTTTCCTTTGTTTGGATCTGCTTAACAGCATCTTGATTTCTCATAAAGTCACTAGCTTCCATTTGCTCCAGTCTAACTCTGAAGGAATGAATCTCCTCAGTGAACTTTTGAGATTCTTTTTCCCATCTGGCAAATTCGACTTTTTAAGGCATTCTTCTCCTCATTGCCCTTTTGGGCCTCCTTTGCCATTTGAGTTAGTCTATTTTTTAAGGTGTTGTTTTCTCAGTCAGGCTGTTGACCCTCATTTCATACTTTTCCTGCATCCTTCTCATTTCTCTTTCCAATTTTTCCTCCACTTCTCTTATTTGATTTTAAAGTCCTTCTTAAGGTCCTCTATGGCCTGCAACCCGCTCATGTTTTCCCCTGGGGCTTTTGGAGCAGGACTTGTGACCTCACAGTCTTTTTCCCGCTCTATGCCCCCAAAATAGGAGTCTAGGGTTGCATTTTTCTGTTTCCTTTGCCTTGGCATGATGCCACTTAATTGCTTGACTTTTGGGCTTGTTGCCACACTATGGCTTTAAGGCCAGATAGAGGAATTTTCGTCCCGAACGTGTGGGGGGCAACTTCCGTTTCTGGCAAGCTGTAAACCCACCTACGACTTCCACCCTAGATCACAATCCAGATCCAGGGAGGTTAAAGCAAGAGTGATTACCCCCCAAGACTGATCGCTGGATCTCCCCAGGATTTGTAGGCTGGGAGCCGGAAATGCCTCTGAAAACTACAAAATGGCGTGTCTCCTCAGCGGCTTCTATCCCCCAGGGGAGGGAGCTGACGCATTCCCCAAATACAGGTCCCAAAGTCCATAGGACACTAACCTCTTACTTTGTCCTAGGCAAGTCTATGTTGATAATTCTGGCGTCTCCACAGTTCCTGGTGTTCTGGGGTTCCTCCAGCCGGCTGCTGGCCCTGCCGGCCTGGGGCTAAAACCTCGGCTCATGTGGACCTGGGCTCAGCTCCTGCGCTCTGCGCGCTGCCGGCTCCCAGACCACTGCGCTGGTCCTTCCTGCAGGGTGCTGGGCTGTCCTCAGCGGGAGGTTAGCTTCTCTGTGTTGTTCTGTGGGTGCTGGGGCTCCAGAAGATTTTCAGAGTCCTTTTTTACATAGTTTGTGGAGAATCTGGGGGCAGAGAGGCTTGGAAGAGCTGTTTCTACTCCGCCATCTTGGCTCCGCCCCCGAAATTGAAATTTTAAAAAGACAAAAATGGAGAAAGTCCCTGTCTCTAAGGATCTTATATTGCATTGGAAGGAAAGGAATGACATCATATGTATAGATAAGGAGATATAAAGTACATTCATAGTAAATAAAACACAATGGAAAGTGTCTTGTTTATAAGGAATTACCTGAACTGGGCCTAGAAAGGAAAAGATGGAAGAATTCCTCTTGAGTCATCATCTTTCAAGTAAGACTCCCTCCATCCCAGTCTTTTTTTTTTTTTTTTTTGCTTTTTGGAGGGCAATTGGGGTTAAGTGACTTGCCCAAGGTCACATGGCTAGTTTTTATGTTAAGTGTCTGAGACAGGATTTGAACTCAGGTCTTCCTGACTTCAGGGCCAGTGCTCTATTCACTGCATCCCAGTCTTTGAAAAATGCCACTACCCTGAAACTGGAAGGGAAGCACTAAATGGAACATGGAGCAACTGACAGGATACACTACAGAATTAGTATGGGTCTCTGTGCATGAAGGATAGGCAATGGATGAGTGGAATAAACAGAGGCTAGACTTCAAGACAGCAGAGTCCTAGAAAGCCTACTTGCCCTTGACTGTATTATTTCTTTTTTCTGTAGAATGGGGAGAGGGTTGAGTTAAATTATATCTGAGTGCCCTTCCTGCCTTAAGATTCTATGCTGTCTACTTTAATCTAGGAATCTCTCATCCATCTCAAAATGGCATAAAATATTAAACATTTGTAGTATACACTGGACAAAAGGGGAAGGTGCTCTTCTAGAAAAGCCTGGGAACAGATATTCCACAATTCTGAATTTTGCCTTTGAAGGGAATCTGAAATCTCCCTCCCAGGCTCTACCTTGCTCCATACATCACATTGCCTCCCTGTGCTTTGGCGTTCCAATGAGGGTGCCTGCCTCAGCAGGTGACAAAGCATCTGGGAGGAGGAAATAGCAAGGCCATAGTAGAGTGTGGCGAATAATCCTTATAAACGCATGCCGAGAACAATTAGATTAGGAGCATTAATAGAGGTCAGAAGTCAGGTTCTAATTCTCTTCAGGCAAATGAGAGAATGTATTGAACATGAGAAAAAGGTATCTTGCTAGCATAACTTTTCACACGTGCTTGATGAGCATGAAATACAGACATCTTCCTGACATTCCACTGATGAAGTGCCATAGAAATTAACACAGAGGCAGTTCAAACAAGGCACATTGCAATGCAATCTCTGCCAGATTTACCATGATGCTATTTTCTCAGAGACCTTTATGTAGAACCTGCTTTCTGTATACAGAACCTTTGGAATATAGCTTAGTATTATTTCAGTTGTCTAAAACTGAGCACAGCAAAAATGTAAGGAGGCACTTAGGATCACATTGGATTTGTCACTAAAATCTACAGCTTGAGGTGGGGCAGGATCCCAAATGTTCATTACAAATGCTTGTCAGTTAATATTTATGGATTTAGAAGTGGAAGGGACCTGAAGACCATCAAATCTAAAACCCTCCTTTTACAGATGGGAATTATGAGACTTGTCCAGCATCAGATGGCCTCAACGATAAGGGTAGGATTTAAGCCCAGGTCCTCTAAATCCAAATCCAGTTCTCTTGTCACTAACCCATAATGCTTCTATATAGGTCCCCATCTCTGCTGGTAAAAGTATTTGTAGTCAATTTCATGTTAATATCACAGTGATATGGAGTAGATAAAACATCCCAAAATTACTTTAGATTCACTTAAATCCAACCAAAACAAGAGTAGTTTGGAAATCTCTGTAAGTGCTTTGGTATTTATCAGATAGCAGGGTTCTTAAGTCTCCTATGATAGGAATAGTGTAAGAAACAGTAAAGAAAAGTGGTTGGGACAAATAAGCACTTATGACATATTTAATCAAATTACAATAGGAAGACTTTGTATAAGATGAATGGTATTCTATTAGATTCCAAACAATTGTCATGTTGTATTTTTTTAAAGCCTGTTTCCTCCATATATCTAGAGCTTAAAGCACTAGAGAATCAATCAGCAAGTGTTTACCAAACCCCAACAAGATCATAAGTCCTATCATAAGATATATAGTTGATCAAGAAGATATAGAAGATACAGTCCATTGTTTTAAGAGATCTTTAACCCACCTATCAGGGAATATGAATACATAATCATTAGTAAATGTTAAAAAAAATAGTGAGATATTTTGAGCAAGAACTCTTTCACCTTCCCTGTGATTAAGATATATTGACCCACGATTTTCTTGCCCCTTCTCTAACACCCATTACTGATCTGGATCATACATTATCTCCACATCCATTCTTTTTTTCCTGCTTCCTTTTCCTTCCACAAAACCTTCATAACAACCACACCCTCCAAACTCATCCCAATCACTAACATAGAAAAGAAAAAGAAGGTAAAAATAATCCCAGAGAATACATTCATGGGAGCACTGGCTGTTTGGGGTAACTTAGAAGTATCAGAATGGTTTTATGCTAGGTGTTGGAAACTGCAATGCTCTGGTTCATTTCCTTTCTACCTCTACCTCCTCCTCACAGTTAACTCAGGCTGCTGTTATTCTTACCATGGCTATATGCATTCATGCATTCCCCTGTAGGCTAAGGTTAAAAGCTCTAAACCTTGACATTTTGAATAAATGTACCAATATTTCTCAATTTTTTTAAAATGTGCTTTATTTTCCTCAAAAAAATGAGATGTCATAGGTAAAGCAGCACTCTATTTATGGACTTTTCTAAGAAACTCTATGAGGTGGCATGAAATGTCAAACAAGCGCTAGACCTGGTTCTGAAACTCTGACCTTGAACCAATTACACAATCTCTCTGGGTCTTTGTTTTCTCATCTGTAAAACGGAAGTGATAAAATATTTTTAATCTATCTGCATATGTATATTTTTTATCAAATTGTTTGCTTTCTCAATGATAAGGGAAGGGATGGAGGGTGGGAAAGAATTTGGAACTCAAAATTATAAAAAAATGAAGGTTAAGTTAATATTACATGTAATTAGAAAAATAAAATATTATATCTTTGAAATACCAAAAATAGAATTTGCAATAGCTGCCTCATAGGTATGAGGCAAGTATTTTGTACATACCTTAAAATTTAGATAAAACATGAGTTGTTATTATTCCTTTCACATGGCAGCTACATTAGCCCAAATGAAGGAGGTGGATTAAATTATTTCTAATGTTCTTTTCAGCCCTAAATCTATCATCTATGCCAATGGTTTATCAATATGAATTAGATAAATGATACACCAAAATAAATATTTTACAAGGTGAAATTGTTTATACCATGAAATTACTTGAGAACAAGATAATTTGTACAATTTTCTTTTCTTAAGTGACAACATTTTAATTCATTGATTGAATATTTTGACCTCAGAAGAAAGATGTCAGTATACTACAAAGGGGTGTGGCTTTCTAGTAAGTAATGGAATGACATTTGGTTTACTTTCCCACAAACATGTATATCAACAGCTATATAATAATATCAATTCAATACATTCTTATTTACCCAAGTGAGATTCCATTCTCAAGATGAATCTTCCTTTTCCCTTTCCAAAACATGGTAGCAGGTGTTGAGTCTGCATATATTGGTGGTGTTCAAATTAGATCACTTATCCCCAGGACTGCTCTAGCATGACCTGAACATTACTGTAGTCAGTTAATCAACATTTATTGAGTGTCCACTCTGTGCTTGGGTACATCAGAGAAAGAATCCAGTGTGAGGAAAGTGTATGTTTTTCATTGCTTCTATTTAGTTATTCCTCCTAACCTTCCTGTAGGGGAGATAAGGCAAATCCAATTTACAGATGAAAAAACAGAAGCACAGAAGCAGTAGGGGCTGAGATTTGTCTACTGTCATACAGCAAGATTGCTGGGGAGCCAGAATTTATGGCCATAAGTTTCTGATTCCCTGTTTTAGGCAGGGCTTTGTCCAATCAATACAACTTAGGGCTTGGAACCTTAGCAACAGAGCAAAAGCAATTATTTTGAATGAAATTTAAGATAATTTTCTTTTCTCTCTGAAGCTATGATACATCCTGCCTGGCTTTCAAGATCATAATCTAGCCCCACCAGAACCCTCCAACATTGCATTATTTTTCTCTACCCCCCAAACCCACATCTTATGATCCAGTAAGACTGTCCCCTGCTCTCTCTCCTGCCTCCATATAAATTCTACTTATTTTTAGGGCACACTGTATGTCATTACTATAAATCATTCACTGACTTATTCACCAACATCCCTTCACTGTACTTCTTATTTAAAAAATATATTGGTACCTTTTGTTTTTGCATCACCTTAATTTTCAAATATATTTTTTCTATCCCTACCTAGGGAGCCATCTTTTGTAGCAAAGAATAAGAGAAGAGAAGGGCTAAAAATGCAGTTGAGCAAAACTAACTTGCACATCAATTTAGTGACAGTATATACAAGGATCCATAGACACTGCCTCTGCAAAGGAAAGAGTGAGTTGCATTTGCCTCTCTTTTTCAGGGTCAAGGCTTGGTCATTGTAATTAAGCACATTCACCTTTGTCTTTTTTTTGGTGGTGTTCTGACTCTTAGCTTACACTGTAGGAGCCATTGTGTTATGTTGTGTTCTTGGTTCTGTGTATTTCACTTGGCATCTGTTCACATGTCTTCTCATGCTTTTCTGAAAGTTTCATTTTCTTTGATTCTTATAGCATAGCAACATTCTATTACATTCATGTACCACAATTTCTTTAGCCATCCCCCAAACAATACACATGTGTTCTGTTTCTAGTTCTTTGCTGCTACAAAAATGCTCTTATGAATAATTTTGTGTATATAAGTCCTCCCTCTGCCTTTTTTTCTGTCTCTGATCTCCTAGCATCAGGATCTCTGGGTCAACATGCCATCCTTGAACTTCCTTTCCTTGTTTCTGTCATCTAATGAGCTCCAGGTCATTCATCCAATTTTCACCAAACCATAATACCTAGCTTTTTTCTTTTTTTTTTTTCCCTTGCAAGGACAAAAATAAAGCAAAAATGATTTACTAGGAGTTGAAGTCCAAGATAAGTGAAAAGATAGTAAAGACATGTGTAACAGCCAACAATAAGTTAAGGTTTTTAGGCCTGGCCAAACTGAAGAGTAATTTAATTTGACAAAAATTTGCCAAGAATTTGTTTTGTGTCAGAGGCTATGCTAGGTGCTGTGGTTATAAAAACAACAAAACAGTCCTTGTCCACAAAAACAGTCCTTCTCCACAATGAGCTTATGATCTATTGGACAGAATAGTGAAATGCAACACATACACAAATAAGCATATACAGATTATATAGAAAATGTTGTTCTTTGGTCATTTCAGTCATGATTGACTCCTCATAACCTCAATTGGACTTTTCTTTGCAAAGATATTGCAGTGTTTTACCATTTCCTTCTCCAGCACATTTTACAAGTGAAAAACTGAGACAGAGTTAAATGACTTGTTCAGGTTCACTTAGCTAGTAAGTTTCTTGAGGCCAGATTTAAACTCAGAAAGATGAGTCTTCCTGACTCTGGGCCCAATGTTCTATACACTGTGCCACCTAGCTACCCATATGGAAAATATAATCATGTTAAGGAGGAGAAAGCCCTAAAAATGGGTGGAGGTGAGAATCTAGAAAGATTTCATGAAGTAGGTGCCAGCTTTGAGTAAGCTAAGAATTCTATAAAAGGAAGGTAAGAAGGAATGATGCCAGATATGAGGGAACTACCTTTCCAGAGGGTGAGAAATGCAATGTTGTTTATGAGGAATTACTAATGGGTCAGCATGACTAAAACAGAGAATGTTGGTTGAAGGAGAGAAATATGAAACAGACAGAAAAGTAGGTGAAAATTAGATTGGAGCTTTAAAAGCCAAGCTGAGAATTTTGAATTTTATGTTTTATTCTAGATAAAGTAGAGAGGTAGTAGAACTTTTTAAGCAAGGGATATACATGGTCAGATTTATGTTTTAGGAATATAATTTTACATGTAAAATGGATTCAAGAGGGGAAAGATGATACAGAAAAAACAAACTAAAGGACTGTTGCAGTTATCCAGATGAAAAATAATGAGGCCCGAAACTAGGGTAACAGCTGAGCGGAGAGAAGGGAGTGAATATGGCTGATGTTCTGGAGGTAGATCTGACAGGACTTGGAAAGTGATTCTTTATGGGGGATAGTAATCAGGTGATATACAGAGAAGGGACAAAGATATAATTAGGAGATTGTGAATCTAGGTGACTGAAAGGATGGTAGTACACAGATCATATAAGATCATATATCGAGAGCTAGATTATACTTTAGAAGTCATCTAGTCTAGTCCCCTCAACCTACATATAAAGAAACTGACGTCAAGAAAAAGAAAGGAAAGAAACATTTATCAAACATATGCTATGCACCAGGCACTTATGGAAAGAATGTTTTATGATATTGTTTAGAAAGCTTATTATTATACTATTTAAATCTAACTGGAGATTATTTGTACCCAGAATGTTTTCCTGACCCCAGTAACTCTCTAGGCAGGTTGGAGATGGTTACAAGGAATTTGGGGTTTGCCCAGGTTCCAGATTTACCCAAAATAGTTGTGTTTGGGGTCAGTCCAAGCTTTTGCTTTGAGTTACTTTCAGATGATTTGTGTGTGACTTGCATGTGCTATCTTTGTCAGGTGATTCATGGGTGACTCATGCACAATCCTTTGTCAAAATTCTGTGGGAACCACACTTCCTTTCTGGTTCACTCTCTTCTACCAAACAACCTAATAAATTTCTTTTTAAAACTATTTCAGAGTTTTGGGTTTGTTCTCATGAGTATCACACTGTACTAAGCACTTTACAAATGCAAATATTTCTCATTCGATCCTCACAATAACCCAAAGAGGAAAGCACTATTATTATGAACCCCATAAATTGAGGAAATTGAAAGAGGTTAAGTGACCTGTCCAGGCTCACACAGATAGTACGTGTTTGAGTCTGGATTTGAATCCAGATCTCCCTGACTCCAAGCCCAGCACTCTAACCAGTGCTGCTGCTAAACCAGCTGCCCCACAGTTTGTGATCTGCTTTTGGTGAGACTAGATAATAAGTTATTCAGGTCTATGAAATGACTCTAATAAAATTCCACAAGCAAAAGAATTGCCTTTTCTATAGAGAATACTTAACAGGGGCAGTTGGTGGTGCAGTGAATAGAGCACCGACCCTGGAGTCAGGAGGACCTGAGTTAAAATCTGACCTCACACACTTGACACACTTATTAGCTGTGTGACTTTGGGCAAGTCACTTAACCCCAATTGCCCTCCAAAAAGCAAAAAAAAGAAAAAAAGAAAAGAAAAGAAAAGAGAGCAAAAATGTCTACAAGCAAACTCCAAGGTCATGAAAATCTTAGTGTATTCAGAACCCACAGATATTCTAGGGATAGTCTGATGGCACAGAGCAGATCCAAAGACAGTGAGATTTGCTGAGCAGTTTAGCTAAGTTCCTCTTGGCTGACAAAATCTTAGTTATGGATATAAGTGACTAGTCAAAATATGAAGAAACAGAAATCTATTTTTCTGCATTCTAAGAAAAGCAGTATTTCCTTTAACTGACTCCTTTAGTAGACACTTATGAGATTAGCACAGTGGGGAATGTGTCTGACTCAGTTCAAAAAACAAGTCCACTGTAACCACCTTTCCCCCCTTCTCCTCCCCTCCTCTCCCCTCTCCTCTCCTCTGCTCTGCTCTTCGTCTCTACCTCTAAGGACCCCTCTCTCAAATTCTATAGAACTGATTTCAGAGGATAGATACAAGAAATCTGTCCATGATCATAATGGGAGGCCAGAACTAAGATGATGCTCATCACTCTTGATCAAAAATCAGATCTGACTTGCTCTTCTAAACAGTGATAAGCCTATTTGACTCCATAGGAATGCAGGTCTGTATGGTACCAATAAGTTAAATTATTGACATTCTAACAATAATTAATAAAAAATAATGTACTTTTAGCTGCTTATAAAGTCTGTGCTCATATGCTTTGGAGGTCACAGGAGGGCAAATTTTCCTAGTCTTAAGGAAAATATATTTGGCTAATTCTTTTAAAATTTTTTGCTTTTTTACTTTGGAGGGCAACTGGGGTTAAGTGACTTGCCTAAGGTCACATGGCTAGTTTTTGTGTTAAGTGTCCGAGGCTAGATTTGAACTCAGGTCCTCCTGACTCCAAGGCCAGTGCTCTATTCACTGTGCCACGTAGCTGCCCCTAATTTGGCTACTTCTTTTTCACCTTTAGCTCCACAATCCATGAAGCCACTGACATTGACTAGGCCCCATCTTTGGATGAATTATGACAGATTAGTAGCATTAAGGAGAAATCAAGGCACAGAATTGTGTACATGTGTGAGTATAAGAGAAGAGCTGTCTGTAATTGCCCCCTGCTCCAATGAAATATTTTTGGGAGGTTGAAAGTCTGGCTAATGAAGTAGAAAACTCTAGGATTAGCAGGATAAGGAAGTCAAGTCAAGGGTATCAGCTGGATCATCAGTAAAGTTAAAAGAACTATATGGTAACCCTTTGTTGCAGCCTAAGTCTAGTACTCAGCAGCAAATAATTTTCTCACTCTAACTCCTAACTAAACTTCTAAGGAAACAGAATTTAAAAATTCCTCATCAGAGTTATCTGATGACTCTAACCTTTCCTATCTGATACCCTGCATATGTCAATGGGAATTCAATTCATGACCAATGAATCATCAGAAATAAAACAAACAAAAATAACCACTGTCTATCCCCTAATAATGAGGCTTGGAATCTGTGATGCCTTAGGGTCCCCTTTAAGTAGGTTGTTTATTGCGCCATAAGCCTAGTTCTTGAGGCCCAAGATGGATGTGAGACCTTACAATTATTGGGCTGTTGTCTGTGATATTTGAAAAATCATATAAAGTGGAAGGAGTACTATAGGGCTGATAATGGGCAAATATCCAGATTTTTTTTTTTGGAGGCAGGAAGATAAAATCTTACTACAGGCTTGTGACCTTGACTTTGGTTTCTGGCAAAATTCTAAAGTATATTATTAAAGGGATGAATTTTGAGCATAGGAAATTGTGATCACTAATAGCCGACATCCTTTGTTAAGAATAGGTCATGCCAGACTAACACCATTTCCATTTCTGACAAGGTAACTATACTGCTCGATCAGGAGAATCTTTCACATTGCATACCTGGATTTTGGGAAGGAATTAGATAAAGTCTGTTAGGAGACTTATGATACGCTTTCAAACAAGATGAAAATAATGGGATAATAGATTTAAATCTAGATGAGACCTTAAAGGTTATCTAATCCCCTCTTTCAACAGATGAGCAAACTGAAACTCAGAGAGGGAATGACTTGGCCAAGGTCATATACCTAGTAAATGCCAGAACTAAGCAACCTAATTCCTCTGACTCCAAGTCCAATTCTCTTTCTGCTATATCACAGCTGCTTCTATATTATTATACAGTTATGTAGTTTCAGGACTCATTGAATGATTGAACCAAAGAACAGTCTATAAAGAATCAATGTCAAATTGGAGGGAGAATTTCTAGTGGAATACTACAGGGAGCTGTCCTTGGTCCTGTGCTGTTCTTTATTTTTACAAATGACCTAGAAGAATGCACAGGTAGCATATTTATCAAAGTTGCATGTGACAGGAAGCTAGGAAGGATAGCTAACACATTGAGTGACAGAGTATAAAGATTCCTAAATATCTTGACAGGCTGAAATGAAGGGCTAAATCTAATAAGATGAAATTTAATAAGAATAAATTTATAGTCTTGCACTTGAGTTTAAAAAGTCAACTGTCCAAGCACAAGATGGGGGAATATATAACTTAAAAAAAAGCTATTTGAATAGCAAAATCTCAGAATTTTAGTGACTTATAAGCTTAACATGAGGTAGCAGTCTAAGGTAGAGACTGATGAACAGAGGCAGTTTCTAAAGTTTCCTGAAAGTCTGAAGATGTACAAAGAAAGAATGAGTAAGAAAAAGGTAGTTACTATATGGCAGGCAGGAAGCCTAATAGGATCATAGGTTTAATTAAGAGAGACATACTAGGGGTGGCTAGGTGGCACAGTGAATAGAGCACCAGCCCTGGAGTCAGGAGGACCTGAGTTCAAATCCAGCCTCAGACACTAGACACTTACTAACACTGTGACTTTGTGCAAGTCACTTAACCCTAATTGCCCTGCCTTTCCCCTCCAAATCCTCCCCCCGCCACAAAACAAGAAAAAGACAAAACAAAAAAAGAGAGACATACTACTTAGAATGAGTGGAAATTTTCACAATCTTATTTTATTATGCTCATAACATATTTGGAATATTATGTTCAGTTCCATGTGCCACATTTTAGGAAATATATTGACAAGCTAAAATATTATAAATACAGAAAAGAGCAGTCAGAATGGTGAGGGAACAACAGACTGTGCTATATATGTCTAATTCAAAGGATATGAGGGCATTTAGTGCTAGAGTTATATTATTAAAAGGATGACTTTACCCCAAGCATCTAATCAGTTGCTAGTTCCCTCTCTGCCAAAACCCCCTTTTATTTATGTTGCATCTATTTTCTTTCTCTGTGTGTGTGTGTGTGTGTGTGTGTGTGTGTGTGAGTGTGTGTGTTATCTCCCCCAATGTAATGTAAGCTTCTTGAAAATTAGGACTGTTCTCAAATATTCACATTTGTCTTTGTATGCACAGCACCACATACTGTTTCTGGTACATTTTAGACATTTAATAAATACTAGATGATTTAATTAATCAGGAGAAAAGAATACAGTAAAAACATATTATCTGCTTTCAGATAGTTAAAGGACTGTCATGTACACAAGTATTAGACTTCCTCTGCTCTGATTTCAAGCCCACCTTCTGCAGAAGCCTTGCTTAGTTATCCTCAACTTCTAGTTCCTTTGCCTTTCAGGTTATCTTTCAGCTTCTCTGCATTTACCTTCCATGTACCTAGTTATTTTCATGTTATCTCTCCATTCCCCCAAGAAATGCATGCTCTATGAGGGCAGGGAAATTTTTTTTTTGCCATTCTTCATATCCCCAATACTTAGCAGAGTACTTGGCACATAGCGTTTAATGAATGCTTATTGATTTCTAGAAAAACACACACACACATAGACACACACACACACCTTCCCCCTAGAAATTATATAATGTTTAATAAATACTTGTAGATTTCTGGAATAAAATACAGACTATATATATATATATATATATATATATATATATGTGTGTGTGTGTGTGTGTGTGTGTGTGTGTGTATGCATATATACATATACACATATGTATACACATATATACATATGTATATATACTTACAAGCATACACACTATATATATAGATATATACACATGTGTATATATACACTTGCATACATACATATATGTGTGAGTGTGTGTGCACATGTATATATGTATGGGTATCTAAAATGGGTAGAAGATTGAGAGAGATTGATTTTAGCTAGATATAAGAAACAGTTCCTAATGATTAAAATTGTCCTAAGGTACAATGAGTGTCCTTGGGAGAGGGAGGGTACACTTAGGAGAGATCTTCAAGTAGCAGCTTTATAACCACTGGGTTTTTGTTTGTTTGTTTTGTTTTGTTTTGCTGTGTAAGAAATCTCTGTTCAGTAATGGCTAGATTAGCTGGCCTCTCAGCTCCCTCCAAGTTGATATTTTATGACTCTTCCTTCTGCATCAATCTATGAGTTTCCACAGCCTCTCTCTGCTACCTTAGTCACATTTCTCACTCTGTCCTCTCCTCTTTTGCCATCACCAATATCTTAGTTCAGTTCTTCATTATCACCTGCCTGATCTAATGGAATACCTTCCCAAAAGTTGTCCCTTCTTCTCCATTTTCTTTACTTGTCCAATCTGCCCTTAATACCATGCTAGAATAACCTTCCTTATGTATTAAGTATGGTCATGTCATTTCCCTTCTCAAAAATCCTCAGTGATGCTCTATCACTGAATGAAAAAAACTGAAAACTCCTTTGCCCTTGAATTTAGGTCTGCACAACCTTACAATACTGTACTATCCTTGCCAGTCTTATTTCATGGAACTCCTCTTTAATACCTCTAAATGCCTGCTCAGGGATGAGTCTCCATCCATGGAATATAGATCTCATTCTCCTGCCTACATAAGTTGGCTCATGGAGTTCCTGTACCTGAAATGTTCTCTCTCCTCTTTGTTTGCCAATTGAATTCCTAATTATCATTTAACATTTATCTCAAATGCCAATCCTCTGGGAAGCCTTCCCTGATACCCCCACACACACCCTTGTCAATGAACAACCCTCTTACCATCTGACTTAGCATCCCACCTTATCTGTAATGCACTTATTCATATAATACTATGCATTATAATTAGCACTATGTGCCCTTTCTTTCTTCTAGACTGTAAACTCCCTGAGGTCTGGAACTGTGTCTTTTCTCAATTTTTCCTCTCTCTCATTGTCTGCCACAGAATACTTCACACAGAAGACTTAATAAATGTTTGTTGAATAAATGTTATTGAAGAGTATGTACTCCATAAGTACTCATTGATTGATTAATTGATTTAAAACATCTGACCTACTTCTAGGCATTGTGTAAATATTTTCTCTAGGTATTTTATAACTTATTTTTTTCATTTAGGGTGTTGGATTCAAGTTAACAGGAACTTGGCAAGATTAAGGTCTACAGAATGAGGCACAAAGGACTGGGGAGGTGCAACTAATCAAAAATAATTAAAGTAAATCAAAATACAATAAAATCCCTTATAATCTATGTTAGTTTTCATATAATTTATGGTCTAAGACTCACTAAATTGACTATGTGTTAATATATTGAGTTTCTACAACTATTGCTGCTCTTGTAATTTGTATTCATTTCTTTTTTGTAAGCAATTGGGGTTAAGTAGCTTGCCCAAGGCTACAGGCTAGTTATTTTTGTGTGGGTGTTAAGTAACTGAGGCCAAACCGAACTCAGGTCCTTCTGACTCCAGGGCCGATGCTCTACTCACCGCAGCCGCCCCAAAATACATACATTTTAATGGAAGACAACATATACAGATAATGGTGTTGGATGTTGGTAAAGGGGGAAGGGCAGAAAGTGGTGAGGAAACATATTCTCCAGGCATGTAGGCTAAGGAGATGGAGATTGAGTCTGAAAAGAGTCAAAGAGTCAAAGACTGAGGTGAGTCATGGCTGGGGCCCTCCCAAAATGATAGTCCCAGGGAGAGAGTCACCAATGAAGGGAGAAAGATACTAAAGGAGGGTGTGTGTGTGTGTGTGTGTGTGTGTGTGTGTGTTGGAGTTTATGCTCCACTGTCATAGCCCTTAGCAATTAAAGGGTCATGAACCTTTTACAATGATAGACACTAAAGTAGGAAATTAGTGGATGTGTATTCACAACAATATTTATTAGATTGTAATCTTACATTTCAATAAATGATTATAATAATTCTTATGTTCCTCCTCCTCAAATATTTTTGGAGGGAACTGCACCTCTATTCCTAAATAGGATCCATTTTCTATACAAGTTGCTGATCAATACTTAGCATCATCTTTGTAAACATGTGTTATTTTGAAAGGGCTAAGCTTCTACTCTGAAATCTGAACTTATCTGGAGCCACAAAGAAGGGCCTGAAAATGAAAAGCATTGGCTGTTTCTTCTCTCCTTGTCAGTAACCAGCAGGATAATGATCTTAAACAGAGTACCACAGGCTTGCCATTGGGACACCATACTCATTTTAAATTGAAGTGGATTGGCTCCTGCAATTATGGTACCAGCTTGTGAAAAGGATGTGTGAGGTTTGTTTTCCCCTGTCATGCAAACATGTAGGCATGTGTGAAACATACTAGAAAGTAAAACTCCTTGGGATGGCATTTAAAGTCCTTCACAATCTGGCTCCCATCTCTCTTTCCAGACTAATTTCACATTACTCCTCTTCATGCACTATAAATTTCAACCAAACTGGACATCACATATACAAAATGCATATGTGTGTGTGTGTGTGTGTGTGTGTGTGTGTTTAGGTGTGTATGTCTATATATAGATATAAATACACACATATATACTCATATGCATATGCACGTATATGTGTATGTACACATACACACACACACACACACATATATATGCATGCCATAGATCATCTCCCTGACTTTGTGTGTTAAGAATGTTCTGCATCCTAATTATTGACTCTTTTCTCTTGACTTACTCATTCCAACTTCAGTTTAAGCACCATCTTCTACATGACAATTTTCCTGATCACCACAGTTGCTAGTGACACCACAACAAATACTTTTCAATTTGCTTTTATTTTATGCTTTTATACCTGTATCCTTGTTGCCCCCTACAACCCCACATATATGCCTATGAAGAATATAAACTCCCTGAGGGCAGGGGCTATTTTTATTTTTGTATCCCAAATGCCTAGACCCATACCTAGCACCTACTAGGTACTTATTAATGCTTATTATATTGCTAAAAAGAAGCAAACATAGAGAGTGTGTTAGTGGTTGAGAGAAGGGTTTTGGAAATCAGCTAATATGGGGACTTTGGCAGCTGTTTACACTTGATGTGAATTTTAGATCCATAGAGAAAGCAAATTTATTTTGGAAACTTTAGAAGCAGAAAAAAGATGAGGACTGCTGGAAGAACCTTGTCATTCCTTTCCATTGTCATTCCTTGTCATTCCATTTCCTCAAGGCTCTGTTCATTTTCTTCATGATATAAGAGACACTGAATAAAATGGTTTAAAAGATATTGTGATGCATAAATTTGTCCTGTAAAAATTTCAGACAGCTTGGGGGTCTGGACAAGGAAGAACAATGGAATCTGGAGAATGGAGTTAACTACCTGCCAGGTACTTTTTCATTTATAGATAGAGATGAGTTTTGGCTGGGCTAAGGGACAGCCAAAGGCATGCTTTAGAGATGATTTAAAAATATTCTGAGAATAATGTGCCCTCAGGAAAAGGGGTTTTGGTGTAGATAATAAGGACAGAGTGGAGCCTCCTGAAAAAAGAGAATTTGTGGTGACAAAGGACTTATCTATGCAAACTGCCCAAGTGCATGTCCTCATAAAAGAGGGAAGCAGGCCCATCTGGGCCAGCTGTGAGGACCCAAAATGGAAAGGGAAGAGAAACAACTGAGTTGCTAACATCTGCCTAAATGAATGCAGAGCATCCTCTGGGGACTGTGAAGAGAAGGAGAAGGTAGTAAGAGGCAGCTTTAGGAAGCGAGGGGAGAAAATAAAGGAGATATATGGCAGGGCTTTGTCGGGAGGGAAAGAACGGGAAAGCAGATGAAGTAGCTGGGGATAAATAAGAGGGTGGCAAGAAAGCAGCAGGAAGAAGGTAAGTCAACAAAGTCACAAGGAACATTGACTGCCAAGGAGACAATTCAGAAATACAAAGAAGAGAAGGGAATCCTTGGGTGTGGGAGGAACTCAGCAGATGTAACTAGAAGGGAAGATCAGAAAGAGTGAGAGTAATGCAACAGTGGATAGGACCCAGATTTAAAAAGATAGCAGGAACATGCCTGAAGGAAGTGCAGGTAGGATGTGGGGAGTCAAAGGAGAGGAGATGAGAAGTTATCAAAGAAAGGTCTGAAGTACCAATAGAATCACATGTATGCAGGGAAAGTGCAATTTAGTCTAGACTGTATAATATCAATAGCCTACAAATGTAGAAAGGGTGAGGCCTAGCTAACCCCAGGCCTCTGCGAATGAAGAAGCTGTTCAATGTGGAACAATGCTCCAAAGGTTATTGAACTGTGCACACCTTTTGGAAAAGCAATACCACTACCAGGTTATACCCCAAAGAGAGCAGAGCAAAGGTGCACATATGTATAAAGATATTTATGGCAGCTCTTTTTGCAATGACAAAGAACTGAAGTTAAGGTGATGGTTATCAAATGGAGAATGGATAGATAAGCTATGGTGCATGAAGCCAGATGAATGGCAGAGTAGACAGAGCACTAGTTCTTGAGTTAGGAAGAAATTAATTCTACTCTGGCCTCAGACACTGTGTGTATAACCCTGGGCAAGTCATTTAACCTTTATCTGCCTTAGCTTCCTTAATTGTAAAATGGGGATAATAATGGCACCCACCTTCCAGGATATTTGTGGGGAGAAAATGAAATAGTACTTGTGCATTGTTCTATGAATGCTAGCTATTATAGTTATTAATGTGATGACATGTTATTGGGCCATAAGAAATGACAAAGAACATGGTTTCAAAGAAACCTAGAAAGACTTAATATTTTTCAGTTCAGAGTGAAAAGAACAGAACCAAGAAAACAGTTTATATAACAACAATAAGACTGTCAAGATAAATACCTTTGAAAGACTTAGGGACCATGAGCAATGCAATGACCAGCCACGTTGCAGAAGCTTGGTAATCCAGCATGTTATTAACCACCTGGCAGAGGAACAATAGACTCAAAATACAGAATGATACTTAATTTTGGACATGGTCAATGTGTGAATTTGCTTTGCTTAATTTTACATATTGGTCACAAAGGGTTTCTTTTTTTCTTTCTTCTCATGAGGTAAAGTTTGAGATGGGGAAAGAAAAAATAGATTTTTTTTGGCCATTGAAGTTTTTTTATTTTTCTTTTTTTTTCTTTTTTAAGAAGGAGGTCAGATTCATCTTTTAAGACTTTCTTCTTCTACTAACAGTAAAAAAAAGAGTTTAATTCTTTGTGAAATTCCTGGTCTGAGGACTCGTCCTACTGGTGTGGAGAACTCAGGAATCTAATTGACAAGAGATAGATTCAGGATTGATGTGAGGGGGGAAGTCCATTATCTTCTCTGAAATATTTCCTTTTATTCAACTATCTAAAAGCAGAAAAGGTCTACCTCAGGAGATAGAGTTCCCCATTATTAGGGGCTTTCAAGAAAAGACTGCATGGCTACTTGTCAGGTATTTGGTAGAGGATATTCTTTTTCAAGTATGACTTGAACTAGGCCACTATGGTCCTTTCCAGCTTTGAGATTTCATGAGGGATGGGTTTTTCATTTATCACACAGAATTGCCAACGCTCAAAAAACATGTTTGGATCAAGAAAATAGCTTTTGATTGAACAGTGCTTTTTCTATGCAGAGATATGACACTCTTTAGAAACAGCTAAAATATGTGAACACTTTTTTTATACAAACATCACTAGTGTACCTGTTCTCAAAGGAGAAAGAATTAGTTTTCACAAAGAGTGTTGCAATCTGGGCTGAAAAATATATAATGATGGATGTAAATTAGAGAAGGGGAAAAACAAATTTCTGAAGGTATATATTCTCCAAAATAAATATGAATGTGAAGAGTTATTGAATGGGACAAGACTTTCCTTGAATATAACGAAGGTGGGTGGTATGAGGTGATTTCATTTGTTTGGGCCAAAGACGATGGGGTGGTTATAAACAGAAAGTGGCCAATAAAAACTAAACATTTAGGATTAATCTATCAGAACAAGATATGAAGGTATATTTGTTTAGAGATAGCTATAAGCAATGCAAAAATCAGTTTAAAATACATACATCAAACACTATGATAAAAAAGCACTGATTATGAAACTAAAAGGAAAGTATAGCTCTCTTTCCAAACGTGTTAGAGTAACAAATGAACATGTTTCAATAGCTGGAAAATTCAGAAGTATTTACTTGGATGGCCAGAAAACTCCTGCTACAAAGGAAATAATTTAGAAAGGGTTGAAGAAAAATTAAAAGGAAGCACATCTTGTTCTCCCAGGAATACAGAGTGATAGGATGTGTCCATCATCAAGTATTTATTATGGGTCAATTATGTTCCGGGCACCATGCAATATTGTAGGTATATGAAAAGAAGAGAGGAGAGGAGAAGAGTAATTCATAGTCTTGAGGAAATCCATATTATGTATAGAAAATCTTCAAGGGAAGGAATAAAGATAAAGGGTTCAAAGAACATAGATATTCTCATGTACAGAAGTCTTCAATGAAGAGCACAATAGGGAAAATTAGAATAATAACTTGGAGTAAAAGCAGGAAGGTAAAGTAAATGAGGGACAATTACAAAGACAAAGTCAAAGTGATGATAGAAGGATGAACTCATGTAAGAATAAAGGCACCACCCACAGACATGTTAGAGTATGTAAGAGGGAAAGAGAACGGTATTGGACTTGAGGGAGAAAAATAGACAGATTAGGATGTGGTCAAAAGAGTAACTGTGATCAATGGGGCAGTTCTTTACAGAACTTTCAAGAAAAAGAAAAGGTAAAGAAAGAAGGGAAAGGGAATGAGCTGATGCCAAGGTACTAATCCAATGATGAAGAAGCAAATGATGCAACAAATACATCACAGTTAAAGGAGTGAACAGAAAGATGAAGTTGTTGACAAAGCAAAATGCTGTGGAGCCTAATGATCTCAATGCCTGAGCAAATTCCTCCATGCTGTTCTCAGTGGCATATGGGAGAAAGGAAAAATGAGCAGCCCAGTGAAACAAGTGTTAGCAAAGCTATTTTTAAATAGGAAGAAGGATGATATTAAAAACGGAAAGCCACTAATGTTGCTAAACACTGATTACAAGAGCTTTGAAGGAATCTTGGGGCAAAGTCTGACAATAGCAGAACTCGATTATATACATATATATACATACATACATACATATATAGTGGGAAATATTTCCATAAGTGGGTAGATATTAGCTGAACACTTAGCAAATTTGAGACAACTAATAGGGCATAACATAGGAGGAAGATGAGAGCATTATGTATAATGTCTGAATCAAGAAAATAACTTGATTGAACAGTGATTTTCCATGCAACAATATGATGTGCCACAGATAAATATGGGAACACTTAAAAAAAACAAACTAACATCAGTGTCCCTAGTCTCAAAGGAAGAAAAAAATAGTTTCACATAAGAGTGTTAACAAGAAATTGACTATTTGGCCATTAATATGTGTGTGGTCTGGACATTTCATAAGAAAATGCACATCTTATTTGAATGATATAGGATGTAAATGTGATAAAAGAACAATAATATGCCAGATGAGTCCATTTGCAGCTTAGTAGAACAACATTACTATGGCAATAGGAAAAAAAAGAAAAGGAATAAGGCAACATAATGTAGTATACTGGTTCCCCAAGTGGGAGGGGGATAGAAAAAGAAGTAAATGTGGAAAATTTTAAAATACCATCAACAAAGACTAGTGAGACTGATCAAGAAATATTTGTATTTGTATTATATTCTGTATATACATATATTCTATATTAATGTGGTTTTATCATGTAGAGATCCAAGCAAAAGGCTATTTATGCCTGGTGGGGACCTTTTCGAGAATCTATGAAATATTAAGGCAAACAGCCAGAAAGCAGCTCCCATATCTTCCAGAAGAGAATGGAGTTTAAGGCACAATCAATACAGAATTATTGCATAGTTAAATGTTTTTGTGCTTCAGCATTAAGAAAGTACAAGATGACAATGATTGGGAGACACACTTCAAATTCTACATACCCTTGTAAAAAAACTGGTAGCAAAGAAATATTTTAGTGATGAGATAATGTTTTTGAAACCATGAGATGACATCTTAAGAAAGGACACAATGAAAATGATGGTGTGGTAAATAAAAGACTGAGAACCCCAGGATCACAGAATTTAGACCTAGAAGAAACTTTCAAGATAATTTAGTCTAACTTCATTTTAAGTATGAGGTTAAATGATAATAAGGTCAAAAGATATTAATAAGCATAGCCAGGATTTAAATCTAGGGCCTGAAATATGTGAGTAAAGCAGAAAAGTATATGAAGTGGTGTCAAAGGAGTTGATGGAGCCATAGATTTTAGAGTTGAAAGAAACATTAGAGGTCAATGGGTCATTGGATCTAGCTGTGAAGATGTCATAGGATGAAGGATTCAAAGCTGGAAGGGACCTTAGAGGTCATTTAGCCCAGCTTTTCACACAATGGAGGCTACTAAATTATTAAAAGTAGATGGAGAATGGTATATACTTTTAGCAATGGAGAGTTTACTCTCTCATAAGGTAACCATTCCATTTCCACTACATCCAAATGTGAGAAAGTTGTATATAAATAAGTATATAATAGATAAATATATGTTCATATATAAATACACTCATATATGTCTTCATGTATGTGTGTATATACATGTATGTTTGCATAAACACATATATCCCTCCACTGGTCATGGTTCTATCGCAATTTGTACAGAGAAAGTTTGATCCTTAGGCCACATAACTTTTAAAATATCAGGATGTGATTATCACCTACTCTTAACCAGGCACAATATAGCTAGTTCCTTTAGCTATTTCTGATTCAAAAAACTGATGAGAAAGAATATCAAGGAAAAAAAAAAAACTTTTGAAAACAGAAAAGGAAATCTACCAAAAATGAAGAAGATGGTATGAAAGTGAAGGATAGAGTCCAAAGGCATTTTTTAGAAAAAGGAAACAAAAAGGAAAGTACAAAATTAAAAAAAACCAACACTGAAAGGTAAAGATATGGAAAAAAAGACACATTTGAATCAGGAGTTAGAAAAAAAGTAGGACAAAAGCAGAAAGATCTCACATGCAAACTGAAAGTCACGGCCAATATTAAATTCTAGGGGAAAAGAGAAAGCACCCACTTACTTATCCAGTAGAATAGCATAAAAAACAAACAAACAAACAAAAAAACCGCAAGGCTTAATTTCTGAATGTGTAATAGGAAAATATTTTGGAGATAGCTAGCCAGGATTATGGGGAAATGAATGAGATTCATGGAGTCTTGTTAAGTTAAAAGTAAGTTGTTATAAATAGGGGAAAAATGGGAGAACGAAAATTTAGTCTTAAAAATCGTATATGAAATAACAGAAATATTGAATCCCATGAAAGTATAAATATTCAAGAGACTGGAAAGGAGAATAAGAAGAAGGTAATATATTGAAGATTTTAATGAAAAATATAAAATCATTAATTTTATAAGAAATTGATATCATATTTATTCTATTGGGGGTTGTTTTTGTTGTAAAAGGAATTGTAAAGTTATTGTAAACAGAAATACTACAATTCATCAAAGACTTGTGATTTCTTTGCTGTGCTCATTCTCTCTAGTATGAGTGATTACAACCCTTATCAAACTACTAGATGATCTTTTAGAGTTGCTATAGTTAAAAACAAATTCACACCATTCATTGAACTTATCAAAATTGGTCTTTGGACAATAGGAAAACAATCTATTTATTAGATTCACTAGTAAGAACTACCAGAGCTTGTTCTTTGCTTTCATAGCCTTCAAAATTACTTTGTCACCTTGATGTCATAATGATATATCAATGGAAGCCTTTAGTTGAAATTGCTGCTTAATTATATTTATAATTATTTTGTATAATGTGTGAATACATTGTTGGGGAGCCAGAAGTCAAACTAAGGTCTAGTATACCCCATAGTTGGGAAAACATAGAACTAATCTGACATGTAACTTGAGACAGCTCGAAGGAAATGCAGGATATGCAAATTTGGAGCATCATCCCCAAATGTTCACAGGGACTATTTGTGCCCTACCTGTGGTAGAGCATTCTGGGCGTATATTGTCTGGTCAGTCACAGTTAGACACATTAAAACTTGACTCTAGCACAGTGATATCATTTTGGTGCTCTTTGAGAACCAAGGGCAACAGCCAACCAACCAATCAACCAACCAATCTGGGCAATAAGAATGTTTCTTACACTTCATCTTTCTAGTATAGATGAATAGTTCATTGTACTAAAGAGCCTACATTGAACATTTCTCTTTTTTTTGTCTTTATTAATTTGTTTACTATTAGTTTACAAGATTCAGTTCCACAATTCCTTGAGTTTCAAATTTTCTCTCCCTTTTCCCTTCCCTCCCCCCATGGCAGCATACAATCAAGTATAGTATCTACAAATACTTTCACATTGGACATTAGTCAGTTTATAAAGAAGGATTGTATAAGATGGCATGAACAATGGGAAAAAAGAAATAAAACCAAATAGGAAAAAGAAAAAGAGCAGGTAGTTTGCTTCAATCTGGATTCAAACTCCGTTCTTTCTCTGGATCTAGACATCTCTCTCCATCATGAGACTTTTAGGGTTGACTTGTAACCCTGAATTGCTGAGAAGAGTCCATACTATCAAACTTGGTTGTCACACATACTTTGTCTCTGTAATTGTGTACAAATTTCTCCTGGTTCTACTCTTCTCACTCAGCATCAGTTCATATAAGCCTCTCCAGGCAGATATGAAGTCCATCTGCTCCTCGTTTCTTATAGCACAATAATATTCCATTACATGCATATACCACAACTTGTTCAGCCATTCCCTGATTGATGGGCACCCCCTTAATTTCCAATTCTTTGCCACCACAAAAAGAGTTGCTATAAATATTTGTGTATGTACGGGTCTTCCTCCCAGTTCTATGATCTCTTTGGGATACAACCCTAGAAGTGGTATTGCTGGGTCAAAGGTACTACATTGAACATTTCTGATTAGCTACAGTAATAACAAAGTAGTCAATATATATTTAATAGCAGGAGGAATATGCAAATGAAATTATTTTAGCATATATACTTTGACAATGGTGACAGAAATGGAAATACAGGGATAAAAATCTATTGAGGTTGGTGGTGAGGATAAAGGAGAAAGTGTAGGAAAAGTGACTACAAAAGATTAACAGCATAGCAGTATGATTAATAATAATGGGAAAAGAAAATTTTTTGAGGCAGTGAGATTGAAATCAACAGTATAGAAGATACCAGAGAAATGATCCTACTCTGGAAGGAAGGACAAACTATATTATAGCAATGTCTCATCCACCTAGCATTGTTGTAAAGTAAATCCTTCTTTATATTTGAAATGTTCTAAATAATTCGTATAGCTCTTTAAGTAATACTGTTTTTCTAAAACATGTTATATTCACAAGACTATTTTGCTTGTTTTTTAGATAGCAGATACTATTTTTTTATTTTCCTTGACTATTGATTTCTTAAACTGCATAAAATATAGTAATTTATATATATATATATTTATGTATAACTATATATAACTATGTATATGTTTATATATTTATATTTATTTATATACATAAACATGTTTATATGTTTATTATGAATTACAGGTAGATTTGACAGATATATATGCATATATAAATATATTTATATAGATATATATTTATATATAAATATATTTACATAAATATGTTTACATATTTATTATAAATTACAGGTAGATGTGACAATAAACCATATAACCAAGTTTGTTAGAAATATATATAAACTAAGGAACAAAATGGGAAGTGTAGGGCTTTTAAAGCCTTCCATAGCCTGACTTCTGCCTACATTTCCAATTTTCTGATAACTTATTCCCCTTCATGTACCCTACAATCCAAATGGTGTCTTTGCTATTTCTTGCATAAGACTCTCCATCTCTGTGACTTTCTATTGACTACTTCTTATGCCTGGATTCTCTGCCTCCTCATCTCTACCTCCTGAATTCCTTGGCTTCCTTTAAATCTCAGCTAAAATCCAGCTTCTGCAAGATTTTCCAATGCTCTCTACCCCAACTTTAATGCTAGAGCTTTCTCCCTGAGATGATTTCCACTTTATTCTGCTTATATCACATTTGTTCATAGTTTTTTTTTTTTTCTGTTCCCCCTGCCACACACACACATTAGACTATGAGTTCCTTGAGAACAGGGACTCTTTTTGCCTTTTTTTTTTTATGTCCAGGTCTTAGCATATTTCCTGGCACATAGGACAGACAATAAATTCTTGTTGACTTGACAAAAGATTCTAAGTGATAATGTAAGGGACCTGTCTTTATTGCACAGGTATTATGAGTTTTTTTTAAACAAATGCTTTATTAACTTCTGTTTTACATCACTCATTTCTGCCAGATTTTGAGTTACAATCATTTCCCCCCCGTTATTCCCCTACCCAACCTCCCAGAATAGCAGTCCCACAAGATACCGCTTCCTCCAATCTGCTCTCTCCCATAACTTCTCCCATACCCCCTTCGACTTTTCCATTAGAGGAAGGTGAATCTTTGTGTCCCAATGCCTGCACATCTTATCTCCCAATTATAATCAGAAGAATATTAATAATAGTATTTATATATATTTGAAACATTTAATCTTAAGACCTCAAATTTCAGATCCATTTCCTTCCTCCCTTGTCACCCATTCCCTCTGGGGAGGTAAGTAATTCAGTATATGTTGTACATGTCTAGCTATGCAAAACATTATCATAGTAGATATATTGTACCAGGCTGCTTATAATTCCCTCCCACTCATCCCACCCCCCACCTGGTCCATTCCCTACATGATCCTGTCCCTCTTCTATAGTGGGTACTTCCAACCTCCCCTTCCCCCAAGGATGCCCTCCCATCCATCATCACTCCTCTCATCCCCCTTCCCCCTATTCTGCTGCAGGTTGAGATACCCCATTTAGTATGTATGTCATTCTCTCCCTGAACCAAATTCAATGAGAATGTGGTTTTGCCTTTTTTGCCTTCCTATTCTCCCCCTCCCTTGCAACCACTTCCCCTTGCTTCTTCTACATGAGATAGTTTACCCTACCCTGTTTCTCCCCATCTCCTCTTGCCACTTTCCTCTCTCACCTCATAATTTCATCCCTTGAGTATTCTCCCTTCCCAACAAATTCAACCTATGCCCTCTATCCATATATAACTGTAACCATATACACACACATTCACATATGTATTCATATGACCACACACCCTTCTTCCATTATTTTCATAGTGAGAAAGATATCATCAGTCACAGTTATTGCTTTTCCATATAGGAATGTAAATAGTTCAACTTTGTTAAGTTCCTTTTGATTTCTTTTCCCTGATTACCTTCTCAGGCATCTCTTCCTTCTTGTGTCTGGATGTCAAATTTTCTATTCAAGTCTGTTTTTTTCCTCAAGAATGCTTGAAAGTCCTCTCTTCCACTGAATGACCATATTTTCCCCTGAAACAAAATACTCAGTTTTGCTAGGTAGGTGACCCGTGGGTTCATTCCCAGTTCTTTTGCCCTCTGGAATATCATATTCCATGCCCTTCGATCCCTCAGTGTAGAATTGCCAGGTCCTGGGCTATTCTGATTGTATTTCCAAAATATTGAAATTGTTTCTTCCTGAATGTTTGTAGTATTTTCTCCTTGATCTGGGGATTCTGAAACCTGGCTATAATATTCCTGGGAGTTTTCTTTTTGGGATCTTTTTTCAGGAGGTGATCAGTGGATTCTTTCAACCTCTATTTTGCCCTCTGGATCTAGAACATCAGGGCAATTTTCCTTGAGAATTTCTTGAAGGGTGATTTCTAGGTTCTTTCTTTGATCATGGCTTTCAGGTAGTCCAATAATTTTTAAATTGTCTCTCCTGGATCTATTTTCCAGGTCAGTGGTTTTTCCCATGAGATATTTCACATTGCCTTCTAATCTTTCATTTGTTTGGATCTGCTTAACAGCATCTTGATTTCTCATAAGGTCATTAGCTTCCATTTGCTCCAGTCTAACTCTGAAGGAATGAATCTCCTCAGTGAACTTTTGAGATTCTTTTTCCATCTGGCAAATTCGACTTTTTAAGGCATTCTTCTCCTCATTGCCCTTTTGGGCCTCCTTTGCCCTTTGAGCTAGTCTATTTTTTAAGGTGTTGTTTTCCTCAGTCAGGCTGTTGACCCTCATTTCATACTTTTCCTGCATCCTTCTCATTTCTCTTTCCAATTTTTCCTCCACTTATTTGATTTTTAAAGTCCTTCTTAAGGTCCTCTATGGCCTGCAACCCGCTCATGTTTTCCCCTGGGGCTTTTGGAGCAGGACTTCTGACCTCACAGTCCTTTTCCCGCTCTATGCCCCCAAAATAGGAGTCTAGGGTTGCATTTTTCTGTTTCCTTTGCCTTGGCATGTTGCCACTTAATTACTTAACTTTTGGGCTTGTTGCCACACTATAGCTTTAAGGCCAGATAGAGGAATTTTCGTCCCGAACGTGTGGGGGGCAACTTCCGTTTCTGGCAAGCTGTAAACCCACCCACGACTTCCACCCTAGATCACAATCTAGATCTAGGGAGGTTAAAGCAAGAGTGATTACCCCCCCAAGACTTATTGCTGGATCTCCCTACAATTAATTCGCAGGCGAGGAGCTGGAGCTGCCTCTGAAAACTACAAAATGGCGTTTGTCCTCAGTGGCTTCTATCCCCCAGGGGAGGGAGCCGACGCATTCCCCAAATACTGGTCCCAAAGTCCATAGGACACTAACCTCTTACTTTGTCCTAGGCATGTCTATGTTGATAATTGTGGAGTCACCACAGCTGCTGGTGTTCTGTGGTTCCTCCTGCTGGCTGCTGGCCCTGCTGCCCTGGGGCTAAAACCTAGGCTCACGTGGACCTAGGCTCTGCTCGGCTTGACTTCGCTCGCTCTGCTCGAGTGCTGCAGGCTCCCAGACTGCTGTGCTGGTCCTTCCTTCAGGGCTGCTGGGCTGTCCTCAGTGGGAGGTTAGCTTCTCTGTGTCGTTCTGTGGGTGCTGGGGCTCCAGAAGTTGTTCAGAGTCCCCTTTTACATAGTTTGGGGGGAATCTGGGGGCAGAGTGGCTTGGATGAGCTGTTTCTACTCCGCCATATTGGCTCCGCCCCCCCTCCCCTGGCATTATGAGTTTTTTGAGGTGCTAAGAAAAGATTTTTCTTTACTCATTTATTCAGGACTCTATTTTAGAAGGTTGAGCCTAGTAGAAGTCTGATGGCAAGATAGTGGAGGCAATAATAGCATTATTTTTTTTTCAAAATATAGAATCATAGTATTGAAAGGGAACTTAGGGTCCTAAGATTTAGATCCAGAAGGAATTTTGGAGATCATTAATAAAAGCACCTTGCTTTCAAATTTTCACTCTTTAATGGCTTTTGTCTTTTATGTCACCTTCATTTCTAAATATATCCCTCCTACCTCCTACAAGGCTCTGCCTTATAATAAAGAATAAAGAGGGGGAAAAAGGAACTCACCAAAACTGACCAATACATCAACCAAATCTAACAGTATAGAAAATAACATTTTCATAGCCATCTCCCCCTGATTCTGAGAAGAGAGGAAGATGCATCTTGGGGGAAGGGAAGAGGGAGGTTAAGGGAATAAGCATTTATATAGCACTTATTTTGTGCCAGGCACTGTGCTGCTTCAATTTTAAAATTTAAGTGGTTTAATTTCTTCATCTTTTTAGGACATTCTTGTTTACTATAATTACATAATTAAAAGTATCTTTTTTGTGGTTATTTCTATTTACATTGTTACAGTCACTGTATATATTTTTCCTGATTATGCCTACTTTGCTCTGGATCAGTTCAAAAGGTTTTCCCATATTTCTCTGAATTGTTCACATTGATGTTTTTTTATGGCAGAATAGTAACATTTCATTATATGAGCACACCACAACTTGTTCAGCCACTTCCTAGTCAATTGGAATATATTTTATTTCCAGTTCTTTGCTACCACAGAAGTTCTAAGAATATTTTGGTGTTTATAGGACTTTTCTTTCTCTCTTTGCTCTATAGGGACATTACCTTTAGATCTCTGGATCAAAGGTAAGGCTATTTTATTTTATTCTTATTCTTTGCTTTTTGGAGGGGGGGCGATGCAGGGCAATTGGGGTTAGGTAACTTGCCCAAGGTTGCGTGTCTAGTAAGTGTTAAGTGTCTGAGGACAGGATTTGAACTCAGGTCCTCCTAACTCCAGGGCTAGAGATCTAGTCACTGCGCCACCTAGCCACCCCTGGTAAGGCTATTTTAGTTAGAGTTTTAGCATACTTCCAAATTCCTTTCTGGGATAGAGAAAAAGATCCACAATTCCACTAATGATATTTAAGTGTGCTTATCATTTAATAATTCATGTTTTTGCCATGATGTGAAGATGAAATGCCTTATACCTAGCAAACTGGTTTGGTTTATGCTCCTAACTATTTGGAGCAATTTTTCATATGCCAGTTCCCTCATTTTACAAATGAAGAAAATAGACCCAACTAGTTTAAATAAAAAACTTTCTGAACATCATAAAGACAGTAAATTATAGAAATAGGAGTTGAGCCCAGATACACACACATCTATTTAAGTATATCTTTTGTTTTACATCTTCTAGACCCCCCATCTTGCTCTCCTCCCTTCCAAAGAGTCATCCTTTATAATCAGAATTATTATTATTATTATTTTTTTTAGAAGCAATTGGGGTTAAGTAACTTGCTCAAGGTTACACGGCTAGTCATTATTTATGCGTGGGTGCTCATTTTCTGAGGCCGGATCTGATCTCAGGTCATCCAAACTCCGAGGCCGGTGCTCTTACTCACTGCGCCACCTAGCCGCTCCTTTAGGGCAATTGGGGTTAAGTAACTTGCCCAAGGTTACACGCAGAATTATTTTTTTAAAGAAGAAAAAATCAACAAACCAATCAATACATCAAAAAATATCTGATATATACAGTGTTCACACTTGTGGAGTAGGGATGGAGATTGCTTTTTACATGGTTTCCTTTCCTTGGGCCAAGATGCTTCCTTATAATTTCACAACATTAATTTTTTAAATTAGTTTTGGTGGTTGTTCTTTCTATTTTCATTATTATAGTAATCGTGTATATTGTTTTCCTGGTTCTGCTTGCTTCACTTTATATCAGTTGAAATGCATTTTTCTACACTCCTATATATTTAAAGTAATTCCTTTCTGATAGCACAGTCATATTTCATTACATTCATTTACAATTAATTTAGTTATTCCCCAACTGATGGGTATTCACTTTATTTCAGTTCTTTGCTGTCACAAAAAGTGCTGCCACAAATACTTTTGTATTTATGGAAATGCTTTTTTTCAAAGACCTCTTTGGGGTATTTGCTTCTCATTGGAATCTCTGAGTCAAAGGATATGGACATTTTCAGCACTTCATTTGTATGATTTCAAATTGCTTTCCAGAATGGTTGTACTAATTCACAGCTTCACCAGCAAAGCATTAGATGATATCTTTTCACATTTATTCCAGCATTGTCAACATGTTTTTCTAAAAAAAAAATTCTTTTTTATCCAATTATCATGAGGTATCCTACCAAATTCCTTTAATGACATAAATAATGCTTTGATATCTAAACTAGAGGGAATCAAAACACAAAGAGAAAACCATAGAAGGATATTCCTAATGAACATTAATGCAAAAATGTTAATAAAAAATAAAGTGGTTATAAAAGCATATCCCAAAGATTATATCCAAATTGAGGTTCAAGCTATAGGGATGTAGAGTTGGTTTAATATTAGAAAAATTATAAGTACATATTGTTGTATTTTAATATTAGTAGTAGTATATTATTAGTATATATAATTTCTAATAAATGATTATCATATTAACAACCAGGATGACAAAATCATATGATATCATGTCAAGTGATATTATGCCAAAAGATGTAGAAAAAAACCCTTTTGACAAAATTTCCCCAGTTTTTCTTTATTTTTGTTAATTTGCCTGCTGGGAAGTGAAATCTCAAAGAGATCTGCATCTCTCTTTCTAGTGATATGAAGCATTCTTTCCTATGGTAGTTAACAGTTTACAAATCTTTGAAGCACATTTTTATACCCTTAGACTACTTATATGGTGAAGCATCACTTTAGTCCAGGTCTTTAGGGAATCCAATGTTCCTTCCATAATATCATCCTGTTTCTCTTAGTGGTCATCTAATCTAACTCCTACCTGAAGTATGAACCTCTTGTATAAATTTATGTCTCTGCTTGAAGGGGTCTATTGACAGAATGATGTCAATGAACATTTGTGTAATGGCTCTTCACTCAAGGCTGGATTGTTTCCAAGGAGTCATAAGTCGCTGAAGTCCCTGGCAGTTTTGTTTCTTCCAAGTATAAGAGAGAAGACTTACACTAGAGGATCAGGACTGGGGGGTGGAGCTTTCAATATAGGGGGACTTTGTAAAAGCTTCCACTGTAACAGAAATGCTACCCTCTAGTTCTGATCCTGCGATTTTTCCATTTAGAAGAAATACAACTCCTAGGTGCTTTAGCAATAGCATATGTCTCCTTGGAGATAGTCCAGCCTTGCTAGAAGAGCTGTGACATTCGTTAGTCACATTCTTGATGCAGAACACCATGCTAGGCACTGAGAACAAAGATAAAATAAAACTTGGACTTTATCTTCAAAAAGCTTAAAATCTGGTAAGTAGGCTATTGTTTAATAATAGGAACAGGGAGAGAAAGGCCATTTCTGTGAACATGGAGACCCTGGGAGATGAACTTTTGGCATCAATCAAATAGGATAATGCATATAAAGTATTTTGTGAATCTTAAAGAATCATAAATTCCAACTATTATTATTGCCCATCACAGGAGACTTTAACTATTTTAAAATGTAACTTCTTTGATATTCTTTTCCTGAATGCTTAAAATGACAAATAGTGAACCTGAAACATGTATTTAGAGATGAAGGAGAATTACTTATTCCTGTTCCCTTTATCTCTGGTCACTTCTCCATCTTCCTTTCCTCTTGCTCCTCTCCTTCCATCCTCAGCCTTCCTTTTCTCCCTCTGTCCACATAGAGTATTATACCCTTACCTGTGGGTACCCTGCTTTTGATTGCTAAAACCTCACAAGAAAAATTCTAGTTTAAGGACTAGATTTCTTTTCTTTCTTTCTTTTTTTTTTTTAAGGATTAAGTCTTAATCTAAATCATTCTGACTAACTGATCTGCCAACAAAAGGTCCCAGACTAAGCCTACTTTGGTCATTGTTTGCGTTCTAATTGCTCAGAGTGACAATAAATAGCATTATTTTCTGTTTTGGTCAGAAACCCTAGAGGTCTTCTCCTCCCAGGTTGATCTTTTTTTGACTAGGTAAAGAGGCCATTTTTTGCTTCATTTCTTACCTGGCCTTAATCATTGAATGGCCTTTGCCTCAGAAAAAAACTAAGACCTGGAAAAGACCTTAGCTTAAAAGGCCAAGGTTTTGTACTGCATTCGGAGACATCTCCAGTTGTCCTGATCTATATATTGCCCATGAACCAGTTGCTCAGGAGAGAGTGAGACTGGTAACTTTACACAACTCTATCTCACTTAAATCCAGTTCACTTTCCCAATGTCATCCTCCTCTTCAAGAAAGAAGGACAAACAACAACAACAATAATGCCCTTAGTGTCTCAAGGCTGTATACAATCAGAGTTGATCTGCTTTAATTATTTGGAAGCAGAAAGTGGTAACTAATTGATTTGGCTCAAGTAAGGTCTAATTCACCTCTTTTGTATCTATCACCTTTTCTAATCCATAGCTTGTCTGGAATTCATTTAACTTTATATAGTGTTTCATTTTCACACACTCCTAAATTTCCTGGTTTAAGAAAGAAGATTTCTGTGATTCTATATAGATTTTAAGTGACCAGGGTTCAGAAAAGTCAATACAAGACCCAATAAATGAGTAGAAAATGGGTACTAGAATGAAAATGCTGGAAATCAATAATATTGCCCTTTATGATTTATCTGGGAAAGCAGATGCTCAAAGGCAGGTAAAGAATTAGGCGATTCCCTTTCCATGGTGACCTCCTGACTTATACCAGGCCATTATCCTTTCCTTTCCTTCTGAAGCACTATTATTATAAAGCCAATCACGAGCATCTCTCCTGAGGACTGCTGCTGTGAATCACTTTAAGGATCTAATTACATAGTATAATGAACTCTCCATTTATTGAGCAGTAAACTAAAACAAAACATTCAAGAAACTAAGGCACAACGTTCACAACAACATAACAACTTATTACTAAGGTGGCCACATAATCTTAGAGAAAACATATCACTTAGTAAGTCACAATCTCATCAATCAATATAGAGCACCCAAATCAAGTCTTCTTTCATCTTTACCAGATGCTAGCTTCCAATCTTCATTAAGCTAGTAATCCTTAGGAGTTAGTCATCCTTAAGCCAATCATACTTAAGGGGTAGTAGAAAGTACAAAGACCATCCACTCCTAGGTCACAGTAAAGTTACAATATCATCAGGCAGCACTGAGTACCCAAGTAAAGTCTCTGTTCATTTTAACTTGAGGGTGACTTCCAAACCCCATGGTTCCTCTTCCACGCTCCCAGCTCTTCCCTGAATTCACCTAGCTCTTACCTGAATTCACCCAACTCTTGCCTGGATTCACAGGCAGGCAGCTCTCCTAGCTCTGGCCTAGATTCAAAGGTGGGTAATTCCTGGCTTCTGTTCCATATTGAAGTTTACAGGAACTGCTGAACTCCAAGCTCTTCACAGTTTCAGTTTCTAGGAAAACAAAGCTCAATGGGGCTACAACAATATTTGCACACATTATTGGCATTATCATCTCAGTTCTCTATGTCTGAGAAATCAAGACAAATCAACAGAGTGCTTCTATATGATAAAGTAACACTAACACAAATCAACAGAGAGCTTCTAAGTACACAAATCTTCAGACAGAACACTATGTCTGACAAAGTAACACAAATTAACAATCAGAATGCTTCTGTCTGACAAAGTAACACCAACATAGAACAACAGACAGAATAACAACAGAGCACCAAAACCACAATTCTCTCACTCAATTCTGCTTGGTCCCAGTTTGTACTTGAGCTTTTATCTACTCTGCTCCTCCAGTTCCATCCTTCCTGTTCTGCCCTTCCTGTTCTATTCTTTCAGCAAGCTTCTCCCAGGGTGGGCTCCATGTGATGACATTAGGCTTATTAAGGGCAGGGAAAGTCTCCAAACTCCCTTAGGGCTATTAAGGACAGCACAATGTATACTGTTTCCAACAAAGACTTGACACAACCAATGGCAAGGGTCAAAGGCACTTGAATAGCTGAAACAAGCAGCAAAGTATAACTTTGCTTGTCATTATAATTATATCTCTCATCTGCTCAAGAATCTCTAATGACTCCCTATTTCCTATCACCTCATCTTAACTCTGTAAAACTTTCATGGATCCTATCGCAGTTTGTCTTCTGATTCTAGGACCTCAGGACAGTTTTCTTTGACAATCTCTTGGAGGATGTTGTCTAGGCTGCTTTTTTCATCATGGCTTTCTGGTAGACCAATAATTCTTAAATTATCTCTGGATCTGTTCTCTAGGTCAGTTGTTTTTCCAGTGAGATATTTTACATTTTCTTCCAATTTTTCAATCTTCTTGTTTTGTTTGATTGACTCTTGGTGCATCATAGAGTTCTGAGTTTCAATTTGATTGATTCTAATTTTTAGCAAATTATAGTCTTCAGTTAGTTTTTGAAGGTCCTTTATTAGGGAGGTATTTTCTCCAATCACTTCATTGAGACGTTTTTCCAAGTTGGTCACTGCCTCCCTAATTTGGTCTTTAAAATCTTTCTTAAGCTCCTCCAAGAATGCTATTTAGGCTTGAGACCAGTTCATATTTCCTTCCATGGTATCAGGTGTACTTTGAGATTCCAAATTGTCCTGTGTATTTGGTTGTTCTTTACCTACATAGTAAGCCTGGATCGATTTTCTTGCCTTCCCCATCTCCATCTTAGCTTCCTTCCTTCCCATTGTGATTTCCTATTTCTTAATTTCTCAGGCTATGAGCTAAGGGCCTGGTTGTTGACTTTGAATGCTGTAGCCTTTGGGTGTCTAGTTTGTGGCTAATGCAGGAATGTCAGAGAGTATAGATGTGCACTGAGTAGTCTGTGGATGTGAATCAATCTGACCACTTCAGATTTCTGCCTCTATACCCCTGGGCTATAAGCAGGCTTTTGTTGGTGAGTTGCGGCTTGTTGGGACCCCTCCCTCTCTTCTCTTCAGACTCCTGGCTGTCTCAGTTACACCCCTTCTTGGAGACTCCCAAGCCTGAGGCTATTTCCATTAACTTGGGATTTCAATCTGGGTGGGAGACTTATCTTTGGGTTTTCTACTTCATGAAGGAGGGATGGGAGGATTGGAGCAACTAGAATTTACTTTGCCATTCTAGCGCCTGTATTATACAGGCAGGCAGTTTCTAAACTTCCAGGTTAGGGACTGAATGCTGCAGGAGAAGCTGCTCTCTCCACTGGGGACCCGACTCTCCTACCTGGCTCCAGTGATTCCTCTTGTCCCCTCCTGAGATGAAGGCGAGATGACTGAGATTCATCCTTGGTAAGTCTGCAGGCTGGGGCTTCTTCTCTCTCTGGTGTAGTCTACTTGTCTGCTCTTAAGACTGAGCTGTGCAGACCCCAAGTGCTCTGCACTAGTCCTGTCTAGACGCACTGGGCAATTTCCTGGGCTGTATTCTGCCACACTCCATCTCCAAGTGGATTTTGTCACTCCAGAATCCATTCAGATTCACTTTTTAAGGTTTATTGACGGAGGAGCTTAGCAAAGTTACAGCTTCCTTTCTGCCATCTTGGCTCCACTGGATCCTATTGCAGTTTGTCCCATGTTCCTAGCTAACCAAACATCTCCCACTCTTTCCTAAAATGCTCCCTCCTCTATAATCAGGTAACCCTAACCCTAAACCTTTCTTACAAACATACTGTCCTCATTTCCCCGACCTTGTGCCTTTATTTACGTCACTCTTCCAATCTAAAGGGCCTTCCTTTCTCTTCTCTATCTAGCCAATATGACCAATCCATTGATCTCCAAGTCAAATCTCATCTTCTCCAGGAAGTCTTCTCTAATGATTCTTCAATCTTTTATCACCTCTTCTAGATTCTGGCAGCACATGTATTCAGGGACTCTCAGTTTTGTCCTTAATCTCAGGCTAGATTGTTTTGCATTGTCTTCTGGTTGCTTTACTTGCCATAGGCTTCTCTCTCTAACTTGAGATGATCAGGGTAGAGCCCATTGTCTTCTGCAACTGCTGGCTTCAGAACAGTAGTTGGGCTACTTTGGATGCATAGTAAGTAAAGGCTCTGATTCACCAGTTGGTTGAAGGATAACAAGAAAACAAAACTAAGAAAGTCTATAGCAAGGGCTATCTATACTTGTTATGTGGATATGAACACCAATTTACCTCCTTCTTTATCTTTCTTCACCCACTTTCCTCTCCTAATTTTTAAAAATTAATTAATTTATTTTTAGTTTTCATCTTTGCTTCCACAAGATTTTGAGTTCCAAATTTTCTTCCCATATCTCCCCCCCCCCCCCAGCTGGTACACATTCTGATTACTCATTTCCCCATTTTTCCCTCCCTTCTATCACACCTCCCCCTGATACCCTTCTCCCTTATTTTCTAATACACCAAGATATATATCTCCTAACTTTTCCCCCTTATCTCCCACACACTGGATGCTGCTGCTGCTTTTTAAAATGGTTAACATTTATACATTTTAGGTTTGCAAAGTGCCCTACAAATATTGTCTCATTTTATCTTCACAATAGCACTTCGACATAGATGAGGAATAAGGTAGGCAGAGGTTAAGTGATTTGCCCGTGGTCACACAAGTAGTAAATGTTTGAGGACCCCAGGACTAGTGCTCTATCCATCTAGCTGCCTCCATGTATTGACAATGTCCTATTGACAATGTAAAAGACCAACAGCCAGCATTTACCCTGAAAACAACTTCTTTAGGGCAGTCAGTGTCAGAGAAGAAAGACATTGGTTTACTGGCATCCATCACTTAGGCTCATATTCATCCATGCAAAAGCCAGGTAAATGTCTCTCTACCTAAAGGGCTTTTAACCTGGGACCCATGGAGATGTGTGTGTGTGTGTGTGTGTGTGTGTGTGTGTGTGTGTGTGTGTGTGTGTGTGAGTGTGTGTGTGTGTGTGTGAGTGTGTGTATGTGTGTGTGTGAGTGTGTGTGTGTATGTGTGCGTGTGCACATGTGCACTTTTTGTTTTTGTTTTAAATAGCTGTATTCCTCATCTGTAAAATGAGCTGGAGAAAGAAATGATAAAACACTCCAGTATCTTTTCCAAGAAAACCCCAAATAGAGTCATGGAGAGTCAGATACAACTAATCAACAAAACAAGTATTCCATTATAAGTAATCCAATTTATAATCATAATTATTTTTGTTTTTATATATTTATTTACATATTTTAAAAGAGTCAATCAGTCAATGAGCATTTATTAAGGACTTACTATGTGCCAGGCATTGTGCTAAACCCTGGGGATACAAAGAGAGGAAGAAGACAATCTCTGCTTTTAAGGAGCTCACAATACAATGTTTAACTATTATTTTAAACTTTGAGTTACAAATTCTCTCCCTGCCTCCAGCCTCTTCCCCATCCACACTGTTGCCCATTATGCATTGCAGTCATGCAAAACATATTTACATATTAGCCATGTCCCTGCCCCACCCATCCCCCCAAAAAAAGAAAGATAAAGAAAGTAAAAAAAATGCTTCAATATCCATTCAGAGTTCATCAGTTCTCTCTGTAGAGGTGGAACAGAATTTACATAATGAGTCCTTTGGAATTTTCTTGAATCATTATAATGATCAGCGTAGCTAAGTCTTTCACAGATAATCATCATTGCAACATTATTGTTACCGTGAAGAAAGTTCTTCTGGTTCTGCTCACTTAACTTTGCATCAATTCATAGAAGTCTTCCCAGGTTTTTCTGATCCCATTCCCTTTATTATTTCTTATAACATAATAGTATTCCATCACAATAATATACCACAGCTTTTTCAGTCATTCCCCAAGTGATGGGCATTTCATCAATTTCTAATTCTTTGATACCCCAAAAGAGCTTCTATAAATATTTTTTACATATAAATCTTTTTCCCCCTTTTTCTTTGATATCTTTGAGGTAATATTAAAAGCTAATAGGTAACATTGATATAATGCTTACTATCTGTGAGACACTGCACTGAGTGCTTTACAATTATTAGTTCATTTGATTCTCACTACCCTGGGAAGTAGTTTCTACTGTTATCTCCATTTTACAGATGAGGAAACTGAGGCAGATAGAGGTTAAGTAATTTGTCCAGGCTAATGTGTGAAAGCAGATTTGAACTCAGACATCACACTTAATTCAGTGGAGCACCTATGGCCTCTGGATACAGACCTACTAACAGTATTGCTGGGTCAAAAGGTATGAACAGTTTTATAGCCCTTTGGGCATAGTTCCCACTTGTTCTCTAAAATGGCTCGACTAGTTCATAACTCCACTAAAAGTTCATTAGTTTCCTATTTTTCCACATCACCTCTCATTCTTATCATTTTCCTTTCCTTTCATGTTAGTCATTCTGAGAGATATAAGGTGGTACCTCAGCATTGTTTTAATTTGCATTTCTCTAATTGACAATTTAGAAATTTTTTTCATGTGACTATTGATAACTTTGATTTCTTCTTCTGAAAACCTCCTGTTCATATCCTTTGACAACTTATCAATTGGAGAATGGCTTATTTTTATAAAAATATACAGACACACACACACACACACAGAATTCCCTATATATTTGAGAAATGAGGACTTTATCAGAGAAACTTACTGTAATCCACCCCATAGCCCCAGTTTCTCACTTTCTTTCTAATTTTTGGCTGCATTAGTTTTGTTTGTGCAAAACATTTAAAAAAATTTCATGTAATCAAAACCATACATTTAAAAGCATGATTCCAAAGAAGGGTCCATAGCCTTCACTGGATTTCCAAAAGGATCTGTGGCACAAAAGAGCAGACAAGCAAAAAAAAAAAATAATTAAAAAAAATATTTTTAAAAAGCTTTTGCTCTTTAATTTTCTCATCTCCTTCAGGGTCATTCTTGATCATTATAACACAAGATCAGTATCTCTTTTTTCCCATTTACATTACTTTTAGTCATTGTATATATTTTTCCTGAATCTTTTTTCTTTGCTCTGGCCCACTCTATGGAAGTCTGCTAACTCCAGCCTTGTTCTACCTAGTTTGAGTAGAATTTTTCCAGAACACATTGCCGTGTGGGACAGTTTATCAAATTATATTATTAAGTGTCTTGCCCTGGATCACAGGGCTAACAAGTGCCTGAGGTGAGAGTTCAGCCCTTGTTTCCCTGATTTTTAATCCTGCATCTGTCACTTATAGCCCATTGTCTCTCAAAGTAAATCATTTATGTGCTCTAGATAAGTAATTTTACATCTCTGGATTTCAGTCTTCACATCTGTGAAATGAGGAGATTGTTGATCTAAATGATCTTTCCAGTGTCTTCCAGCTTTGACATACTATGATTTGCTTGCTAGATTCATGCCACACCCACATAAGGGATAAGCACAGCATAGACTAGGAAAAGGTCACCTCAGAGGCACACACATTTTTCCATTCTGGCCTAGGCCCAAACTGAATGAATCTCCCATAATTTGATGCCTGACCAATGCTACTTTTTTAATCTCCTAAAATTTTAGTCTTGAGATTTGAATGAGAAGACATTTGCTCAGAGATCCCTCCTGTTTTAGATAGAAGATAACAACAAATAATTCAGAAACAAAGGGGAAAAAAATTACCAGAGAAGAATATTTGAAAGCAAGAGAGAAACATTTTAATAAATGTTCCGGTTCTGATATATTGATAGATGGAAATTCCCCCAAGGTATTTCGTAAAGTAGGACACAGCTCTCCTCCCTGACTTGGAGTCTCTTCCAACTTTGGAGCTATTGGGGAGATAGAACTATTACATTATTAGCTCTGGGGTGAGGCCTCCCAATGCTGTTGAAATATTCTCAATTTAAATTCTATTCTGTATTGCTTGGTTGGAATAATTTTTATATCTGGAGTATTTTACATTTTAATGCTAGCCTGACTTTTTTTTTAATTTTTGTATTTTAAAGGATTGTAAACCTTGCTCCAAAAAAAGGAAAATAGATCTTGATATTATATTTTTATTTCTTATCATTAGAGTAGGACAGGAGTCTGAGTCAAGGTTAAAAACAGACTTTGTAGCATCTTTAGGCATTTTCTTCAGACTAGCAAAACTAAAGAGAGGCAATGCAGCATGGTGGATAGGGGCCCCTACTTGGAGTCAGGAAGACATGGATTCAAGTCCTGCCTGTGAAACATTAGCTGAACACTCAAGGACAAGTCACAACCTCTGGGGGTCCTAGCTAATTCTCCAGAGACAAACTACAAATTGCTCATTAGTATCTATGTAGCAAGTTTCCCATAATAATGAAACCACAGGTCGTGTGTGTGTGTGTGTGTGTGTGTGTGTGTGTGTGTGTGTGTGTATATATGTGTGTGTGTATGTGTATGTATGTATGTGTGCGCTCACATTTACATTTTCATATGTGCATATGTCCATGTGAGTATATGGGGAGAGTAGGACAAAGCCAATTAAACCAAGTATTTTAGGGTCTCCTTTTTAATCCATTTCCTTGATTTGTTTTCTTCCTATTCTCAGAGCTCAGAACAATGCCCAGCAACAGGAAGACCTTAAATATTTTTCATTCATTTTAATTTGTGATTTTCTCTCTGCAGGCATCCCACCTCCTGACAGAGACAGTAGCCCTGTCCACACATTAGTAGATTTTGTTTTGTTTTGTCTTGTTTCTGAGTTATTGGGACCAAAATGGTTCCTCACCTTGTGTAGAATCTTCTGAATCTAATGTAAAGAGGAGGGTCCTTGGATGCCATTTCTTCAGTCTTTCACTATGCCCATACTTGAAGCCTTCTCAACACTCTAGCAGAACCTGCCAGACCTCATGTTCCCAAAGTCAGCTTCATTTTGTGAAGAGGCACCAGAGTTGTATCTTGGCAGGGGTTCCATAAAAGTCATTAGAGAATGTCAAGTGACCCGTTGGAGTTAAAGAAACCTTTCCTTAAAGAAGCCAGCTTATAAACTGGAGTATTCTGACAGCTGAACCTTGGCCCCAGAGCAGGTATACTCAAATCAACAGAGGTTCTCTCTAATCTGCTGTTTAAACAGCTGCTAATCAGATAGTCATAAAAGCATAGAAATTTAGTGCCTTGGAGTTCACTAGTTCAACCTCCTCAATTTACAAATGGGATAACTGAGGCTCATAAAGGTTAATCAACTATTTTGTCTCTGTGGCCCAACTACCTATACCAAAACTTCCTGATATTAAGTAGAACTTTGTTAAATACTAGCTCATTGAATTGAATTGAATTGTCCAAGGTCACACAGCAAATTTTGGTGGCAGAATTGGGATGCTCAGACTAATTATTGTTCCTCTATACTATACCATATCACCCTTGAATGGGAATAAGTTGATTTCTGACTGGAAAATTAATCCAGATCCCCATTTGCCCTCCTCTCTTGCAATATAACTTTCCCTTGGGAAGGAAACAAAAAGTAATTTCCAGTTGGTAAAATGTATGTAGTCAATGCAATGCTGGGCCTAGATATGATTGTAACTACAGCATAGCTGTGTTTGTCCCTCCTATTTTTGTATACTATGGGTAGGTATTAGAACAACATAGACCAGAAACTGAGAGTGGAACATTTGACCATAAACAGAGGCAATGAGGTGGAACAAGAGATAGACTACTGACCTGAGTTCAAATCCTAAATTAGACCCTTGCTAGCTGTGAGACTATGGCAAATCATTTAACCCCTTTTTGTCTCAGTTTCTTCACCTGTAAAAAAAAAAAAAAAGAGGTGTGAGGTTTCTAAGGTCTCTTGAGCTCTAAATCAATGATATTATGAACAGATCCTACACATAACAATTATGACATTGAAAAGGAAGGTCAAAAGCAAATCCCCAGCTACCAATGTCCAGGCTCTACTGATCTCTTTCCATGAACACTCTAGTAATTCACACTATATCATTTGATTATGAAGCGATCTAAGAAGAAAGACAGCTTATTAACAATACACTAGGGGTCTCAGAGAACATGATGGAATTGGAAAATAGGTGGATCTTAGAAGACCATGGAGAGAGAGGGCTAATGTGCAAATGGGTAAAAAGTATGAGAAGAAATATCAGGAAGAAATACTTTAACCTCAACAGATGGTGACTAAATCATAGGGATAAGGGAAACAGTATGTGAGGGGTTACTAACCACAGAATGGGAGGAATCAATTGATAGGGTTCAGGACTTTGCAGAGTCTTGTGATGACTGAGTCCACTTCAGTGTAGGATATGTGGAATCATCAGATTCCATGGTTTATCACTCCAAACACTGGAGAACCAGTGGTGGTGGAGAAGGTACGGAGGATATTTTTTTTTCAGTGTATATGGGTTAGTATATATCCAACATTCTATTCCTTTGGCCATACTGAACTCATGCTCAGTGCCTACTTTAAAACTTCAATCTAAGAAGTGGGTAAATGAGGCAGACTTAAAAACACCCTCTACATGAAACAGCTCCAAATCTGAGTCTGCAGAGAGGCCAAAACCCTTTCTCCTCTAGAAAATACTCTTTCCTCTCCTGTCACCCACTTTTCATCTCCTTTTAATGTATATATTGTCTTCTATAACTAAAATGTAAGCTGTTTGAGGAAGGACTGACTCAATTGCTTGTATTTGTATCTCCAGTGCTTTGCATAGTGCATGGTGCACAGTAAAGGCTTAATATATGCTTTTTTCTATCCATTTGTCTAGTACTTTTGGAGTTCCCAGGCTTCTAGTCTCTAGTCCCTGCTCAGTATCTTTAATGGATAAATTCCATTTCAATCCCTCTAGTGCTGTGGCACCCTGAGGCTTGTGATTTCTCTTGTAAGTTGCTTACTTCCTAGTCTATTTCTCATCTGAATTAATCAACATTAATGATTAAGTACCTACTATAAGACAGGTATTGTGCTAAGTACTAGGAATATGAAGAGAAATGAAACAGTCCTCAAGGAGCATCTCCTTTCCTTTAATCCTCACTTCTCTTCCTCTCATTGTCCTTTCCCTAGCTTTCTTCCTGGTGCTTAAGACTCTTGAATACTACTCCCCTTTCTGTCACCCACCCACCCACCCTTGCCTTTTTGCCTGGGACAGAGGGAGTTAATTTTTCATTAGAGCTTAAAGCACTGTGCTGTCTTTGAACAGGAAGATGAGGTTCTCTGAGTTAGGGGAATTAATAACAATATAGATATTGAAAACACCCTTCAATTGGCATGGTGGATAGTTGACCTGGAGTCAAGAAGATCAAATCTGACTTCAGATGCTTGATAGCTGTGTGATCCTGGACAAGTCGCTTAACCCTTGCCTCCGTTTCATCATCTGTATAATAAGCTGGAGAAGGAAATGACAAACCACTCTTATTCTTGACAAGAAATCTCCAAAAGGGGGCGGCTAGGTGGCTCAGTGAATAGAGCGCCGGCCCTGGAGTCAGAAGGACCTGAGTTCTGAGCCGGCCTCTGACACTTAATCCACACAAACAAAAACCTAGCCATGTAACCTTGGGCAAGTTACTTAACCCCAATTGCCCTAAAGGGGCGGCTAGGTGGCGCAGTGAGTAAGAGTGCCGGCCTCAGAGTTGGGATGACCGGAGATCAGATCCGGCCTCAGAAAATGAGCACCCACGCATAAATAATGACTAGCTGTGTATCCTTGAGCAAGTTACTTAACCCCAATTGCTTTAAAAAAAAAAAAAAAGGAAATCTCCAAAAGATGTCACAAAAAGTCAGACATTACTGAAAACAACTAAACAATATAACAACAAAAGTTATCTCCTGGTATCTGAAGAGCTATGGAAAAGCATTATAGGAGTGAGACATGTTCTGTTTGGCCCCAGGACAATGAGTGAAGAGAGGCAGGTTTAGGCTCAAAAGCATATTAAATGTTTCAAAATTGGAAGGGAGGTCATAGGTCATTCAATTCAGCTGGTACCTTCTCTGGAAATTCCTTACAATATATGGGACATGTAGTCATGTGACTTCTTTTAAAAGAGTTCCAGAGATAGGGGAACCCACTCTCTTCAAAAGAACTTTGTATTTTTTTCATAACTTTAATCATTAAGAAGTTTTTATGTTCATCAAATCTAAATTTTCTTCCCTACAACTTCTACTCATTCACCTTTCTGAGGTGGGGAACCTGTGACCTTCGGGCCACATGTGGCCCTCTAGGTTCTCAAGTGTGGCCCTTTGACTTAATCCAAACTTCTTTTGAAGCTTGAAGTGAAGGGAAGGGAACTGAGGCAAGAAGGGTTAAGTGACTTGCTCAGGGTCACACAGCTAGTAAATGTCTGAGGCCAGATCTGAACTCATGGAGATGAGTCTCGTTGATTCCAAGCCCAGTGCCCTATCCATTGTGGCACCTAACTGCCACTTCAGATGATTACCACTGAAGGCAAAATTCCGGAAGAGTAGACTTAGTCAAATAAGGTCACTGGGGAACTGGGTAAATCTACAGTCTAGAAACTCTTGAATAGCTTTGACTACTGAGAGAAATGTACTAATTTCCTGAGTCTGTATCATGATTTTGGCTTGTACGTCAGTATTGACAGCCTCTTGTCTGACATTTGTAAAAGGAATGAAGTCAGATGTGACAATAGGTCCAGTTTCACTCAATATTTATTGAACTTCTATTATGAACAAGACCCCATGCTACTATAATCACACTAGGTAAGTCAACGCAGCTGAGCTATTGTAGCTGGTGTGGGGAACCACAGCTGTGGGCACTAGATCTCAGGATTATGCCAGCCTCCATCCCATTCTGAGATTGCCTGTAGCCATCAGGAGAAGGCAGAAAATTTGGGCTGATATTTCTAAGATAGATTCATTTTCCTTCTGTTGCAGATGATCTTGGGAAGTTCTCTATAGTAGAAGGGTGGAGCTTGGGGCTGGGGATAAGAAAGTTGGAGAGAGGATTCTGTTGTTCCTGAGTGGTTTGTCCTATATTCCCCTGTGCTGTGTGAGTCTCCATGAGGAAGACTAACCAACTAGGATGAGCTTCGGTCTGATGGAGTTTGGGGGCAAATATAATGTGGGAAAGGTGATACATCTATGTCACAAGATTACCCACAGGTAAGGTTTTAACAGCAGTACTTGAACCATTCCCAATTATCTGATGTGTCTGTGTCAGAGCTTTCTGGAAAGGGCAATTAAACACAGTTAAAAAGATTATGAAGTGTATGACATACCCCCTGCCTTCAGGGTGCTCACAGTATATAGGTAATGGGGAATAAGAGGGGAAATCACATACACACACACACACACACTATATATATATATATGAAAGCTAAAAACACACGAGAGTATGGTGAGTACTTTAACAACTTAGAGGATATTGGGTAAGAGCACTAAATATTAGAGGTGACCTATGGACCAGCCAGAAATGAGTGTGAGGGGAAGGGAAAGAGAATAAGCATTTATTAATCACCTAATATATTCCAGGAACTATTCTAAGGGCTTTACAAATCTCGTCTCATTTGATCCTCCTATGAGGTAGGTGCTATTATTTTCCTCATTTCACAGATAAGGAAAGTGAGACGTATACAGGCTCACACATCTAGTAAGCATCTAAGGCTAAATTTGAACTCAGGACTTCCTGACTGCAGACCCAGCACTCTGTCCTCTGACCGCCTATCTACCTAGAACATTCAGGGGAAAAGAAATATGCTTTAGCAAAGAGATGGAGTCAAGAATGTGCAAATCATTTTGAAGGGAGAATGAGTATCCTGATCTAGCTAGAAAAGAATTTGGAGTAGGGGCATAGTAGGACGCAGAGTTTAAAGGTGGGGGTCAGAGTTAAGCTTTCAACTCCATGTACTTTTCTTTAAGAAGCCAACAAGCAATCTGGAAGTTACTATTAGGAGACATTTTGGGGATCCTCTGGGAAATTATTCTACCTCAATAATCTGTTAGTTACTGTGAAAATGCCCTGAGATAGTGTGAGGAAATAGCTTGTCAAAGACTGTGGATTTGAATTTGAATGGGTGTGAGATTCCTTTCTCTCTCCAGTGTATTGGTATGCCTAGTCTAATATTTGAATAGGTTTTCTTGGCACAAGATGACAGAAGCACAGCATTACAGGCTCTCAGAGTTGGAAGGCACCTCAGAGGTCACTTAACCATACCTGAACAAGAACCTACTTTTTAATATACCTAGCAGGTGACCTCTATAGCAAAGGGGGTGCTTATTCCCAAGGGCCTGTACAACCCAAGGCACTTTGGGATAGCTCCAGTTATTAAGAATTTTGTCCTTATGTCGACCCTGTGTCTTTGCTGCTTTCAACCACTGCTTCTAGCTCTGCCACTGGCCAAGGAGAATGAGTTTTCCACATGGTAGCTCTTCAGACACTTGAATACAGCATTCACATGTCTGCCCATGCCTTTCCACTCAAGACTTTTCTAAATATCCTTAGTTGTGTCAATTAATTCTCATATGAGATGATCTCAATGTCCTTTATTGTCATCTTCATCATCATCATCATCATCATGGTGTTGTTATTATTATGGCTAGCACTTACATAACACTTTAAGGTTTACAAAGCACTTTTTCATGTAATCTCATTTGGTTCTCAAAAAAAATTATCCCCATTTTACTAATGAGAAAACTGAAGAAAGCAGAGATTAAGTGACTTGCCCAGGGAGTCTGAAGCTAGACCTGAACTTGGGTCTCCTTGACTCCAGTCCAATAGTCTACCTGCTTTGCACCACCATGGACATGATCCTCTAGATGCTCTCTCACTGATAAATTTTTATTTTAAAATGGGGCACCTAATTCTTAATATGGTATTCAAGATTTTATCTGACCAGGGCAGAGTACATTGAGACTTTCCCCACCATAATTCTGAATACTATGTCTCTCAATATATTGATCTTATTATCTTTTTTTGGAGGGGGAAGGCAAGGCAATTGGGGTTAAGTGATTTGCCCAATGTCACAGAGCTAATCAGTGTGTCAAGTGTCTGAGGTTGGATTTGAACTCAGGTCCTCCTGACTTCAGGGTTGGTGCTCTATTCACTGTACCACCTAGCTTCCCCTTATATTCTTATTTTTGATTGCTATATCACCCTGTTGACTCATATTTAACTTTTTCAACTTTTGAAGTTGGTTTTCTTAATCTAAATAAATTTTGCATTTATTCCCTTTCCCCATCAAATTCTATCTTATTAAAATAAGTGAAGAGTCTAGTTTATCAAATACACTTTGAATCCTGTTGTCTAATTTTCTTTCCTAGATTTACTCATTAGCACATTTAATATCCAGGTCATCAATGGATTTAAGTTACTGACAAAATATTAAATCACAAAGGATAACATGCAGATTCTTGGGCACTCCATTATAGACCTCCTTCCAAAATGATATCGAACATCAATGTTTATGGCAGTAATTAAACTGTTTCTGTAGTCACTGAACAGTACTATCATCTGACTCCTATTCATTTCCATCTTGTTTGTAAGAATACCATAAGAGACTTCCAAGTACTTTGCTAAAATCCAGATAAACAATATAAAGAGCTCTCCTTATTTCCAACAAGGTTTCCAACAAGTTTCTAGTGAATTTAAACAAAATGGAATGAGGTTAATCAATCCTGGACTATTCTTGCTAACATCATGCTGGCTCTTTGTGATCAATTCCTCTTATAGATGATCACTAATGATTTCATAATCTCTTTAATAACATTTTCTACAATCTTGCCAGGATTTAAAGGCAAGATCATTAGCTTATAGTTTGTAGATGGCTTTCCTTTTCTTTATTAAAATTTGGAGCATTTCCCTTTTTAGTGGCACAGTGGATAGAGAGCTAAACCTGGAGTAAAGAAGAGTTCAAATCTAGTCTCAGATACTTATGAGATATGTGACCTTGAAAAAAATCACTTTCTGCCTCAATTTCTTCATCTGTAAAATAGGGATAATAAAACACTGAAGTCTCATAGTTATGAGGATCACATGAAATATCTGCAAAACACTATATATAATGCTAATTGTCATTATTGTTACTTGTTCAGTCACTTTTAAGTCATGTTTAACTTTTCATGACTATTTAAAGTTTTCTTGAGTGGTTTACCGTTTCATTCTCCTGCTCATTTTGCAGATGAGGAAACTGAAGCAAAGAGGGTTAAGTGACTTGCCCAGGGTCACGTAGCTAGTTGGTATCTGAGGCAAGATTTGAACTCAGAGAGGTGAATCTTCCTGGTTCCAGGCCTGGCACTCTATCCACTGGAGCTGCTTGTTATTGTTATATTTGTCTCCAATCCCCTTGTACCTGCCAGAATTGCAGTGGTAAGGCAGAGTAAAGGGTGAAGATAATAAAGTAAATAGTGTTAGGAGGCTGTCTGCATCAATCCAGTAAAGTAGTATGTGTTGCATTATTATTAGCTAGCATTTTTACAGTGCCAGATTTGGAAAATGCTTTAGATATGTTATCTCATTTGATCTTCATAACAAGGTAGGTGACATTAATATCCCCATTTTAAAAAAATAGAAGCTGAAGCTGAGTGGTGGTAAGTGACTTGCCCACAGTGACAAAGATAGTGTCTGAGTCAATATTTCAACTTCTATATTCTGACTTGAAGTCCAGTGCTAGATACAGTATGCCACCAAGCTGCCAACTATACCACCTACTACCTACTATTGCCATCTAGCTTCAAGGAAAATTATCATTGGACTAGAGATTTAGTGGTAGAAATATAGAGGAGGGGGAACTATGAGAGATGCTTCAGAAGGTAATTGGATATGAGAAGCAAAGGAAATGGAATAGTCTAAGATAACCTTGAAATTGGAGACAGGGTAAATGGTGTTACCACTAAATGAAATGGGAAGATCAAAAGAGGAAGCAGGTTTTGAGGGGAAAGATCCTAAATTTGGTTTGGAACACTTTGAATTTTGTGACCCAGTGAAAAACCCCTTTGAATTCTTAACAAGTGATCCAAGTGGTGGGGGATAGGAGAGGAAGATTAGAGAAAAGTGCATGCTCTAGAGTTTGAGAAAAATAGAGATATGAGAATTATCTACACATGGGCAAAAGCTGAAGCTATGGGGATGAATGAGATTGCCTTGCTAAGGAGGAGAATGTGGAGAGAGAAGAGAAGTGGTCCAAGGGTGGACCTTTGGGTAATACCCATCTTTTAAGGGTTAAGAAAATAGGCAAAGAGGAGGACAGTAAAGGAGGAAAAAAGTAGTTATGTGCTAGGAGTAGGAACAGGAGAGTATGACATCTCTGAGGTAAAGGGAGGGGTAGGAGGAAGGAGTGGTCAAAAAGAAGAAAGAATTTTAAAAGACTTGCATTTGGTGATTAAGGGGTCACTGGTGACTTTGAACAAAGCAGGTTCAGTATAATGATGGCGACAGAAACTAGATTAAAAGGAACTGAAGAGTAGGTATTAAGGGCATTGAGGCATGAGGTATAGGTAATTTGTTAAGTAATTAGAGATTGGCTAGTAGACAGAGATCTAAGAACCTTGGGGAAATCCTAGAAATCACAGAAAGACCAGAACTAAGTGTTGGCAATAACTACTCAGTGATTCCCAAACTTAAGACTGTGGGATTCAGGGCTTCATTAAGTAAAAAGAACAGGAATGTGAAACCAGATTGGGAGGAGGGAGCAGTTAAGGGTTCTTTTTCTTTATTCACTTAGGATAATTCTTTACAGAAAATCATTTAGGACTTTCTACATTCCCATGATTCTTCTAACACAGAACAGAAAATGAAATTACAGAAAGTATGAATCACTCTTGAGAATTAGCATAGCATCATGGACTAACAATTATCCTAAAAAAGATAAAGGTCATGTATAAACTTGCCTGGAAGCAGACAAAGGTGTTCATTAGCACTACAGATGCTAATCACCCAGTGCTGTTACACATGGCACCACCATGCTAGGGGAGAGTCTGATAGTTATGGGATTAGAAATTAATTGAAATACAACAACACTCAAGTCAATGAATATTGATGTGGTACCTACTATGTGCAAGGTACTATGCTACTAATAGCCCCCTACATTTAGAGAAACTGGATGCTGGGGATGTGAGTGGGTGTAGGGTGAGATAGAGATAAATAAGAAATTCTTCCTTCATGAAGATTACTATAGGAAAAGAGAAAGATGATCATGAACTCATATTTATGATATAAAGTTGTGTAACTATATTTAATGGACTATAATAGAAATTAGAGAATAAAAATTGTGGATCACCTGAAGATCAATAGAGAGGGTACATAGTGGCTATGAATGAAGGAATTTAAAAGGAAGCAAATATTTATTAATTATTAAATATTTATTAAATTCTTACTGTGTTCCAGGCACTGGGTATAGAAGCAAATATAGTAAAAATAAAGACACTTCTTGCCCTCAAGGAGCAAAAATTCTAAACAGGGAAAGAAAACACACAAAAGGAAGCTCAAAAGGTGAGAGGTGGATTTGAGGGTACTTGGTACATTGTTTTGAAGTCTGGATATTGAGAATTGGATTAAGAGAGAATAAAAACTGACCTAGGGCCCCTCCAAAAAAGCAAGGTCTCCCTCTTCCCCTACTCCCCCACTAGGAATTTACCAATGGAAGAATGGGTCAGGCCTTGCAGTATGCTTAAGTTCTGTTGCCAAGTATTGCACAAAAGAGTTAGTCTAAAGTCTGTCATCAGAAATACTTATGGTAAGAAAAGAAGATGGGTTGATCACATGGCAAAAGCAAAGGATTATGGATGGACAGCCCAGGTGTACATCCATCCAATGGTATTTGTGTAGGGCAAGAGGACTACAGAAAGACCCTTGGCATTTGGGGTGAATTTGGGAGAACATGGACAAGGGTCCTGAAAGATCAGAGTGCCTGAATGAGCAATAAACAATACCACTGGATGATCCATTGGAACATCAAAATACTCAATAGACACATGGTATATGATGGGAATACAGACAAGAACTGCATGAGATTCTGGTAATGGAATATCATTTCTAATTTCAAGGATCCAGGAATGCTTCATGGAAAAAGTAGCATTTAAGTGGGACCATAAAAGCTGAGTAGGGGGCGGCAAGGTGGTACAGTGAATAGAGCACTGTCCCTGGAGTCAGGAGGACCTGAGTTCAAATGTGACCTCAGGCACTCGACACACTAGCCATGTGACGTTGGGCAAGTCACTTAACCCCAATTGCCCTTCCTTCCCCCCTCCAAAAAGAAAAAAAAAAGTTTTTTTTGTTTTTTTTGTTTTTTTAGCAAAAGTCAATTTATTGACCACAGCACAAAAATAGATTTTTAAGGGATTATATGGAATAAAAGAGAAGAATATCTCAGACATAAAGGAGGACTTGCAAGCATATTAGATATAGGAAGATAGGAGATACATTTCAAAAATAGAAAGTAATCAAATTTGTTGGAACATAGACAATGTGGAGGGGATCAGCATAAGATATCATTGATAAGGTAGTGAGTCACAAGACTGTGTAGGGTATTAACTTGTACTCCATTTGTTTAGGTAGTAGGGAAGGATAGGGAACAAAATTCTGGTATTCTGGGTCTTATGCATCAGAAATATGACACTTGCAAGATCTTTTCTGTACCCCTACAACTGTACTTCCAACCAGGTTCACATTCCGCCAAGAAATGCTACTTGGTGATTCAGTATACAAAATTGAGGACTAAACCTAATATGGAATGAATATTCCATATTCCTCAGGAAACTGCCTGTATACTGCCTGAACTGATAATATTGAAAGATCACATGGCTAGATGGTGTATGAGATGTTCAGGGAGGATTAGCATCTCTGGTGAGCGCTTGCTGACACCTTTTCCAGGGTTGTTCATCTACCTTTGGTGTCTACCTGGCATATTATTCTCAGTTGTGGCTTTAAGAAGCTATAGCAGGAACAGTGGCCACTTCTTGGTAAAATTGTTTTAGCAGTCAGGACAAACCATGTTGACGATAACTGATGATAGAAGGATGTCTGCCCCAAGCATGTGAAGATGCTGAAGAATGGGAGGATAAAAACTATTTGTTCCAATAACTGTGAAGGCAGTTGAAGCAGGCACTATGGAGTAGTTAGAGGTTGGTCAGACATCAAAGACACCAAGGTCATCCATTGCATCCTGGGACATTGCCAGTCATCCTGCCTTTTATCTTGCCACTGGACTTCACTGATTCTGGAAAAGAGAGTGAGACTGACAGTTTTGTACAACTCTGCTTCACCTAAATCCAATTCACACACAAGTCAAGACATCACCCCACAATGTCATTGGTCTGCTTTGAAAATGAAAGACGAACAACAAGTTAAATCCTTAAAGCTCACTTTTGCTGAGCAAACCTCACAAAGGAGATGAAGCCTGGAACAGCCAGACAAAGTTAGAACAACTCATGTTAGCTAGATGGACCAGACATTCCAAAGACTGAGTGGTGTGTCCTGGGGCCATGTGGCTGAGTGGCTGATTGCTAAGTGGTAGCAGCTAAACCTAGATCACTCCAGCAGGCAGCTGTCAGAGGAGGTGGCTCAATCCAAAGAAAAAATGCTTTAAGGCAGAGAGGTGACTGGGCAGAATGTGAGAAACTCTGCAAGTAACATCAGGAGGCACTGACCAAAGAGAAAACATACATATCCCCTGTGCGGAAGAAACGATTAGTCATCCATTGGACTTGTCAGTCAACTCATACACACAGGTACCATATCAATACTTTTCATTGTAGAAAGAAGGACATTAATGAAGCCAGAATCATAGGATCACACATTTGGAAGGGACTGTAGTGGCTATCTCATTTTAAAGTAAGGAAACTGAGACGTAAAGAGGTCATCTTGTTTAGGGTCCATAAAATTAGTATCTAAGATGAATTTGATGGCAGGTTTTTCTGATTCCAATTCCAATGCTGTATCTCTTACTCTAATCTACCTCCCTTGTTTTGAGTCCTTTGTGGATCAAACTTTATCCTGTCTTCAATATAGACACTCTCTGGCTTTGACTTGTGCCATCAGCTGCAAAATGCATATACAGAGAGGGGTAAAAAAGAATATATTGATTCCCTGGTGAAAATCCACTCCCAAGAGGGAAAAATGGGTGTCAGTAAAAGTATACTTATTAGAAACAAATCTCTACTTCCATACATTCCCCCAAATGTGATAGATCATTAGTACTCATATCCTCACAGAGCAAGTTGCCTGAAGGGGATGTCTGGAAAAAATATAATAAGAAAATCCATACCCACTCCAGAAAGTTTAAGGAAATGACTGGGGTAGAAGGGATGCTGACTTCAGGAGGCTGTGGCCCAAGATAGGTTGGTGTAACCAGGCTAGGTTCAGAGGCAAAGCCATGTTTTGGTATAGAGAACCAACCTTGGAATTGGGAAGATTTGGGATTCATTCTCACTTTTGACACATACTGACACTGCCCTGGAGCAAGTCCCTTAACCTACTAGTATCCCAGGTCATTCTCCATCACAGGGATTCTTAACTTGGGTTCTGTAACCTTTCTGTTTTTATTCTGAGGAAGGATCCTTGAACTTTGCCAGACTGCACAAGGGGCAGGACGACAAAAAAAAAAATGGTTCAGAACCTTGGCTCTACTGTAAGAGAATAAGTTGTGGGACAGAGTTTATATTAGCAGAAGAGGTTTCCTCACTGGGATTTCCCTGAACTCATGACATCATAAGACTGCAACCATTTATTTTTTTGAGAATGTATTCCTGTCCATCTCAGACTGAAAATTCAGTATTCACTCCCCTGCCCCCATCCCAATGCTGATCTGCATAGTTCTGCCCTGCCCCATTTCTGACTTGGATCAGTTAACCCCACCTTAAGCAACCTGCTACTCTTTGCCCCACTGCTGGGGTTTCACCATATCTGTGCTACACTTATTGTGAGCATCCTATTGACTCTGGCCCACTGCACCTCAGAACTCCTGAACTCAAGCAATCCACCAGTTTCATCCTCCTCAGTAGCTGAGATTATAGGCATATATCACCACACCCAGCCAAAAACAAAAACCCTGACTTGGCCAGTTCAGTTTATAATCTCAGAGGATGTCCCCAAGTTTCCCTCAATCTCTACTTCCCAAAAACTACAACCTGAGGTGATGGAGGTTCCCTCTCATGGTGGATCAGTACAATAATTTTCTTTTTTATTTTTTGGAGGGCAATTGGGGTTAAGTGACTTAACCAAGGTCACACAGCTAGTTTTTGTGTGTTAGGTATCTGAGGCCACATTTGAACTCAGGTCCTCCTGACTTTAGGGCAGGTGCTCTATTCACTGCACCACCTAGCCACCCCAATCATTTTCAAATATAATAAATGGCACCAAGTTATTTCTGTGGCTTTCCTTTTCTGTCCTCTTCTAGTGATTATTCTATGGCTATAGAGGCCTCCTAATTATGGTGGTGATGTTAAACAAGCTTATACTAAGTTCTGACTCTTCCCTTCCCCCTGATTCTAGCCCTTTCCATATGGGTCAGATATCTAATTGTCTCCATCCCAGAGGGCAGATTAGCATTAGCTCTTGGTAGTCACCTGGAGTAGTAGTCTGTTGGCTATATAATATTCCCCCATCCTCAATTCAGATCTGTGTGTGTGTGTATGTGTGTGTGAATACAAAAGAACTTTAAGTGATCTGTCCACGGCATTGAAATACCAACCTTCCTTGGTACTTTGAAAACTCAAAGCCTTTTACAAGATGAATAGCAAACTGTGGATGACAGCTCCCGCAGAGTCATTATTGAATTGCAGCAGTGATGACTGCATTGCTTTGGATTTAGATAAAAGACTCCATACAAGACAAATGGTAGGAGCACATCAAACAAGACTGTGTCCATGCAGTGACAGAAGCAATTCAATTGAAGAGGCTGTTGATTTCCCCAAGGCTACCTACTATTTCTTCCTGAGTAATTTATATTAAGGAACTAAAGATTGTATATTCATCTTCTATTTATACTTTTCTCTAAAAATATGGCCAGGTCCAGTTGTCAAACCAAAGCAGTGCATCCGCCCTTGCCCGGAAAGGAAATATCAATATGGGAACATGTTAATTATTTTGTACCTGGTTTTATTTAACCACAATAGCTGAACGTGTAAAGGTTATAGACAGAGAGTTGCAATCTATAATGATCAGATAAAAAGATTAGTCAGCAGATCGATAGAGCTCTGTACCAACGGGAAGCTCTATGCACTCAAGGCAACAATGGGCACAAAGGGTACAGATAAACATCGGCCACCTTTATTTAGATGAAAGCAGAGTCTCGAGCCCATCTCCCGCCTCATTAATTATGTACCAACCTTGTGGAGGCTAAGTTGCTAAAGCATCATTCAAGGTTTTTTTGTTTTTAATGGCTTTTGGGGGGGAGATGTGTCTGGAAGTATCCGTTGTATGGAAAACTATGTAAAAGGAAAGCTGTTTTTTCCATTGTGTTCACAGATGTTGTACCCGCCCAATTCATCAAAATGGAAGGGGTGTCAGGCACAGAGCTTGCAAAAAAGTCCTTTGTCTCTTCCTGTGTGTATGCAAGTACATGACAGGATTTGGCCTCAGAGGTACTATCAAAGTTGCTCAAATGGATTTAGATCCTGATATATTTAACAGTGAAATAAGAGCTATCAGGAGAGTTTCTCAGCTGAGGGAATATGTTTTGGTCCTCTCTCTGCTTCTATCTAAGTTGACACTCTTTTCATTTCCCATATTTTTAATTTTCATCACTTGTATGCAGTTGTCAGTTTCCACTCTTGAACTTTCATCCTTAAAAGTTGCCTTTGTTCTGTTTGCTCATATTTCCTTTTCCTTATTTTCCCGCCTGAGGTTCTTTTTTTTCCCTTTTTTAAAAGTTCTTGATAATGCAGACCAGGCTAGAACTAACTTACTTGGTGACATGGGGACTTGCTGAGCCCTGCTATTATATTCCATATGTTTACCTCTTTCAGGCTATTCATACATGTGTATGTGGATTCTACAATCATTTTTATTTACCCATCCATAATCTTTGAATTCTCCACAAAGTCCAACCCACTGTGGTAGGGAAGTAACCACAAATTCTTAGAATCCATACAAACTGTGACAAGTTCCACCATGCCAGAAAGGCCTCATAGTATAGTCTGGGCAACAGATTGTGTCTGCTTTCTGAGAACTGTCTTGGGGAGGTTTGTTAATTGAAAGTTTGATCAAATCTTTAGCCAGGACAATATATCACTAAGTACTTCTTGGGTATATCTTGTCCTACAGAGATCTTGAACTCATTATGTCCAAAATGGAACCCATCTTCTTCTCTTTCACAGCATTTCTTATATATTCCCCCTTCTCTTCATTCCCCTAGCTGCCACCCTGCTATCACATTTGGCCCATTGCACAAGCCTTTTTGGTTGGTCTACCTGACTCAATTCTCTACCCATTCCAATCTATCTTCTACTCAGTCATTGTAGTGAACTCAACATGTTGGCTGGATACTTGGGGAGAATTTCCAGGAAGATAAAGATAAGACCTGTACAGGATGAGAATGCTATGACTGACAGTTATCCTTTCCATTGGAGGAAGGAAGTATCCACAATGATCATACCAAAGATTCATGAAAGTATGGAAGTCTTTTGAATAGGGACTCCCCACAATGTTCTTTGACCCCCCCTCCCCATATCAACCTCTATCTTTTTCAGGAAAATTTGAGGAATATTTTAAAAGGAAAACCAACATTATGCTTTTGGATTAGTTTTACTCAAAAGAACAGGTTTCAATAAGCTAAACTTAAAAATAGCTTCATTGGTGTCTAATCTGTGATTCCTACTTGGCACCGATAATTAAGACTAAAAAAAAAAAAGGCACCCAGAGAAAGCTGACATGATTGATCTCAATGAAAACAGTTTTGTTTTGTTCTCCAGAAGCCATCCTCAGCATACTACTTTATGTGATTGCTTTCTGTATTTTTCCATCCACTCTTTTTTTTTGTGTTAAAATGGGTATGTATTGATTGACTTGCTCTGGGTCAAATTACACCCTTAGAAGTACAAGTGTAACTCAGTCACATTGAAGTCTGCAGGAAATGTGTGTGTGTGTGTGTGTGTGTGTGTGTGTGCGCGCGCGCGCGTGTGCGCATGCGTGCATGTATGAGCGAGTGTGAGATTGGACCCACTGCCTATAGGTTTTCTTAAATATGAAGCTCCAGGAAAGAATAAGTATTTTTCTCTAATTTCAATTTTGCCAAAGTCTCAGAAGTGATGAACAAAACTAACTTTTGCTAAGGTTGGGTTACTTTAAAAAGGGAATTGGACTTCCATTCCTGTCAACTTTTTGCAATGTTTGTATTTGATAGTCCCTTCAGCTGGAGCTGGTTACTGCTATAGGGGGCCTTGTGTTGTGGTCAGTGGAGTATGAGTCTTGAATATGGACTAATAACAACAGACACAGAGTGATTATAACTTCAGTAAGATGTTGGTTGATGCATTGGATTGAGAACCAGGCCTGGAGTCAGGAAGACCTTAGTTAAAATCTGTCCTCAGACACTCAGTAGTAGTTTAACCCTGTTTGCCTCAATTTTTTCATCTATAAAATGAGTTGGAGAAGGAAATGACAAAGCACTCCAGAATCTTGCCAAGAAAGCCTGAAATGGGGTCATGAAGAGTCAGAGATGACTGAAACCACTGAATAACAATACATTTACTAATTCATAGATCTTTACACCATCCCTGAGAGTTAAGCACAGGAAAGAATGATTATACTCATTTTACAAATGAGGAAACTGAGACTGAGAGAGATCTTTGGAAGGGACCCTGACTCTGAAGTCAAAGTAGCCAGGTTCAAATCCTGCCCCTGATTCTAACTATCCTGGCACCTGAGATAAGTGTCTGGATCTCCACAGAGTTCAATTTCCTTCTTTATAAAATGTAGCATTTGGATAGATGGCCTATGAGGTTTCTTGCAGTTCAACGTCTATGATCCTATGATTTTTACAAACTCACATGGTTAGCAATTATCATTGTTAGGCATCAAACTCAGATGTCTTCTAACTGCAAGTGGAATGTTTTGTCTACTGTTTCATGCTGCTGGGCTCCAATCCCGACCTTGGCATATAGCTGTGTGACAATGCTCAAGTCACCTTACATCTCCATAGCTAAGGAAATACTGTTAGATTATAAATTATATAGAGAATTGGCTGAACTGTGAAAGGAATTTCTTCATTAAGAACTCCCTACTATGATAAAAAGCACAGGTCCAGAACAAAAGTCAAACTAAAAGTTAGCATTATAGCTACATATCATCAGCAGAACAATTTCATATGATGGTTTTGACTCAACAGTTGAACCGATTAGCAGCCATCTGGTGTGACTCTCCAAGGTTAGGCATATTAGTAAACTGATTATAGCTCCATGATATAGATCAGTAGTTATTTTCAGAGCCACAGTGGAACTAACTCTTCTGCTGCCATGTTTATAGATGGTCCACAGGTTCTCAATCATTCATTCAAGTATTTATTGAGTGTCTATCCTCATCAGATAGCAAATAAAAGAAATTGAACAGGAATGAGAAAATGGCTGTACTACTTTCTAAGAGGCAAAACAGCCTAGCTCCCTAATGTACCTGTTGACATGTGCTATAATTAACATTTTTGAGAAGCCAATGTTGACATGGCCTTAAACTCTGTGCTGTGAAACTACATGGCTTCAATGCACAGTATCAATAATAGAAAAGGACAGAAAAATGTCTTCAATGATAATTATAGTAATTTAATATTTCTATAGTACTTTAATAGCTGGGTGACACAGTGGATAGACCTCTGGGCCAGGAGGCAGAATGATATATCTTCCTGAGTTCAAATCTGGCCTGAGAAATTTACTAGCCCTGGGAACCTGCAAGTCACTTAACCCTGTTTGCCTCAGTTTTTTGTCTGTAAAATGAACTGGAGAAGAAAAAAGCAAAACACTCCGTTATCTCTGCCAAGAAAACTCTAAATGGGGTCACAAGTTGGACATGACTAAAGAATGACTAAATAATACATTAATATTTGCAAAGATATTGCTTCTAAAATCTCTTTAAAGTAGTATTTATGAATTGTTATTCCAGTTTTATAGATGAGGAAACTGAGAATCAGAAATTAAGTGACCTGCCCATGGGTACACAGCTAGAACTGAAATTTGAGCCTAGGTCTCTCCAAATTCCAAGTCTAGTCATTGTTTCTCCTGTTTTAATATAATCTCTCCCTCGGGGCAGCTAGGTGGCACAGTGAGTAAAAGCACAGACCCAGAGTCGGGAGGACCCAGGATTGGTTCCAGCCTCGGAAAATTAGCACCCATACATAAAAATTACTGGCCATGCAACCTTGAGCAAGTTACTTAACCATAATTGCTTTAAAATATATATATTATATATATTATATACATTATATGTTATTATAATATATTATGTATTATATATATATATAATCTCTCCCTCCTCCTCCACATCCTTCATCTCCTCTACCACCACCGCCACCACCACCACCACCTTCTTCTCCCTCTCTCCCTTCCTCTCTCTTCCCTTCTCTCTCAACTTTATCAACAATGACAACATTTCATTACACTTTTAGTGAGAAAGTATCCCTTCCAGTTTAGAGTAATATAATCTCGGAAGGGTCAGAATATTATCATGAAATATAAAAAGGATGTTAATTTTTTTCTAACTCTACAACAAATGTGTAAACAACTATTTAATCAATTTGAAATAAGTATAGAGCCTTGACCATTGGATGAAGGGAACTGATACTACACAAGAAACATCTTTTGACTGATTGAAAGAATCAGTAAAGTTCCTTAGGTCTGTATATAAAATAGCCATTTAAATAGGCTTGGGATCTCTTTGAGGAGTGTATCTGAAGGCAGCAAGGAAGAAGAAGGGAATTTCTCCACCCATTGTCCTTTTCATCTGAACTACTAGATAATTCAGAGACAATGAATCCAGCTGGGAGCAGAGAGATACAGAAAGGATATATTCAGACCCAGAAAGATAACCCAAGTGAAGAAGCAACTTCAACAAGTGAGACCTCTCACACCAGAGAAGAATGCCAGCTATGGACTCAAGAAAGTAGTAAATAGTAGATCTCCACTTAAGTGGCTTGTCTACCACGAGTAATTTTACGAAGACTGTATGAAAAGAGAAAGCATCTACTGCCAGCAGTGATGAGTAACCTTTTCCCAAATTTTATCCTATACATTTGACTCACTACCATAATGCTCAAAGTTTGAGCCCACTTTTCCCATATTGGCGGCTTATTCAGGCAATGTTTTGTACCAACTCTTCTTATTCTACCATTTCATGAATACCTTTCTTAGAAGCTAATAAATTACTGACTGATTACTAATTGAAGTCAACTCAGTGGTGGCTCATGGCCTATGATAGTTGAAGTTACCACACACAAATTACCCCCAGTAGTAGTCCATCAACACAGTAGTGCAAGTGCATATGGGATGAGTAGTCCCAGAGAGAACAAAACAGAAGACCATCTATTAAACTTCTCTTATGTCAAGGTTTATATAACAAGTGTGTATTCAATTTAACAAAAGAGAAAAAATGCCAATTTCGTGAAAAGTTGGAGGAGCACAGACATATTAATGCACCACTACAGAAATGGTGAATCGGTCCATCCGTTCTGGAGAACAATCTAAAAATGTATCTACTATACTTTCAATAATAATAACTGACATCTATGTAGAGGTTTAACATTTGCAAAGTCCTTTGTGTATACATTCTCTCCTTTGTGCCACACAACAACATCATGAAGCAGCAACTGCAGCATTTTAGAGGAAACTGAGGTTTCAGTAAGATACAGATTTATTGCTGCATCACAGTTATGGAACACCTACCTGTAGGAAGCAGCTAGATGAACCCCCAAATGGAGCTGTGTATTCTTTATGCCCATGCTGGATGGGTAGGATGGCAGGGGAACTATAATAGATGGAGGAGTCAGGAAGGTCTAGGTTCAGATCCAACACAGGGTTTACTAACAGTTCATTTAATCTCTCTGAGTGAGTCCAGATTGCCTTACCCATTGGGAATTAGACCTCTCAGGACTCCTCCAGTTCTAAATCTACATAGTAAGCTTTTCTTATGTTACTAGATGGTACATGTGGCATGGAGGTGGAGGGAGAGGGAGAGGAAGAATGGCAGTGTGGGATGCAGAGGACAATCCAACTGTCCAGAAAACTGGAAGCACAAACCCCACAGAGACCTATTTGTACCCTGCCTGTAGCCATGGCAACAGAACACTAAGGCGCCAGACCTTGGGCAAAGGAGCAGAGTTCCTAGAAAATACAACAGAGAAATATTTAGGGCAGGGTCTGATAAGGAGTAGAGCCCCTGTGCAAAGCCCAAGCCTGAGGAGGACCACAAAGTTCCAAGGTTATCATGTCACATGTCATAGGGACATTAGCTCACCAGTCAACAAACATGGCGACCAGTAAGCATTTTTAAAACATAAGGAGTATGTGTGTGGAGAGTAGTGAAGGAGAATCACAAAAGAGAGTCTAATAACAACAGCAATTAGCATAGGTGAGAAAGAGAAAGATGAAAGAATTATTCTGGTAACCTATAGGACTTGTTTTGTTTTTGGCCATCTTGATCTATAATTAATTATGTGTGTTCTAAATGTGTTTGTGTGTATACACACTTCTATACATACATCTATATGTGTGTATATCTATGCATGTATATGTAAATTTATACGTGTGTATAAAATCAATGACTAATCAGTCAAAAATACTTATTAAGCACTTGCTGTGGGCAGGGAACTGTGCTAAACTATACAAATTTATATTTGAGCTTGTAAGTAAAATAAATATATGTGTGTATGTATATATATATATATATACATATATATAAAACATACATTCCATGCAATATATTCCATATTACAGATGTATAGTACATATATACTGCACATATACATACATACATATGTGTATATATATATATATATATACATACCAGGATATCTAGGCTTAAATTAGGTTTATCTCCAAGTCTAATAACTTTATAGTAGCCATAACAAAGTCATTCTCTTGCTCCATCATTCCCACACAGACAAACTCACTCAATGAGAAAGGCTCATTGATGGGGGTACAATGGAGGATCACCTGGTCACCAATTAACAGTTATAGAAGGAATGATGTGGATCCCACAGTCTTACCCCTTTGACTTTGCAGATGAGGAAACTAAGGTCTGGAGAGCATACATAGCTTTTTCAGGGTTATCTAGATAGTAAATATTAAAGCTGACATTAGTATCCAAATCTTATGATTTCAAATGTCATCTCTTCTTTCCAATGCACCTGTACTTTGGTAAAGATATAATATTATATCATCCTGTGATCTGTTCACCATGAAGTTTTAGTCCCTTTACTGACTTCAACATGCCAGGCCTGAGTCCTCTCAAACTCCAGTCCCTTCCCTCTCTACCACTACAACTACCGCCACTTCTACTTGCTTCCATAACTTTATATCTCTCTCCCATTCCCACATACTTCTTATATTTTGTTTCCAGCCATTCTTGCTGTTCTCCAGTCAGGTCTTGTGCCTTGGGCATTGTGGTAAAGTAAGTCTTTTACTACTCCTCCTCCTCCTTCTCTCTCTGTCTCTCTCTTTCTCTCTTTCTATCTCTCTCTGTCTCTGTCTCTCTCTCTCTGTCTCTCTCTCTCCTTCCTCTCTCTCTGTCTCTCCTTGTGTCTCCATCTCTCTTCTATGTCTATTATACCCCTGAGGTTCTGTAATTGTCAAATCACTAAGGAAGAACACATTCATCTATGATCAATATGGTGCATATACCCCATGACATCAGTTGTAATAGTAAAAAGAACAGACTGTAAAAGAGAGGGAAGAGTAGAAGGGAGTGAACTTGGATTTTATTTTTTTCCAGCAGAGCTTTTTAAAGGCAACTTACTGAATGAGAGTATGGTTATCATTGGAAAGTCAGGATGCTACTAGTTACTGTGAAAGTCAAAGATGAGGACAGAATGCATAGGAGGAAGATTATTGTCAGCCTATAAAAGCTCTCTCTTTTCTCCTTTCCAAACATGGTTCAGGGAAAAGACCACTTGCCATGACAGTTTGCACCAAGAGTAATGAAGGAGAGTTACAAAAAAGGGTCTTAGTTTCATTAAGCTTAGGGTAAGAAAAAGAAAGATGAAAAAATCATTCCAGTAACCTACGGAAGTTGTTTTGTTTGGGCCATAGTAATCTACATTGAATTATGGATGTTCTAAATGCACAAGGACCTCTCTGACAGAAGAGAAATAAAAAAAAGGTAAGAGGAACATGATACTAGGTTCCAGCTTATCGAGGCCAATGCTAGACTGTCAGCTCCTTGAAGGCAAATAATACTTTGTTTTTGTATCCTCAGATCTTACTATGGTAACTGGCACATAGTAAGCATCTTCTAAAAGACTCTAAAAAGACAAAGGACAATCCAAAGGGGTAACTAAAATCAAAAGGTTAAAAAGTAGAACAATATAACCAGGGTGTGCTGGAGCCACCCCTGGCTCGGCCAACAATTATTAAATTTTCAATGCAAACTTTTTCACCTGGAAAAATAGCAAATGCAACAATTTGATTCTTGATTTATTGTTTTGTTGATCTTCTAGACTTAAGAAATTGGTGTAGATATGTTAATAATGAAGATTAAACCTAAAAGTGCATCATGGGTGCTTTCTTCTCCTGGGGAACTGATTGTTAAACATTTAGCAGCACACCGCTGAATATAACCTAGAGAAGGAAAGGAGAGTAAAAGCAAAAACAAACACTGAGTAGCTAGAGCATATTGGGTAGGATAATTTTCCAACAAAGAATCAGACTGAATATTCTTAGGAAAAGACAACACTTTCTATTCCACAGAGACAAAAGAGGGCTCAAATGATGCCAATACAACATGCCTAATCTAACCCATGAAAGAGAATGTCCATTAGTAGCTCTGAGAATAAGACAAGTGCATGAATGGAATCTGTTGATCTGTGAGAATAATGAATGATGTGTGATATATTCCCTGTATGTGTATTGGGAAGGTGACAATATCCTGAGACTGTCAGTCAACATGTATTTGTTAAGCACTTATGCTATGTCAAGCAACTGTGTTAACTACTGAGAATATAACTACAAGCAAAGAGAAAAGTAGTCTCTTCCCATGTACTTACATTCTAATGGTAGAAGACAATATAGAGTATGAGAAACCTGTGAAAACTTAAGACTGCTCACATTTTCCAGTTCTTTGTGTGGGATCAAGTGATACCACCAGAAGAAATAAAGTGTCTCCGTGGATTACAAAATACTGAAAAGCAAATAGTGGTATTTCTTAGGTGCCTTCACAGAGGTTTCCTCACTGATAGTAATTGAAGATAAGAACTTTAGGAGAGAAAACAGAATATAAGAACCTAAGATGATTTTAGATATAGCATCTGACTTTCTGGACTATGGCATAAGATACAGAATTCCTTCTTCTATAGCTTGAGATGGAACATAACTAACCAGATTTAGAAGGTACTTTTTTGCAAAGGCTAATTGATTTAAAAATAACTATAAAATAAGAACAGTAGGGAATGGAGAAAAGGGCCCAGATGTAGTTGGTGGTTGATATCTATCACTCACTACATGTGGGCCCAAATGCAACCATGCTTCACTTTACTCCCTGGTCCTATTGTAGCTAACTGCCTTCACCTTGGTTCCTCTTGATACTCTCCAACAACCTTCTTCCCTCCCCCTTCCAGTTCTGAAGTCATTATCAGATAAATTCTATCTTCATTTCTAGAAATAGTATGCCACAGTACTTCCTCATGGTTCTACTCACCCTTCTGGTAACATTCCATACCAAAATATCCTTCCTTCCCTGACTTCCTCCCCTCTGAGGTGTGTTTTCACCCTATTAGTATGGCCTCTCCTCAACAGTAGAGATATCTTCCATTCTTTATTCATATCCTCATCACTAAGCACAGTGTTTAGTATGTAGTAATTCTTTTTCATTCATTCATTCAACTATATAAGGTTTCAAAAGCTCCTAGGATATAGGAAGAAGATTAGTAGTGGAAATGCTTGGTAATCATTAAGAGACAGTCATAGGGATATGGAGGATATGATGCTCATGATGTAAGATATTTGGAAACCAGAAAGAGAAGCACAAGGAAAACAAATGTCTTGACAAGTAGCTATCCCAACATGGAAGATTTTTCCTTGTGTAGCAGTACATCTCATTCCCTGGAAGTGTTCAAGCAAAGCACATGTTATTTGTCAGGCATGTTTTAGGCAATATCCTTCAAGGGTTGTAGGTTAGGCTAGCTTTCAACTTGGAAATTCAGTATTTCTTTCAGTACAGTAATATATGGAATACGGGCAATAACGTGAGCTGGTTATCAATGTGATGAAGTGAATATGAACTCATACAGAGATTTGGTGTAGTGTATCTTGTGACTGGAATACAATCATAGAGTGGGACACTATAGGACTTGTACAAAAAATGACAGGTCAAATCAAATGATCTGTGGGGTAATATCATATATCAAGTAGATAGGCACCTGTATGAAAATTCAGGAATAGGATGGGGAAATTCTGGGGGACAGTATTTAGGTGAGGAAAATAGTAAAGAGAAAAAGAGACAAAATTATAGTGGGAATGTACTATTCATCACTAAGTCAACTAAAGATGAGCTCCTAACAAAGGTCACAAAGTTGGGAGAAAGGTAGGGTAAATTTGTGATAAGAACTAGGGGCTGACTTTACTTAATGAGTATTTTCCCACCTAACTTTTGTGTTGCTACTGGAATCTGGGAAACTTTGTGCAACTCTGTCTCATTTAAGTCACACAAAAGTCAAGACATCACCCATTATGTCATTGGTTCTCCTTGAAAATGAAGGATGAACAACATTTACTGTAGTTCTCTGTGTTAAAAATTGAATAGATGATAAATCCTTAATTTTCCTTGATGATTATTTTCTTTCAGAAGATAAAGGAAGGGGCAAATAAATTATCTAAAGGGATCCTTTCTTTTCTGGAATTGACTTTGACCAGTAAATAAGGTCATAGGATCAAAGATGTAGAGTTAGAAGAAATGTCAGAGGTCACCTAGTCCAACCCCTTCTTTCACAGATGATGACATTGAATTCCAGGGAGGTTAAAAGATTTACCCAAAGTTACACGGGTAGTAAATGGTTAGTAAAATGAAAATAATGGAAAGCTTAGGATGGAATGATTACACCACATAAAAGATAAGAAGGGAAATGTGGGCAGAGTTAGATGTATACTTCAGGCCCATGTCTCTTAACTGTTGGTCTGGAGCAGATTTTTTACCAGTTCATAAAACCCTACTAAAGGTTCTTACTTTTTAAAAACCATAACATTAAAATGAAATTTGCTCCTTGTGTCTTCTACTTTAACTCCCAGTTCTCTTTCTTGCTGTGTCCCCACCAATCATCTGAAATTATCTTCTTTTCTCCCACTGCTGCAACCCATTTGTCCACTCTTAATCTTCCTTCTTTCAGATTCCTCAACTCCATTCTGTTAGATGCTGAGAGATGCTGAACTGAGACAAGGGTGCATGGCACAGAAAGTCAATGGAGAATTTAGATATATTACTGAACTTCAATATGTTTTAGATCCAGAAACATTGCCCTAGATTTGTGATGAGTGGTTTTCAAAGAGTTCAGAAATATAATAGGTCAAATCCTGTGGCCTGTATCTCTAAGACAGAAGTCAGATGAAGAGACTTAGAAGATTCTCAAGAATGAAATTGTGGAGACGAAGTCACAAATTATTCTTATGAGAAAGAAAAAGGAGATATGATTGGGGAGGTAACTTATCTCTGAATTCAGATTTTAAAAGGGCATGAACAAGAAATGGAATTTAAGGCAGTAACTGAAAATGAATACAAAATGTGACATGATCTTGTAACAATAGAATGAGAAATGTACATGGGTTCATAGATTTAAAGCAGGAAGAGACCAGAAACATCATTTAGTCTAAAGTATAGTAAGAAAACATTCCTGTAATGACTCCAAAAAGAAATAACAACAATAGGCAGTTTGTTTTTAACTACATTAGGCATGACAGGAAGATCAAGGAATAGAAACATGATCTGAAACAACAGAAAATAGGTGGAATAGAGTCAACTATTTTGGAGAGTTGAGGTAATCAGGGTTAAATGACTTGCCCAGGGTTACCCAGCTAGTAAGTGTCAAGTGTCTGAGGTCAGATTTGAACTCAGGTCCTCCCGACTCCAGGGCTGGTTCTCTATTCACTGTGCCACCCAGCTGCCCCTTCAACTATTTTTACCGAGGAGAATGATCATCATACTAGATGGCAGAGACTTGAAACCCTCAATTGTAGGATCATAGATCTAGAATTGGAAAAAAAAAAAACTTAGTGGTCAATCTTTTCATTTTATAGATAAGGAAACTGAGACCTAGAGAGGTAAAGTCCCTTGCCCAAGATCACAGTGATAGTAAACATCAGAGGTGGGACAAGCGAGTGAAAAGATTGTGAAATGGTATCCACTTACTCTTAATAAGTCCAAGCGTAGTATGTGGTAACCTGATAGAAAGCCTAATAGATACTTTTTATTCATTTATTAAAGTGAACCAACCTTTATAAGCTCCATTCCAGAATAATAATAACCATGTCCAGCAGTTCTCAAACTCTGCTGTCTTCACAACAGATGTGTGAGGGACATAGTGAGAGCAACATTTTCCACGTTTTTGCAGGTGGGAAAACTGAAGTTTAGAAAGGTTAAATGAATTACCTACACTGACTCAGCAAGTAAGTGTTGAAGCCAGGATTCTAAAGAGGCCTCTTTCGTGACTTGACTCTCCTTATGCTTCCCAGGGCTTACTCTCATTCCTCTGTCCTCATTTGCACCATACCCTAGCCAACTTACTAATGCCCAAATGAGACATAAGTAGACAGTATTAAATGCATTCAGGCATTGAGAGTAAATGAATCTCAAGAAGATGGGATTGCTAGACCACTTTCAGCTATCTTTAAGGAATTATGGAGAATGGGAGAGGTGCTTAAGGCCTTGGAGATAGGTAAATGTTCAATTTTTTAAAGGAAGAAAAATTTCTTGGTGAAATTTTAGGCTTCATTATTACAGTATGGTTTGTGAGCATATGTGAAGAAAGAGAAGTTGTTGTCATTACAAGTAAGCATGGGCTCATTAGGAACAAGTCATCCCTTGTTCTTAATGAACCTCATTTCTGTTAGGGATACCAGATAAATAGATCCGGGAATATATGGAAAGGGTTTCATGGACAGCTTGGAATCCATACAAATTAGAAAGGCACAGCCATCATAGGAATTTCAGAAGTTCTCGACTCATGAGATGACAATAAGGTTTTATTTATTCATTTGTAAGCTGTTCCTTCATGGAGATGACATTATACCCTAATAAGAAGTAGGTGATTTCTTGGCACTCTCTGACATTTTGTGTCTAAACTCTAACATTAATCCAATGTATCATCAATAAGAAGAAGCAGTCATTTTTATTCACAGTGATATACTAGCACCAACTCCATCTTGATATTTCTAATACTGTTTGACATTACAGGAAGCATCCCCAGACCAGCAAATCCAGTACATGGACTGCCCTTTTGCAGTGAGCTACTAAGTCCCTCAACTATGATTGCCTTTTGGGGAAGAAAAACATAGCAGAAGTCGAGAGTCCTAGGAAAGCCTGAAGTTCTTAATTCTCAGAGTAGCTACATTAGGAGTGACACACTCTGGATAACTTCCATAAGCATAGATGCAGAACGAAGAGGGACCCTGCACATTCTAATTACACACTCTCTTTTTCTCCCTCAAATCATTTTCTGTTTTGATTCCCTATCTCCTTAAAAAGGACCTTATACATAATAGGCAATTAACGAATTATGTAAATTGAATATATCAAAACAATTAGGACTTCTGAAGCCTTCCCAAAATTGCCTCTTATTTTGATTCCATCCTATTTTTTGGAAGTGACATTGTGAAGACAATGATGATGATGAAGCATTTATTATGCTTTAAGGTTTGCAAAGCACTTTCCCAATAATATCTCATTTCATCTTCACAGAAATACTGGGAATTAGGAACTATTGTTATTCTCATTTTACAGATAAGGTAAATGGTGAAAGACAAAGGTGAAGTAACTTGTCCAGAGCCATGAGGCCAATAAGTGTTTAAGGCCAGATTTGAACTCAGGATTCCTTGACTAGTATCTGTCACCAATGTCTTCTAGAAGCTCCTAAATAAAATTAAGGATCATTCTAGAGTTTGGCCTATGAAGCCACATAAGAAGAACTAAGTATATGAAAAATGCCTATTGTCTTGACTCTGATATATAGGACGTTGGACAACTCAAAGAGATAGAATGTTAGAGAATACACACACACACACACACACACACCTATAATACACACATATGTGTGTATATATGTATACAAAGATATATAGATAATCTTAGATGCCACATATCAACAATAAAGTAGAATTAGAATTTAATAGGAGAAAGTCAGTAAACTAAAGGCCTTTGGGAATTCAAACAGTGCTTTTAATGACCTCTCTACCCCAGCCCCAACCTTTCTCTCTGAAGTAAAGGTCCATATTTTTAATAGCAATATTCTTCTAATGATACCATCTGAGTACAAATTATGAAATATTGCAATCTCTAAAGAAGAAAAGTTAGGAGTCGTTCAAAAGGCAATGGATAGAAGCATGGTAGGCAGCAATGAGCTGCACTGTATTATCAACAAAGAACTGTGTGAAAAAATGGCATTAAAACACCAGAAAGATATATGACTAAAGTATACATGTAATAGATCATGTAGTAAGAATAAGGGCTAATTAATGGACATGACTAGTGGTATAGTCCATTGGTATCTGTACAATTTCAAGAATTCTGGAGGAAGAGCCACAGAAAGCATATGTTGGGTAGAACCTCTGGGGAAGATTTATGAGAGGACATGGATAAGAGTTACATTAAAGGAAGAGTGAATTGGTAGCAATCTGCGTTGTTGGAGTGAGTTCCTGCTTGAATAAGATCATCGAACCATTAAAACATGAACAATAATGTTAATTGTTAATAATTTATTATTAATACTTATTACCAATTAATTAATTAGTCTTTACCACTCTATCCATTGCACCACCTAGCTGCCTCTGGCGAATAAAAGAGAACTACCTAGCTGCCTTTATTGAAGATGTTGATAAGAACACCAGAAAAATACCCAGATCCCTCAAAAGCAAGTTCTCAATGAAGAATTAAAATATTTCAGAGACAAAATACATTTTGTATTGAAAACATTGAATTTGCAGTGCCCCTCTTTCCACCGATGATCATTTAAACACATACAGTTGCATGATCAATAATCTGCTGTCAATAAATTTGAGCAATGTCAAGTTTAGCAAAGGCCATCATCCAGTAAGAATATCAATGTGTCAACTGACCGAAGGGAGCAGGATATGGTTTGCTGATTTAGTGCCTGCTCTGAAGGAACAGGAAGGGGGTTGGGAGATGGGGAGTGATAGGAACTGGAACATGGAGAGAGGATGATGTAGGATGAAGGTCTTCCACAGGGGAGAGCAGAAACAGAGATGCCAGTAATAGAACATGATAACAGAGAATAAGGAGGGAGCCACAGCAGGAAGGGAGAGTGACAGCCTTGTCTGGGGAAGGAGGTTTTGTATGAATGGGAGACCAGGAAGAACAGTCTCCAGAATACTACACAACACTTTAGCTAGATGTCAGTGTTTTACTCGTGGGGAGCTTTCTTACACCAGTGGACACTTTTGAAGTATTGCTTTGGCTGCTCACATTATCTTCAAGGTGGCGTAAAGTTGCGACATTTGTGTGATGGTTGTCAGGAGGGTGTTGCTGCTTACAGTGTGGAGCTGTGCCATCTGTCTTTAGGGATTTGTTAGATGACATGTTGCAGGATCACCTTGTATAGAGAGTTCATTATGAAGCCTTCCAGGAAAGCCTCTTGAGTAAACTAGATTTGACATATATAATGGTCCAAGACAAGGCCCTAGCCAGTGAGACCAAATCACTACATGTCACAGAAATTAAAGGAGCAGCTTCTAATAAAAATACTGTCCATAATGTACAGGCAGAGAGTAATCACCAGCAGAGTCAGCAGAATACAGAAAATTCATTGTTAAGTTAGTAATTTCCCTTCTTTAGGCCTCAATTTTCTCTTCTGTAAAATGACAGAATTCAATTAGATGTTCCTAAGGTCCCTTATGAGGCAGCTATACAGTGGGTAGAGCACTGGACTTGGAATCATGAAGCCTCATTTTCATGAGTTCAAATCCAGCCTCAGACATTTGCTGTCTGTGTGACCCTGGGCAAGTCACTTAACCCTATTTGCCTCAGTTCCCTATCTATAAAATGAACTGGAAAAGCAAATGGTAAGTCATTCCAGTGTCTTTGCCAAGAAAACACCAAATCGGGTCACAAAGAGTCAGAAACCACTGACCAACAAAAGCAAGAACAAGGTCTCTTATAGTTCTAAGTTCTGAGATCTAATGATTTTTCACAGAAATGATTTCTCAAGTTTCTAAAGAAGTCACTGATTTCATAGCACTAAAAACCCCTGACTACACCATGTTCTCTATGGATTTCCAAGTGTGTTCTCCAAGAAAGTGGGAGTGTATAAGGGAAGTCAGTGTCCTTCTCTCAGGATCCAGTCATTTCATCAATTGAAAGCTAAGAATATATCTTTTTTTTTTCTTTAAACAAATACTTTATTAACTTCTGTTTTACATCATTCATTTCCGCCAGATTTTGAGTTACAATCATTTTCCCCCCATTATTCCCCTACCCAACCTCCCAGAATAGCAGTCCCACAAGATATCGCTTCCTCCAATCTGCTCTCTCCCATACCTTCTCCCATACCCCCATCGACTTTTCCATTAGAGGAAGATGAATCTTTGTGTCCCAATGCCTGCACATCTTATCTCCCAATTATAGGCAAAAGAGTATTAATAATAGTATTTATATATATATTTGAAACATTTAATGTTACGACCTCGAATTTCAGATCCATTTCCTTCCTCCCTTGTCACCCATTCCTTCTTGGGATATAAGTAATTCAGTATATGTTGTACATGTCTAGCTATGCAAAACATTATCATAGTAGATATATTGTTCAAGGCTGCTTATAATTCCCTCCCACTCATCCCACCCTCCACCTGGTCCATTCCCTACATGATCCTGTCCCTCTTCTATAGTGGGTACTTCCAACCTCCCCTCCCCCAAGGATGCCCTCCCATCCATCATCCCTCCTCTCATCCCCCTTCCCCCTATCCTGCTGCAGGTTGAGATATCCCATTTAGTATGTATGTCATTTTCTCCCTGAACCAAATTCAATGTGAATGTGGTTTTGCCTTTTTAGCCTTCCTTATTCTCCCCCTCCTTTGCACCCACTTCCCCTACATGAGATAGTTTACCCTACCATGTCTCTCCCCATCTCCTCTTGCCACTTTCCTCTCTCACCTCATAATTTCATCCCTTGAGTACTCTCCCTTCCCAACAAAATCAACCTATGCCCTCTATCCATATATAACTGTAACCATATACACACACATTCACATATGTATTCGTATGACCACACCCCCTTCTTCCATTATTTTCATAGTGGGAAAGATATCATTAGTCACAGATATTGCTTTTCCATATAGGAATGTAAATAGTTCAACTTTGATAAGTTCCTTTTGATTTCTTTTCCCTGATTACCTTCTCAGGCATCTCTTACTTCTTGTGTCTGGATGTCAAATTTTCTATTCAACTCTGGTTTTTTCCTCAAGAATGCTTGAAAGTCCTCTATTCCACTGAATGACCATATTTTCCCCTGAAACAAAATACTCAGTTTTGCTGGGTAGGTAACCCTTGGGTTCATTCCCAGGTCTTTTGCCCTCTGGAATATCATATTCCATGCCCTTCTCTCCCTCAGTGTAGAAGCTGCCAGGTCCTGGGCTATTCTGATTGTGTTTCCACAATATTGAAATTGTTTCTTCCTGGCCGCTTGTAGTATTTTCTCCTTGATCTGGGGATTCTGGAACCTGGCTATAATATTTCTGGGAGTTTTCTTTTTGGGATCTTTTTCAGGAGGTGATCGGTGGATTCTTTCAACCTCTATTTTGCCCTCTGGATCTAAAACATCAGGGCAGTTTTCCTTGAGAATTTCTTGAAGGGTGATTTCTAGGTTCTTTCCTTGATCATGGCTTTCAGGTAGTCCAATAATTTTTAAATTGTCTCTCCTGGATCTATTTTCCATGTCAATTGTTTTTTTTCCCATGAGATATTTCACATTGCCTTCTACTCTTTCCTTTGTTTGGATCTGCTTAACAGCATCTTGATTTCTCATAAAGTCACTAGCTTCCATTTGCTCCAGTCTAACTCTGAAGGAATGAATCTCCTCAGTGAACTTTTGAGATTCTTTTTCCATCTGGCAAATTCGACTTTTTAAGGCATTCTTCTCCTCGTTGCCCTTTTGGGCCTCCTTAGCCATTTGAGTTAGTCTATTTTTTAAGGTGTTATTTTCCTCAGTCAGGCTGTTGACCCTCATTTCATACTTTTCCTGCATCCTTCTCATTTCTCTTTCTAATTTTTCCTCCACTTCTCTTATTTGATTTTTAAAGTCCTTCTTAAGGTCCTCTATGGCCTGCAACCCACTCATGTTTTCCCCTGGGGCTTTTGGAGCAGGACTTCTGACCTCACAGTCCTTTTCCCGCTCTATGCCCCCAAAATAGGAGTCTAGGGTTGCATTTTTCTGTTTCCTTTGCCTTGGCATGTTGCCACTTAATTGCTTGACTTTTGGGCTTGTTGCCACACTATGGCTTTAAGGCCAGCTAGAGGAATTTTCGTCCCGAACGTGTGGGGGCAACTTCCGTTTCTGGCAAGCTGTAAACCCACCCACAACTTCCACCCTAGATCACAATCCAGATCCAGGGAGGTTAAAGCAAGAGCGATTACCCCCCAAGACTGATCGCTGGATCTCCCCACGATTTGTAGGCTGGGAGCCGGAAATGCCTCTGAAAACTACAAAATGGCGTGTCTCCTCAGCAGCTTCTAGCCCCCAGGGGAGGGAGCTGACGCATTCCCCAAATACAGTCCCAAAGTCCATAGGACACTAACCTCTTACTTTGTCCTAGGCATGTCTATGTTGATAATTCTGGAGTCGCCACAGCTCCTGGTGTTCTGGGGTTCCTCCAGCCGGCTGCTGGCCCTGCTGCCCTGGGGCTAAAACCTCGGCTCACGTGGACCTGGGCTCGGCTCGGCTCTGCTCGGCTCCTGCGCTCTGCCAGGTCCCAGACCACTGCGCTGGTCCTTCCTGCAGGGTGCTGGGCTGTCCTCAGCGGGAGGTTAGCTTCTCTGTGTCGTTCTGTGGGTGCTGGGGCTCCAGAAGATTTTCAGAGTCCTTTTTTACATAGTTTGTGGAGAATCTGGGGGCAGAGAGGCTTGGAAGAGCTGTTTCTACTCCGCCATCTTGGCTCAAGAATATATCTTTTGTACTAAGGAAAACAATGGGAGAGAAGGAACAGCTAATCACACTGTCCTTGAGTCAAATACACATACCAAGAGCACAATTGCATACTAAAACCTAATAGAAAGATGAATCTTTCTAGATATTAAAAGTGAACTATAAATGAGGCACTTAAAGAGAAACCATATACTGTGCCTAAAGTCAGTCAAACCACAGATGATTTTGTTGCCAAATGTGACATTGCTCATGTTGGTCAATGTCTGGTTTGATTTAAAAAAAACAAACAAACAAACAAAAAACTTTAGAAAAAAGATTATTCAAATACAATGCCTTCAAGAAGGAAATTCTGTTGTATTCAGAGGTTGGGACATGCATGCCCCTCACTGAACAAGTGCACTAAGATTTACTACCAAAAATGTTTCTCTTTTCTCTAGGGGATAAAGTTATAGCTCTAAGCCCAAGAGACCAACTTTCCTTTTTCCAAACATGTCAAAGTAATAATGTCTCATGATCGTTGATGGTAGTCAGCAGCTCTCCAAGAAGGTACTCTTTAAACCCTATTCAGGAATTTTCAGTACCTATTCCACTTATCCCATAACCTTCAGTCAAGTTAACCTTTACTTAGCATAACATTTTCCAACAGCCATTACAAGTTTAAATCCTATGATCCCTAGGTTATTGATTCCTTTTCTGAAATTTAAAACTCATGACCAAGATTGGTGGTGATGGTAGGAAGTTTATTTCTTACCAAGTACCAAGTTCATTGAAAGTCAGTCTGGACCCCAGCTGAAGTCAATGAAAGATCTTACTTTGACATGTGTTCAAGTCTTACATACTCAAGAGACATAATACAAATTTATTCAGAGGTCTTTAATTTATTTTCTTCAGGATAGAAGTCACCTCCCTCTACATAAGAATACCAGCCTGCTGGCTATCATCAAAACTTTAGTGACCCCCAAATAAGTATTTCATAAAAGGTTGTAATGCCAAGCAAAGGCAAATTCCAAGGTTTGGAATACTAGCATATTAACTCCATTTTATTCAGTGACAAATTAAGGTAAAGCATTCATAGAAAAGAGAAAATCAAAATACAGCATTCACCAAGTGTAATTCAATAATTTCCAAGTACTACTCCACCCCTGGGCAGTACCTTCATTTAGTAAACACAAAGTCTCTCTTCTCAAATGGAGATTAGTTTCCAATCATAAACAAAGTACATTCATTTGGTCAGTTATAGAGCATAAAAAGGTCAAAAGTTTCCCACTCCTGGATCACAGCTAAATTAAAATTATCATCAATTAACTCCAAGCACCTTCTCAAAACGGGCAGTGGAGAGCACAAAGGCCATCTGTCCCTGAGTTACAGCAAGGTTATGATATCATCACAGCATTTAATAGCCAAAGAGAGGTCTTTTCTTCATCTTGACAGGAGGCAAGTTCTCAGCAATCTCTGTTCCTGGGAAGACAAAGCTTAACAAAGCCATAATATACATTGCCATTGTCCTCATCAATTCACTCTCTGCCTGCAGAACAGTCTCAGGACCCCAGAAAATATCAGCAAGACCCTCTTCCAGGATTTCTGTAAACATACAACAAGAAAATCCTACTTCAAGGGTTCTGAACCAACAGCAAGGTTCCAGGCCCTCCGCAACAGCAGCACTGTCCTTCACCAGCAGACGAATCTGGCAAAATAACATCAAAACAGACAGACAAAATACTAGCATCACAGCCATGCCTCCTCAGTTCTTGGCAGCTCTGGGTGGCAGTTCTCAAAAGTCCTGGGCAGCTCCAACTGGCCTTCAGCAATCCTGTTTCTCTCTCTCTCTCTCTGGCCTCTCTCTGCTTGGTCCTCTCTCTGGTCCATGGCATCAGCTCCTCCCAGTTCAGCCCTCTCTCTTCATATCAACAAGTCCATTCCACAAGTGGGATTCACAAGCTCTGGGTTTCAACACTCAACCTGAAAACCAAGCCAATACAGGGGGATCTTCAAATTCCATTACTATTACAAAGGTTTACCCCTGTTCCATGGTAGAGGCCAGAGTTATTTGGTCTATAAGAGTAACAAGAATTGTGGGTGTCCAACTTTAATAGTATCACATCCTTTTTACCACCAAATAGTAAAAGAGTCATATCTCAATGAATGAGCTTTTAATATGACTAACCATCATTGCTGCAAAATGACACAGGGTAGAACAATAAAAATTCACAATATAGAAAATATTAAATCACTCAATGAAAATAAAACTAATAGCTTCCACCCAAATGACCCCTAGCATCAATAGAAGACATCAAACATAGAAAATACTTGCTCATATCTTAAATCAAGTTTCTATTCTAAGAAGACCTATTTCTCAGACTAGCTCAGAGTTTATCCTAGATCAAGTGAGTTCTTCAGAATTTTTTTGTAAAATTTCCTCAATAGAATGCTCTTTGGAAAAGTTATTGTGTATCCGGGCCCTTCTATTTTGTTTGTTTGCTTTATTTTTTCTTTGAAGGAGCATCAAGAAAGAAAATGATTGAAGGTGGGACAAGGGAAGCTCTTTTCACATTTCAGGATGTTGGTAAAAAAAAAAAAAAACATTGTGTTGGAGCAATGATTTCCTTTTCAGAAGGGACTTTTGTCATGTGTCTTTCTGTCACTAGCTTTTCCACCTCACTTTCTGTCCCCTCCCTTACCCCATTTAGATTCCTCTGGTCTGTTGCTTAAATAGAAACCCACCGGTGGTGACAGGCAGTAATACCTCTGCAGGTTTCTCAAGGAAAGAAACAATGAAAAACTGCAACAGAACCAATGTCAGCTACAGGGCTCAAAAGCATATGTTGCTTCTTCAGTACAAAGTCACTTTAAATCCCTTGGTCCCTTGTTTCCTCTCCTCAGGAGGAATCAAACCAAACAGTGAACAGCCGACATTGTCAAGACCTGGGAACTTGTTGTAAGAATAACTAGGTTCTTGACATCTGAAATTACTCTGGTTCAGTTATTTCTTGATCTTTCATTTTAAATCTGTACCCGATAAATCAAAATATGATCATGAGAAAGTACATAATTGGGTTCAGGGCTCACTTCGGGGGCTCCAGAGATAAGAAGCACTTCAAAAGATTACTTGTCTATGATAGTAAGACCTTGAGTAACCAGGATGCTTAGGAATGGGATACTGTGGTTAATTAACTGAGAGTAAACCAGAAAATTGTTCTGTGGTTCACAGCTGCCACACCTCCCTGTTCAAATGTAAAGGAAGTTGACAGAGGAAAAATCAGGCTATGTCTACTCAGGAAAGATTCTATTCCTCATACAAAGGTACCTGGTAGAGGCATCTATCAATACGGTTTGAAAGAGTTCAGGAAAAGCCAAGATCTTCTTGCAAAATGCCCATAAGAGCAAGCATTCAACCTACTAAGATAGAGAAAGAATAAGCAGTTAGGGGCGGCTAGGTGGCGCAGTAAATACAGCACTGGCCCTGGACTCAGGAGGTCCTGAGTTCAAATTTGACCTCAGACACTTAACGCAAAAACTAGCCATGTGTCCGTGGGCAAGTCACCCCAATTTCCTACCAAAAAGCAAAAAAAAAAAAATAAAAATAAAAATAAAATAAAAAGAGTAAGGGGTTAACATGATAGAGCATGAGCAGGGAACAGCTGGCCTCATACAAACAAGACTCTCTCTCTAAATTATGACAAGTATGGCGAACAATGGTGATCTAGTTGGATTATTTGTGTGTACTTTGGCAGAGACAGGTTGTTTTGTTTGTTTTGTGTTAAATGTTACATGCTCTACACTGAAATCGTCTCAGGACTATGAGAAGCAAAGAGTTATGTCACCTGAGGTATTGGTGTACCACCCCCCACTGGCCATTTGTAAGAGTCAGTATGGCTCTTAAACTTACATTTGGATTTTGTTTTAGAGAGCTCTATCTACTCTATGCAGTACTTAGAAAAATGAGAATTCCTCAGAAAGAAACCCATCAGTTTTGTTGTAAGCAGGTCATACTATGAGAAAAAGTCATTACTTATGAAATCTGTACCTGGGCCATGTCCGAGTTAGTCCTTTCCTGGGAAAGTGGTACTGAAGTAGGCCTAGTTCGTTCGCGCGCTCTCTCTCTCTCTCTCTCTCTCTCTCTCTCTCTCTCTCTCCCTCCCTCCCTCCCTCCCTCTCTCCCTCTCTCTCCTGTCTCTCTCTTTCGCTCTCTCTTTCATCTATCTAGGCACATATGCACATACATATGAATGCTCAGAAAATCCTCTTTTTTGTTTGTTTCAAGTTTAGTTATTGAAAAATGTTTCTAAAATGTATTACAACAATTTCCTGCCATAGTATTTAGAGTATATTGAATTTAATTGGGTGACTTGATTGAAGAAATCAGGAAAACCCATGATCTTCTTGAAAATAGGCTCATTAGCACAAGTTGCCCAGGTACATTCTTCATTCTGACTTTCACAGATTGACTTTTATTATATTTTCTAACAGATATAAGGAGCACCCAGGTTCTACTTTATATCTTTACTTTTCTAGAAGCAGTAGCATTGTTTGAATTTTTCTGAATAACAAGCTTATTTTCTATGCAATAATAGGTAAAGTACTGAACAGGGAATCAGAAGACCTGTTTCCAGGTACAAATCTTAAACTTTCTGAACAGGATACTCTGGTGCCAGTCACTTAAATTTTTGAGTCTCAGTTTCTTCAATAAAATGAAAATGGAGATAGCAGTATATTTTCCACTTTCTTTGCAGGATTGTTATAAGAAAAGCATTTTATAAACCATAAGCACTATACAGGGGTGTTCTAAAGGGCAGTTGTAAGCTATGATAATCATTGATATAACTAGCTATATCCATAACTGGATCTAACATGGTTATATTTACTGATTCTAAGCTTTAACAGTCATGGCTATAACTGGTTATTAAACCTTAGAACTGAAATCAGACTTTTGGGACACTATTTAGTGGTGAGTTATAATATTGCTCTTATTTGTCTCTTTTGAGGTAGGAAACACACACACACACACACACACACACACACACACACGTTAATTAAGGATTCTAGTTACTTGGATTACACTTGATTGCAGCTTGCCTGTATTTAATTTACTCATATCAAAGAACTGTAGTTTTTAGCCATCACCAATAGTTTTCTGAAGATAGGAGTGTGGTTTTAACCAGAAATTTGGCAATCCACTTGCCCACAGAAAGAAGTTATATCTGTGTTCTACTTTCCTCACCTTTTGTAGACTGGCTACTGGTGTATCTTGTTCAGTCAGAATGGATAATATGATAAGATTTTGTTGTTGTTTTGATTGTTGTTTTTCAGATGCAATTAGATCATCAATAATGAATCTTATAAACCACACTCTACTGTAGAGGTTCAGCTATTAGATTTGGTGTTGATGAGTTGCCTGAAGTCACGTGGTTTCATTAGCACTCTGTTCAATTCCAAATAAGGTATTTTAAGGAATCTCTTGAGATTTTTGTGTCATTGACCCTTTTGGCAATCTGGTGAAACCTATGAACCCTTCTCAGAATCATGTTTTTAAATGCACAAAATAAAACACATAGGATTACAAAGGAAATCAGTTACAGATATATATATATATATATATATAAATAACAAGTCCGTGGAGGCCAGGTTAAAAAATCCACAGTGTACCTTGTATTTGTAACTTAGCTCGTCTTGTGAATTTCTGGAACCATCCTGGAGCACAGTGCTTTTCTATCCTCTGCCAGCAGTCCCAATTCCCCAAAGCCTGGCCCAAGACCATCTCTCATTAAACCTCTGTGAGTAGCCCTGCTGCAGCCATGAATCACACCCACAGAGCTTCACACAAGCTGGGTTTATTGAGTTGTATTACAGGAGAATATATCTCTCAGGGCCCCAGTGCCGTCAAAACAATCTGTCACTTTTAATTCTTTCTGTCACCTCATTAAGTATATAGCCATGCAGACAGTAAAAACCATTCCAACAAACATACAACACACACATATCCCCCCCAAAATGCAACATTCCCACCTCTCATATTCCAATGCTGCCATAAATATCAAGTCAGTGAAAGATTCATTGGCCAAACATATGCGCCTCGGTACTGTATATAACTAACAGAGGCAAAAGAGTATCTCCATGGGCACATAAAGCAATTAGAAATAACTGCGCTTCGGAGCGGGCGGCTATAATGCAAAGGTCAATGCTATAAATACGAAGAGCATGGCGGTAATGCCCCTTCCCCAACATGCCCCTAAACACACAATGACAAGAGTTCAGGATGCCATGATTCATCTTGGAAATATCTGAAATGATGCTATATCCCCCTCTGGCCCCTTCCCTGGTGTCCTCTTTTCATCAGCAGTTAATATTTTATGTGAATTACAGTGGAAAATTTTAGCAAGGCCAAGTATGTGCCACAAGGCTGTATTTTACTCAATACAAAATATTTACCCTTTTACATCTGATGTTAGTGAAGGAGACCTTAGCTAATCATCTGTAAAAATGAAAAGTCTGATTTTATTCCCTCCCCCTCCCTTTCTTAGCTTGTTTTCCACATTGTGGCACCTAAAGTTCATATTCGACTCAAAGCCACAGAGGCTACATTTTGGGGACTTTGATAATTTTTGCAGGAACACACTGAGTGTGATAATAATGTTTATGCCTGAATGCAAAGAATATGCTGACAGATTAAAAAGGCATCTGCCTGTGTTTGTACATGTTCATTTTAATATTTTTTTTAAAATCACATTATATCTGATAGGATCACAAGCTTTCTTCTATTTGCCTCCATGTCTTTATACACACCCTCTCCCTCTAGAGTAATTGTCAAATTTCAGAGGAGGAAGGAAATCTCTCTGAAGTCATTTAGTACAATCTTACACCCAGAAACCGCTAAGAGCATTATTCCCCTTCGTGTACTCTGCCCACCAACAAAACTGGCTTTCTTGCTGTTCCTCATATAAGACCTTCCATCTTCCATCTCTGTGATCTTGCACGTGCTGTTCCCTATGCCTGGAATGTCCTCCTTATGCCTCTTAGAATCTCCAGTTTCTAACAAACCATCTACATGAACTCTTTTCAGATCCCCCCACCCTTGCTACTAATATCTGCCCCTCAAAAATTACTTTGTATTTTTTGTATATATTTTGAGGCAAATGGGTAGTATAGAATACTAGGCTTGGAATCAGGAAATTCTGAGTTAAAATCTTGCTTCAGACACTTTTAAGTGTCTGTGTGACCCTGGACAAGCTATTTAACCTCTGTTTGCCTCAGTTTCCTCCTCTGCAATGTTGGGATAGTTATAGCATCTACTTCATAGGCTTTTTAAAGGACTGAATGAACGTATGCAAAGTGCTTTTCAAACCTTAAGGCATTATATAAATCCTAGCTATTATTATTAAATATTAATACTAATAATATTAATACACTTCTTTTGTCTATGCTTATATGTGCACATGTTTTCTGTACTGAAATCATGTTAAGTTTTGGTAAAGGCAGAAATTGTCCCATTTTTGTCTTTTCATTCCCAGCATCTAGAACAGTACCTGACACACAGTAGGCTCTTAATTAAGGTTTATTGACTGGTTGATATATGGTTGCCTAGTTTCTGCTAAACAATCAATCCTATAATCTAACTGTTTCCAACTGACGGATCATTGGAGAAGTTAGCAAGGGAAATGGAGCAATTATTAAAAGGGATCCAACAAATGTGTATGGAAATCCATAAATAAGCAAACATGCCTCATGATGTGAATAAACCACACTTGCCCACATCCTAATAACCAACAGTTATGTGGCACTTTATAGTGTGACATGAGTTTTACACGTATTAGCTTATTTTAGTCTCAGGCTAGCCTTGTGATCTAGGGGCTATGGGTCTTATCTCCATTTTGCAGATGAGGAAACCAAAATTCAAAGAAGTTAAGGCATGGCCACATAGTAAGAAACAGAACCAGGCTTTGAACCCAAGACTTCCTGATTCTAAGCCCAACAGTCTCTCTACTATGCCACGCCACCTGTCATGGATTAAAATTATTATTCTGGAAAGGAATGTAGATACAGATATCTTAAATAAGATATAAATTCATTTCAAAGCATTAGAAGATTTAGTTCCTTTTTTTGTCATTGTATACTATGTCAATCGTTGGCTACCAATTAATTATATGACTATGATAGTGTGGGGCCTCAGCATTTTTTTAAAATTCGGGAAGAATGTGAATGCAGTCTCTCAGTACCACATATTGTGTAGTAGAGTCTCTATTATTTGGGAAAATTGCAGACATCAGCCCAGTGAAAGTACAATGGATAAGCCTTACCCTGGGGAAAGCACCTTCATGATCATGAAATCGCCCCTGCCAGGAAAGCATTGTTCTTGCTTAAAAAAAAAAAAAGGTTCTCGTCCTTCAAAGAGTTGGTTACCAATGCCCAATTACAAACCAACCCTCCTCCCTCCAGGCCACTATGGACTGATTCCCGATAGCTTCTCATATGTGCATGACAGAATTATAGTCATTTATTATTATTCAATATAATTTTCAGAATAAAGGGCCTACTCATGTCAACTGCAAATCTGCATGCAGAAGCAAAGGGGGAATGCCTATACCATTAGAAAGCAGAAATATGTAAGATAATCTAAGGGAAGAAGTCAGGCTTATATGTTTGCATATTGCCTGAAAAGTAAAACTCCAGCCAGAATAGATAGCCCCTCAAATATGAAAAGTGAGTGCAAATAGGTCCCTGTCATTGGGCTCATGTTACCCAGCCCAGTGTTAAGGTACTAATTCCCCTGAATAGATTTCTTCCCTTCACTTTTTAGCATTCCCTACCCCAATTCCATCCCCACACTTTATAAATAATGCATTTTGAGGGAAACCCCTTACTCTTATTGATGAAAGAAAGAACAGGGACCAAACTAGCTAGACATCATCATGCAGAAGTTGTAAAGAACTGTGTATCAGCTCAGGTTTGAAACTGATCCAGAAAGGGGGAACTTGCCATTTTGCCTGCCTATCATCAGTGAATGTGCTTTGCTGTGGACTTTGTTGGGGGCCTTTCTGAAAATTCCTGATGTGATTGAATAATATCCATATCAATAAGAATGTTAAAATAAAAATAAAATCTATATCAAGAAAGGAAAGAAGGAAAGGAAAGGAAAACAGAGTGAAAGGAAAGCAGAGTGAAAGGAAGGAACAAAATGAAAGAAAGGAAGGAAATACAGGAAGGAAGGAAGGAAGGAAGGAAGGAAGGAAGGAAGGAAGGAAGGAAGGAAGGAAGGAAAAAATGAAGGAGGTAACCTTTCAGAAAATGGAAAGAAATCATCGGAGTCTACCATATTCTGACTTATAGACCCCTTACAGGAATATTAGGCCTGACACACCAAAATGGAGATGCTCAGTGCCTGATATTTGGTAGATGTTCAGCAAACATTTGTTGAAAGAATGAACTGTTGTTTTTAAATGAGAAGCAGTGTGGTTAATAAATATCCTGCTTACTTGGATTCAGGACAACATAGATTCAAATATCTCCACTGGTACTTAGTAGCCATGTAAGATCATAGGCAAATCACTTACTTTCCTGTGCCTCAATTTCCTCAAAAAAGGAAGAGATGAGAAGGAACCTAAGAAGGTGGTTTTCCAGACTCTGACTTAATCTATGAGAACAAAGACTTCTTAGCCATGGGCAGATGATAATTAAGGAGAAACGGGAAAGAATATATTTACCTGGAATGAGAATGATAATCCTAGCTCTGGCATCTATTTCCCAAGGGTTTTTTGAGGTTTAAGTGAGATAATGTAAATAGAGTGCTTCAGAAACTATCTACATGGCAATTGTAAATCAGTATGTACTTATTAAGTACCTCCTCCATGCCATGGGTCAAAGTGTGGAGGATGCATACAAACATGAAAGTCTCTATCCTCAAGGAAATTGCATTCTTTGAAAATATATAAAAATAAACATTAAATAAGTAACAGGTGATTTTGGAGAGGAGCCATTGGGGAATTAGGAAAGGCCTTATCTGGAGGTGGTGCTTGAACTGAACTTTGAATTAATCAGTCAAAAAGAACATTTTTTCTACACTTACTATATTTCAGGCAATATACTAAGCACTTTGAAGGAAACCAAAACTTCTAATGGGGCAGCTAGACAGCACAGTGGATTGAGCACCAAGCTTGTGATCAGGAAGACCTGTTCAAAATAAGCTTCAGACACTAGCTATGTGACCTTGGGCAAGTCACTTAACTCTGCCTTCATTTCCTCATCTGTTAAATGAGCTAGAGAAGGAAATAGCAAAGCACTCCAGTATCTTTACAAAGAAAACTCCAAATGGGGTCGTGAAGAATTGGACATAACCGAAAGAACTTAACAACCACAAAGGTTTCTAAGAGGCTGAGGAAAGGAGGGTATGCAGTCCAGGCTGTTCAAAGTTTCAGAGATGGAAGATGGAAGACAATGTATGAGGAATAGCAAATAGGCCAATTTTGCTGAAGTGGAAAAATGTGAAGGAAAATAAAGTATAATAAGTCTTGGAAAGTAGTTTGGAGCCAGAATATGAAATTATTATTATAGTTTTTTTTTTAATTTATTGTGTTTAGTTATGTTTATGATGCTAGAAAAAATATTTTCCCCCTTAAAGGACTCTGCCTGGCACAAGCAGATAAAAAAATTGCTTGGGCCTAAATTAGGGGAATGTTATTAATATTTATTAATAATTCATTCAAAACGGGAAAGCTTCTTCTCAGAATCAAAAAATTGTTCATGCTGGAAGAGACCTTAGAGGTCATCCAGACCAAACGTCTCTTTTGACAGAGAAGGAAATAAAGGTCTGGAGAAATGGTTGGGTTTGTCCAAGGTCAGCAGGTAGTCATCAGGAGAGCCAGGTCTTAAACCTGAAAGAGAAACAACATCTCGTGCCCCACAGAATAAGATGTATCTGCCGAGTTCTACAGAATAGAGAAAATCCATTACTGACCACAGGAAGAAGAGATATGTTGTAATTATCAGGAACAACCTGATGAAGGATACAGAGATTGATCTGACATAGCCAATTAAGAGGTGTGCTATCTTCCTGGGGCATGCGTTCAGGGTATGGTGGAGTGCCTTTCAATGTCAGCTTGGGACACCTTTGCCTGACATGTGCTATGCAAGAGTTTTCCCCTCTCCATCTCCTGGCCTTGAAGATCACCTGGCACCGGGGGGAAGGATTCTATTCCCACATAGTTTGGGGGTAGAGGAGACAAGATGGTCTTTGGCGGCATCAGTAAGTAGAGAGCTATGTGTGTCATGTGAAAGCATCCTAGGGGTATGGATTTGGCACCATTGTAAGGAATAGGTGCCATTTGCAATGAATGTATGTGTTACAGGGAACTGTTAAGAGCAAAAGCAGCTGATTGAGGAGTTCAAGTCCCAGGTGTCTTGTTTTATAAGTGGCCTGACAGGTGAAAGCACCAACAGATGAGAACAGAGGTTTGGCATCTCAAGCAATACACAACTTATCATTAAACTGTTTCCCTTGGTGTGAAGACTGTATTATGGGCACAAAAATAGAATTTTCAGCCCGTTTGCTAGTGCCCCCCTCTTTACCAGAATATAGTTAATAATGATAAAGAGCTGGATGATCCAATTTTGTCTAGTACAACTTGCCTGAATTTGGAGACAGCTGAGCTCATCTTCAGGTCTCTGTTTTAGAAAGAGTCATTGCAGTAGGGGTAGGAAGGGAGGCAGATTGGGTATCCTAACACCAAAGATTTATCAAACCAAACAAACAGCTGCTACTCACTTCTTCCAATTCATGTTGGAACAAATGGTACTGCCAGAAGTAACTTGGAATGAATCTCATGGGACTTTGAAGCCCTGGGCAGGAAACTGAAGTAGTTGAAGGTACAGGTGGTGTTTTCAACACTACTTCTGATTGAAAGCTGGGAATTGAGAAGAAAAAGGAAGAGATGAGAAGAAACCTAAGAAGGTGGTTTTCCAGACTCTGACTTAATCTATGAGAACAAAGAGCTCTTAGCCATGGGCAGATGATGATTAAGAAGAAACAGGAAAGAATATATTTACCTGGAAATTAGCTCCAGTTGAAAAGAGGGATTTGAATTGAAAATGGAAGAAGAGAGAGAAGACTGGCAGGATAGAACTATTACATCAGAAAATGTACAGATCTCACTTTTGGACAACTTTTTCCCTTAAGAAGTACAGGTCCATATCTGGCATGTACTGATCCCCATTAAAATTATGAGCTCCCATCTAGATTTTGTGCTTCTCGTTTTTGCAAGCTAGTCCTATCCCAAATAGTTGCATCTGAAAGAGTGGGAAAAGGGTGTGGGGGGGGGGTGCACTACTAACCTAACTAATCAAAGAAAGATTGGCCATTTCAAATGAATCAAAAGTGAACTAGTTATGCATAAGTTCTTAGTTAACTTGAGCTTTGGGTCATTAGATGAAAGGAAATGATGCCATGAGAGAAATCTAATCTTAGATGCCACAACCAATCTTATGATGGGTTGCAGAGAATCATGCCCTATGGAGCTGTGTATAAAAACAGCAAATTTCAGAGTCAATTATGTTATGATCGAATCAGTGGTGAAGGACTCCTGAGGGGAAATGACTCCTTGGAAGCTGGGGGTACAGTAACTCAACAGTCAGTCAGATAAGGTTGTTAAGCATGTACTATGTGCCAGTCACTGTGCCTAGCACTGGAAACACAAATTAAGGCAAAAATTGGCCATGCTCTCAAGGAGCTGGTATTCTAAAGGAACAGATAGCCATAAAAAACACTAGGTACATGTAAGATACATACATATGTATGTATTTGTGTGTGTTCATATATGTACATGTATATATATTAATAAACACACACATATATACATATATATATACATACATACATACATACACATGGAGAGAGAGAGAGAGAGAATAGATGGAAGGTGTTCTCAGAGAGAAGGCATTAATAACTGCAGGGGTTAGTAAAGGTAGCATTTGAGTTCAGTCTTGAAAGAAGTCTGGAATTTAGTTGCAGGTCAAAGGAATAATAAAATGAAAAAGGACAGAGACATTTACCCACGGTTCATGGGCAAGAATAACTGGGCCACAGGGAAATAGGGCCCTAATTATAGCAGGTAAATTGATTGGTAAATTCAGTCAACTTCATGCTCATCCCTGATGCATCAAATCTCACAATAGTAAGTTATAGAAGCTTATTAGAGCTGAAAGAAATCTTCAAGATCACCTAACATAACCCTTCATTTAATAGATGAGGAAACTGAGACTGAGTTGGATGAAATCACTTGCTCACAATCACACAGCTAGTCAATTAATCAGCATTATACCTCAGGTTTCTTAATTCTCAGTTCAGTATTTTTCCTACTGTACCATCCTGCCTCTCAGTTCACCCAGGTCCCATTGCAGAGAGATGGACAAAAGTTTGGGAGAATTATGAGCGATCCTTGAAGGAGGAACCAGGACAAAGCAAGCCCTAGAATGAATGAAGTAACAACTTACAGCAATCGAAAAATATGAAGTTAATCAATGGGAACTTAAAAGCAACTGATTCATTTTAAAAAATTCTTGCATTAAGTGATACTTCATACAAAATTCTCATAGAAAATTGTTTGAGTAATAGTGAAATTTCAGTGGGTTGGTAATATCATCAAAATGGGTAATCCCTCTATCAGCATAGATTCTCACTGCCTCAGACTTCATCTTGTACAATTCTTATGTCCGTATTTCCATAAATCTTCCACAAATAATCTACTAATCACGCTGGGGCCATTCTTCTCAGTATTTTAATTTTCGTCTATTGTGTCTCGTTCTCACTACATGACCCAGCCACCTCCTTTTCCGGTTACAATTGTCCTTGATGTCTTTTATACAAGTCATCATTGTCAAGACACTCCAGCACATTTGTGCCAACCGTGGTCCCAGCCATTATCCTTTGGGCTTCTTATAATTTCGATTCTTTCACAATTGTGGTGTTCCATGATTTAGAGTATTACAGGGAGCATATTGATAATAAAGAGAGAGGCTTTAGCGGCAGTGAGTAATTTGGAATAATTGTAAGTGCTGCACAGTTTCTTAAAGGCAATCCAGCCTGATCTCTTCCTCCTACTCAATTCTAGGAGCAGCTCATTGCCCATCTGCAGCTCTTGTTTATCGTATATAGAAATGGGTCATCTATCCAGCTGCATGTTATAATCTGGGCAATATGGAGAGCGATATTTTAAGAGTTCCATTTAGTTTAGAAGAAATTGTTCATTGGAGACTTCACATGCTTATTTTTGAACTGAAAGGTTGTACCCTCTAGATCACCTTTGGCAACTTTTGGTAGCCACCAAAAATGCCATTTAATGTCTCAGAGAAATATCAACTTCTAAAGTGGTAAGGCTGCAACTTTATTCATTGAAAAAATTACAGTGTTTTAAAGATTTGACCGTTTTGTTGCTGGATAGACTATTGAACTAAGATCATTAAAAATATTACCTTAAAATACCTTAAAAATACCTTAAAATATTACATTTAAAATGAGGCAGCTAGGTGGTACAGTTGATAAAGAGCTGAGAATAGAGTCAGTGAGGCCTGAGTTCCAATCTGGTCTCAGACATTTAATAGCTGTGTCACCCCAGGCAAGTTACTTAACCTATATTTGTCTCATAGGTAATAATTATAGCACCTACTTCCAATGGTTGTTGTGAGGATCAAATGAGATAATAGTTATAAACCTCTTAATACAGTACCTAGTACATAGAAAGAGCTATAGAAATTTTAGTTATTATCTCTATGCTAAACACTGCATTACAGCCTCTATATATAGCTTATAATATGAGATCAAAGCATCTGACAGGACAAACATGTGCAAAACTCATACAGCAAGTGAGATGATAGTAAGCCAATGCACAGACATCATTGATACTAGGCACCTATGGCTTTGTCCTAGAGTGCTGACATTGGGGGCAGGAGAAGGAGTATTTACTGCTTAGGAGGAGTAGTCCATTGACTCCATTTTGTTATTACTTTGGCAATACTCTACCATCCCTGCACCATACACCTCCAGGTCACCAAGAAATTTGGGAAAATCTCTTCATGATTCTGCTGTATATTGGGATAGGTAGATTACACTTACAAGCACATAATTTATGTGGTTACAGAAAAATGTTACTGAAAATGTCGGGGGAGGGGGGGCAGTGTGGATCTTGAAATTGGAAGCCACTAGTCTTAAGGAGCTATGTATATCCCAGAGTCACTTTCATCCCATAGCAGATCTGACTGTCTACTGTTGCTGCTTCTCTCTGTGTGTTTCTGTCTCTGTGTCTGTCTTTGTCTCTGTGTCTCTGTCTCTCTGTACCTCTGTTTCTCTCTCCCTCTCTCTCCCCCAGTTTCTCTAGTGCTGCATCCTCTAGAATCTTCATAGATTCCCAAAGTGGGAGATACCACCCCTTGGAAGGCACTGGAACAATAGGGATGTAGTAGCCTCAGGTACAATGAGGGAGGTCATTGAATAAAAATAAAGGGGTGAGGCTAACATAAGGAAAAAAGATAGATAAAAAAACATTTGGAGGAAAAAAACATTTTCGCATATTTCCTCTGTTTTCTAACAGATTTAAAGTCACAGTGATTACGATATTTTCCAAACAAATACAAAAAATGCAAGTATCAGTTGATCAGTGGTCAAGTCAGCTGACAAGTCTTAACAAGCAAGTGTTTACAGGAGAGCATATTGTGCATTGTTGCAAAGTCCAGCATTTATCAGCAGGAATATGTGCATGTAATGACTTATTTACAATACTATATTATATAGTTACATGATTCAATATTGCATCATTAAAATTTCAATGCAGTAAAAAAACTCTAGAAATTTACAATAAATTATTAAATTTAAGATGAGTCATTATATATATGTATATATTTATATATATGTATATATTTGAAATGATACAAATTTAAAAAAAGTTAAAGGATTAAATAAAGGAGTTTTCCATGGGATACTGAATAATTTTCTTTTTTTGAAAATGGGATAGTAGGCAAAATGAGTTTGGAAACCTCTACTCTAGATCTACAGCAAGCCTGTATATACTTTCTCAAGCAATGAAATGAAAAGATTCAAGATTTCCCCATCTTTTGCTGCCATTTCCCCAAAGTAAAATAAAGGTCCATAAATACAAGTCTGTCTTCTCTGATCCACATTTCTACTCCCCCATCTCTGACTGGTCCTGTCATTTCCCACCAGTCCCTATCAGGTACCAGCCTCATTGCCATTTCTCCCAACTGCTGCTAATTTCCCAAGTAGGCAGAGATGAAAGAGGGAGAAAAGTCTTAGTATAGCTACATTTATATGTTTTTGAGACACCCTTCACTCTCCTGTTCATTCTACTCTAGGCAAACTCATATTTGTTATTGTTTCTCTTTATATGTGGCATAATTCTATAAATGTAGTCCGACCAGTGAATGTATTGGGATTACTATCTCCCATAGTTTGGAAATTATTATTATTATTATTATTATATAAGGAAATTGTGGAAATTATACATCCTATCACCATGAGTTAAGTATTTAGCACCTCCCAAATATATAGTAAGATATGACATTGTAGCTAGAATTATACCCTCAGGAGCTCCTTATCTTTCATGGCCTGAGAGATAGCAAATTCCCAAACTACAAATACAGATCTCGAAAATATCCTAAACCATTAACTGTATTGAAGCTGGAGCATAATCAGAGATTGAACTCTTACCCCTCCCACCATCTTCTAGCATAATAGCATTGATTCATTTAAACAAACAACAACAAACTTCAGAACAATGCTTTTAATAGATGTCACCACATCGAATACTCATAACCTTCAAGCAACTTGCAATGAAAACCTTTCTAGATACAGAAATATAACAGAAAATAGCAAAACACTGTGGGCACAGATTAGAGTCCATCAAATCCCATCATCATGTATCCTACTGAAGTTTTACCAACGATGCTGTCAGTGAAACTACAGAAGATGAGTTTAAATCTGAACACTTTTATTCCACTTCAAAAAGTAGTTATTGTATCCATCTATATAATGTCAAGAAAATTAAACATTTTGAAAGTATAGCAGCAAAATTATTGTCTTATATGAGGAATGTTTCTATCAGAACTCCACCTAATAAGATGAGAATGATGTTGCAATCATGATAAGGATGATGATAACATATGGGTTTATTAAAAATACATTGCTTTTTAATTTCAAAAGATCAGAGTTCAAATCCTAGTTCTTCCACTTGCTACCTTTGTCACCCAGGACACGTCATTTAATCTCAATGAGGCTCAGTTTCCTTGTCTAGAAAGTGGGCTAAATTAGATGTATTTGAGTTCTATAATCTATGATTTTTTTTGAAGAGGGAAACTGATAAAAACACCTAAAATCTTGCAGTGACTTATAGACTTTTCTTATATGTTGGACCCATATTAAGTTCATGGTCAACTTTTTCTATACAGAGCTATTAAACCAGGTTTCTCATCTCTTTCATGTAACTATAGTGTAGCCCTTGACTTTAAACTGATAGAATCTATTGTATTACTGAACCAATGCTTAACTGTGGGATGAACAAAAAATTGTCAATAATAATATTAATATCAGTGTTGTCATTTTGTGTGTAGGTAGTGGGGCAAATCATATAGTAAGCTTGGCCCTCCAAAGTTTTAATCTAAGTGAGATTCAGGAAAAGGAGAGAGGATGCCAAAAGTTATCATTATAGTTATGGTTGTTTATAGTTGAAGAGCAACCAAGGACTGCTTCCTTCTTAAATTCACGAAAAAACAAACAAAACAAACAAACCAGTTTCTGCCCTCAAAGAGCTTACATTCTAAGGGTAGAAGACAATATATAAAGGGGAAATAAGGGGGGATTTGGGAGTAGAGAGAAGGTACCTGCAAGAGGGCAAGGGGGCAAAGTCCAAAGCTAGAATTACGGCCAGGAAGGGAATGAAGAATGGTTGGTCTGAAGCTTTCCCCCAAATGGAAGGCCCTAGAAGGAATCTGCCAATAAAAGAAAGAGGTTAGTAGCATGTCAGAGGAATGTTCCTGGATGAGAAAACCCTGAATGGCAGACCTTTTAGAGTAAGAAAATAGCTCTCACAGTGGTGAAGTTTGTCTGTACGTGTCTGTGTAAGTGTGCAGGCATAGGCTCAGAGAATGAACATGTGGTGGTGTTCAATGTCTGGAGGCACATGTGTCAATAGTTAAACTAATGTGGTCATACTGAAATGCTTTTCTTTACTCCTACTATCAAGCTTTACTTTATAGAAGTGATCAGATAGGAACTGAAGCAAGTATTGATAACAGTTGGCTGGACTAACAAAAAGAAATCCATTAACCAGAAATGATTTTGTGATAGGGAACAAGAAATTGGATGTACTTATGGTACTTATTCATCACATTTGTGATCAAGTTTGCAGTACTCACAAACTTTCTATTTTGCTATGTTTTTGTCTTTTGGACCCACAGCCTATATTTCATATGGACATGTCTCCTCCAGACAGTTTTCTCTAAGAGTATTAAAATATTAACTTCTCCATTTCCTACAGAGGTTTGAAAATCATCCCCTTCTAGCTGATAATGGCCCTCTGCTTAGCCGGCCTTTTGTACCCAGAACATCTCAGGTGATACCATTAATGCTACATAAAACATCACAAAATACCCAGAGATCAAACCAAGGAGCAATTACCCAAAACATTTTTCTGATATCTCCCCAGATTTTCCTTTGGGGAGTGCTAACTCAGTAAATGTTCACTATACATAAACAAAGCATTGGCTATAACCCACAAAAAAACAACCCTTAAAATCTTCTCTAAAGTGTTTTTGCTTTGTTTGATAAAATAGTCTTTGGGGAGGCACTAATGGACAAAGCCAAAGATCCAAAGAAAGGAAACATGATCCATTTGAAAGTGAATAGGGGGCTGAAGCATGAAGTAAAAATATGCTGGTGTTCATTCAAAAAGTGCTGACTTCCTCTGCTGGGTCATCCTATAGGTCCACCTTATACCACATAATAGTGTAATTAAAAAGTGCTGACATTGGGTACTAGGAAGAATTTGCCCTCTTCAACCCTTGTTTAGAATCAGTGAGTCAAACTTCAGCAATAGTCACTGTAGTGTGTCTGTAACATTTCAGTGCCTTCAGGAGTTCTTGGCTTATAGACAGATGCAGGATGCAATAAACCCTCACTAATTCATACCCCGCTAAATAAATATTTATTTTTTGCTTTTTTTTTTGGAGGGGGTATGGCAGGGAAATTGGGGTTAAATGACTTGCTCAAGGTCACATGGCTAGTTTTGTGTTAAGTGTCTAAGTCCAGATCTGAACTCAGGTCCTCCTGACTCCAGGGTGGATGCTCTATTCACTGTACTACCTAGCCACTCCTAAATCAATATTTATGTCCATCCAGCCATCACATACACGTTTCTTTCTGAATTAAAGAAAACCGCTCTAAGATACCTTCTTTTGTTCACTTTCAGAATCTAGAACCAGTATAATCATTGGGCTGGCTTTGGAGTCAGAAAGATCTGGGTTCAAGTACTGCTTATCATGCACACATTAGCTGTGTGGGCAATGTGAGCAAGTCACTCAATCTTTCAATGTCCTATAATAAATGAATGTAGCTGGACTTTTCAACAGAGTATTCATCAAAGCAGTAGTCCTGCTGAGGTCCTTTATGATTCCTAGAACCCTGATAGTCATTCAAAGATCATATTTTTTGACCGTAGATTCCCTCTCTTCCAGTACCAGTATCATATCAGAATTGACTACTGCATTCGGTTACTTTAAAAACTCCTTCAGAGAGAGAAGAAGCATGGGGCTAACAGATTTATTTGTTTGCAGATATTCATTCACAAAGGCAATTTCTGCAACTAGTCAATATACTTATCATGTGCCAGGTGCTGATATTCAAGGACAAAAAATAAAATATTTCCTGCCTTTATGTAACTTATATTCTATTGGGGATGGTGGGAGTAGGGAGGAAGGAAAAACATATACACATATGAGTAGATATACAATGCAAGGTAAATGCAAGATAATTTGAAAGAAGTGGTAAGAGGTATTAGCATTTGGGGCGGCTAGGTGGCGCAGTGAGTAGAGTGCCCGCCCTGGAGTCAGAAGGACCTGAGTTCGGATCCGGCCTCAGACACTTAACACACACACACACACACACACACACACACACACACACCCGTGTGACTTTGGGCAAGTTACTTAACCCCAATTGCCCTCCAAAAAAAAAAAAGAGGTATTAGCATTTAGGGAAGACGAGTGATGAAAATTCTCATGTAAAAGGTGACATTTGAATTGAACTTAGAAGATAGTTTGGATTCTAAGAGTCAGAAGTGAGGTCTAAGCCTGTGTAAAGATCCAAAAGCAGTAGATGTCTTGTGTGAGGGACAGCAAAGATGCTATTTTGGCAGAATTATAAACTCTGTGAAAAGTATTGATGAGTAACAAAACAGAAAAAGCAAGCATCAACCAAATATTAAAGAACTTTAAATGTCAAATGGAGGAGTTTTTATGATATTTGGAAATATAGAGCCAGTAGACATTCCTGAATAAGGGAGTAACATGGACAGATGTGTTTTAGGAATGCCAATTTATGGGGGATCCACAGGAGTGGAACGTTGCATACATTGTCAAATTTTGTTGATAGCTTTCTTTTCTATTTGGAGGGGGAAAGGCAGCAAAATTGGAGTTAAGTGGCTTGCCCAAAGTCACATGGCTAGTAAGTGTTAAGTGCTTGAAGCTGGATTTGAGCTCAGGTCCTCCTGACTCCAGGGCTAGTGCTCTATTCACTGCACCAGCCTGCCACCAATTTTGTTGATATCTTGATAGGTTTTGCTGATTTTTCTTTCTTTTCTTCCTCTTTTCATTAAAAAATATTTCTCATACAAAATGCTTCTCTAGTAGAAAGAAGAAGCCATATACAAAGAGAAATTTAGATGATATAAAAATAAAAAATAGGAATAGAATTTATTTTCTTAAATAGCCCTTTGTAGAGTTTGGACTGGAGAGGGGATTAATATGAGGGACTGAAACCATTTAAAAAGATAATTGTAACCATCATGATAAGAGGTTATGAGGGTCCGAATTAGGGTGATAGCTGTGTGAATGAAGAGGAGAGGATAGATATGAGTGATGCAGTGGAGATGGGATTGATAAGACTTGGCAACTGATTGGATATTGGGGCTGATGGAGAGTAAAGACTCGATAATGAATAAAGCCTGAGTAACTGATGGATATCTCTGTCAACAAAGATTTATTAAGTATCTATTAAGTATCTATTGAGTAGCTAGTCATTGGCTATATGAAGACAAAAATAAAACAGTTCTTTCCATCAAGGAGTTCATAATCTGCTAGAAGAGACAGTGTGTATGTACCTGTACAAAATTAATGAAAGGTAATTTATTGGGAGGTAGGGTGGGAATCAGGAAGGCCTCATGGAGAAGGTAGAACTGGAAATAAGCTTTGAAAGAAAACTAGGGATTCTATGAAATAGAGGTGAAGAGGAAGTACATTCCAGGTGTGGGAAAGAATCTGTAAAAGGGACAAAGACAGAAAATACAATGCTATGTGTAGACAAATAGGCCCATTTAACTTGACTCTAAAGTAAATGAAGGAAAATAATGTAGAAAGGTAGCAGAAAGTCAGATTACAATGGACTTTAAATGAGAGGTAGTGAGGAGTTTGTATTTGTTCCTAGAGGTAAATGGTACTCACTGAAGTTTATTGAGCAGATAGATTTCTTTATTGAGCTGGAGAGACCCTTGGAAGGTCATGGAGTCCAACTTCCTCATTTTTCAAATAAGGAAATTAAAGCACCAAAAGATTAATTAATGACCTCCCAGGGTCACACAACTGGTTAGTAACTCTCTAAGGCAAAATCGGAAACAAAGTCATCTTGACAACTCCAGTGCCCCATCCATTATGATACCATAGATTGTTCCCTAATTTGGAGATGAATGGTCAGATACCTTAGGAAAATCACTTTGTCAGTTGAAAGGACGGTGGATTGGAGAGGGGAGAGAATTGAGGCATAGAGAACAACTAGCAGATCCTTACTGAATTCAGGCAATAAGCCTAAACAAGGATAGTGTCTGTGTGAGTAGAGAGAAGGAGATTATAGGAGAGGTATTGTGGAGGTGAAGTGTTAAGATCTGGTAGCTAACATATAAGAGAGACTGAAGGATTGAGGATGACTTGGAGGGTGTGAATATGGGTAACTGGAAGGGTGATGGTATCCTTAACAGAAATAGGGAGGTTTTAAAAAGAGGTCTGGGGAAAATATAATGAATTCTGTTTGGGACAAATCAAATTTGAGATACCTGTGGGAATTCAATTTAAAATGACAGGGGACAAGAGAGACCATAGAAGGAATGTGTAGATCTGGGAATCTTCTGCATAAATATGACAATTAAAATGATGAAAGTTGTTGAGATTGGTCACCAAGAGGAAGTGTATAGACTAGAGATACAACAGAAGGTGGCCCCAAACTCAGGGGTAAAAACCATACTTAGGGTTTATGATACTAATGACGATTTAGGAAAGAAAAATAAAAAGGAACAATAAGACAAATAGAATGGGAATAGAGAGAGAGGTAACACAAAAACCCAGAGAGAAGAGGATATACAGGTCAAAATAGTGGTCAGCAAGTGATATGAGAGGTCAAGAAGAAGACAAATGAGAAAAATTCATCCAATTTTGCAACTAATTTGGGAGAGAAGAGTTTCAAATGAGTGACAAGGATGAAAATCAGATTTCAAGGGACTAAGAAGATAGAAGACAGAATAGCTTTTTGTAGGAGTCCATATTATGAAAGGAAGGAAGAAATTGGAGAATCACAAGAGGAAATAGTAGGATTAAATGAAAGTTGTGTTGTAGTTATTCTTTTAAGACATGGATGTGTTTGTAGACAAGAAAGAAGCAAGTATATAAAGGTTACAATTAGAGAGTGAAAAAAGAATGATTATGAGAGTTGTCTACCAGTGGAGACAACAGGGATTTACAATCAAGGCTAGATCAAGCAGAGGGGTTGGTTTTGTGGACTAGAGGGGACTTTATCCATTAGATTGTGATCTTCTTGAAGGCAAGGACTATCTTTTGTTCATTTTTTTTTTCATTTTCAATGTTTGACACATAGTAAGCACTCAATAAGTGCTTATTGAGTAACAGATTGGTCAAAGACTGGAATAAAGTAGGAATAGCATGGGGCATTCTATCAAGGGGTTCTCTAGGACTTCCTACTTTGAAGAAACATGGGTCCAAAGCAACCACCAAAAATTCTGAAGAGTATTGTAAAAAAACAAAATAAACAAAAACCTTGAATGAATGATAGTCACATCATCAAATGATATTTTATTCAACAATATACAACATATAATATTTGAGTCATAAATTCCCATTGAAATGCCTATATGATAGAATATAATAAGAGCTAGCACTTTAATATTTGGAAAATGTTTTACAAATAGTACCTCATTTTATCCTAACAATAACCCTGGAAATTAGGTGCTATTATTATCTTCAATTTACAAATGAGGAAACTGAGGCAGAGAGATTAAGTGATTTCTCCAGGGTCATACAACTAGTCATTATTTGGAGGTGGGTTTCAACTCAGCTCTTCTAAACTTTAGGTCCAACACCCTATCTACTGAACCAACTAGCTGTTCTGGACAAAGTAGATGAAATATAGGTTCCTTAATGGCAATGAATATTTTGTCTTTGGTTTTTGGTTTTTATCTATACATCCCAAATGCCTGGCACAGTGATTTGAACCTAGTCGGTGCTTAATACTTTTGGTAAATTTAATTGAATTAGCTAGAATTGATTTTTTTTCTCCCTTCCATAGCATGGAGGTCACTCTCGGTTCTTGAAGGCTATGATAGTTTAGTGTAAGACCTGCCAGGTCTTATGAAGCTGGAAAGCTTTTTTATACAGACCTTATGCCAGATTACGTTTCTCAACCAAGCACTAGCTTCATTGAGTTCTGGAGAGGCTTATTACAAGTTTAACTATAACATAATGAATTTATCAGTCACTGAAACTCACGAAGATCATACATTACATAGGGGGGTAGCTACCTATGCCAGTGGAGGAGCTTTCCCACAGTAATAACTCCTTGAAGTATTAGAATAGACTTTTTAGAGCAAATTTAATTTTTTGAAGGAAAATGAAAAAAAAAACACAAAGCATCCCTTTCACTATGTCTTTATGTGGCTTAATTGTCAGTCCCTGTTGGCTCAATTAAGCCATTGTCCCCATTCATATTTTATTTTATAATATGCAGAGTGGTTGAAAGTAATAAAACTACATTTGTTTAGATTGTCATAATTTATAAATGCATTAGGGAATGTTTATTAAATATTCCCTTTATAACCTGTTTCCAACATTTAACATAGTCTGGTGTGGATGAAGCTAATATTCTTTGTGAGGAAAATGTCTGTCCAACAAAGGAATGTTAACTCTTTTGATGTTTCCAGGGAATTGTCTGGGAAAGTTTCCCTTCCAAAGTACTAAATCAGCTTTGTTAACAGCCACTCAAAGCTCTTGCCCAAAGTGATTAATAATTTACCCTGGCCAAGCACTGTTCATTTAGTTCCCAACGGAAGCCCTTTTCTGAGGACTTGCCGAATGTCCTCATTCTTTTGGTGACCTGCTGTAATCTTTTCAAAACCAAACCAAACCAAATCAAGAGGAACTCAAAAAGCCTACCATTCAGATATGGCATGTGAGACAATATTGGCTCTACCAACCTTTTCACCAATACTGGGACCATACTGGCAGCTAGGTTGTACAAATCCCTATGCACAGTATTTCTCAAACCAGATCATAATGCACAGCAAGGACTCCTATATTTCACATGTACTCTGAGAGACATTGACATCCCCTCTTTCCTTCTCTGTCTTCTCCTTCTCTTTAACCCCCACTTGCTTACTTTTTCTCCCTCCCTCTCCAATGCTTACTTTTTCTCCCTCCCTCTCCAATGAGGAAAGTAGTGTGTGTGGCTCTCCAACCTTCAATGCAATTATACTAGGAAGAGAAAGTGGAGTCCATTCTCCATACAATCCCACTAGAGACCATTCCCTACAGAATCCCATTGGAGCATCTGTCTCCTGCACCTTGAAAAGGGCTCACCACTAGAAATAAGTAGGCTCTGCCACCTCTGTTGGTGTACCTTAGGCAAAGCCCAGTTTGCCTCCTGATAAGACTCTTCTTAGATCAGTTTCTCATTCTCTAAATCAATCCCCCTAATCAGATCTGAAGCTATATCCTTGTAGTCTTTGGGTCATCCTAGTCCTTCTTATTTCATTGTAGGTCTCAAAGTATCCCAAGGTTTTGCCAATAACCTATTTGGGGGAAGGGTGAAAGCTTTGACAGTGATCTGCAATAGTGGCTCTGTAATCAAATGATTGCAGCATTTTACTACCTGCAAATGTACCTCACTCAATCCATATTTCAATGAGATAAGTCCCATGAGAGGTGTAAGTGTTTAATCTAGTGAACAAAATTCAAATGCAATCTTTGTTCAGGGAAAAGATAGTGGTGCCTCCTGTCCCTTTGCATTGTGTTCTACTGTGATGGCACTTTGGGCCAACACCAAGCCAATCTCATTGCTGTCCTTGATCACTCTTTGCTCATTCATGATTCCAAGTCTTTGTTCCTGCTTTTCAATCCACCTAATTGCTTTCCCTTTGCCTTTCAGTATATCTAAATCCTACCCATCCTCCAAAGATCAGTCCTTTTTTAGGACTGATTTCACAACAAGCTCCATCTTGCATTATATGTGCAGGCTAAACTGGCCCACCTGTGATTACTGGTATGGGATATTCAATCTCCTGCCTCAGTGATTTTTGAAAAGGCTATCCTTAATGCCTGGAATATTCTCCTTCTTTACCTTTACCTCACAAAAGGTATAGCTCATAATTCATGCCTCATGCCTAGATCCCTTCAACACTATGGTTGTGTAGACCTCCTACACAAAATCTTTTCTTATTCCATCCTTTCCTCCTCTGAAGTTGTTAGTGTTGCTCTCACAACTTTGAAATCACTTTTGTATAGTTTCCTTATTTACTTATCTTTGCTTTTCCTCCAATAGAATGCAAAGCCCTTGAAGTTATAGACTATTTTGTTTTTCTTTGTATCATTAGCACATAACATAGAGCCTGGCACATATGAGTTATTTTTTTTAGAAGCTTATTGAATTTAATTTGAATTAAGGCTCATGAGGAGGTGAATGTTTTCAGAAAAATCTAGGGAGACTTTTATGAATTGATGCAAAATGGAGTGAGCATAACCAGGAGAACCTTGTACACAATAGCAAAATTATTGCAACAGTGACTGACTATGAAAGACAGCTACTCAGATCAATACTATGATCCAAAACAGTTCCAAAGAACTCATGATAAAAAATGGTATCCATCTCCAGAAAGAGAGAACTGATAAATGTTGAGTACAAATCAATGCATAATTTTTTCACTCTACTTGTTCTTGCTTTTTAAAAAATGACATGGGGGCGGCTAGGTGGCGCAGTGAATAGAGCGCCGGCCCTGGAGTCAGAAGGACCTGAGTTTGGAGCCAGCCTCAGACACTTAATCCACACAAACAAAAACCTAGCCGTGTAACCTTGGGCAAGTTACTTAACCCCAATTGCCCTAAAGGGGCGGCTAGGTGGCGCAGTGAGTAAGAGCGCAGGCCTTGGCGTTGGGATGACCCGAGATCAGATCTGGCCTCAGAAAATGAGCACCCACGCATAAATAATGACTAGCCCTGTAACCTTGAGCAAGTTACTTAACCCCAATTGCTTAAAAAAAAAAATGGCTAATATGGAAATATGTTTTGCATGACTTCATATGAATAATTGAAATCATATTACTTGCCTTTTCAATAGCTAGGGGAGAGGTTGGAGGGAAGAAAAGAATTTGGAACTCAGAATTTTTAAAAAATGAGTGTCTTTTTTTTTTTTTTAAGGAATTAAGGCTCAGGTCAATTCCTACCTTCTCCTCTTCCTCCTCTTCCTTCTGCTCCTCTACAAAAACTTCTTAAGCTATTCCATCTCCCTTTGATTGTCCCTGTTTCTGAGTTTTTGTAATAGTTTTCATTTCATTATCATATACTGTTCATTATTTTATTTAGCTGTTTCATGTGAATGTTTTGCATCAACTTTTCTTTTGTATTCTCCCCCAGGCCCCACTAATTGCTTAGAGGTAGCTAGTTTATGAAGTGGATCAACTATTGGAATACTGATCTGGGATCAAGAAAACTTGAGTTCAAATCCTACCTCAGATACTAACTGTGTGATCCTAGACAAGTCATACCACTCTATCTTTCTCAGTCCCTTAACTGCAAAATGGGGTTAATTGTACCTGCCATTTAGGGTAGTTATGAGGATAAAATGAGATAATATTTGTAAAGTCTTGTGTAAAAATTAAAGTGTTATATAACTGCTAACTATCACAAAAGCTACCTATATAGCCTTATTACACATTACACACATTGTCAGATTCCTATTGAATGGGTAAAAATTATGAAGAGGGAAGGAATGGATGAATGAATGAATGATCCAATTAACTTCATGATAGCCTCTAAATAAATATTATCATGAACTTACTTTGATCAGTCAATCAACAAGAATTTATTAAGTGCCTGCTATGAGCCAAACCCTGTCCAAAGCACCAGAGACACCAAGACAAAAATGATACACTCCTTACCTTCAAGGACTTTCCATTGATCATACATGAGTAAGGGTAAACTTTTATTTTATTTTTTTTTATTTTTTTATTATTATTATTTTTTAAGATAGACCAACCATTTTATTTTCCTCTAATTGGTTCAGGAATGTTGATGGACAGACAGCTCTTTACATGGGCTTTGGAGGGGGTCTGGGGGCAGCACCTGCGGGTCTGAAGCGGGGCGGGGGCGTGCGTGCGGTCCTTGCGAGCCTCCCGGGAGCGGTTCCTCACCACCTTGCTGTGGATCGCGCAGCTCACACAGTACTGCAGTTTCACGTACAGCTTGGGCAGCACGTAAGAGTCGAAGACACTGGCCTCGGAGATGTCTCTGACGGCCGCGGCCTCCATGATGTTGCGGATTACGAACTTCTTTATGGCCTTGTCCTTGGGCACGCAACGGGCGCAGTTGGTGCAGCGGATGGGCTGCACGTGGCCGCGGCCCTTTTTGGTGTGCCCGTTGTTCCTCCTCTTCTTGGTCATCTTGGAAGCCAGGAACCAAAAAAGGCAAGGGTAAACTTTTAATATCGATGATCTGCAAGAGTGGGGGATAGGGAACTTCCAGCTTGAAAACTATGGAATGAACTAAACAGCTCTACATGTTTTTACTGCATTTAGTTCACTACTTAGGATACAGAGGCATCAAATTAACTCCATTCCAGATGTACATAATCATATATATGTAATCATATGTTCCTCTACAAATTAAGATTATAAGGGAAGATCTAAGTGGTGGCAGAAACAGCTCTTTCCTTTGGAAGAGTCTTCTCTCAGTATCATCACACAGTTTCTCCAGATGTTTATTAAGCATCTACTCCCTTTACAACCAGCTTCCAACTGCACACAGGCTTCTGTCTTTGCTGATTCTCAGCTTTATTATTATGTAGGGCACGGTCAACTTTCTACATTCTCACTATCTAATTATTGTTTATAGTTTTATTTTGTATCCTGTACTTCAATTACCTACTCTATATTGAACAAACATACTAAATTTCCCTCTATTTATTATATCTCCCATAAATTGTATTGCCCATCTAACATAATGGCCATACCCTGCCTGCACATTGATAACATTTCAAATAGCCTAAATTTCTTGATAGCTTAAGTGTAGGGTATAGAGCTCTGTATTTTGAATACTACATATTGGGGGAAAAAATGATAGACTTCTCGACTTCTCCAAGCTGCATGTTTTTATATTAAGGTTAATTCCCTCCCCTTCCACATAGATACTATCATGAAGCTAATGTAGCTACCATCTAGGATCATGGGAAGCAAAGAAACCTAATCTCACTGTTTAGTACTTTTAAATATTGTCTTTTATAAAAGATTTGAATCAGAGAAAAAACCTTAAATTTTCAGAAGAGAAAAGTACACAATGATCTTGGGGGCTCCTGATAGAGTTGAAAGAACACATGGTTGGGGTCAGTTACATTGCTGGTTGCTACGAAATCTTAGTCAAGTTACTGAGTTCATTTCTTCAAATGTTAAAAGTGAATAATAATTATGCTGCCCCTCACAAAGGGATCATATGAGATCATGGATGCAAAATGCTTTTTTCAGTCAAAGCACTATACAAACATAAACTTTTATTTTTTATTCCTTTGAAGCTAGAGAGAGTAACTGTCTGGATTTCAATCATCTCCTATGACTCACTCTTTTTTTACCATCAACTGTTTTGGTCTGTGATAGACAGAAAACCCCTGGGTTTCCTATTATAAACTGTAATCACTTGGGCCAAATTACTCATCTCTGGTCATTCTCATTTACAAACACATTCACAAGTTTTTCAGTCCAATATGGAGAGATTTGGGAAAAATTTAATTTTAAGTGGGAAAAAAAATCATTGGATAATGAGTTCACATACCTTTTTATTCAGGCTTTCCCCCAAGCCAGTGTAATGTGATTAATTTTGATGTAGTTTCTTTCTACCACTTATGAGAAATCACATCATCAATCATATTACCAAAATTATATACGGAAAAGCCCTAACGGGTCACTAAGAACATTCCCAGCACCAGTACAGACTTGTTTCTCCCAGTGTGCTGCTCTTTCTAATATTCTGTTCAATCTAATATCAAAGGTCCCCTGTGACCAAGGTTCTGTCACTTCCATTGTCAGGACATAAGTCTGTAGAAAGGGGCGTAAAATTTGAAGAGCATACATCAGTGATGACAGACTTAGTTATCTCCATAGGGAAACCTTATAGAGGAAAAATAGCCATTGCTGAATGTTCTTCAGGATTGCAGGCCTTAAAGCATGAGTAGGGCAATGGAGCAATGAAATTCTCAAATGCAAGTGATTTACATTGATCATTATTGGTATAAAGATATCTTCTTTTTTGTAGGGGCCACATGGTACAGTGATTAGAACTAGGCTTAGAGTAAGGAAGAATTAGGTTCAGATTGTGTTTCTGACACTTACTAGTTCTGTGACCCTAGGCAGCTCACATAATCTCTAATTAATCCTTATCTGCTTTAGGTAACTTGTTAGGATTTCTCTGCTGGGTAATAGGATGGAATTCTGGCTGCAATCTGCATTGATGGATATAGTTTCCACACTGGGAATCTTGCCACACTGGAACAATCAAAGACCTTTCCTGTATTATTTTTATTCTGATGAACAATGAATGTTTAGCTTCAGGGGAGGTTTGGCTTACATGATCACCAACATCTCTGCCAACTCTGGAAGTCAATGATCCTATAAATCAATGAACACAATGATACATGCAAACAATTTCTAATTAATGCCTTTAAGAAATAATTGGAGCTTGAGGTCATGAACACAGTGACCAAATTCATGAATAGTCTTACTGGGTTCTCTCCATGACCTCCATTTGTCCAGAGACCAATGAAAGTCAGGAGCTAATTTTATGCCAAAGCCTCCCTGCAATTGTCCAGGTAACATGGGTCTGCACTCTGTGAAAAAAAAAAAACAAAAAAAGAACCAGCAAGAATCCTTTTGCTCATTTGGATTCTCACTGGAGTAGTTATGTGTCTTCCAACACAATCAGAGAAAAAAAACAACCAACTCAATTAAAAGGGATAGGGCATTTATACTTTGGGATAAAGTGGGATACCAAAAGAATACTGGCTTTAGAATCAGAAAACCTGATCCCACATCCTGGCTTTGCTACTTGCTACATATGTGCTGGTCACTTTACCTCACAGGCTTCACTTTCTTTATATATAATATGAAGAGGATTGGCCACCTAGTCCCTTTTTATTTCAAAAACATATTATCCTATGAGCCTCTAACTCACCAACAATCAATGAGCCTCTAACTCAACATACATATCTAGCCCAGTGATAATCATTGATATAGGGAACTTCTACAGTAGGATTCCCTATCCATGGACAGAGTAGCAATGAGTTTATAATATATAATCTGAGAGAGTGGCCTAGAGCAATAAAAGAGCCAGTGTGTGTCACAGACCAGAACTTGAATCCATCTCATTCTAACATTGCTCTGCTATCCATCCCTCCAAGTTAAGATTCATTATACTCACCCCACTGGAAATACTAAACACATTGGGGAAACAGATAGGACGAGTCAGAAACAGTTGGGTGTGGCCAAGACTCTCTAGGTCCTAGAGAAAGAGATACCTTGAACAAATTCAACAAGGGTGATTTTTAAAAAATTAAATCACAAACATCAAAAACTACATTTTATTCCTGAGGGATCGAATAGATAGGAAATGAAGCACAGAAGCTTGTCAAACTTGGTGATTTTTCAATAAATCATAATTACATAAGCAAATTCATCAGAAAAGTTTGGGCAAGTAATTAGGCAGCTAAATTATCTTGTAAAGTGAAGGTGAATACTCCAAAAGATGACCACAGCCCCTGCCTTGGTACTGTCAGACTCTTGGCAGTGTAGAAGAAAGGAGAAAGAGTATCTGGGGCAGATAGATACTTTATTTCTCATGGGTCTCTTCTACTGGTACAGCTAAGGTACCTGAATGCCAAGTAAGATATCCCATCGGAACTTTACAATATAATACAGATGTAACTATATATATATATATATATATATATATATTTGAACCTTGGGGGCACACACATGAAAATCAAAAGGACAAAAATAAGGGAAACAGGAGCCATTGCAACAGGGAAGTACATGACTTTAGGAGGGGAATGAATATAGGAGCGAATTACAAAATGAAGATGGGTTTGGGTTATTCAGGTAGATTGTTGGGAGGTCAGATTTTGAAGCAATGATGTTTTGTTTTAACCCCATGAAACTGAAGTGTCTAATCAAGAGTGGTGCTGGCTCTGTTTCTGGTTTTAGGATGCCTGCTCATCCTGGTTTTACAAACTTTTTAGCTCATTCAAAGCCCTTTGGACATTTTTCTTATTCTACCTTATGATGTTTCCAAATTTATTGGTTTGTATTGTGATTTAAGTTTTCATGTAGATGAATTTTTCTTTCCACTAAGATCAGAAACTCTTTGTGGAATGAATACTTCTTTGTCTCTTCCTATCAACCTAATCTTAGTCCTATATATAGAAGATATTACAATATTTGTAGATTGAATGGATGAAACCTATGTTTAGAAAAAGAATCAATGTGAAAAATACCAGAGGGAAAGGTCATGATAGGGAGAAAATGCCTATGTGTCTCATCCATCTTCATACAAGACTCAGTGGGAGGCAGGGCAAGCAGACATGTCAGAGAAGGCAGATCTGGAGTGGACCTAGTAGTATGTTTCAGGGGGAATTTTGACAAGGAATATGAAATGTGGGGTGCCAGTTAGGTAACATCTGACCATTTTCATGATTTCAGGCTGGAAGAAAACTGGGAGAGCACACATACTGACTGTTGGACCCTGGGCAACTCATTTTAATATCTCTTTCAGTTTCTTCATCTATAAAATAAGAAAGTTGTACTTTAAAGTCCCATTAAGTTCTTGCTTTGGTCCTTAGAAGTTGGGTTTTGAATAGTTGGTCAGCCTATCAACATTTATTAAGCACCCACTATGTGCCAGGTGGAGAACTTAATGTTGAGGATTCAAAGAAAGACAAAAGACAGTCTCTGCCCAGAGGAAGCTTATAATTGAGTGGAGAAAGACAACATTCAAGAAAAAAATTTTAAGGGAGGGGGAGAGAAGGGAGCAGAAGGGATGAGGGAGAAAAGCAGTTCTGCGTGCAGCAAGGTGGGTGGGAAATGAAGAGTTGACTGACCTGGATTCCCTCCTAAAATGGAGGTCCTGGAAGGAGAGCCTCCTTTTCGCTGATTAGAGGATGGGTGGTATACTAGGTTCAGCGGATACTGACAAAATGTCAGTTCTAGGGCTGCTGGACTCTTACAGAATGTAGCATGATGGAAAAGTCCAGAGTGGTACAACTGGGTGAGAAATTTGAGTACCAAGCCAAGGACACAATAACTGGGTTCCTGTACTAGAATGAAAAGTAGTGAGTTTGGAGTGGCTAGGTGGCTCAGTGAATAGAGCACAGGCCCTAGAGTCAGGAGGACCTGAGTTCAAATATGGCCTCAGACACTTTACATTTACTAGCCGTGTGACTTTGGGCAAGTCACTTAACCCCAATTGCCCTGCCATTCCCCCTCCAAAAAAAAAAGCAAAAAAAGTATTGAGCTTAGTAAATAGCTATACAAGAGATGAGCTTCTAGAACCAATATGAAACAGGAAGACTATCATACCAAGACGTACAATGCTGACTTACTATGAGTGACTCTCTGAGTCACTATGAGTGACTATGATAATCTGAGTGACTATGAACAGAGACATAATCAGTATGGGGTCGATGGGACTATGCCTCAATGACTGTATTAGTAGGTGGGTGGATTCTAATTCCAAAAGAAGCCATGAGCCATCATACAAAACAATTTCCCTTGAGATGCCAATCCTAAGGATCCAATTATCATGATGACTGCTCTTCTCTTTTCTCTCTCTCTGTTTCTCTACGTCTCTCTGTCTCTGTCTCTGTCTCTCTGTCTCTCTCTGTCTCTCTGTCTCTCTGTCTCTCTCTCTCTCTCTCTCTCTCTCTCTCTCTCTCTCTCTCTCTCTCTCTCACACAAATACACATATACTCTTCTAGGAATGAAGCCTAGACTTCATTCTAGGATAGGCTATGCCTTCTCCAGCAAGACCACACCCATGGTTGAACTGCCCTATATAGTATTACTCCCCTCTTACTCCCTCCTATTTTTGCCCCAGGTTTTTTTTTAAAGTCCTGTTTTGGCTCTGTCTATGGATCCCAAATTCCCCCCCTCTAAATAGCAGTCCAATCAGTCCTTGGTTCTAACAGGATTCCACCATTGGAAACTACCTTCCGAGGATCCAGTTACCTCTCTCATCCCCAAGTCCTGCAGGATAAGGGCCAGGCTTTTTGAAAGACTAGCCGTCCATCCATTTACCCAGCAAGTTTTTACAGAGACTCCAACTACCTTCTTGGCTGTTGCTCACATGCCCCTTTCCTCCCCTGATCAACTATTTCTTGATCCAGGTGAAAAAAAAAAGTCCTAGTTAACAACATTCTATCTCCCTTTGCCTAGTCACATGATTAGTCCTAGGTCCTAGGAGATTCCCTACTTGAAAGTTAAGAAAGTCATGACATCTTCACCATATCCCTACTAATTTAGAATTGAAACTTTCATATGTATTTGGCTATTTACAACTGTATAACCTTTTTCTGGGTGTGCTGAGTTCTTGTTCATTGACAAGTGTGCACTATTTATCATGGAAGTTGCTATTTATGAATGCAATGAAGATGACCTTTCTGCTCTGCCAGCAAAAGCTCATGCTCTCTGAGTTACTGTGTTTCCCTCCTAGTATGGGAGCTGGCTGTATGAAACCCCCATTCCTTCTTATACCCTCTCTTTAATAAGAGAGCTAACAGAAGGATAGTCTAATAATAGATAGTATAGTATAATAATAGGTAGGACACTTGGCTTCGAGTCAGGAAATCCTGGGTTTGAATCTTGCCTCCCACACTCTCTAGTTATGGCTCCTTGGAAAGTCACAATCACTGTGAACCACAATTTTCTCTCCTGTAAGCTGAAGATAATCACTTTAGTACTTTCCTCACAGGGTTGTTGATAGCATCAAACAAAATAATGTATGTAAAGTGTTTTATAAGTTTTAAAGCACTATCTGAATCTCAGATATTATGACTGCCTTTGGCTACAAAGTAGAAGTAGTTATTGGTTTTAACATGGGGTTGAAAGTATAACTTTGGTTTCCTGCTCTAATCAAATGATCTAGGGGAGTGGGGGATTACTATATACTATAATAGTAGCCCAAATTGACATATAGCGTATAGACTAGCTTATCTGATAATCACCAGGGGTGGGGAACCTTTGGCCTAGAGGCCATATGTGAGCCTCCAGGTTCTCAAGTGTGGCTCTTTGACGGAATCCAAGCTTCACAGAAATATTCCCTTAATAAAAGGATTTCTTCTGTAAAATTTGGATGACATAAAAAAACTGTACCCAAGGACCTAGAAGGCCACATGTGACCTTGAGGCCACAGGCTCCCCACCCCTGAAACCACATGAGGTAAGTGCTATGGATTTCATTTTTACAGATGAGGAAACAGAGGCTCAGAGGCATTATGTAACTTATCTAGGGTTATGGAGCTGGTGTCTGAAGTAGAATTAAATCCAAATCTTCCTGATTCCAAATCTTGCACTGCATCTGTTATGCAAGTTGCCTTCACATCACATACATGTCATACATGTGGATTATATACATATACATGTGAAGATGAATATTGTGGAAATAGGTATATGCTACATAAACTTAAATGATTAATGTATTTCAACCATCGGTAGTTTTGCTGGTATATAACTTGTAAAATAATCCTAGTTCATTATTTTAGCCCTACTCCTTAACCTAGCAGACAAAGTAGAATAAAAATATGTCTTGGATAAAAATAAAAATTCATGATTTTATGTAAGATATAGCATTTTTAAAGAAATGCATTGATTTAATGTTTTTAGTCTAGTGAAAAATCTGTTTGCTTAAGCTAACTGCCATTAGTTTCAATTAAAATGTATTGATTTGGGTAAATGTTGGTTAGGACAAATGTTGCCTGACTGTGGAAAAAAAAATATTTGTCTAAGCTTGCCCTGAAGCACAGGCAGTGGGTGGAGAGAGTCCAGCAACTAGCCAACCAGGCAGATGGATTTTCATTTAGGGTATGTACCATTGACACAAAACAGTAGATAAAGGTGTCAATCTAGGGAATAGTATCCCCCTGACTTATCATTAACTATAATTTATAGGCTATCAAAGTAGCCTGGGAGGTAAATTATTTCTGTCCTGCTCTGTCTATAACAATGCCAAAACAACAGGTCAATTCTGTCAATTCATTTTTTTAAAATCAGGCAAAAAGATTGCCAGCCATCATATTGACAAAACAACTGGCTGATTGTCTGAATTTTTCACTTCTGGACAAATTGTTTTGGTGCCTGTGGATACAGCCTAAGTGTTCATTGGAGAGGGAAAGGAGTTATATTGGAAGGAAGGGGTTAGTGAATGGGGAAATGAGGAGGCAGGAACTGAGAGGGACCAAGACTGGTGGAGAATTTCAATTAAATTATTTATTGAAACCATTTAAAGTCTTTCATTGGAGTGATGAATATTCTTTTTTTCCCTATGTGTTTTTAATGACTGTAAGAAGCCAGATGTCTTGGCAATGAATGCTGTGTAAAACATACATAAATTAAGCAAGTAGATAAAAGGCCAGGCAAGTTGGTGAGAGCAGGGAGGAGATGGCAGATGAAATTAGGGAAGAGGGGAGGAGAGAAGGTAGGACCACTTGGGAGATGTAATTTTGAAGAAGATGAGAGGGAGGTGCCTGAAGCAAAAGGGATATGAAACACAGAAGGAAAAAGGTAAGACAAAGAAAATGAGGGGAAGGCAGAAAATGTCTGAAACAATGAATGAATATAGACAGGAAAGAGGAGGTGGGGGAAGGGGGATTTTTAGGGGAGAGAAAAAGCCATGAACTCTTGATTAGTAAACTTACAGGTCAGTAAATTTAATGCATTAGCCCCTTCTTAGATACTCTGAATTCTGAGCTAGAAAATGGCCCTTTTTCATTTATATAAGCTATTTCATCTCTAGGTGAAGTCCAGAAAATAAGAGAATTCCAACTGATTGTAAATGTCAAAATGGCAAACCAGGTGAAAGGTTTTCACCATGACAACCATCCCAGAATGAGATATTCCCTCCTCTGAACTCAGCAGAATTTTGGTAGAACCACTTGTGTGGTGTTTACATACATGTTGACTCCTTTACTAGACTATAAATTCCTTGAGGACAGGAACAATATCATCCTTCCTCCGCAGATGGGAACTTAGAACAACAACAGGTAAAAGCATATTGTGGTGATTGAATTATTTCCCTTTCTCATCTTCATTCCTTGACCTCAAAGAAGTTTTTTGCTTAGAGGGATGTCTTGCCAATTTGGAATAACTTGGGGTTGGTAGGAAAGAGAGGGAGAGGAATATCATAATGAATGAATAATTTAGACTATCTAAGACCCTTCCCAGACCTAAAATTCAAAGTTTCAGTGGCTTTAAAGAACGTATAACAATGAATATCCTTAAATTACTGTCAGATAATCCTGTCAGATAAATTACTGTCACAAATCCTGCACCATCTCTGCCATAAAGAATCTTGTGCTCTACCAGGGAGAAAATAAAACACATAGACAAATGTAATACAACTTTGAAGCACCAATGAATACGTATTCTTCCTGAATGGTTTCTCCCTTGAATTCTAGTACATTTCTTCCCATAAACTCTGCACCGTATGGTCTACCCAATATGCTGGGGAAACTTTCATCTAGATCTCTTTCAGTCATGTGGATGCCATTAGAGTAAATGAGCTGCTTATCTTTATCTCTCTCCATGCCCAGCCCCCTTCCTTTTCTTCTCATGCCATTCTCCCATAACATTATCACTGTTATTTTGTGATTCTTTGTATTATGCTATAACTTAGTATCCACCCTATACTCTCCATTTCCTTTTTGCCTGTAGATTTAATTTTTGGAAGACTGTTATAGTCTATGATTCATAGTAACAGCCATCTAGCATCACTGGAAGATAATTTGGATTTAAAAACAAAATAGGATTTGTCTCAGAGGACAGTGTGGGGTCTTTACAAGAATGGACAATTTCCCAAATTTGATTCAGCACTCGCTCTCTCTCTCTCTCTCTCTCTCTCTCTCTCTATATATATATATATACACACACACACATACTTTCCCTTTTCCTTTTTCCTTTCCTTTCCTTTTCCCTTCTTTTCTTTTCTTTTTTGTCTGTATAAGGTCAACTTCTAGAGTAATGACTAAGAAAGAACACTTAACAAATGAATAAATGGGGGTGGATCATAGCTACCAATATGTCTTAGTTAACTTTTTAATACTAATTATGCTGAACTTTTACCATCTGTTTAGTGCTCTTACCTCTTTCACAAGTACAAGCAGAGAAAAGTAAACAAATAAAGATGGTATAAAATAGAGTGTAGAAGTATAGGTGGGCAAAAATGAAGCATTTTGAGAGTTTTCAGGATGGAGGGATATCTTGTGTCTATTCAGGGGTAAAGAATACTGAAGTGGAAGTGTACTAGGTAAATAGATAGATAGATAGATAGAGAACAGCTCATACATGCAAATTGGCTTTAATTGAATAATTCAGCAATTTCCAAACTGAATATTCTCATCAAAATCATCTTTTGATTCACTAAATTAAAAAAAAATTATATTCAGAAAGAAATATTCTGTGAGAGGAGAAATATAGACTCATGAAAACAATGTCAATAAGACCTGGATCTCACTAGAGCATTCATTACTCTCTCTAAAATGAAATTCATTCTAAGGTGGCTGTTACTGGCCCCACTACCTAGAGTGAGACATTGGAATACCAAAAAGGTCTAGTTAAAAGGTGCTTTCAACTTTAAAGTGGCTCTTTTCCCATGCCTAGTACCCTGTGGGTAAGCATCATAGCCAGTCTTCAACATAACATAACATCAATACCACTTTGCATTAATTTGTTCTTTCCTTCATTAATTAAATAACAATCTAGCACTAAGCATCTGCTGTGCTTACAACACCATGCCAGGCTGCTCAGTGAGATACCGAGAGGAATAAGACATGGTTCCTGCCCTCAAGGAGTTTACCATAGTACCTCTACTCTGTGCTCTGTGAGAATCTTCTCTTGTTCAAAAAACAATCCTTTCATTATTCCATTGTGCTTACTATTAAGGAACTTCTAAGGTTAAGCTGACCAAACAAAGAGGAAAGAGTTTAAGTTCTTCAGGATCTCTGGGACCTAATTATTGCTTCAAACTCCCTTACAATAGAGGACTAATTATAACCTAAAATAATAACTATATATTTTGTTTGGCCCTTGGGATCTCATAGATAAATTTTTAATTTGTAGCAAAATTTTTGCAGTTTACCTTTGAAAGGAAATAACCTGTTTCAGGTTAAGATACTCCATGTACCTTGTTTCCCCACAAGGTAATTCTGGACATCCATGAAAATAGGCTTGTTCTCAACCTCTCATGCCATGGAAGCACAGGATAAGAAAATTCTCTAGTTGAAAATGGACTTAGGAATCGCCTAGCCCAACCTCTCACCCATGCAGCAACCCCCTCTGGATATCCCTCACAGAAGCTTATCCAATTTCTTCTTGACCAATTTCAAAAGTGACAAGACACTCAGTCTTTTGCAAGACAACCTGTTACTTTGTCAGAATTAATTGGCAAAAAGTTGTTGTTTTTTTTCCTTATGTCAAACTGAAATCTGCTTCCTTGTCATTGTCCCTATTTATTTCTAGTCCTGTCCTCTCCACCCACACCAAAGATATGAACTCCCTCTTCCATGTGATAAGCATTTCAAAATTTGACTTAATATAGCTGTTTAAGTTTTGCAAACTGATTTATATGTTTCATTCAGTCTGTCAGACCATCATAAGCATTTTAAAACACTTTTAATGGACCTGACACTGTTCTAGGCACTAGGGATACAAAGAAAGGCAAAAAACAATACCTACCCTCAAGGAGCTATAAACTAAAAGGGGAGAAAATAATCAATTATGGACAGGATAAATAGGAAATAATCGAGAGGAAAAGCAGCAGAATTAAGAGGAATTTAGAAAGGCTTTCTGTAGAAGGTAGGATTTTATCTAGGACTTGGAAGAAGGCAGAGATGAGGATGGGGAAAAATATTGCAGGTCTAGGGGAGAGTTAGAGAAAATGCTTGAAGCCAAGAGATGGAGCGTCTTGTTCATAGAACAGTTTGGTGGTCAGTGTAACTGGTTGAAGAGTACCTATGGGAGTGTATGGTAAAAGTGGCTTGGGTTCTTAAAGAGTTGGAGATGACTGAAAGATGATAGAAACAGCAACTAACAATAGGATAATGGAGCAAGGAACACAAGAGAAATTCAAGTCGGGAAATAGAAGTGAGAGTGGCCAATGTTGGGGGGATGGCTGGAAGAGAAGTGAGAAAAAGGTTTCTGATGGAAACAAATTTATTACCTGTGAAATAGGCATTCCAGAAGGCATAGTAGAAGGCATAGTTTGGTTAAAACTATGCTAATCTCTTTTGATTCTCACAACTCTTTGGTGCTCTTATTATTCCTACTTGACAGTTGAGGAAACTGAGATACAGAGAAGTTAAGTTATTTTCAACTAGTCTCCATTTATTTATGGTCGCATACCTCTGTAATAGCCATACCACATTGTGAGTTCATATTAAGTTTCTGTTCAACTAAAATCTCTAATTCTATGCCACATGAACAATTTTTGAGGCAATTTTCTCCCATTCTATTCTCATGCAATTAAGTACTTGAATTGTGTAGGATTTTACATATATTTTTATTAACTTTCCTCTTAATAACTTTTGTCCATTGTTCTAGCCTGGAAAGGTCTTTTCTAATCTTAATTTGGCCATCCAATACATTAACTATCCCTCTAGATTTATGTCATCTGTAAATTTAGTAAGTCTGCCTTCTGTGTCCTCATTGATAAAAATGTTAAGTAGTACTGTGACAAACTGCTAGAGATGTTCCTTCACGTTGGCTCCAATCCATGAATCAATAGTCTTTTGAATATGGTTATTCAAACAGCTATGACTCAACTTAATGGTGCTATCATCCAGTCTGCATTTTTTTGTCTGTTGTCTATCATGACAACCTTCTTTTAAATGTTCTGAAAAAATGAAGATACATGATAACCTCTCTCAGCCTCAGTTTCCTCATCTATAAAATGTAGGAGCTAGACTATACAACCTTCTAGGCCCCTTCTACGTCTAAATCTTTGATCTATACTTACAATCCTACCATCCTAAGCATTCTCTTGATAAATAGGTCCAGCAACTTTGTCTGAAATATAAATGAGTTTAATTTGACATTTAGTGAATCTATGATTGCCTCCAACATCTTTCTTTATATTTAATGGTGATGAAAAGTCAATAAATTAAATAATAGAATTTTACCAGTCAACACAAGCTTACAGAAATGGTGTTTTCAAAATCCACCTTTCCCCCCTTTGTTAAAGATTAAGACAACTTTGCTATCCTCAAGTTATCTGGAATAATTAATTCAATTAACTGAACACTTATTAAGTACCTACTATGTGCAAAGCATTCTGTTAAATGCTGGAAGTACAGACAAAAACAAAATAACTTCTGACCTCAAAAAGATTTCACTAGATTGGAGGGTTACACTTACATTCAAATAAGTATTATACAAGGCAAATCATGAATTATTATAGATTATCAATTGTGATTCTATTATCTATGTTGCAAGTATTTTCAGTACTCAAGAATGCAATTTATTTAGATCTGGAGACTCAAGTTCATTTAAAGTATATAAGTGGTTTATTGGGTTCAATTTTCCCATATAACCATGCTGTTCCTTCTTTTCTAATTTAATGATGGCATTCCCATTGATTAAGAAAATTGAAGCAAAATATGAGTAGTTCTGAATCTTTCTCTATCATCTCTGAAGATTGTATGCATTTCCTAAGGAGAGAACATATTCGAAATTTTTTTGTCTTCTTTCTCTAAGTATAGCAAAACATAAACTTTGTTGTTGTTGTTTTTCTCAGGATTTTTGAAAACCTTACCTCATTTTGGGATTTAATCTTAATGACTATTCATATGAGTTTCTGTCTCTCTATTAGATTATAATTTCCCTGGGTTATATACAATTCTATTTTTCCTTTACACATGTCCTCTGAAAACTGGAGCTCCTTTGAGAGGTCCCTGTGTAGTCATATTGGTTTCTTTAGCTTTTCCCCTTTTGCTTCTTTATTAATTTTGGTCTCGAATAGTTAGCTACATTTTCCAGACCATCTCATCCATTTGAGATATATTCCTCTTTAGTGTCTTAGAACATGAGAACATGTCAATCCTTTTTTGAAAGATGTAAACTTTTAAATCTGATTTCCAGAAAATTTTAGTACCTGTATAACCATTTATATTATAGTTCATTTTCTATGATATTTTAAGATGTTTACTTTCTCACTTCAATTAAATATATATTTATCATGTGTCACTGTGCACATATTCTGCTAGGTTCTACTGATACAAAGATAAAAGTGAAATGGTCCTTAGCCTCAAGGAATTTATAGTCTACCAGAGAAGAGATGAAACATGCACCAAAATATGTATGTTAGAAAGGACACTAAGAACTGGCCCCTGAGCTGAGCCTTAAAGGAAGACAAGGACTCTTAGTGGAATTGAGAAAGGAGTGAGTGCATTTCAGGCACAAGAGAACATTTGAATGCATGAAGGTGACAAATGAATTATCAAGTTCCAGTAATGGTGAAGAGCCTCTTCTGACTACAGACTAGAATTAGTGAATGGAGATAATTTTAAATAAGACTGGGAAGTTAGATCAGATTCAGGACATGAAAGACCTGGCTGAGTTCATGTTTTATTTTAGAGGAAATGGGGAGAGGAGAACAGTGGCAATTTTTAATCAGGAGAGTAACATGATGAGATTTGTACCTTAGAGAGATTATTTTGGTCACTGTATGGAACGTTGACCAGAAATGTGAAAGCCTGAAAGAAGGTAGAACAAATAGGAGACTATTGTAGTAGTGGAGGTGAGGTGTCTGACCTACAGTGGTGACAATATATAAAGTGAAGTACGACATATGTATGAAATATTTTTTAGACTGGCAATCGATCAACTAGTATTTATAAAGCATCTACTTAATAGATACCAGATGAAGCACTGAAAATACAAATATATGGTGTGCCTTATCTAGATAGAAAGTTGTTGGGGAAAGGTCCTTTTGGGTATGAAAGAAGCATTCCACACATTGTAAGGGATGATCAGTGGTTTTGACTAGCTCAGGTATACAAGAAATAGCCAACAAAGATAAGGAACTTGCCCCCAAAATATAGGCTGCTTCATTTGCAAAAAATCCAAATAAAAGTATGAGAAATAAATAAAGGTAGGCCCCTTATAGAGGGAATCCCAAACTGAAATAGGAAGAACTTTTGAATAAGAAAAACTAGATCTCTCCTATATCCCCTGTGGGAGGAGGCAAAACTAAGAGCTAAGGCCCTGAGATAGTTACAGAGGAGACCTGCTAATTCTATGCTAAAGATCCCTGACCTTTCTAAAAGAGCACAGTAGAGCTCCAGCTACAAAGAGCACTGTAACAACAAGGGAAGAGCACAGCAGCACCCATCAAGCCTGAGACTGGAGGTGGTGGAGTTACTCATCAACACCTTTACACAAAAACAAAAAACAAAAAAACAACAAAAAAAGAAATTGTCTGCCCTCAAGGGATTTACATGTAATTGAGAGGACATTTGCTAACTTATATGCAGCCCTTTATTTGTAAGCAAATGCAATGTGTTGGCCATCTAATTGGAAACTCTGGAAGAAAAAGTTCCTTCCAACCATGCAGATCAGAACTTTCTCTTTAGAGATTTCCTGGGGCATTGAGAAGTGGTTTGCACAGGGGGACAGTACAAGTGTCAGAGGTAGAACCTTAACTGTGATGTTTCTGACTCAAAGATTATACTATTCTGTGATTCAAACGTAAATATAAGCAAAATAAATATGTGGTAATTAGCGGAAAACATACCGGCAATTGGACAACTCAGCAAACGCTTCATAGGGGATAGATCTTGAATTGCTCTTGATGAAAGTTACAAAATCTATGAGGCAAAGGTGAGGCATATACTCCAAAAATGAAGGAAAGTTTGTACAAAAGATGGTACTGAGAAAGTAACTGGAATTTTTCCTGATGTCCCTCATTCTTCATCAGATTCTACTCAAAAAAGAAAAAAACGGTTCAGCATGTCCCACCTTTGTTGCTATTATATTATCACTGGCATTCTCCTAGATATGTCCATTCCATGCTTCATGGAGCATATTGCTGTTGTCATGGCAATGTATAACTCTAGAATCTCTTGACCAGGAATTTCTTAGTTCTGTGGGTTTCTTGGGAAGAGCCCCCTTTTTTCTGGCATTGACAAGATTAGCTTATATTTTGGTGCCAATGACTCCAAGGGCTACCTGTGGAACATGTGGGTCAGTGAAAAGAACACTGGATTTGGATCCAGAGGTCTCAACCTTATGACCATGGGCAATTCATCTAACTTTGCCAATTTTCAGTTTCCTTTTCTGTAAAACAGAAACATTTGGTCTAACATTTGTTAGACCAAATGACTTCTAACACTTTTCTGACTCTATGCCTCTTTCTCAGAAACATCTTTGTTTCTTAAGATAAAATGCTTTAGAAATATGAATGATGATGTAAAGAATAAAGATCAACCGTATATACCAACATTCAATTCTAAAACCCTGGAAGGTTTTGGGCTAGCTGGGGTTAGCTTTTCCCTCTAACTGCTTTTTCCTGTTTTTTGTTTTCTTCTCCTATAGGTTAATCCCTTTGCCTCCTGTTAACAATAGATGAGGAAATTAAGTTCGAGAGAGGGGACTGGTCAAGGTGCATGAGTTGCCCTATATTATTCTAAGCATATGCATAATTTGTACTGAATTCTACTGGGCTATTTTAAAATTATATAAAATAGAATGATTCTTAGCAGAAAAGAGGGACTACAGCTGTGGAACAATACATATATTGTCAGATTTTTTTTTCAATTGACTGTATCACTGAGTGGGGGAGGGGATGGGGATATATTTGGAAATGAAGATGATGTAAAAAAAGGAAGACATTGATATAAAATTTAAAATGTGCTCCAAGTGGACAGACATATGGAGTTGCTATTTTCACAAGACTTGTTATACTTTGGAGCTAGCGCGCGCTCTCTCTCTCTCTCTCTCTCTCTCTCTCTCTCTCCTTCTCTCTCCTTCTCTTCCTTTTCCTCCCCCATCTCTCTGTCTCTCTGTCTCTTTCTCTCTCCCCCTGCCTCCTTCTCTCTCTCCCCCTCCCTCTCTCTCTCTCTCTCCTCTCCCCCCACCTCTCTCTCTCTCCCCCTCCTTCCCTCCCTCTATCTCCCTTGACCCTCTCTCCCCCTCTCTCTTCCTCTCTTTTACCCTCCCTCTCTCCCTTTCCCTTCCTCCCTGCCTCCCTCCCTCTCTCTCTCCCCTCCTTCTCTCTCTTTCTCTCCCTCTCTCTCCCTGCCTGTCTCTGGTTACCAGGCCAAAGAATGATACAGGAAGGCAGGAGTTGTTAGTAATAGCCCTAACAGGGCTAGCCTTTCTCCCCACTGAGGCTCCCTGTAGGCAGGATGTAAAAACAGATCAAACCCAGATGTTTTGGTGGGTTGTTACTGAACTTGCTTGTATGCCCCAGCCACTGAGCAGAATGCCTTGACAGGAGGATGAACAAGAGGTGTCAGATAAGACATCTTTATGGCAGGGCATTTTAACTCCTAGGGAAGGAAGGTCTCGAATCTCTAAGTGTTTTTCTATCTCTGTATGTGTTCCATAGTATTATATGTTCCTCTGGGGAAATTTGGGGCACCAAGGCTATTCTGTGAGCAGCCTGAGGTCTTGGGCATAGAAAACACTGGTATTTGGGTAATAATAACTGTAATGACATCTGTGACAGATGCATCTTCAACATGTCTTTCTATACCCCTTTTCATTATTCTTAGGAGTGTCCCCCTCAAAATTTTTGAGAGTGCACTCTTCATTGTGTGTGAATTCCAATAAAAAAGAATAGGGACCTTAGTATTTGAACCTCGTCATCTATTCTCAAGCAAAACACTTTTTTTTTTTCAAAATTAGTATTTTGCTCTAATTTTCCTCTTGTTTGAACTTTGTTTTCCTTACTGTGGGATTACATGTAACAGAGAGGGAACTGTAAACCCTTCCTAATTATCTTAAGACTAAAAATTAAGGCTCAGATGTATAATGTCCTTTTATACAGATTTTTTTTAATTTTACTCTTCTTTATATTTTTATTCTAAACTTCCTTTCTATCATATGTGAGTGGAAAGGGGGTATTGTGGGTTAGGAGTGCATTATGTTATTATTATTATTGAAGTGTTTCCTGGATAAGTTTGACTTTGGCAGAGGAAGCTAAGGATCACCATAAAAAAAGACACAGAACTGGGGGAGCTTTTGATGAATCTTCCTTAAAACAGAGATGATCTTCTCTTTGAGGCAAAGTACTTAAAAAGAAAAAAAAATAGACACTAAGAGCAATCAATAACTAGGATTTTAGGTAGAGACTTGGAAGAGAGAAGGGGAGTTTTAAGTTACCTGTTCAGAAGTAGAGAGAGGTGGAACACAGGAAGGCTGGAGATCTGTTTCAACTCTCACTCTGATAATAAATTGCCTTTGAACAGAGATACTCCTGGGTGACATCTGAATGCCTCAACCAACTGGAGTCTAAATCCGACCCCTCCAGGTAGTGTTCTTGAAATGGCAATACCTTAAAGGAAGGGAGATTTACCAGCCCATATGTCAGTGTTCTTCCTATTCAAAGCTGACATATCTGACAGAGCTGCTATCCAGTCATTCAAGTGTGGCTAAAGAGATGACTGACTGACCTGCAGTCTGTTCCACACTCGTTCTAAGTGTAGTCTGTCCTCTCAGTAGCTGCTCTACCTACCTCCAGAGCTTGTCACTCAACTCGATACAGAGTCTGGCACTGTTTACCACTCTGCCTCATAGGCTATATAGTATCTCTTCTCCCTAGCCCATTAGAACTTACCCCAAGCTGTTCATTTTCACGTACCAAAAGACTCCCTGGACTTCTTCAAGTGATTGGAAGCTTTGAAAAATAATACAATATTAGATCTGGAAGAAGCTTTAGAGAGAGTTTTCAGGCATGGGGAACCTGCAGCCTCAAGGCCACATGTGGCCTTCTAGGTCCCGGGGTGTGGCCTTTTGACTGAGTCCAAGTTTGACAGAACAAATCCTTTTATAAGGGGATTTGTTCTGTAAAGTTTGGATTCAGTCAAAGGGTCTCACTTAAGGACCTAAAGGACCATATGTAGCCTTGAGGCAACAGGTTCCCCACCCCTGGAAACCTAATCATTTTGTTAGTGAAGGAAACTGAGGCCCAGAGAAGGGAAGATACCAATGACAGTGTTGGGATTAGAAACGACCTCTCCAAGTTAGTCTAGTCCTCTTTCACCCATGTTACACTTCTATGTAACATTGTTCCTGTATGGATTTCATTTCATTATTTCAGATGTGTTCTTAATACTATGGGCCCAGACAGCATGGAATACAGACTAGCACTTATTCTTAAAGCAGTATATGAAATGGGCCCAGAAGCTGATACTGATCTTTGAAGGAGGATGGGGTTTTGAAGTTACTGTGGAGCAAACTCCCATTTTTTCCCATCATGATCAATAACAATACTGCATTTAACAGTATATATGCCACTAGGGGCTTGTAGGAATGTGTTGTGTGTTTTTTTTTTTTTTTAAGCAAAGAAGCAGGCCAGCAGAGCTTGGACCAAACGCATTTAATGATCTCCCATCAGCCTTGCACTTCATCTCTCCTCCTTGTGGTTTCCAGTCAAGAATGTATTTATAGATTGGCTAACTTTGGGACACCTTCATTTTAGCAGCTTCAGTTGTTTACCCATTGGGGCTTTGGGGCCCACAGGGCTTTTTAACACTCCTCAGAAGATTCTGGGCCTGAGAATCCATGAGTGGATTAATAAATTTTTAAAAATAAGACTACAACAAAACTCACATATACCAAAGTTATATAGAATAAAGGAAAAATTCTCTGATGATTCAGTAGACATCTGGGGATCTCTTAGTTCCTTGGAGTCATTCTTCTGAACACTAGCTAGCATATTATCCAAAGGGAAGTAAACAGAATGTGGGACACTTAGAAGGAGTAGGAGCTTGAGCTGAATTTATACAGACCTCAGGACATACACAGTTATCAGCTTCTCTACTTTCCATTTGTGCCTTTTTAAATCAATAAGTCAGCAAGCATTTTTTAGCACCGATTATGTGCCAGGCACTGTACTAAGCGCTTATACAAAGAAAGGCAAAAAATAATCCCTGCTCTCCAGGAGCTCAAAATCTAATGATTCTGGCAATCTTTAAACAGCTATGTACAGATAAACACACACACACACACACACACACACACACACACACACACACACAAATATAAGGATAAATGGGAGATGATGCCAAGGGAAAGGCATGAACGTTATGGGGGAAGGGTTAGGAGAACTTTCTTTTTAAATTTTTTTTGCATTTTGCTAAGGGCAATTGGGGTTAAGTGACTTACCCAAGGTCACACAATTGGTTTTTGTGTTCTGTCTGAGGCTACATTTGAACTCAGATCCTCCTGACTCCAGGGTCAGTGCTCTACTCACTGGGCCACCTAGCTTCCCTTAGGAGAACTTTCTTTCTTTTTTTTTTTTTTAAACAAATGCTTTATTAACTTCTGTTTTACATCATTCATTTCTGCCAGATTTTGAGTTACAATCGTTTTCCCCCCATTATTCCCCTACCCAACCTCCCAGAATAGCAGTCCCACAAGATATCGCTTCCTCCAATCTGCTCTCTCCCATACCTTCTCCCATACCCCCTTCGACTTTTCCATTAGAGGAAGGTGAATCTTTGTGTCCCAATGCCTGCACATCTTATCTTCCAATTACAAGCAAAAGAGTATTAATAATAGTATTTATATATATTTGAAACATTTAATGTTAAGACCTCGAATTTCAGATCCATTTCCTTCCTCCCTTGTCACCCATTCCCTCTGGGAAGATAAGTAATTCAGTATATGTTGTACATGTCTAGCTATGCAAAACATTATCATAGTAGATATATTGTACAAGGCTGCTTATAATTCCATCCCACTCATCCCACCCCCCACCTGGTCCATTCCCTACATGATCCTGTCCCTCTTCTATAGTGGGTACTTCCAACCTCCCCTCCCCCCAAGGATGCCCTCCCATCCATCATCCCTCCTCTCATCCCCCTTCCCCCTATTCTGCTGCAGGTTGAGATATCCCATTTAGTATGTATGTCATTCTCTCCCTGAACCAAATTCAATGAGAATGTAGTTTTGCCTTTTTTGCCTTCCTATTCTCCCCCTCCCTTGCAACCACTTCCCCTTGCTGCTTCTACATGAGATAGTTTACCCTACCCTGTCTCTCCCCATCTCCTCTTGCCACTTTCCTCTCTCACCTCATAATTTCATCCCTTGAGTATTCTCCCTTCCCCACAAATTCAACCTATGCCCTCTATCCATATATGACTGTAACCATATACACACACATTCACATATGTATTCATATGACCACACACCCTTCTTCCATTATTTTCATAGTGAGAAAGATGTCATCAGTCACAGTTATTGCATTTCCATACAGGAATGTAAATAGTTCAACTTTGATAAGTTCCTTTTGATTTCTTTTCCCTGATTACCTTCTCAGGCATCTCTTCCTTCTTGTGTCTGGATGTCAAATTTTTTATTCAATTCTGGTTTTTTCCTCAAGAATGCTTGAAAGTCCTCTCTTCCACTGAATGACCATATTTTCCCCTGAAACAAAATACTCAGTTTTGCTGGGTAGGTGACCCTTGGGTTCATTCCCAGATCTTTTGCCCTCTGAAATATCATATTCCATGCCCTTCTATCCCTCAGTGTAGAAGCTGCCAGGTCCTGGGCTATTCTGATTGTGTTTCCACAATATTGAAATTGTTTCTTCCTGGCTGCTTGTAGTATTTTCTCCTTGATCTGGGGATTCTGGAACCTGGCTATAATATTCCTGGGAGTTTTCTTTTTGGGATCTTTTTCAGGAGGTGATCTGTGGATTCTTTCAACCTCTATTTTGCCCTCTGGATCTAAAACATCAGGGCAATTTTCCTTGAGAATTTCTTGAAGGGTGATTTCTAGGTTCTTTCTTTGATCATGGCTTTCAGGTAGTCCAATAATTTTTAAATTGTCTTTCCTGGATATATTTTCCAGGTCAGTGGTTTTTCCCATGAGATATTTCACATTGCCTTCTAATCTTTCATTTGTTTGGATCTGCATAACAGCATCTTGATTTCTCATAAAGTCATTAGCTTCCATTTGCTCCAGTCTAACTCTGAAGGAATGAATCTCCTCAGTGAACTTTTGAGATTCTTTTTCCATCTGGCAAATTCGACTTTTTAAGGCATCCTTCTCCTCATTGCCGTTTTGGGTCTCCTTTGCCATTTGAGTCAGTCTATTTTTTAAGGTGTTGTTTTCCTCAGTCAGGCTGTTGACCCTCATTTCATACTTTTCCTGCATCCTTCTCATTTCTCTTTCCAATTTGTCCTCCACTTCTCTTATTTGATATTTAAAGTCCTTCTTAAGGTCCTCTATGGCCTGCAACCTGCTCATGTTTTCCCCTGGGGCTTTTGAAGCAGGCCTTCTGACCTCACAGTCCTTTTCCCACTCTATGCCCCCAAAATAGGAGTCTAGGGTTGCATTTTTCTGTTTCCTTTGCCTTGGCATGTTGCCACTTAATGACTTGACTTTTGGGCTTGTTGCCACATTATGGCTTTAAGGCCAGCTAGAGGAATTTTCGTCCCGAACGTGTGGGGGGCAACTTCCATTTCTGGCAAGCTGTAAACCCACCCACTACTTCCACCCTAGATCACAATCCAGAACCAGGGAGGTTAAAGCAAGAGCGATTACCCCCCAAGACTGATCACTGGATCTCCCTACAGTTCGCAGGCCAGGAGCTGGAGCTGCCTCTGAAAACTACAAAATGGCGTGTCTCCTCAGTGGCTTCTAGCCCCCAGGGGAGGGAGCCGACGCATTCCCCAAATGCTGGTCCCAAAGTCCATAGGACACTAACCTCTTACTTTGTCCTAGGCATGTCTATGTTGATAATTCTGGACTCACCACAGCTGCTGGTGTTCTGGGGTCTCTCCAGCTGCCTGCTGGCCCTGCCGCCCTGGGGCTAAAACCTCGGCTCACAGGGACTTGGGCTCTGCTCCGCTCAGCTCCCCGCTCTCTGCATGCTGTGTGCTGCCAGCTCCCAGACTGCTGCACTGGTCCTTCCTGCAGGGCTGCTGAGCTGTCCTCAGCGGGAGGTTAGCTTCTCTGTGTCGTTCTGTGGGTGCTGGGGCTCCAGAAGTTGTTCAGAGTCCCCTTTTACATAGTTTGGGGGGAATCTGGGGTCAGAGTGGCTTGGATGAGCTGTTTCTACTCCACCATCTTGGCTCCGCCCCCTGAGAACTTTTTTACAAAAGGTAAAGATTTAGCTGGTAGTTGAAGAAAGCCAGGAGATGAGGGAGAACATTTTGGGCATGGTAGATAGCCGGTGAAAATGCCGTCAAGAAATTAAATGGGGGTGGCTAGGAGTCAGTAGGACCTGAGCTCAAGTCTGGCCTTAGACACTTGACACAAAAATCTAACCATGTGACCTTGGGCAAGTCACTTAACCCCAGTTGCCCTCCAAAAAGAAAGAAAAAAGAAAAAAGAAAAGAAAAGGAAGGGAAAGAAAATAAAAGAAAGAAATTAAGTATCTTATGTAAGGATCAGCAAAGGAGGCCAGTGCCCCTGTATGGTAAAGAGTATAGAGGGGAGTAAATTCAAATTGTCTGGAAAATTAGGAAGGGACCAGGTTATAAACAGTTTTAAAGGTCAAACAGAATTTTATATTTGATCCTGGAGGTACTAGGGAGTCACAGACATTATTGAATGGGGGTGAGAGATGACATGGTCAGACTTACATTTTAAAGGATAATTTTAGCAGATGAATGGAGGATGGAATGGAGTGGGGAGAGACTTGTGGCAGGGACCCAACCTGCAGGCTTTTGAAATAGTCCAGACACGAGGGTGTAAAGGTCTGCTCCAAAGTGGTGGCTATATCAGAGGAAAGAAAGAACCATATATGAGAGATGTTACACACACGTGCACAAAACCCTATTTTGTAGCTTTCTAGTTTTTCTTCTAGACAAATGGGAGTTGGCTATATAGTTACAAGATTTTGTCTATCTTCAAATTATTTGGCCTCCTCTTTTATATAGGGCAGAAATTAGATTTTTGCTCTCTCTGCTCTGCCTCTATTGCTCTGCCTTGTTTCAGCTACATGGGACAAGTTTACTCCATGCCAGGTAATCCCTGCTGTCCCCCTTTAACTAATTGCATCCATAATTCTTAGAACAGTACCTGGCACCTAGTAGGCACTTAAGAAATGAATAAATGTTTACTGTATTCAATTTCAATTTGCTTGTTGCATGCCACTTTCAATGATCCCAAGCAACTCATTGCTATGAAGATCAATTTTTAGGACCAATGTTTTCCTATTCATGCTATATAACCATTTTATATCACAAGCACTTCATATTATCAGTTAGATCTTGAGATCATTGAAGGACCTTGTCATAGAAAAAGAGAGCCACAAGTCTAGAGATATGAAGTGCTGACTAAACTGGTATTGGTTGATAAATTTATTGTAATGCCCTCATCTTCCTGAGTTCAAATCTGCCCTCAGACACTTACTATCTAAGTGACCTTAGACAAGTCATTTAACCCTATTAGCCTCAGTTCCTCATCTATAAATGCACTGGAAAAGGAAATGATAAACCACTCCAATATCTTTGCCAAGAAAACACCAAATGTGATCATGAAGAGTCAGACACAACTGAAAAACGATTCAACAACAAAAGATGGGGATAGAGTGTTTGAAGATGTGAGTTCAAATGCAGGCTCAGACACTTGCTAGCTGTGTTATCTGGGCAAGTCTCTTAACCTATCTTTGCCTCTATTAATTTATCTGTAAAATGGGGATGATAAAACTAGCACTTCCCTCCCAGGCTATTGTGAAGATCGATGAGATAGTAATTGTACAGGGCTTAGCACAATGCCTGGAATATAGTAAGGTCTATATTTATATTAGCTATTATTATCCTGTTTAAATTGGCCTCTCTGCAACACCTGCCTGTCTCTTCCCTTCTATCTAAGACTGAAGTTTTTTCTAACAATTTAGACCATGAAATCCTTCCTGTTTTCTGAACTCTTTGACATCCCTACCAAAGTTTAGAATCTACATCACACTATTTCCATATTCCTTCCTTCTCTATCATAAGTCTAAGATGAAATGATCACTCTCCACTAAGGTTCACATCATTTCTATTTCAGCAGTGACTTCCTCCTTACTGGTGAAAACTGAGTATGCATTCTCAGTTTTCCTCATCACCTCAACCACCTTTTAGAGGATAAAATTATCATTAAGACAAACCAAAAAATTATTAGCTGCATTGCTCTAGACAAAAGGAACACATCATAATTACATCTTCATTTCTACTTTATTGTGTCTTCATTTGAGATGTTATGTTTGTTGAACTTTTATCAATTTCTTCCTTCCGTCCATATGTTCTGTGTACTCTGGTGACAATAGTATTTTTTTCCTTCTTTTGCTATTGATACAACTGCTCTCTACCATCTCTGTTCCCTCTTAGTCTTAGATTTTTTTTTACATGAAGAAATATCCCTTTTTATGGAATGTTTTCCTTGTAGTTAATAGCAGTTAATGATATAGGCCAACTGCCCTTGATTTTATACACACACAAACACACACACACACCAATGTATATAAATATTATATGTGATATATATTTTACATATACACATACATATATAGACATATGTGCATACATACAAACACAAATATGCATGCATGTACACATATAGACAGATGTATGCATATATACAATATGAATAGACAGATATATGTGCATATATACATACATATGCACATACACACATAAATAGATATGCATATACATATACACACGTATAAATAGACAAATATACATGCACATACACATATACATATATATGCACATATAAATAGACATATATGCATGCATATATAAACACACATTTACATATATGTATGTATGTATACTAGATAAAATTTCTTATAATCACATGAATATATCTTAATGTGAAATTCTATTCCTACACCTCATCTTTTTAAAAAAATTAATTCAATTCCTTTTGAACAATATGCACACTCTTCCACAATATGTTCAAATAGTGGGTGCCAAACCACCAATTCTCAGTGACGTCTTTTTCATCTAATTTGCCTTCATGTGTTAATATCTCTAGTTTGCCTTGTTTATCTATTTTACTTCAGACATTTGTTCATAGGCATATGAAGTCATACATGAGTTCTATTTGCTGGTTTCATATGCAATTTTTTTTTCCTTTTGTGAATTATTAGATGTATTTGCTGTCCTTCCTATATGGTAACTCTTGGTATGAAAATTAGTTTGGTAGATATGTCTTGAGTCTTTCTGGTCTTATTTTCCTTTCATTTTAAAGCCCCTATGATTAGACTTACTATATATATGTATATGCATTTTATGGACCCTATTAGGCATACTCCATCTCTAAATAAGGCATATAATTTTAATATTGAGTAGGTGGAAAATATTAATCATCTGTGTTGACTATCTTTAAATCTATCAGCTCTTAATAACCAGTAGCCAAGGATAGTTTGATTTGTAGGTATACCTTATAGAATATGAAGTACATGGTGTTCTTAACTTTCACATAGATCTGAAAGTTTTCTTAAAATGTTGCTCTCTTCAAATTACATTGATAGGCAGCGTCAAGATGGTAGAGTACCAGATAGAAGTATAACTTTAAATTATATACTGCTCTATGTCTAATGGAAAAGGTGATTGATTGGCAGACTGAAGACTTAAATTCATTTATAACTACCCACAATTATATAGCACTTTTAGATTTTGTAAGCAACATGTGAAATAGGTAATATAAGCATTTAAGAATTATCCCCACTTTACTGACGAAGCACCTAAAGGTTAGGATAATGAAGTGATTTTTGCTATGATCCCATAGCTAGTATTTTAGAAGCCAAGAGATCCTCTAGTGTAACAGCATTAAAAGGATATATATATTGAGGAACTGGGTCCTGGAAGCCCTTAGCTCCAAAAGGCTAAGACTTTCACAATATTTTCTTTTTTTGTTTTTGTTTTTTGCTTTTTGGAGGTCAATTGGGGTTAAGTGACTTGCCCAAGGTCACATGGTTAGCAAGTGTTAAGTGTGAGGTCGGATTTTAACTCAGATCCTCCTGACTCCAGGGCCAGTGCTCTATTCACTGTGCCACGTAACCACCCCCCACAATATTTTCTTATCACTCCTAATGTTCCTCTTATCACTGTGACAATGCCATAAAATGATGATGATGATAGCTAGAGTTTGCATAGCAACATAAGGTGTGCACTTTAAAAGCATCATTTTATCCTCACAAAAACCTAATGTAGTTAGGCCCATTAGGCAGAGGTAGGTAGTACTATCATACCCATTTTACAGATGAGGAAACTGAGATGGACAATATGGCTTGCCTAGGATCACACAAGCTAATCAGTTTGGGGGGCTAGATTTGAATGCATTTCTTCCTTACTCTAGGGAGACTGCTAATTTCCAGGACTCAGTACACTAAACCATGTAGAAACCTAGATAGTTACAAGACATTACAAAGCCATATCTGAGAACTACATAATTTGTCCATATCTCTCCTTTTATGGAATAATGTTTTTCTTGTACTTAGTAACAGCTATGATCCAGCCTAACTGCCCTTGATTTTTCATCTTCCTTTTCTTTTTGCTCTATATATACTAGCTGAAAATTGCTTATAATCAGAGCTTTTGGACTGTTAAAAGGGAAACTGTCAATCCAACAGCTCTCCAAGCAATTGCTTGTAATAACAACAAAAGTGTCTCTGACAGACTTTAAATAAAAGCATAGAGAAAGCATGTTTCTTCCACTGTGCCAGGTCAGAAACCTAGGTCTCCTGACTCCCAATCCAGTGCTTTCCCAGTATCCAAGTTGCCACACCAATGCTTGTCATTCACTTGCTATGTCATCATGGGCAGATCACTTAACCTTCTCTACCTTCAGCTTACTCTCCTGTAAAATGTGGAGATTGGATGGGGTGATCTCTATAGTCCATTCCAACACTGTATCTCTGTCCTATCAGTAGAGCATATCTAGAAAACTAGTGTCTTTTGAGAGACTAGAAATGTCAGTGAGTCCTTAAACCATTAAAGTAAGTCTAAACCTAATTCTCACAGATCATTTCCTCATAGATTTAATGTGTGAGGAGGAAGATGAGGAGCGTTAACTAAAAGGGGAAAGTCCTTTACTGTATTGAGTAGGTCCTCTGAAGAAAATTCATAAAAATATAGAAATCATATAGGAAGAGAGGGCATAATCTAAATCAGTGAAAGGAGTAGCCATATATAATAAGGTGTGAAATTAACCATCATTCAGTTCTATAATGTACGATGTGATTCAACAAGCCTTTCTCTAGTGCCTACTATGTGCAAAGCACAGTGTCAGACACTAGGGATACTAAGACAAAAATAAAGGTTCCTACTCTCAAGGAGCTTACATTCTTCTGGACACAGGCTCCAAATAAGAATGGCACAAAAATTAATGTGCAGCAATCTCAAGAACCTTGAGGCCAATATAGCTCTCAGTTGACCGCATTAAGTAATGTGTTGAATGCTCAGAAAAGAATCTTTGGGCCAGGAATTTTGTGCCATCCAAAAATTTTTAAATTGAATAAAACCAGGTCTAGCCCTCGTGGAATAAACTGAAAAATCTCCAAGAGATTCTCTGAGCACCCGAGATCCCTGAGATAGCCAAATTTGGGGTTCTCTAAGCAGAGTTGCTCCAGACTAAAAATCTGACACACATAGAATTTCTACATGTCTTCCCAAATTCCCTTTCTACATTTCCCCCTATACTTTCAGCACCCCTTATCTACCTACCTGCAGCTTTCCTTTGCCCTTAGCAAGTCCTCTTGTGCTGGTCCAGTTCTCACCTGTGAAAGCAGGCTAATATAGCAGATCTCCCAGAAGTCTTTAGGATTGATGCTAATAGCTTGCTTCGCTGGAGAGATAGACCTGACTATCCCTTAGCCTCATTAACCTGGGAGGTTTCATTCAGTGAAATCAGGGTGTTCTAGTTAGGAGTTCATCCATGTTTGGTAATTCGTGAAGCTCTTCATCCTCAAGATGATTCCCTTCCTTGCACAAGGAGACAAGATATTGAATAAGCACTTCCCTGGAGAAGGGGAAAGTTATTTGGAAGAGGCTGGACTCTGTCAGATAAGTGAGAACTTTTATAAATACCTGACTTGGACCTGAGCGAGTGAGCAGGAGATAGGTTTGAAAAATAAAAGTGCTAAATTAAGAAGCTTAATTTTGGGCATTTCTGCTGACAGAGTTGTTTGTGGGAGGGAGGTTTATGCTCTTAATTCCCCTGCATCCAGGGGATCAGGAGCTGAAGGAAATGATAAGATAGCCTGAGGGGCAGGAAAAGTATGTCTCACTCCACTAGCTCTGTCTTCAGAAAGCAGTTGAGTGGCACTGAGTCTCAGTCTATTTCAGCGCCATGTTCAGGAATAGATAGCTACACATACTGACTTTCTTCCCCCCATCCCCATCCACCCCCAGTGCACACTCTCCCTTGTGTAAGGGGGTTGTCATGGCTCTCAAAATTTCCTAAGAAGTAGAGAAATGGAAAAGAAAGAAGAAAGGGGAGGGAAGGAAGGAAGGAAGGAAGGAAGGAAGGAAGGAAGGAAGGAAGGAAGGAAGGAAGGAAGGAAGGAAAGAAAGAAGGAAGACAAGAAGGAAGGGAGGGATAAAGGAAGGAAGGAGGGAAGGAAGGAAGGAACGGAGGTCGGAAAGGAGGGAGGAAGGAGAATGGGGAGAGAAAGAAAGAAGTGAGAGAGGAGGGAAAAAGTAAAAAAGAAAGAAAAAAGAAAGAGAATCCTTAAGGGGGAAACTCCCACTATTTTTGGAAACAACCTTTTGAAATACCTAGAAATTTGAGTAAGGGGTACCAAATCAGGTAAAGGTCAATTTAACATAAACACTAAAGGATATCAAGCTCCAATTCTATCATTCAATGTCAGAACTCGCCTCTTTTAGTTTCTAGAGAGGTAGGTCACATTTGTTTTTCATAAGTTCAAAAAGTCTGCCATTATCCAAGTCTTTGACAGAAACATGGAATAAAAAGGTAACAAATGTCAGTCACAATTGAGGTCACTAATATGATCAATGGAAACTCTCTTCGAATCTTGGGTTGCCCTTAACATGACTGATTTCTAGAAGCCTCATCCCTACAAATGACACTAGATGATTTTCAATGCTAGTAGGGAAGGTCCACATGTCTGCTTGTCATCTGGTTGGAAACTGTAGAAAAGAATGATCTCATAGTAGATGTGATAAGATGCATGTTAGGAGAAGGTACCGTATGGGATTAAAATTACCATGTAGTGCTGCACTAAAACATTAAGTGGACTTTGAATCATTTTTAATAATTTCAGTTTTCATTTATTCATTAGTTTCCAGAGAATTTACTCTGGACTCTCATTTTTCATGGTCAAAGGATGATTAATATTGGAAATGTGAGCCAAATATATTTTGCTTATTCTATGTGATTGTAAATTTTGAATAATTCCTGGCTAAAAGGATTATTTTTTTTTTTTTTTTGCTTTTTGGACCTTGGAATGCCCATAGAGATTATCCAATCCAAGCCTTTCATTTTAGAAATAAGGAAACCAAAATTCAGGGAGATAAAGTGACAGAACTAGTTAGTGACAATTATAATTAGAACTACTGATTTAGTGCTGTCTCCACTACACCAACAAGCCTATTTCTTAAGCCATTTCAAAGGCAAAGTGGTAGCTACTTTTTAGAACTTAGAGAAAATGGCAATTTTACAAGATGAGGATTTCAGCCAACTTCAAGATGAACTAATTATATGTCTGAACTGCCAAGGTTTATCATGTTACATTGTAGCACTATATCTTCCATTGTCCTACTATGGTGTCCATCCATCTCCCACTGTCTTAGCCATTGTTCTTTCTGAAAATTACAGACTGACATAGACATTACTATACTGTGTACTCAAGGTCTCCTCACACCTGTCTGACACATTATTTTCCCATTTGGTGGTTCAGAGCTATCTCAATCATACATTTCACATTAATCTAGGCTTTGACATCAGAGCACACAAATGAGTTTTGCTCCCTTCCAGGTACAGAGCTGCTACCTTTTCAAAATCTACCATTATCATTCTTTGTCTGTTTTTTATTACCAGAACAGAAATGGTCTCAGTAGAACATAAACCTTGCCAACTCTCATGTGGCCATCTCCCATCCAGGCTATAATGGAGGCAATCTTAGGATGGCTAAACCATACAATAGACACAACTTAGTAAAACAAGAACTTATAAATTATTCTCTCAACTGTTAACTTCAAACTATAAATAAAATTTTAAAGGCCCTCAGGAATCCATTTCTTAGTTATTGCAAAGAGTGAAATCTAGTTCATTTACCCACCCCCCCCAAACAAAAAAAGTAACTAGGAAGAAATCTGCCTCTACTAAACCAGATACTTTCTTTAGTCATCTCTACAAAATCTTTATGGAAATTTCATATGCCTCCACTTTGTCAAAAATGGTGCAAATATGGTTCCACAGGCAAGGAATTTTCCACAGTAGGACCACATCTTTGAAGTTGCACACCTGATTCAGAGATGTAAAGAATATAAGATTGATTCAATTCAGTCCATTGTTTATTGATTTTTTAAAATGAGATATAATTAGGTAGAAATTACCAAGCACTCTATGAAGTGATCTTTTTTAGTGCTTATAGAAAAAAAAGCCAACTCCTAAATCTTATAAAGAAATTGTGTATGGGTACTGAGCTCATTTGAAAATTGAATGGGAACCTAGCCGTGTGACCTTGGGCAAGTTACTTAACCCCAATTGCCCTTCAAAAAAAAGAAAAAAAAAAGAAAATTGAATGGGAGGGGAATAGACTGAGTTTCCTATGAAACATTGTTTGGTGCTTTTAATGGAGCAAAGGCCCTTCTTTTTCATATCACCATTCTTCTAGTTTTGTAGTATGACTGAGTCATACAGCACCATAATCCTCAAAGAATTGAAGTTGTGAGTTCTCCAGAGATCACTGGAGAGGTATGTGATAGGAATGACTTGTCTATGACATATTTTTATTGAAGAAGTACATGAGGAAAAATGGGGTAAAGGATAACATCAGAGTTGTCTAACTGAAATAAGAGCTATGGTCATATTGTAATAAGATGTCGGGATGTCAAGAGATCTAGATTAAGGTCTCTAGCATTCTGGGTGTTCCTCTGTGCCACTCAGTGAAAGGCTATGAGTTACAATCTTGACTATTGTAGAGTACCCACATTAATGAGATCATATATTCATCAAAAGAATGAAATAAGATGATTAGATAGAAAAATAAAGACTTGAATGGTTTTTTTCCTCAGAAAAGAGACCTCCCATGACATTAAAATTATAGAAGACTTTATGACAAATGCAACTAAACTAAAGGCATCTTTTTTACTAAATGACATTATTGTATCATCAATCTATCTGCTGAGTATTGACAATAAACAAAACAAAGAACAGTGAGATACACGTTTAATTAATATTCTGCCTAATACCATGAGATTCCTTACTCCAAGTCCAAACAAAAGAATGGTTCTCTATTGATGATGAAGTTTTTAAGTGTTCTAGTTCACATATGATAGTACTAGGTGGCACAGAGGTTAGAGTGCTGGGCCTAGAGTCAAGAAGGTATGAGTTCAAATTCAGAGTCAGATACTTAGTAGCTACATGACCCTGAGGAAGTTATTTAAATTGTTTGCCTCAGTTTCTTCAACTGTATAATGGTGATAATAATGGCAACTACCTACCAAAATTGCTATGAAGATTGAATGAAACATTATTTGTAAGGAGCTTAGCACAGTGCCTGGCACATAAGCATTTGATAAATACTTGTTCTCATCCTTTCCTTTCCCCTAATAGTTGCTCTAAAACCCAGATACCACAAGCTTCCTTAGTGAAATCCATATCAGTTTCTATTACCCACACTGGTAAAATAAAGTATATGAAAAATATATATTGCCTGAACTATGAATGCAGCTGGATAAGAAGCCTGTCACATTAGTCCATCAGTAAGCATAGCTCGGGCAGATGCTACAGATGGATAATGGTATTGAGCCCAGAATCGACTAGGAGGAGATCTGGCTGGATCATATTTGGGAAAATGTAAAGTGATTTCATTTCTTCTGAATTGCTTCCTGATGCAAAAGCCAATCTCTTTAACACCGGTATTCTCCCAGTAATGGTAAATGACTGTGCTTCAGGAAACACCATGATCTCAGGATAAAACCTATAAATAACCCAAATGATAATGGAAATACATGTCAAACATAAATAGGGTGACATATTACCAAATGATGGCCTGATCATGAGAAGTAGAAAAAAATTACTAGGTATAACATATAACCAGAAAAGAATGTGAATCTGTACATAGTGAGAATAAGAGACAACAGGTGGTGAGCCTAAATTCTACAGCAATGCTCATGAGTTATTAAAAACATGAGAGAGAGACATTGGACAGATTCTCTTTGGTTGATATATGACAGGACATAAACAAGATTCAAACAGGGATTTGAATCATAGAGGGATTGCAATCTGTATGGGTGAAAGAACCGCCCCCACCAAAGAGGAAATACACTTAAAATAACTGTAGAAATCTAATACACACACACACACACACACACATACACACACATACACACACACACACACACACACACTCCTTATGGATTTGAGATATAGGGAAGAAGATGGGCAACATGGGAAATCTGAGTATTTATTATGATTTATTTATATTATGGTATAAAAAGTCTATTACATTTAGAATTTTATTTCAGCTTATAGCAGTCTAGCATTTTGCAATATGAAGTAGGATGTAGTGAAAAGAGTTAAGGTTACATTGTTTCCCTAACTAGTGGTATGACTGTGAGTAAGTCACTTAGACTCCCTGAGTTCCAATTACCCTATCAACAAAATGGGAATAAAACAATATGAGGTCACTTATAGGGGCTCTAAGATAAGCCAATGTTTATGTCCTTTTGTTCATTGCACAATATTTCTCTAACCAAGGCTGTTATAGAATAACATTGTTCAGTGATTCTATCCAATTCTGTTCCCCCTAACATTGGACCTAAAGTGAGAAAGACCCTTATAAGTTATTTGGCCCAGTGCCCTCATTTTCTCTGTGATACACGTCCTGTGTCTCTCCAGGTCAGAGCCCTCTCCTGTTAGAGTTCTATTGTGCTAGTCAATGTTCTATCTCCTACCTCTTGAAGTCTTGCTAAATACATTATCCAAGCCCAGATCATTTCAAGCTCCATTTCCTGCACTCTAATTCTCTTATGTATATTGTGTATTGTGTGTGGTATCTACATATTTGATTATATTTATCTATAGCAATTTCTTTTACTACTTCTTATGAACAGGTCATCATTTGGTCATATGTATCACCTTATTTATGTTTGATATGTCTTTCCATTTTCATTTGGGGTTTTATAGGTTTTATCCTGAGATCACAGTGTTTCATGAAGCACAGCCATTTAACATTAATGGGAGAATATCAATGTTAAAATAGGGGAGTGTACACACATACACATATACATATACACATACACACACACACACACACACACACAGGGGCGGCTAGGTGGTGTAGTGAATAGAGCACTAGCCCTGGAGTCAGGAGAATCTGAGCTCAAATCCAGCCTCAGATACGTAACACTTACTAGCTGTGTGATCTTGGGCAAGTTGCTTAACCCAAATTGTCCTATATCCCCCTTTCTAAAAAGCCAGATAGATAGATGATAGATAGATAGATAGATAGATAGATAGATAGATAGATAGATAGATAATGTGTGTGTATATACATACATACACATATAATGTATATATATATATGCCATGGGTATGCACACATGCATGTATGGTGGGTAGGTATATATATACATGTGCACACACGCACACACACACACACACATATATATGCATGTATGCTTTTTAATATATGTGTCGATATATATTGTATATATATGTGTGTATATATTTATACATCCACATATATAATATATACATATATATGTCTATTGTAGATACACATATGAACATCCACTAAGAAGGGTTCTTCTCAGAATGCAAGACCCCAGATACAAGAATACTTGTTTTATCATGTTACTTGGGTGGTATCTTTTTGACTTATAGTCTATCTATGATTATTATAGTCCGTCTTTGTAGCATTCATCTTAGTTGACACCACATGGGCAATATATTTGTTTTTACTGTAAGCTAATCTATTTATCTATCTATATTTTGGGGAGAAGCATTTCTCTAATAGATGATGATGAAATTAAAAAGTGAATCTCCTCATTACCTTCAGTTATAGACTTGTACATGAGAGCTAATGAATGAAGATGCCTTGGAGTTACAATAAGGATGTTGACATTGTCAGTGAAATATGAATTCCTCTTAGTGAAGGTATATGCCATCTCTTGGTCCTGTCTAGCATGTCTCCTAGAACAGAGAATGAACTTTCTACAGGTACCACTGTTTTTCCAAAACAATGCTAATGCTATGCTTTTTTCTGTGAAAGGTATCTTTATATAAAGCTGGAATAACTATTTTGGATTAAAATATTCTACAACAAGGGAAAATAAAAGATGGTATTGATTTGTACAATCACCCTCAAAGTCACTGGTATGCTACACATACCATGTGCATAGGTACATATACATTCCTTGTTCATAACAGACACTTGGGAAATACTAATTGAATGAGTGAATGAATGAATGAATGAATGAATGAACTTCTGGAGATAAATCAAAGTTCTTTCCATCATCTTTGAAGTTTTGAATAGGCTAGTACAGAAATCCACACTTATATTCTTCCTTCCCACTTCCCGTTTATTTTTGGAAGTTATCTTTCAAGTCATAGGCTTAAGTGATAGCCAGGTGGTGCAATAACTGGAAAATGAGAGCTGGAGTCAGGAAGACCTGAGTTCAAATTTAGCTTCACATACACATTAGCTGTTGTGACCATGGACAAGTCACTTCATATGCTTCAGTCTCCTCATCTACAAAATGAGAATAATTATAGCACCTACCTTGTTGTTATAATCAGACCAATAGTAACATACATTTTGCCCAGATGTACAATCTTTGCCAAATTGGGCCCTTGTAATTTCTCATCTACTCATTTCACTATAAGAAAATAGAGACAGGAGAAGTAAATGCTCTTTTTTTCCTATCTCTACTTAGTGTTCAGGCATCTTGGCATATGTAATGGAAATGCAGATTTAAAGATCTTCCCTGCCCCTAGCTTAAGTGCACCTGGAGCCTGTGGTGGGAGGCTTGTTTTTCAGGGAAGCCCACACCTTGATACTTTGTCATTGGGCAGTGGGTCAAGGAGGTTGTTACAATCTCTGAGCTAGGAGAAGACTATATAAACTCTGATGAGAGGCTTTGCTTTGGGGCTCACTTTGAGAAGTGTTATGTGATTTGACCAGATGAGACTCTGGGAAGCCGTTGTTGAGAGCCCCCCGGCTTTGAAAACCCAGATGTTGATGCTTCCCTCTCTGGTTACTGTGATTTGGTATTGTATATAATGGTGGGACAGTTTGGAAGCCTGTCTTGTTTGATCTGTAAGTTCTGTAACTCTGAAGTTCAGGGTGCTGACCTTTTTCCCCTGAACTAGGTAATGTGTGTTTGTTTGATTAAAGTAAGCTTGTTAACCCATTTTGAGTTGCTCTCCTTCTGAAAAGCAGATCTAAGAACCTGTGTTGGCAGTTACCCTGGGGATATTGGGGTGCTTGCCGCTACAGCATAATATGAAAGATGGATAACTTTAAAATATTTATGTTCCATAGAAGTTATGAAAATACTTTTTGTGCCTTCTCTGTATGTGTGCCTCTCTCTCTGCCAATCCCTTTCTGTGTGTCTCTGTCTCTCTCCTTCCTTCACTCCTTTTGTCTCACTATTTCTTCATTCCTAATGTCCTCACACCCAACATGTATTTTTCCCTTTCTAGTCCTTAAGTTTCCTGGCCCCCTTTCAAGTTATGCAAGCAATTCATCTGTCCTCCTGCTAATTAATCACACAATCACTGCCTACACAACTTCCCCTATTTCTATTGCTTTCTAATGGCAGACACCAGAAGCCAAATAGCAAAATGGAGTGTATGTATAAAAACTTTGTTTGAAATTACTTTGCTTAATTTCTATTCCTTACTGGTGCCCTTTAGTCAGAAATAGCCCAAGAGCTGCCTCCCTTCCTGTTTAAAATTGCTGAGTTATTTGTATTGTGGTTTGAATGTTATGTAATAGTTCTCCAAATTCATTAAAGATGAGTTCTAAATCTGTTGCGCATGTGTATATTTGAGTTAAATGGTAGAATTGAATTTTAAATACTTATTCTCAGTGAATATGAAAGAAAATGGAATATTAGAGCTACCAATCCTATAGAATGCTCTAAACTGCACTTCCTCCAATAACTGCCTTTTTAAATCTTTTATATTTTATGAAATTTAGTAAATACTTTAGCTTTTTGCTTTTTTTTTTTTTTTTTGGAGGGCAATTGGGATCAAGTTACTTGCCCAAGGTCACACGGCTAGGTTTTTGTTTGTGTGTGCGTTAAGTGTCTGAGGCCGGATCCAAACTCAGGTCCTTCTGACTCCAGGGCTGACGCTCTACTCACTGCGCCACCTAGCCGCCCAGCTTTTTAAATCTTTTACTAAAAGATTTAATGATTTTAACATTGCTGCCATTTTAAAGAAGAAATGTTGCTTCCAAGAGGTTATAGGAAGTTGGAGAAACTTTGAGGAAAAATAATAAAGACAAATCTGAATTTAGAAATTAATAACTTAGAGGTTATTCCCTCTTACCTCCTAACTAGTCTTCTTGCCTCATCTATTTCCTTGCCATCTTCCAAACCTTAGTCTACTACCCAAGTTAACTTCTTGATGTATTCTGATCTTGTCACTCTTTTCAGAAAACTTCATTGGATCCACATTGCCTATCAAATAGGCAGGCAGTCAATAAACATTTATTAATCATTCACATTTTGAATTTGAATGGGTATACGCCACCGTCTTCCCCCCCCCCCAAAAAAAAGACAAAAAACAGTCCCTGGTCTTGATGAGATCACAATCTAATTGGTAGAGACAACATGCAAATAATTATATACAAATAGGACACAGAATAAATCAAAAGAGGGAAGGGACTAATATTAAAGGCATTCTGGAATGGCTTCCTGAAGAAAGTGGGATTTTTACCTGGAATTTGAAGGAGGTTGAATCCAGATGAGGATTTGAAGGAAGTGAAGTAGAGATGAGGAAGGAGAGCAGTCTAGGCCTAGGGGAGAAAGTCATTGAAAATGCCCAGTATTAGAAAATGGAATGTCTTATTTGAAAAACATCAAGCAGAGAGAACAGAGGGCCAGTGACTTCCTTTGTTATTAGGGGAAGAGTGACTTTTCCAGACTTGGTCAGTGCTCAGTGGTAAAAGTTGCAAAGAGACAAATTTAGGCCTGATGTATGGCAAGATTTCCTAAGAATAAGAAATACCAAGAGGCTACCTTGAAAGGTAGTATGTTCCCATTTTCAAAGGTCTTTTGGCAAAGCCTGGGTGGTTGCTTCTCAGGTGTTGGCAAGGATAAAGTGGATTCTTGTTCATGTACTTGTTGGACTAGGGAACTGCTAGGTCCCTATTACAACTTGGTGGTTCTGTGGTTCTGTATATGACTCTTGTTGACCTTGCCTGATATTCCTATTCTCATATTCTATATTCAAGTTACATTGGACTAATTTTCACTCTCTACCATTGTCCTGTCCTCTCCTATCTCTATTCCTTGTTCTCCATCCCCTGTACCTGGAAGGTACTTCACTTTTCCTTACCTCCCTCTTTTTAAGTCCCTTCTGCTAACAAACAATAAGTGTTCATTGGTTTTAAGTTCTAATCAAGTGCTATTTCCTCCATGAAACCATCCTTTCTCACCCCAGGGGTCCACTTTCACCTTCATTCTGTCTTTCCTTTCTTGCCTGATAGAAAGCTATCTTACTCACTTCAGATTTCCCATACCTTTTTATCCAACCCTGCAGTTTTTCATGAATATGCATATAATACAAGTCTATGTGTTTTCATAGTTTGTTCATGGACCATCAGCTCATAGCTCATAATATTAATTCTATGGGACTTGAGAGATCACCTAGCCTGACTACCACCCCCCTCCCCCAATGTACACATTAGGATTCCAAAATTGTTGGGGATCTTTTTAGAAATTAAGATAAACATTAATAGTACCTAGAAATATAATTATTATTTCTTCTTCTTCTTCTTCTTCTTCTTCTTCTTCTTCTTCTCCTTCTTCTCCTTCTTCTCCTTCTTCTCCTTCTCCTTCTCCTCCTTCTCCTCCTTCTCCTCCTTCTCCTCCTTCTTCTTCTTTTTCTTCTTCTCTTCCTCCTCCTCCTTCTCCCTTTTCTCCTCCTCTTCCTCCTCCTCCTTCTTATCCTCCTCTTCCCCATCCCACTCCTCCCCCTCCAAAGTCCTGGGTTGACACTTCTGAGAGAAGACCCAAAATGGAGAGTAGACGTAGCACTGTATCTAAATTCTCCCAATATTCCCTCCAAAGCAGATTCAATAAAAGTTCAAGGTGAAACATTTTTCAGGCAAAGAAAGCTTAGGAGGTTAAAAAGAGATATCTGTGACATGGGGGTGGAGGCTATGCCTAAGCCAACATGGATATAATACCAGTGGAAGAACTTGGTGGTGATTACAGCATTATGATTATCTCAAAAAATGCAGGAAAGGTTTTTTTTTTTTAACAAAATACAACAACAATTCCTATTTTAAAACTCTAGAAGGCATACAAATAAATGGGAACCTCTCTTAAAATGAAAACCCAAGAACAAGCTATCTGTAGAATAGGGATAAACTAGAAGCTTTCCCCAAAAGATCAGGGTGGAGCAAGCATGTCAATTATCACAACTATTATTCAATATTGTCTTAGGTAGCAGTTAGGTATAATAATAGGCAAATAAAGTATAGCAATAAGAAAAAATTGGAGAAATAAAAATAGGCAACTAAAGATATTATGAACATATATATTAGAGAATCCTAGAGAACCAAGTAAAGTACAAGTTGAAACAATTAACAACTTTAGCAAAGTGGTAGAGGATACAAGATAAATGCATATAAATCATCAGCATTTCTATTTAGGACCAACAAAACCCCAGCGAGAAGAGATAGAAAGAGAAATTCCTTTTAAATAACTACAAACAATATAAAATTCTTGGATATCTACCTGCAGAGACAAACCCAGGAACTATATGAGTACAATTACAAAAAAATCTTTTCATACAAATTTAGACAGATTTAAACAACTGGAGCAATATTAATTACTTTTGGGCAGGCTAAGCCAATATAATAAAATGACAATTTTACTTAAAATGATTTACTTATTCAATGAAGAAGTATTTCACAGAGCTAGATAAAAGAATAATATAATTCATCTGGGAGACTGAAAGGTCAAAAATATCAAGGGAATCAGTGAAAACAAAGAAACAAACTTGAAAGAAGGTTACATATTTCAAAGTATAATGCAAAGTGATAATCATCATAACAATCTGGTATTAGCTAAAAAAACAAAAACAAAAGACAGGGTGCTGGATCAGTGGAATGGATTAAGTACACAAGACACAGTAGGAAATGACCATAGCAATCTTGTGTTTGATCAGCCTAGAGATCCCAGTGTTGGAGACAAGAATGTACCATTTGACAAAACTTACTGGGAAAGTTGTAGAGCAGTTTGGAAGACACTAGGTATAGATCAGCCTCTCACACTGTATAACAAAATAAGGTCAAAATGGAATAATTAAACATAAAGAGTGATATCATAAGTAAGTTATGAGAGTGTGGAAAAATGTACCTGTCAGATCTTTGAATAAGGGGACAGTATATGACCAAACTAGAAACATAGAGGATAACAGATACTAAAATGGATAATTTTGATTACATAAAATTAAAAGACTTTTGCACAAATAAAAACAATTCAAACAAAATTAGAAGAAAAGCATGAAACAAGGAAAAATTGACAAATTTCTCTGATAAAACCCTTATCTCTTAAATATATAAGGAACTAAGCCAAATTAATAAAACTGAGAGTTATTTCCCAATTGATAAATGGTCAAAGGATATGAATAGGCAGCTTTCAGAAGAAGAAATCAAAACTCTAAATAGATATGAAAAAATACTCTATCTCACTGTTGATTAGAATGGAAATTAAAACAACTCTAAGGTGCCTGGTACATTATCAGATTAATGACAGCGAGGGAAAATCACAAATGTTGGCAGGGATGTGTAAAAAGTGGGGCACTCATAGACTGTTGGTAGAATTGTGAACTAATTCAGCCATTTTGGAAAGCCATTTAGAATTATGTCTAAAGAGATATAAAACTATGTTTATACCCTTTGACCCAGCAGTATCACTATTAGATCTATTTCCTAATGTGATCAGGTTAAAAGGAAAATAATATACATGTTTTAAAATATTTATAGCAGTTCTCTTTGCAGTGGCAAAGAACTGGGGATGCCCATCAATTGATGAATGGCAAAATAAGCTGCAGTATATGATTGTGATGGAATACTTCTGTTCCTTAAGAAATGACAAGCAGGTTGGTTTTAGGAAAAAAAAAAAACATGGAAAGATTTGCCTGCAGGGCATCTAGGTGGCACAGTAAATAGAGCACCGGCCCTTGAGTCAGGATGACCTGAGTTCAAATCCAGCTTCAGATACTTAACACACACACACACACACACACACACACACACACACACACACACAAACTAGCCGTGTGACCTTGATCAAGTCACTTAACGCCAATTACCCTCCAAAAAGAAAAAAAAAAGATTTCCCTGAAATAATACAGAGCTAAGTGAGCAGAACCAAGAGAACATTAAATACAGTAACAGTAATATCATTTGAAAAGTAACTGTGAATGACTAAGTTATGCTGAGTAATATGTTCATTCAAATCAACTATGAAGGACTTATGAAGGAAAATGCTATCCACCTCCAAAGAAAAAACTGATATTTAGAAATATTTATTATATTGTTCCATGTATTTATCTATATCAAATGTTGTCATTTAATGCAGGGTTGGGAGGGAGACAACTCAGAACTCAAAATGTAACCAAAAAATAAAGTTAAAAAAAGAATGCTAAAATGTTTAAAATGCAATTGGGAAATATTTAATGAAACAAATAAAAATGTATTTTTAAATGTTATCTCCTTTGATCCTCATAACTACTCTTTAAGGTAGATATTATTATTATTATCCCCATTTTAGAGACAAAAATCTCAGGCTGGGAGAGGTTATTTGCCCAGGGTCATAGAATTATTAAATGATTGGAGGAGGATTTGAATACAGGTCTTCTCAATTCCAGTCCCAGTGCCCTATCCACTGTGCCATCTAGCTCCCAGAGTTCTTTTCCAGTTATTTCTGCAAGACTAAGTTTCCATGATCTTCCTTCTGCAAAGCAGTTTTCAGAGGGAATTGTGTTACTACTTCTCCCCCATAGGTCTTTTCTTGTGTCTTTAGGTTTTTCATAGACTACATGAGAGGGAAACTGGGAATAGTAAAGAGGTTGATCCTAAATGATCATCTGTATCAGTAATGATAAACTCTCTCATGTTAAATTCCCCATCAAGGAGACATGGGGTAAGGACTCATGTCCCAGTGTCCCTCCCTCTCTGTACAGTTGAGTGATCACTGCCTTGCCCACATTGCATCTCTGCTTAGACTTGAGGCTTTTTGGTTTTTGTTTTGCCAATCTGGAACACATCGTATCAGCACTGAGCTGGGAGTCCGGGGACTTGGGTTCTAGCCTTGTTTCAGCTGACTCATTATGTTATCTTAGATCCCCTCCCTCAGTCTTGTTTCCTTCCTCTCTAAAAGGAGAGTAGGCTAAATGGCCTCCAAGTTGTTTTCCCCCCACATTATGGAGGTCCTTTTGAAAAAGCTTGTTGGATTGAATAGGAAAAAAAAATATGTATGAATTCTAGCTTTCAATGATCTGGTCCTTCTTCCTCCCCCCCACCTAGCCCACCCCAGATGGAAGCTGGATCCCGCCTCTAGGCAGTTGTTTGTCAGGGAGGGAGGAATAGAAGATTTCCTTTTCCATTAAAACTCAACCTTTCATATTTGCAATGACTAAAGCAAGCAAAACAGAAAAATGCCTTCCCTGGTGTCAGATATCAGTGAAGTCAAAGAGCTGATGTTCCCAGGTTGCTTCACCCCTCTTCACTGGGATATGAATTAGTGGGCAGTTAGTAAACACACCCTCACTCAGATCATCCTGTTGATGGAGTCTGCCCTTCAGTATAAAGGAATTCATTTTCCTTGGGCTGTGAGGTGAGAGGAGGACAGGGATTACTGCGTTTTTGTCTTTGGATCCTTAGCATCTAGCATAATTGAATTTAATCAACTTTAAATGCTGGTTAAATTGAGTTGAATTGAGTTAATAGATGACACTTCTCTATCTTTTTCCCTTTTTTTCACCTGAAGTAACAACCTGGAAAAGTTAATTGAGTGTCTGTGTGGGCCCTGGCTATGTCCAATAACTGAGGATCAACTTTGTTTTTTTGTTTTTTTTTTTGAGGGGGGAGGGCAGGGCAATTGGAGTTAAGTGACTTGCCCAAGGTCACATGCCTAGTTTTGTGTTAAGAGTCTAAAGCTGGATTTGAACTCAGATCCTCCTGACTTCAGGGCTAGTGTTCTATTCACTATGCCACCTAGCTACCTTGAGGATCAACTTTGTAAAATCATAGGTAGCCTGGGATATGAATAGTTAACTGAATCAGGAAGAGAATGCCTGAAAGACATTGTACCCATCTGTTCAAGTCAGAATATTTAATTAAAGTTTCAGAGAATCTACCTGATATGGAGTGTTTTTCAATGGAATCACTTATTGTTCAGGACAGTCAAGTTGAGGAACATTATATTCAGAACCAAAAGAGCTGAGATCACACATTAACTCTGCTTCTCTCCACCTGTGTGAGTGTAAGTTCCTTCATCTCCCTAACACTCCACTTCTTAGCCTGCCAAATGGAGGACCTAGGCCTGGTCCCTATTCTAGCTTTAATCCTATAATCCTGAATCCAATTGCCCATTGGTTTCTTGGGAAAGTAGGAGGTCATAACATAAGAAAGACTTAGAGACCCACAAAACTGAAAGAGAGGTTTGAGAAAGGGGACAATGGAAAGCAGGTCAGAGTCAGTCACTGAGAGGGAGGAATGCAGTGAAGGCTGTGATCGATTCTGTGGGGAACAGAGGCAATTGAGCCTGACAGCTGCCACAATTGCCTTTTGATGATCACAGAGCCACAATGTATTAGAATAGAAAGCCTTGGAGGTCATCTAATCCAACCCACTCATTGTCACATAAGAAGCCTGAGGCCAAGAATAGTGCTGAGACCTGCCCAAGGCCATACAGTAAGCCTCTGTTGGATCTGGGTGTAGATTAAATGTCTCCCTGACACAGAAGCTGGTGCTATTTCTACTACATTACCCTGCCTGTGTTGAACAACTCTTGGGAGCCTTCCCCTTCTGGTACTTAAATGTCCTGGACTCATCAGGTCCTGATACTCAGTCAAGTTCTAAGAAGAGCCAAAAGGAGCTGAGAGGACCCCTTTGGGTCTATGCAGTATCATGAATCTCCAGCTAAACCCTTAGAGCATAACACCATAACCCTAATGAAATGACATGGGTAGCACCTTACCCTTTTTCTTTATTAAAATTAATGCAGAGGGTTATTTGACTTTCATGTCCAGAGCCTAATTTCTCCTTTGGTGGCCTATCCTAGTTATCAAAAAAAATCAGTGTCTCTACAGTCTTGAATAAAAGAAATAAGAGGTGTTAATGGAATTTAAAGACTTGTACCCCCCAAAAAGATTATGCTTAAATTCAGTGTATGGCTCTTATCAACCCTTAAGATACTTAGCTACTAACAAAAGACTGAGCTTGGGGAGGCATGGACATTTTGTGGAGAAAAATAAAATACATATGTTTACTAGGCCTGGGAATAGACAGAAACATCTTCCGGCAAATATGTACTGTGTGTAAACTATGTACTAGAGATTAAAAGGATGTAAAAATAAAAACAAAATGTGTCTCCAGGCATTTTCATTGAACTGGAGCAAAGGGTTGGACTCTTGGATGTTTCTGGGTCTTCCTTATATTCTGAATTTGATTCATCCCAGAGTTAACTTTTGTTGGTTCTGAAAGTGCTGAGACCTACCCAAAAATCTAAGTCCGAGTGTGTGATGCTGAAAAGGAAATGACTTGTTCTCTATTATAACAAGAACAAAAGGAGCCTAACTTCCCCCGGAGAAAAACAAGATCAGAGAAAAACTGTCTACCAATAAAGTAAATGGCATGATGATGCTAGTAAAAAATGCCAGCTGGTAACAAGCAGGCAGACTCTCCCTCGCCAGATCTCCACTCACAAAATATGTGGCAGAGCTTTCTCTGACAAAACAATAGCACAGATTTCGGTAAATAAACATTGATTTAGCAGGAATTCAGACAAATCCATCTTGATGGAGTGGCACACTCCTGCTCTCTCTCCTAACCCACAAAACAGGGCATTTGGAGCATACAGAAAAGAATGAGAGTGAATGAAGCCCAGGACAAATCCCTGTCATCACTAGAAAGTTCTGGAATAGTGACTCTCCTAGAAGTGCACTCCTGATCATGATTTTAATAGACCCACAGAGGGAGAGCTGCCATCTTTGATAGAGAGCTGACTTTGAAACCACCAGGATCGAGTCCAGCACAAGACACAAAAGTGGAACTCTGTGAAACTACGCAAATCATTTAATCTTAAGGCCCTCAGAAAACTCTCCAAGACTCCATCCACATTATAGAACAGTTACTGATCCTTATGGGCAGAGGGAATTTCTCATACAATGTTCTCTATAAGGATCAAATCACAGGTCCAGTTCAAAAAATATATACTAGCTACTGAAAAGAGCTTTCCCAGCTCTCTATGTTACAGTAATGGTGGAGGGATTGGCTGTAAAATCCTCCAGGGTAAGAACTGTATTTATCCAGTATCATAAAAATCATAGTCTTAGAGTTAGAAGTGACCCATGAGGTCAGATAATCTAACCTCCTAACTTCTGCAATATCCCCCAAAAGTGCTCACCAACCCTCTGCTGGAAGATTTCCTGTGATGGAAAGCTCACTTTCCCCCCTAAGGCAGTCAAATCCACTTTTTTTGGACAGTTCTAATTGTTTTTCCTTTTATTGAACCGAAATCAACTTTGCTGTACTTATACCCATTGGTCTTAGCTCTACCCTCCAGGGCCTAATTGATTAATCAACAAGCTTTATCCTCTTCTACATTCAAATCTTTACATATATGATAACTCCTATTATGTCCTTACTGGACCTTTTAAAGCTCAAATTTGGCCCTTTGTAGTTATTTCTGATGCATTGGCTACGCTTTCTTATTGTAACATGCTATATTTTGTTACTCCGTCCTGGAGCAAGTCTTCCCTGATCTCCTCCTCCCACCCTCCCCCTAGACTGTGTGTCCTTTTTCCTAAAGAATTCATAAAACAGGAGCGTCTAGGTGGTTCAGTGAGTAGAGCTCCAGCCCTGGAGTCAGAAGTATCTGAGTTCAGATCTGGCCTCAGACACTTAACGCACACAAACAAAAAACCTAGCTGTGTGATCTTGGGCAAGTTACTTAACCCCAATAGCCCTCCAAAAAGAAAAAAAAAAGAAGTCATAAAACATTTTCTTTGGCACCACAAATGTATTTAGGGAATGTTAGTTTATATTGTGACCCCATGTGGGGTTGTAAAACACGATTTAAGAAGTGCTGAAGATGTTGTGAATGGAAAGAGTTTAAGAAGTCCTGGTTTATATTAGGTATCTTCATATGCGTCATATTCCCTACACTAACTGTAAACAACAGGGGCAAGAATTGTGAATTCGGTATGCTATATCTTTGTCTTTGAGGACCTGGGACTTGGATTCATATCCTTCTTTGATGCTAATTAATAGTTTGACCTTGGACACTTGTCATTCTTGGGCAAGAGTTTCCACATCTAGAAAATAAGGGACTTTTAGGTGGCCTCTGAGATTTCAACTAGCTCTAAATCTGTAATCATATGATTCTGTGAGCTAAACTTTATGTCTCATCTAGTTCCAAGCCTAGTGCTCTATACAAAATAGACAAGTATTCATTTCTTTGAATTCATTCCTATAAAATATTACCTTATGAGATTTGTCTCCATCATTCCAGTTTGTTGAGAACATTTTAGATACCAGTTCTTTCTTGTATTATTTATCCTTCCCAACTTTTTGCCATTCATAAATTGTAGGGCATGCCATCTAGGGCTTGATTGAAAGTCATAGATAAAAATCTTGAATATCTGACTAAAGACACAGCCTGTGACATTCTATGGGAGACCTTCCTAGAGGTTGATATTGCTCAATTAACCACTATTCTTTGGGGCTAGCTTGTTAGCCAATTGTAAATCCAACTAAGCATGACAAAATCCCACAATTCTTCATTTTATTGATGATGGTATGAGATACTTTGTCAAATACCAAAATGACATCTAGATATACTATATCCATAGTCTATATCATATGTGTATATTTGTGTGGGGGGCTGCTCAAGGGGGACTGACACCTCTGGTATGAGAACTTGCTGAGCACTGTTCAGGGCTGTTCATCTGTCTTTAGTTTCTACCTTTTGCACAACTCTGACCTGTGGCTCCATGAAGCTGTAGCATGTGCAGGGAACAGACACTAGTAAACCATTTCAGCAAACAGGCTAAATCAGGTTGAAGATTACTGACAAGCCTCAAACCCATCATTGAGTTAGGGGGATGCCCCAACCATGTGAAGAGTCCTCTCTGCAGAATAGGTAGATGAAAACAATCTGTTCCAGTTCCCATGAAGGTGACTGAAGCTTAGAACTTGGGCAGAGATTGAAGACACCAAGGTCATCCACTGAATCCCAAGTCATCACCAGATGTCCTGATTTTTTCTTACCAGGAGACTTTGATGACTCTGAAAGAGAGAGAAAGGCTGATGACTTTGTGTAGCTCTGTTTCACTTAAATCTAATTCACACATGAGTCAAGACATCACCCCATGATGTCATTGGTCCTCCTTGAAAAACAAAGGGCAAACAGCATCTACAGTATTCTCCTGAATAGAGGAACCCTGTAAAAAATGAAAATGAAATTAATCCGGCATGACTAATGAATGTTGGCTTTAAGTGATCCTCATTTCCCTTTCTAACCATTCCACTATTTGTATATTCTAAAATTTTGCCAGGAATCAGCATCAAGGTCACTGGCTTAAATTTGAAAGACTCTAATTGAATTCAATTCAGCAAACATTAAATGCCCACTTTGTATTAATTTACCTTCTTTCCACTTTTGACAATTAGGACATTTCCCTGACCCTTGTCTGTTGGCATTTCTCCTATTCTCTGTGATTTTTAGAAATATGTCAATGATGGCCAAACAATCACATCCTCAAATTTCTTTGGATCCCCAGGATATATTTTATTCAACCCAGATTATTGGAAATTGTGTATTATGAACCAGAATTATCTTTGGCTGCCCTATTCTGCTATTTTGCAAGTAAATCAATTATAAAATGGGTATTTTTTATTCTTTTGGTTTCCTCATTATACCAAGTGATTTAGTCAGTCAACAAACAATTATTAATTCCCTACTATGAGCTAAGTACTAGATATAAAAAGAAAAACAAAATTTAAAAAATCAGGGATAGGGGGTGGCTAGGTGATGCAGTGAATAGAGCACCAGCCCTGGAGTCAGGAAGACCTGAGTTCAAATCTGGTTTCAGACACTTGACACACGTACTACCTGTGTGACTTTGGGCAAGTCACTTAACCCCAATTGCCTTCCAAAAAAAAAAAAAAACCAGCCATGCTTTCAAGGAGCTCGAAGTTTTATGGGGGAAACAAAATGTAAATAACTATGTTCAAACAAGATATATACAGGATAAATTGGAGATAATTAAGAGAGGGAAGGCAACCAGAAATAAAGGAAATGAAGAAAGATGTCTTATAAAAGGTAATTCTTTAGCTGTATGTTGAAGGAATCCATGAAAGCAAGAAAGTAGAGAAAAGGAGGGAAAGAGAGTCTGAAAAGGCAGTCAGGAGACAGGAGTATCTTGGGTGAGGAAAAGTAGTGAGGGCTGTACTGCTGCATCCCAAAGTACTTGGAAATGAAGAAATTATAAGAAGAATAGAAAGGTAGGAGGGGAATAGGTTATAAAGTGCTTTGACCTTCAAACAGAAGATTGTATATTTTATCCTGGAATTTATAGGGAGCCACTAGTTTATTGAATAGGGAATGCACTTTAGTAAGGTCAATTTGACAGTGGTATGGAGGATGGACAGGGTTGGGGAGAGATTTGAGGCAGGATGACTAACCCAAAGGCTACTAAGAGAGTGAGGTGATGAAGAACTGGGCATTGATTAAACTTCACTGTGAATTTTACATATAGAAGTTACAACTGTAATCCACATCCATGTCAATGTCTCTTCTACCTATATCTCATTTTTCATTATAAAAAGTTTTTTTCAACAGATCAGATTATGTCAAATAGTTATTTTCATCACAAACCTAGCTTTGTACTAATTTTGCTCTTTGCTATTACCAGTCTAATTATAAACAGACAACTAAGGAATGATGGCAAGGAGCTCTTTCCTGTCTGTTATAATAGAATCTATTTCACATTTTGTGTTCATTCAATGCTGGTCACAGCCAGTGTCTTCCAATTATTATTTCTAATAAAGTATTCATGATATATAAGCATACAAGTCTTTGACTCTCATTCCTTATGCCTGAACCATATTTTCCAACACATTTTTCTTGCCAAAATCATTTATTCCCACTTTTCCAGTGAAGTCACCAAATATCAAGGTACACGTGGATTTAATTTGGACTTTTCCATTAATTTTCTATATCTCTATATCTTCTGCAAAATAGAACTCATGAGCTCTTGATTATTTTCCTGATGATCTTTTTGCAAACACTTATGAGTAATGCAATGAGGGAGTACCAAATGTTCTATTAAATAATGTTTCTGGTTACTTATGGATACTTGATAAATGCAACACTGCCAACTCCTTTATTTACCTCTTCATGTGGAACATGTGAGCAATTATTCCATTTAACTGAAACTTCCTTCTGTCTCCCAGTTTCACTACAGTAACAAAATAATATGATTCAGGTATTCCATGAGTATGTTCACTAGTTTGTCATTGGACAAGACTACCACATTTCGAGTAACAAGAGCTATGTTAATATTTATAGATGGCCTAAGAACTATGGTTTTAGTACTTCTGTTTCCTCTTTCTCTACCTTGCTATCCTCACTGTACAAAGGAGTAGAAGAAAAGGTAGAAATAGATACAGAAACAGATATATACATGGACTTGAATATCAACATATGAGAGGCAGACCAGAATAGTGGATACATGGATGGCCTTTGAATCACAATGACCTGGGTTCATTTCCTGTCTTTAACAAGGTTTTATTTTATTTTTATTTTATTCAATCTGCTATACTTAAAAGCTATACTTTGAATTTTAAACAAACTATTCATTAAGACAAACCTCAGTCCAGGTGAGGTTCTTCAAGACCTCCCAGACATTCAAAGGCCATGGTTTTAAAATAACAGGGTACCTTTTATGATACTAAGCCACACAAGACATAGTTGCTGTCCTCTAAGAGCTTACCACCCCAAAAGGGAAATTATACATGACAGAAACAATTATCTACAATGAGAACAATATTTTTGTCACTTTTATAAAGTAAATGTGGTTCTTTTTATTCCCCTGAAAATCAACTCAAGTTCAGAGTCTTATCCAAACCAAATCCAGGTTCTGAAACCTTGGAGGTTTCCCTGTCACTGCTTTCATTAATATTTTGAAAAATGACCCTAGGACTACTTAATTAATTGCCCCTTCTTTCAGTTTTCCATCCCAGGTAGATTAATACCTACACAGCCCACAGATCAATGAGGGTTGGAATTTCCTACAGCTAGATTAGCACATCTGTAGTTTAAAGCCAGTTTGCATTAGAAGAAAACAGCCTATTCCCATGAGGAATATTTAGGGGATCAATTCATAAGGAAAGAAAACATGCTATTCTCAGCAAGGAGACAATACATGTTTTGTCTGTAGCCCTGATTAATAATGCACCAGAGCTTGGAGAATATGTTTAAAGGGCCACAGTCAATCTTTTAAGACCCACAGTTTGACCTGCATTAAAGCTGAGGAGGAATTGCCTACTAATTCTGAGGAGCTTTTTTGTCAAAGGCCTGTTCCAGAAGAAATTACAGCCAGCAAAAATGGGAAGCCTTTGTGCAAACAGGTAAAACACAAAAGCTTCAGGTTAGCCCACCTCCTGTGACTGATTTCACTAATGAATCCCTGGTTAAAACAATCAGCCCTCTTTCCAGAATGTCTCATCAGTCAGCAACTTAGCATCAGTAGTGCTCTAGAGGAAGGAATGCAGGAAGGAAGGGAGGGATAGAGGAAAGAAGGAAAGGAGGGAGGGAGAAAGGAAAGAGAAGGAAGGAATGAAGGGAGGAGGGATGGAAGGAGGAAGGAAAGAAGGAAAGAAGGGAAGGAGTAAAAAGAAAGGAAAGTAACAGAAGAGAAAGGAAGGGAAAGAAGAGAGAAGGGAAAATAGGGAATAATTCATTGGAAATATCAATAATACTGACTAACATATTTGGAAATCTAAAGTTTATTAAATACTTTCTCCTTTTAAAGATGAGGAATTGAAAGAAAATTAGGGAAGTTGTCATTTTTTCCCTGTCATATTTCTAGTAAGTGTCAGAAGCAGAATTTGAAACCAGATTTTCCTGACTCCACTACCCACATGTTGTACATGGCACTAGAATTAAGTAAATATATTTATAAGTTGCTTAGTCTATTGAGGTCAGTATATATACATATATATGTATATATACACATATGTTTGTGTATATATATATACGATACAAATATACATATGTATATATATACATATATGTGTGTGTGTGTGTGTGTGGATTCCTAAGAAGAACTTTCAAAAAGGCATAAAATTCTAAGCTTTATGTAGCCCTTGAAACAGTGTCTAAAGTTCTTAAAGATTTATCCTTCTGAACTCAGCTCAGAAAGACAGTATTTTATTTCAGAGCCCTCTGTTCTTCACCTGTGTATCACTACTCTGCCCCCATCTCTTCCAACACTTCTCCCCCTTCAGGTTCACTCAGTCACACTTCTTCATTATCGTTTTCTATTTACGATTTAATGCTGCCTCTCAATGACACACCTGGCCCAGAGCAGCCCAGCAAGCCCAGCATCAAATATCTCTTCTTCACACCAGACAGCCTGAAAGCATACCTCTTCATTGAAGTGTTCTACTTACCATGACCTCCTTCTTACTCCATGTCGTCTTATTTCATTATTTTTGTACTTGCAAAGTCTAGGAACTCAATATTATGAGCGAAGACATTTTTTAAAATTTCCTCTCATCTCAGTACAGTTTCCCTTATCGGTGTAATATAGACCCACTCCTACCTGCAATTATAATCATAGTTAAACTGATTCTAATTTTAGAAAAATCAACCTTGACGTTAGGCAGTGACCCCTGCCAATCTTTAAAAAATGGAATTTAGGCCCTTACTCTATGAGAGGGGAGATTGACTATCATAAGCTTTTTCTTTCTTTGTTGTTTGAGAGATCTGGCAATGTGATCTTGAAAAATGTAGAAATATATATTGAAAGCTAGAAGAGACCTTAGAGGTACAAGCCTCCCATTTTAGATATGAAGATCCTGGAACCTGGAAAGGAAACTTACTCAAGATCACAAAAGCAATTGTGGACATAGGATTCAAACCCAGGCCTGTTGACTCCAAATACAGGGTCCTTTCGATTCCAACACAGGAGATCAATAAAGAAAAATCTGAAAAAAAAAAAATTGGGGGCGGCTAGGTGGTGCAGTGAGTAGAGCGTCGGCCCTGGAGTCAGAAGGACCTGAGTTTGGATCCGGCCTCAGACACTTAACGCACACACAAACAAACACCTAGTCCTGTGACCTTGGGCAAGTTACTTAACCCCAATTGCCCTCCAAAAGGAAAAAAAAAAACAAGAAAAATCTATTAGACTATCGCATAGCCTTCTGGCACACAGGGTATTCAGAGAAACCAAAAGTCCCAAACCCCATTGACCCTGTTGGGTCACCATGTGAGTAGAAACAGGATATTCACAGGTTAATATAAAAATTTCTATCAAGCCAGAAAGGTTTTTATTTCCTTTTCAAAAATTTCTCTGGCAAAGGTTTCTCTTTACAATCTGTAGAGATGATGGGGTTAATGAGAATAGGTGTTAGTGGGCAGAAAAAATGTGGCAACTATACTCTGAGCTGGGTTTTGAATTTCTATTACACTTTCTATTACACTTTTCTCTTTTCCTTACCCCTAAACTTGATATTCTTATACACCTATCCTAATTTCCATGAGGAAAGTAGGACTTCTACATGAACGAAAGTCAGTCACCACCATTTCATATTCCTTAAGCATTCCCCTCATATCCTACATGCTGACAGAAGTTACAGCTGAAATAGCAGATTTGGTCCTTACCCTCAAAGACTTTATTATCCCCAAGGGGAGAAAAGATACGCACAAAAGCATTCAAGAAAACAAAACAAAAAAAGAGGAAATAAGAAATTATATATCATTGCTTATGTCCAAACTGACTCAAGCCAGTTTCTTCATTGGTTAAATAAAAAGATTGGATTATATTCCCTCTATATTCCCTTGCAAATCTAAATCATTATAGACAATGACAATATCTGCTGGGTAATATTAATATTATCCAGGTAAATCTGCTAGAGGTAGATTCTGCAGTATTGTTAACAATTAAATAACATCATCATAGACAGCACAGATAGTGCTTAGAGAGGTGTCTCTCTATGCTCAGAGAATGGCAAATCCACTGTTTGATTTCCAAAATATTTCAGATTGACTTGTAAAGAACAGCCATCTAATGTTCATAGTATCTGCATCATGGAATTTATCTTTAATCAAGTGCCTGGGGCCTCCTATTAATTTTTCTCCTAGACGTGGGAATACCTCAGTGTGGAGGAAATTCATGAACTTGCTAAAACTGAGATTGAAGTCCCCTTTCATATCAGAAGTCAGTTCTTATGTGAATTCTGGTGCCTCAGTCACCTACATCAAATGCTTCTACTGGCCCTAGAGACAAACAAGGCTAGCTATAGCCCTGGGCTGCCATTTCCCACTGAGAATAGAGGCAGACTTTCTTCCTAGGCCCTCAGGCTGTAATTGAATCCCTAAGGAAGACAAAGAGACACACTCGAAGATATAGGAAAGTAAAGGTATGCTCAGGGGGTGCAAAGAAAAGCCCCACACATCAAGACATAGGTTCCTAAGCAGTCCAAGATCATAACCTTCCTGGTAAATAATGGCTGCTAATGTGTCATCAATAGCTTTCTGAAGCCAAACCCCGAACTAAGGACCCTGGAAGTAACATCGATCCCCAAGGATAAGGTTATATAGAGGTGCAGCCTAAGCGAGCAAGATCTAAGCACTGATCCACCCCTCTTTCAACTTCACTGACCCACTTTAAGCACACTTCAGCTGTGAGGCTGCTGACAAAAACATACATATGGCCAAGTTCAGAAACAAAAGGCATGTCCTGCAGAGCACTACTTCTATCAAAGTTATTTTCATTAATGTCAGTAATATATTATAACCAAGCCCTATCCTACAGTCAAGCGTTTCTGGTGTAACATTTTTCCCCCAGTAATAGCCCATTTGTAACATTTTTAATGTTGTTCCTGTGGATCTACCTTCCCCCTGTGATGTCATTTCACTGTGTGTGTGTGTGTGTGTGTGTGTGTGTGTGTGTGTGTATTCATGAAACAATTACTTTAAGCTGAGTCTGCATAAAAGTGAGTTCCCTGCCTCAGGAGAGGGACTTGGGCTCTGCCAGCTGATCCTCTATCCTCAAAGTAAATTCTGCAATCAGGAATGTCAAATAAAATCATACAACCAAGACCAAAATTAGGTAACCTGGAGAAGAAAAAAATGGACATTGTGGGAGGCAAAAGGATGCAAAGGGAAGGCAGAGGGCACAGCAAAGGCAGGAAGCTAAAAGTAGAGGAATGTAAACACCAAGAATAAAGCAAAATGAAGTTTTACTTATGTCTAACAGGACAGTTTTCGATTAATCCCAGCAGCTTCTTGATTTATCCTTCATAATCTTGTCTTGATTACAGCAGTATGCATTAGGGATATGTTTTATCCTCTGTCAATAGTGTCAGGTGGCTAAATCCCCCTCAGAATAAGATGACATTTACCACAAATGTGAAAGACAAAAAGAATTTTATTAGATATGTAGGAAACAAGAGTAAAGGGAGAGAATGGCTGTATGGAGTACCTGGGAAGGAGAATGAACAATGAAACAGAAGGCTGAACTACTCAATTCCTATTTTGTTCCACTTTCTATTTCAAGAAGAAAGATCTAGAGATTGGACAAAAATTATTAATGCAGAGTTGAAATCCAAAATAAGGGAGGAGACAATAGAAGAATAGTTGAGCTTAATGACTTAAAATCATTATAATTATCATTACGGTCCGTTGTCTTGAGATTACTATCTTCCAGTGCACTTAAGGCTATTTTGGATCTGATTACTGAAGTTCTGTTGGGAATCTTTGGGAAAACGATTCAAACTAGAAAACTATGGAATTGGAGATGGGCAGCAACTACCCCAACTCTTTAAAACAGAAAGGTTGTGGATATTTCAGCAAGCCTGAAATTGATCCATGATAAAATTCTAGCAGGGGGGAAAGTTAAGGAGTGGCTTATACATGGTTAGAAAAAGAAAAAGTGAGAATAAGCATTTCCAGACTAACCTATTTTTTTCTATTTTTCCACAGCATTAATAGACATAGATTAGAGAAATGTCTCAGCTATGATGTGCCTTGACTTCTGCAGGACGTTTTTAAGAGTCTCTTAATATCCATTTGGTCATAAAGAAGAATTGTAGACTGAATAATAATACTGTTATGTTCATTCAAACCTTTTTAAATAACAGGATCTGAGATAAATAAAGTCAAAGTTACAGAGCTGGAAAACACCTCAGAGGTCATCTAGTCCAACCCACTCATTTTGTTGTTGTTAAGTTATCTTTCAGTCATATCTAACTCTCCATGATTCCATCTGGGGATATCTTGGCAGAGAAGCTGTAATGGTATGCTATTTCTTTAGCAGATGAGGAAACTAAGGCAAGCAGAGTTAAGTGACTTGCCCAGAATCACCTAACTGGTAAGTGTCTGGGGCCATATTTGAACTCAGGAAGATCAGTTTTCCTGATTCTAAGCTCAGTGCATTCTCCACTATGTGACATAGCTGCCCACTCATTTTACAGATGAGGAAATTGAGGCCAAGCTAGGTTCAATGACTTGACCAAGGTTTCATAGGTCATAAATTTAGAGCCATACTTTGAACTTGGGTCCTGTAGTTCATCAGTTTTTCCATTCAACTATTCTCAGATCTAGAGAGGAAAAAGTAATGGTAATTATGGCTTTTCACAGTGTCTTAGCACATAATAGGTACTTAATAAATATATATTGACTTGACTGACTTATCATAGATGTCATAGACAGGATTTGTTACTTTCATAGGATTTAGATTAAATGGTTTCTGAGTTCTTTTCTAATTCTGTCTTTCATTTTGCACATGAGGAAATTGAGACAAATGGAGATTGATCAAAGTTATCCAACTATTACATGACAGTGGTAAGATTTGAATCTATGTTCTCTGTTTAAAAAAAAAAGGTTTTGTTTCTTGAAAAAAGTTAAGGGTCATGAAAATGTGCATTTCTATATCCTGGTTCTAAAATGAGTGTTATCAATGAAGCTTGCAACTGAGCTTTAGACCTATGATATCCATTACTTTATTAGATATTTAAAACACCTTAAAGTTAAAATATATAAAACTGAGCTCTTAATTTTCCCCTATATCCTTCCCTCTTCCAAACTTTCTTATTTCTATTGAATGTACCACCATCTTTCCAATATTTCATGTTTGTAATTATAGCATTATCCCTCTTCCTCATCCCACACATATAGTGTCATTTCTATATACAGATATATATACAGATATAGTGTCATTTCTATATTTATAATATCTGTAGTTGTGTGTCCCTGAGCAAGTCACTTAACCCTGTTTGCTTCAGTTTCCTCATCTATAAAATAAGCTGGAGAAGGAAATGGCAAACCACTTCATTATCTTTACTAAGAAAATCCCAAATGGGGTCATGAAGTGTGGGACCTGACTAAAGAACAACCAAATAAGAATAAATAATATCTATGTTATTTATAATAATTCCTTCTCTCTACTTACACAGCTCTTAGTCCAGGTTCTTATCAACTCTTGCCTAAAGTATTGCAACTGCCTCCTAATCAAGTCTGTCTCACCACACATTAGACCAACATAATTTTGCTTAAGGGCAGATCTGACCATATGACTCTCCCATACAACCAATTCCAATGGGTTCCTACTACCTTTAGAATAAAATATAAATCCTTCTATTTAATGTTTAAAACCCTACACAACCTGACATTAGACATTATGCTCCCTACTTCACTCAGCAATCCAGCCAAACTGACCTTCCTTTTATTCCTCAGGTACAAAATTCCATCTCTAGTCACCCTGCCTTTGCAATGTCCATCACACATACTGGAGGAGAAAGTGAGGCTGGTGATTTTATATAGTCCTCCCTCACTCAGATTCAATTCAATTCCCAGTCATATTATTATCTTCCTGATGTCATGGTCCTCTTCCAGAACAAAGAACAGACCACAACACAACTCACATATTTGGAATAAATTTTCTCCTTACTTCTTTCTTATAAAGTTCCCTTCTTTCAAGATGTAGCTCAGACACCATCTTTCCATGAAGTCTTCATGCCAAATCACATTATATTTAATTAATTCATGTTTATGTGTGTATAATATCTATATTATTTGTATTTATTGACTTTTTATTTCTATCATGTATATTACATATTATATTCATTTGTTTTTCCCCCCATTAGAATTGAAGCTCTTTGCAAGTAGGCACTATTTCATTCTTTGTCCCTGTATTGCCAGTAACTAGCATAGTGCTTACTTACTTACCTACCATCCAGAGGTACATAATAAATATCTATTGATTGATTAAAAGCACCATACATATTCCAAAGCAGAATCTGCCTTACCTTCCTCCTTCCTTGTCAATCTTCAATATTTGTTTAAGATAGGTGTGCTAGTAGAAAAGTTCTATGGATGGTCCATTTAGCTAGCTATGTATCATTGCTTGGACATCAAGTGTTCTTCATCCACTTTGTTTTATCATGTGGATAATTGAGCCAAACTTGTAGAAAAATTACATATTTCATTTTAGAGGCTCTGTGATTCTCCAGGGCTTGATGGAATACACATGATATTATTCAAAACAGAAACATCTGGAGGACGTCGCCATCTTTGATTTATAGAGAAAATTTTCCTCCATTTGAACAACATTCACAATATTGGAACATACCTTTGGTGAAAATACATCTCCTTGTTTTAAGTCTTACTTCATAGTGATAATGGTAGTGGTAGAAGAAAGTCACCTCTGTTGCCTCTTTTAGGAACTATTACATGCTCTTAACATATGTTCTCAAGATTTACATATGGGTAACACTTTGTTGGAGGAAAGAATTTACAGTGATATTTTGTATTATTGACTCAAATGAATCAAATTTTGTATCATTAAATAATTTTTGTTAAAAACCTGCCAACAAGTTCAATGGGATCTTGTGTTCTCTTTAACTTTCAGTTGATTGTGTAACCATGAAGTGTGATATATTGTAATGTGTGTGTGCTTGTGCATGAAAAGTCTACCTGTTCTCTTCTCATACTTTCATTAAAGATATACTTGATGCATGGGGGGATTGTTCCCAGAAAACTTTTGAAGATATGGGAAAATAGCACATGGGTCAATAGTTTATTTTCTCAGCGGGTTTTTGTCAGTAATAATGTCCTACTCTTCCATATACCTTAAGAATAGTTCTCTCATTGTCCTCAAAAATTGTACAACTCCTCTGTGTAGCTCAGCTGATAATTCCCTTATTTAGCTTTGTTTTTTTTTAGCTGAAATTTCTGCTTTTTCATGTAGTACCTCAGTTACCTAAATGTTAAGAGGACTAATGTGGTGGCTCCACTGTCATTGATGGAGAGAATAGTTTACTCCATACAGGGTGTCCCTAAAGACATTCTGTAGTAATCTTGACAAATCTTTTCCATTTTTCATCTGTTTGTTATCCTCCTTCCAGTTTCATCCTTAAGTGCCCCAGGATGCTCTGGCTTAATATTAAATATAATGATAATAATAACACAAGATATCAAAATTTATGAGATGCAGTGAAAGCATTTCTTAGAGGCAAATTTATTTCCCTGAATGCTTATATTAACAAAAGATAAAAAGAGAAGATTAATGATCTGAGCTTGAAGTTTAAAATGTTACAAAATCAACAAATTACTATCCTAAAAATGAGTGCAAAAAAGAGATCACTAAGATCAAAGGAAAAAATGAAGGATTTTGAAAGTTTAAAAAGAAGCAAATTATTAAGCCAAAGAACTGTTTTTTTAAAGACCCATAAAAGTGATAAACTATTTGGTAATTAAACCAAAAAGGAGGAGGAAAATGAAATCATCAAAATAAAAAGTGAGATGGCAGAACAGTGAATATTCAATATAGATATGTAATCTCATGAATTTGGATTTTTCCCTGCAAAGATACAGATCAAAATCTGTCCATCTGGACAACTCTATAGGTCTTCCCATCAGCTTCTTTGGGAGTTTACCCAGCAAGCTCCTTCCTCACTTTCTATTGACATTGAAAGAATACCAGTAGATCATACAAGCTGTCCCCATCCATTATACCTCATATGATCAGCTCATCTTTTTTAATCACCAATTTCTCTCATGAAATCTTTACTCTTGTCCTTTGTTTATCTGAAACCTAGTCATACTGGGGAATGTCTTGACTTGTGCATAAATTGGATTTAAGTAAAGCAGAGTTGTACGAAGTCGTCAGCTCCCCTCTCTCTTCCAGAATCATCATAGTCCCGTGGCAAGATAAAAATCAAGATAACTGGTGATGGTCCAGGATGCAGTGAATGATGTTGGCATCTTTTATATCAGTCCAATCTCTAAGTGTCCCACAGCACCTGCTTTAGCCACCTTCATGGCCTTTGAAACAATTGTACTCCTCTACCCATTCCACCTAACTCACTGAAAGGTTTGGGGCCTATTGGCAACCTTCAACCTAATTTAGCCTATCTTGAAGCCATACTATAATACCAATAAAATATAGAAAATTGTTTCAGGGAGAAGTTTGGGTTCATTAAAGGAACTTTGCAATGATTTAAAGGCAATTCTAGCAGTCAATACTACACTCTGCCTCCTTTTTGATTCAAGAGCTAACATCCATGCATTTGTAGCATCTGTCCAAGATATATGGGCAAAACTGAAAGATGAGTTCTATAGGAAGCCTCAGGGTTATGACATTATTATAAATTATATTAAGAATAAAATCATATCTATATGATTATATCAATAAGTTCAAGAAAGCCTTTGATTAAATATACCTACATTTTTTAACTTTAGAAAGTATCAGAATTTTTTTCTTAGAAAAATAACATTATTTGAACCTAACAGCCATCATTATATGTAAGGAAGAAAACTTGGTACCCTTACAACTAAGAACTAGGAACTTACAAGGAATTATTTTAGGGGATGGAGAGGGGTTGTTGGAGGAGGCAGATACAGAAACACTTGTGATCACCTTTTTCTGGAAGATGAAGGAAAATCTCAGTATTAATTTCCACTGTGTGGAGGATGTGCTTGAGATCCAGAATTGGCTTTATTTCACAAAGGGTTACATAGATGCCTAAGGTTCAAAAGGTGCTACTACTTTTATTATTCATCTAGATTTGTGATTTCATCAGTGTAGGGAACTCTCAGTGTGGAAACTCCCTCCACTGATGTAGATAGGTCAGTCACCTGTAGTTTATAGATGTTTATCTGGTTTATCTTATAGATGTTTATCTGGTACACTGGGACATTAAGAGACTTGATCTTGATCACAGAGCTACTATATATCACTTGAACCCATGTTCAAGGCACTGAGACTGGCTACTGTACAGAATGATACTGCTAAGAGAAAAAAAAGAGCTCATTAAGAGGTTTTTTTTTTTGTTTATTTTGGTTTTGGTTTTATTTTTGGTTTTGTTTGGAGTCAGGGTTAAGTGACTTGCCTAAGGTCAAAGAGCTAATTAGTATTTGAGGCCAGATTTGAACTCAGGTTCATTAAGTTTTAAAGAGAGAGAGAGAATCATTTTAGAAGGAGAACACTATAGAGAGAGATAAATGAACAAGCCAGGATAATGGGGAAAGTGGGGGGAAAGCCAACTACTAGGATCTCTCCTTGCACATTCAAAAAGTCTGCAATTAGCTAGTTTGGTGGGTTAAATATTCACCTCAGATATAGGAACTGGGAAGGGGCATTTTCTGGGAAATTATAAAGCATATTTACCAAATATAATGGATAAACTCCATCTTTATATCTGTAGTACATAATAAAATGTGTGCTTGACTAACAGGTATTTTAACTTTAAGTGCTTTTTGTAGTGTATTAGCAGCCTATTTTCTGACACTAGTTATTACTTATTTCTACAGCCTTTATTATGGAAGCAGTTAAAGAGTAACTTCCTCCTTTAAAAAGGTTGATTTGTTTAGCTCTGGGAAGAAATTTATCTTGAAGGATTCAGGAGAGCTTTGCTTGAAGAGTCATGACCTAAAGGCAAACAGCCATTCCCTGAGCATTCTCCTAACTCTAGGTTTGCTTTACTTGTGGCTCTATAATGACATGGGTAATTGATCAGATTTCTCCTCTGTCAGTTTCCAAGTCCTACCTCCATACACACACACACACACACACACACATATGTATGTGTGTATATGTATGTATGTATGTATGTATATGCTTTTTTAAAATTTTGCTCAGTCCAAATGAAAGGCTGGTCTACTTGTATGATGAAGTTGGTGGGGTAGGAGGAAGCCAGTAAAACTAACACCAAATATGGTTTTGACACATAAGTTCAAGTCAAAAATTCTACATTCTGTACATGCTAAAATTGTTTAATTGTTTTGTGGCTACTAAAGTACTTACCTTGTAAGGATATTCATTATCTGGACACACACACAAAAAAAGACTTCAGTTCCTTAGTGAAGAAAAATTCATCCTGTGTGCCTTTTCTTTTCTTTTTTTTTCTTTCCTTTTGGAAGAAAAAAAACAAATATGGTGCTTATTGAACTTTCTTACAATATTCCAGCCTTTTTCTTATTCTTCTTTGAAAAAAAGCAGGTCTAAATGCAAATTAACATTACTGTTTAAATATCACAGACCATTTTCTCTGAGCCCAGTTACAATAACTAGTAATTATAAAAATTGCTTGCCTTGGGCTTCTGGCTAAGCCAGTGCTAAACTTGTCCTTTTATTAGATCTGTCAGACTGAGTTAATTATCTTTATGATAATAGATGTGCCTTACCTCAAACAAAACAAATACGCTTATAATTAGCTTTTTAGTTAGAATTTTAATTTATTTATAAAGACTGTTTGTTTTGTTACTTTTTTTTAAACAAAGGCAAGGGGATTGGAGAGTTCATTTTTAACAGGTTACTAGTCTACTTAGAACTTTTTAAAGGGGAAAATAAATTCATTACATTAAACTGCTAGTTCTAGTGGTTAAAACATGATACCTGGTCAGTTTGAAATCAATAATCTTCATGAGTGGATGGTAAGACATGAAGGAAGGGACAAGGGCTTTATTTTTTTTCCAGAAATAAAAGGTGCTTGTGCTCTATTTTCACAACATAACAGTTTTATGGAAGCTATTAGTAGACATGAAGAAGGATAATTTCCAACAATAGAAAGGTGATGATCTCATTGTACTCTGCTCTGGCCAGACAATATCTGGAATACTATGGTTGGTTCTAGGCATCATATTTTAGGAAGCTAGAGAGTGTCCAGAAGAGCAAATAGAATAGGGAAAACCCTTCAGATTATGCCATCCCGTTAACTTCCCTCTGATTTCCCATTCCATGATGATAATGGATGGTTTCACCTTTCAGACTATTGTAAGCAGAACTTCCAATACTGAAATTTATTTTTAGCATAGAAAGAAAGCCAATTGAGAAACAGGGGCAGCAATGTTGCAGCTAGAGCCAGTAGACCTGAGAACTGCAACAGTTTCTCTCCCATTTTGGTTGACTTCAGGCAGTAGACAAAAGCAGGGAGGATTTCTGTTTTGGTGTTTCGTATATTGGTCTGTTCTCCTATTGTCACAGAACTGTTGATAGAAAGCCCCATGAGACCTGTTTTTGGTAGAACAGTGTGGCCATGGAGGGATCTGTGGTTTCTAAGAAGTTTTGCTTCAGACTCTGTGATCTCTTGTATTAGGGAGGAAGTATTTCCCTCCTCACCTTATTCCTCTTATTCATTGAGACAGTCTTGTATGGCAAGTCATACTGTAAATTATCTGAGTTCTTTGGCATGGAGAATATGTCTTGGCTAAGACACCAGGGAGCACATAGTTTACAGAAATTAGAGAAAGAATCTGAGGAGTCACAGACTCAACTACACTCCAGCATCCCAAAGGATCTGCAGGTACCTGGGATACCACAGTTGGCAGATAGATATCCTCTCTGAACATTCCCAGTGGAACTTCCAGCCATGTACAAAACTTCTCTACAACCACCCCAGCTCAAAACTTGAGCTTTGCTAAAATCCATGTTTATTTAATGCAGCTAAAGGGCAGCTAGGCCATACGCTATATAGAGTTCCAGGCCTAGAGTCAAGAAAGCTGATCTTCCTGAGTTCAGATCTGATCTTAGACACCTACTAGTTGTGTGACCCTTGGGCAAGTCACTGTTTGCCTCAGTTTCCTCATCTGTAAAATGAGCTAGAGAAGGAAATGCAATCCACTTTTGAATCTTTGGCAAGAAAATCACAAATTGGGTCATGAAGAGGCACATGTATCCTTTCACTCAGGTTTAATGGTCCCAGTATTTTATGATTCTTTCCTCTCTTTCAACACACATATCTAATCATTTATTGTATCTTACTTTTTTAAAGTCCTTCTTAAGGTCCTCTATGGCCTGCAACCCACTCATGTTTTCCCCTGGGGCTTTTGGAGCAGGACTTCTGACCTCACAGTCCTTTTCCCGCTCTATGCCCCCAAAATAGGAGTCTAGGGTTGCATTTTTCTGTTTCCTTTGCCTTGGCATGTTGCCACTTAATTGCTTGACTTTTGGGCTTGTTGCCACACTATGGCTTTAAGGCCAGATAGAGGAATTTTCGTCCCGAACGTGTGGGGGGCAACTTCCGTTTCTGGCAAGCTGTAAACCCACCCACAACTTCCACCCTAGATCACAATCCAGATCCAGGGAGGTTAAAGCAAGAGCGATTACCCCCCAAGACTGATCGCTGGATCTCCCCACGATTTGTAGGCTGGGAGCCGGAAATGCCTCTGAAAACTACACAGTGGCGTGTCTCCTCAGCAGCTTCTAGCCCCCAGGGGAGGGAGCTGACGCATTCCCCAAATACAGGTCCCAAAGTCCATAGGACACTAACCTCTTACTTTGTCCTAGGCAAGTCTATGTTGATAATTCTGGCGTCTCCACAGTTCCTGATGTTCTGGGGTTCCTCCAGCCGGCTGCTGGCCCTGCCGCCCTGGGGCTAAAACCTCGGCTCACGTGGACCTGGGCTCGGGTCGGCTCCTGCGCTCTGCGCGCTGCCGGCTCCCAGACCACTGCGCTGGTCCTTCCTGCAGGGTGCTGGGCTGTCCTCAGCGGGAGGTTAGCTTCTCTGTGTCGTTCTGTGGGTGCTGGGGCTCCAGAAGTTTTTCAGAGTCCTTTTTTACATAGTTTGTGGAGAATCTGGGGGCAGAGAGGCTTGGACTAGCTGTTTCTACTCCGCCATCTTGGCTCCGCCCCCCCTGTATCTTACTTTTTAATCTAATGTGTAACATTTAAGGAACCTTTGATAAGACCATAGGGCCTGGAGCACTACACCTACTCCCTTGGTCATTAAGGGGCTGCTCTAATCTGGATTCACAGATGTATCCTGAACCCAATTCAGACTGGATTTGGAGCTTAACTTCAACAAGATGTGGTCTTATCTGTCTTTTTTTCAAACTCTTTGGCTCATTAACTATCTATTCTAGTTCCCAGAGGATAAATTATTTAAAGCTGAGACAGTACCTCCTGTCCAAGATGTCCCAAAATGGAGAGTAGGAAAGTAGGAAAGTACAATATAAATCAACTGTAGAACAGGCATTTATTTCCTATGCAGAAAAGAAATACTAAAACAAAGAAGACTCACAGGAATGACAAAGCATCATTTAATTTTTTTTTTCTAAATAGATATTGTTATATTTCACCTCAGTTCTTGCACTGTCCAAGCAACTCCCATTCAGTATCCTCTTGCAAAGCTGCAAAGACCAATGCAATTGAAATAAGGGAAACAGCTAACTGAGGGAAAAAAATCTGAGCAGCAAATTTCTTTGATAAATATCTCATATCCAAGAAATATAGGAAATTGATTTAAATTTTCAAAACAATAGTTATTCTTCAATAGATAAGTAAACAAAGGATATGAATAATCAGTTTTCAAAAGAATATATCCAAACAATCAATAAACAAATGGGAAAAAAAATGACCCACAATAGGGAAATGCAAATTAAAGCAGCTCTAGGTTCCTACCAGATTGGCAAAGAAGAAAAAAAAAGACAGTTCTTTTTGTTTTTTTTTTATAATTACAGCTGACATTTATTAGATCTTTCTTTACATGACAACACTGTGAGGCAAATGCTACAACTATTACTTATCCATTTTTTTTTTTGAGTTCAGGGTTTTTTTTTATTAATTTATTTTAGTTTCAGTTAACAAGATTCAATTCCATAGTTCTTTGATTTTCAAATTTCCTTTACCTTCCTCCTCCCACCCACCACAACAGCATATAGTTCAGTATAAGATCTGCAAATACATTCATATTAGACATTAGTCCAATTACAAAGGCGTATTTTACTAGGTGGGATGAAAAATGGTAAAGAAGAAATAAAACCAAACAATGAGAAGAAAAAGATCAATTAGTTTGCTTCCATCAGGATTCAAGCTCAGTTCTTTCTAGTTATATCTCTGGATGTCACATTTCTCTCCTTCATGAGCCTTTCGGGATTGACTTATATCACTGCATTGCTGAAAAGAGTCCAGTCTGTCATAGTTGGTCATCATACATATGTTGTGTCTGTGATTGTATACAAATTTCTCCTGATTCTACTCTAAAAAAGACAATTCTTAAATGGCCTACAGGAATATAGGCAGATTAATATATTGGTAATGAAGCTGTAAATTAGTGCATACATTCTAGATAGCCACCTGAAAGTACACCAAAAGATCACTCAGTTACATATCCTTTGATCTAGTAATATAATAACTATATCTAAAGAGATCAAAGAAAGAGGAAAAAGTTCCATATTTACAAAAACATTTCTAGTAGTTCTTCCTTTGTAATAGCGAAGAAGTAGAAACTAAGTGAGTGTCCATCAAATCGGGGAATGACTAAAGAAATTATGGTATGTGTTACATATAATGTTACATATAATAAAATTCTGTTAAACCATAGGAAATGATGAAAGGAGTGGTTACATTCTAGATGTTGTTTGTTCTTTGTTTTGAAGAAGACCAATGATATCACAGTATAATGTCTTAACTCATACATGAATTGGATTGAAGTGAGGCAGAGTTGCACAGTTGTGAGCCTCATTTTCTCTTCAAGAGTCATGGAAGTCCAGTGGCAAGACAAAAGTCAAGATGAGTGGTGATGACCTGGAATTCAGTGGATGACCTTGGCATCTTTGCTGTCTGTCCAAGCACTAAATGTTCCTCAGTGCCTGTTTCAGCTATCTTCATTGGCCATGAGAACAAATTATTCTCATTCACCCATTCTTCTGGGGGAGGTTTTCACATACTCCAAAGAAATAGAGATTTGAGGCTGGTCAGGTATCCTGATTTAGCCTGTCTGCTGAGATGGTTTTATTCAGGTGTGGCTACTGCATATGCTACAGCTTTGTATATTCATTCTGGAAAAGACTGGTATAAGTTGATGCAAAGAGAGATGAGTAGAATAAGGAGACCAATTTATACAATAACAACAACATTGTAGTGGCAAATAACTTGCAAGACTTAAGAACTCTGGGGCGGCTAGGTGGCGCAGTGAGTAGAGCGTCGGCCCTGGAGTCAGAAGGTCCTGAGTTCGGATCTGGCCTCAGACACTTAATGCACACACAAACAAAAACTTAGCCGTGTGACCTCGGGCAAGTTACTTAACCCCAATTGCCCTCAAAAAAAAAAAAAAAAAAAGACTTAAGAACTCTGATCAATGCGATGACCAGCCATAATTCCAGAGAACTGATGATATTCCCTACCTCTGTACAGACATAATGGACCCAAGATGAAGAATGAGGAATACATTTTGGGGGTATGGACAATGTAGAATGTATTTCATTTATGTAATTTTATTACAAGAATGTTTTCTCTTTTTTTTTCCAGTTGAAAGCAGAAGAATGGAGATAGGGCTACCCCCTAAAGGAGGAAGAGAAGGAAAACTAGAATGAATCATAGGCAAGTAGGGCACCTTTGATTATTATATATTGAATTGATTAAAAATAAATGAAAAGTAAGCTGAAACATAATGAAATGAACAAACAAATAGAAAAGTACAGTCTTGGGATAATCCTCCTGTTTTTAGTCATCTTCTCCAACAGCTCTGGGGGCATTCTCTCCTTGCCCCTGGTAAACTCAACTAAAAGGGCCTTTGATCTCTCAAACTCACCAGGTCACCTCCAAGTTTGGAGCCATCTCGAGATAGAGATTTATTCACATACGATCACATAAGAACAAACACAAGGCCATCATCCTGAAATCCAGGCTCATGCTTGCCTAGGCAGGCTTTAAATGCCTTCTGCGAATGACCAAATGTTGGCTAGGGTGGGTGACATGGCAAGCCCCTCCATCCCATTCCTTCATAGGAAGCAATAGGAAGTAATAAAGTTGGGATCTGAAGCTGGAGAAGATAACCTTGAGAATAGTCGCTGGCACTCTGCTCAGGGGGATTACAGGCAGCCCAAAGAAGCAAGATACATGTGGTCAGCCAGAAGGAGGAAGAAGCCCACAAACACTGCCATCCTGTTCCACTGGCCTACTTGCAGTTCCTTAAACATGGCATTGCATCTCCTGTCCCCATGGCTTTTCATGGATTGTCCCATGCCTGGAACATTGCTACTTTACTTCTCAGTCTCTCTGTCTTTCTTCAGGTTTCATCTCAAATTCCACATTGTGACAGAGGCCTTTCCTCATCCCTCCCATTCCTAATACCTTCCCCTCTCAGATCATGTATTGAATTTATGTAGTTCTTTACATGTTGCCTCTCCCATTAGAATATATACTCCCTAAGGACAGGGACAGTTGGGTTATTGTTGTTTTCCATTTCTTTAAATCCTTATTTATTAGCACAGTGCTAGGCACATAGTAAACACTTAACTGGGTTCACATCTTCCCTCAGATACTCATGAGCTGTGTGACTCTGGGCAGGTCACTTAACCCAATATGTCTAAGTTTTCACATCTGTAAAATGAGCTGGAGAAGGAAATGGTAAAACACTCCAGTATCTTTGCCAAGAAACCCCAAATGGGGCCAAGAAGTGTCATACACACCTGAAATGACTAACGAACAACACCAATAAACCAGGGAATCATTGCTCCTGTGGGTGGGTGATATCTGTGCAGACAAGTCTACCCACAAGTTCTCAAGGGGATTTTGTTTTTCCCAGTATGATTCAGGGTGATGACAACAGCGCCAAAGTTTCCATTTTCCCTCTCTCCTCGCCTTCCTTGCTATCCCATCAGGGATGCTCAGTATTCTGAGGATCAACTTCATGTTTTCCTTACTCCCTCATCTGTTCAAAGCACCACTGGAATGATTGTAGTCAGGCACGTGAAGGTATGGGGCACAAGAGATGCTGAGGTCCATCCTTTAGCTGTCAGCTCTTTAAATCCTCTGGTCACAGGTCCATGGATCTAGAACTATCTAGTATAGCCCTACCCCCTCATTTTACTAAGGTCTAAGACCTAGGGATTACAAGTTGACAAGTAGCTGAACAGGGATTGCTGTGTCTGCCCCCCACCCCCCACCCCCGCCGCCCCGCCCAAATCATGGAAAAAATAAAAACCAAAGTCTGTCTTCCTGTCCCCATTTCTTCTCACCAGGCTGTTTTGCCTCCAATTCTGGGACTGTCCTGAGACTCATGATTGAAATCCAGTGACTCAGCTCAATTAAATCTGTTCTAATGAGAGTTTATTGCCTGTAGTTTGCTTTGCACCAGAGTCGATTGCACATCTTTGCTCCAAGTACAATTGAGGCCAGCAAGTCCAAATTGTTGGGCCAGAATCTCATTTCTCTTCATTCCCCACGGATCTCTTCACAGCATGGACATCTTTTTGAAGTTAATGGAAGTTCTACACCAGAATGATGTCTGAGGTCTTCAGGGAGAAGTGAGAACTGGGCCTATCATCATTTACCAAAGTGTAAGTTATTTTTCACTATCGTCAAAGTGCTGGAAGAACCAAGGAGCTGAGACACAAACACTCAGTAGCACTAAGAATAACATAGGTAGAAGCATGTTTCTTAATGAGCCTTAAAACTAGGAATGACAGTACTAGTGGGGACTGTATGCAGATGAAAATCCACCAATGGGTGGAGGGTGAAGAGAGGAGTGTGTGTTCCAAGGCCCAATATCTGGCCATTGCCTTTAGAATGACTGGGAATTTTGTCAATGTTTACTAATGTTTTGATAAACAAAATCAGTTTCCATAACATTTTTTCAAAATGTTTTTTTCTGCAAAATCAAATCGTGTGTTTATTAAAGGTACATACTAATGATAAAGAGATTGATAGAAAGACAAAGCACTTATAAAGGCTTCCTATGTGCAGGCAATGTGCTAAACACTAGAGGTATACAAATACAAGCAAACATAATAGTCCTTGTCCTCAAGAAGCTTATATTCTAATAGGAGAAGATGATACACAAAGAAAAGCTAGAAAATGGGGAATCAAGGAAGAAGAATGGTAAGGAGGCTACAAGAAATTATATGGAGGCCTGGGTCCCACAATATAAAATAAAAAGCTCACCTATCAGGAGAGATAGGAATTGGAATCCAAGTGTCTTATAGAGTGTAGATGGTCTGAAAACAGGTCCATGTTAAAGAGGTTATGGATAACGCATCCATAATATGCACAAATCTATAAGTGTGCATATATGTGTGGGTGTGTATACACAATAAGTAGCTCTCTAAAGGGAGACAACATGTAAATAACTCTCATTAGAATGTATATATACAATATATATGTCTATATATTACAGATATATGTCTATATGTGTGCATATGCATATGGCATGTTCTATATTATGTGTTATATACATATATTACGTATGTGTCTATATGTATAACATCTATCCTCTAGTCTCATTCTGTGCTTCATTATTAGAATATATGCTGTTTTTAATCTGAAGGTGTTATTGAGATCTTTGTAGAATTTCTTTACCTATGCATTCTGTACAATAGGTGTTATAATACATGCTAGGATTATCCTTGAGGTGTTTTGCTTTGTTTCTCAAGTATTTCTGAGTGCTGTTCTACAGGCTTACCAAGTGTTCTATGATGTGATATTTCTTGTTGCCTTTGGATGAACTATAAAACAACCTCTGGGAAGATGGCAGAATGAGAAATAACCCAAGTTATGCCCAGCTTCCCATTTGCCAGTCCAAATAAACTAGAAAAATTCCCCCAAATGGAATAAATATAAAGTGATAGGAATAGGAAAATTGAAAAAGCCTACCACAATGTGATTCTTATTTTTTAAAAAAGAACTAAGACCAGCTCTTTAGCCCATACCTCCTGGCCCCTTCCCTCCACCATCTAGTATGTAGTCCTGAGAGGTCCCTTGTGCTTTGTGATAGCTACGGTTTTAAGTGATGACTTTCAGAATTGATCCTTGCTTAGTGTTTCCTTCATACCTATACACTCCCCATCTCAGGTGGAAGAAAAGAAGGCCCTTGTAAAGGAATACTGCAACCTATGAAAATCATTGGAGAAGAAGAGTTACCCAGAAAAGTGGCAATGGTAACAACTAATTTTTATTGTATAGGAGGAAACATGAAGCCTTGAAAAGGGTAGGGAAAGGGTAGAGATGAGAGCCAATTACAAAGCCTGTCCCGAGTTTCCATTTAGCCAGGTCTTCTGGGTCCTTCCCCAAATCCCTTCTCAACCAGTGCTCCAGGATCAATTACGGGACAAAAGAAAGTCTGTGGCAGAGTGTGGCAGAGCCCAAAAAAGTAAGACTGAGAAAGCCTAATTGCAGCTGCCTCTTGAAGTTTTCCTTGACTCCTAAAGTCATAAATCTCATCAAACTCTGTGATCTGAAAGATCAAAGAATAGTCAGCAAGGGTTGTGAAAGTGGTACAAAAGGACTAGTCCTTCAGAAAGGAAAGGATTGATAGTGAGAATCATGTTTACAACAAGCAAAGTATTAATGACTAACATTTATATAGCACTTTAAGGTTTGTGAAATTCCTCATGTAGATGACTTTTTTTTATCCTTATACCTACCCTATGAGGCAGGTGCTATGATTATTCATATTTTACAAATGAAGAAACTAAGGCTGAGAGAGATAATGGCATGCAGGATCACAGATAAGTGTGTCTGAGACTGGATTCCCACTTAAGACTTCTGACTCCATGTGTAACAACCTATGCAACTTAGTTGCCATAGAGACAGATGAATCAACAGTGATAAAGAGAGGTAAAAACTGAGAAATCATCAAATATTTATCCCCAAAAGAGCCAACTCAATGAATAATTATTTTGTTAAAAAGAGAAATTGAGTCAAAATCTATGGTAGAATTACAATGAATTTTACAAAGTCCCTCAAAACAACAATGTAAGGACTCTAAGAACTTCCAGAATGACTGAAAAGAACAGGAAAGAAATTAAATTAAAATATCAAAGAAATAAGGATTGACATCAGGCTTCTTAAGGAAGAAATGAATAATAATGGATAGCATTTATTCAGCAATATGTGGAAGCCAGTTTTAAGTTCTTTACAATTATTATCTAATTTGATCCTCACCACAGCCCTGAGAGATAGGTATTGTTTTTAGCCCTGTTTCACATATGAGGAAACTGAAACAAAAGAGAGGTTAAGTGACTTAGCCATGATCCCACAGTAAGTATATAAGGATAAAATTCAGAGCGTCCTGACTCAAGACCCAGCACTCTATCCACTTTGCCACCAAGCTGAGTCTAACAAAGCAATTAAGAATTTAGAAAAGAAACACATTAAAAAACAGGAAATTCTCTGAAAGGAGGTCAGAACTAAAGTGAAAAACAAAAAGATAGAATGGAAATTAATTGAATGAATTCAAAATAAACAAAACACAAACATGAAAGAACACAGAAGAAATAAAATTGAATATTATTCAGAGGGCAGTGGAAAAAACGCATGGTATGTATGAGCAGACTGTACTCTGTGTGTGTATACACACACACACACACACACACACACACACACACACACACACACACATATATATATATAAAGAGAGAGAGAGAGAGAGAACGAAGAACTCTGGGGCAGAATGAAGGATGCATCAACATAGTTTATTAGGGAATAAGGTGGATTGATCACCTGGGTTATTATTGGATAGTCCTAATGCTCTACTGGTATCTTTGTAATGTCAGGAGAAGAGAAGGAAATCACCAAGAACATTTGTTAAGCTACTTGTAGTAAACTTAATGGAATGGTAAAAATCCTTCCCTTCTTCCTAACTTCCCTATTATTGTCAGGGACAACAATCCTCTTAGTCACCCAGGCTTACAACCTAGGTATCATCCTTGACTTGCTTTTCTTCCCAACCCCCGTATCGAATATGTTGCCATCTTCTGGCTGTTCTACCATCATAACATTTCTTATATATGTCCCCTTCTCTCCTCTGATACTACCATCTGCACACAAGTCCTTATCACCTCACACCTGAGTATTACAATAGCTTTCTGACTAGCCTCCCAGGATCATTTCTCCTCACTCTAGTTCAGCTTCCACTCGGCTACCAAATTATTTTCCTAAAGCACAGGTTTGATTGCATCATCCCTCCCATTAAATAAACTCCAAGGGGATCCCTACTGCCTCCAGAATGAAATATAACATTTTCTATTTGAATTTTAAAGCCACTCATAACCTGTCCGCTTCCAACCTTTCTAATCTTCTTACACCTACCTCCCTTGCACATACTCTGGAGTTTAGTGAACCCAGAGTCCTTGCTGTTTCTTACACAAGATACTCCATCTTCTGACTTTGTGCCTTCCTATTAACTGACACCCCATGCTTGAAATTCTTTTCTTCCTCCCCTCTATCTCTTGTCTTCTCTTGCTTCCTTTATTTAACATAGTGCTTAACTTAGTTTCTGCAACATAGTAGGTACTTAATAAATACTTGTTGACTGTTTGGATAAATTCACCCACAATAGTAAATTGATTTGAGGCAGTATAGTAGTGTAGAACACTGGATTTAGAGTCAGGAACACCTGGATTCAAATTTCCTTTTGCATACATGCTAACAGAATGCATGACCCTGGGCAGGTCACTTAACTTGGAATGTCCTCAGTTTCCTCCTCTGTAAAGTGAGTCTCTTTCCAGTTCTAAATCATTTATCTTAAGTAGCAGAATTTTATTCAAGCTCAGGTGGTTGACCTTGGAATTGGAGTCCTTGGAGATGATTCAGTGTCAGAAGTGGATCAGCTGAGGAAAAAGACTGAGTTCCCCTGGTGGCACCACTCCTAGATTGACAGGCTCCAATCATCATCTACTCTGAACCATCTAGACAGTTTATTAACCTCAGCTCATATGAGTATTCTGGGTGCTGCATGGTACAGAAGGTGGCATGAAAGCCCTTGGGGACTCTCTCATAGCCTCCTTACACCCACCTTATACTGGAAGGCACCACCCAGGTTCCTCCATGTCTGCTCACATGCCCCTCCCTCTATAATTTTGAGGGGTGGTGTCATGTTCAAGAGACCCCTGTGCTCCTGCCCTGAGTGGCAGAAATGGTGCCCTCCCACAAAGGACCTCCCTCTGGTGCCAATAATCCAATCTACAACAGACCTGGATTATGGTCAGTCATGTAGCCTCTGCTTAAAGGACTCAATTAAAAAGTAGTACTAGATTCCACTTTGGGAGAGATCTCATTGATGGGTTTTTATCCTCTTAAGTAAAACCCAAAGTCCTGCCCCAAGCTCAGGTGTAGGGTGAACAGGGCTAAGGGAAGCCCAACTCCTGTTCCTTCAGGGGCCCTTCCAGGACTGTGACCTTGCCCCTGAGCTGGGTACTTGAATTGTCCCCTGGCAAGATCCCAGGTCCCTGGGTCTGGACGGTAAACATACAGGAGAGTTGGGGACAACTGGAATCCTTTTGGGATCTGGAGGAAAGACATAGTGCATAGATTTAGAGCTGAATTTGACATGGACACAAGATGGGAAGGAAAAAGATGAGTTGCAATCTGCATCAATCATTCACTTCAACAAGATTGCAGAGCCATTTGAGATTTCGTCTGTGTGCACAGAATATTTATGCTAATATTGCAAATGATCTGTGATTTTGCATTTCATTAGTTTTAAGGGTAAGTATATATCTTTTACATTTTTTTCCCAGAACTGTGATTTCATTGGTCCCAGGAAGACCAGAGAACAGTTATGGAACTTCCTTTGCCAATGCAGTTCAGCACTTTCTCTGCAATTAATGGACTTGCTTGGGGTACTTAGAGATTAGGTAACTTGCCAAGGCCACAACCCAAGGTGAGACCTGAATCCAGGCCTTCCTGCCTCTGAGGGCAGCTCTCCACCCAGTATTCCATGATGTTTCATTTGCACATGTGAAATCAGGGAGACCTAAGTCCAAGTCCTACTTCTGACACTAGCTATGTGATCCTGGGCATGTCATTTAACCACTGTATGCTCCAGTTTCCTTATCTATAAAATGTAGACAATAATTGTAATCAGGGTTGTGGTAAGGATAAAATGAGATATTTGTAAAATGCTTGGCAAATCTTAAAGCTCTATGTAAATGATAGATATTTTTGTTTTACACACAAGTACACAATATGTGTGTGTGTGTGTGTGTGTGTATATATATATACATATATATATATACATATACATATATATATGTGTGTCTCAATTTAGATATATATTTAAATCTTCTGGCTAGCTGGAATTCTCTAATTTAGCACTTTCTTGTTTTTACAAAATACTATTTTAACATATGATTGTTGTGTTCATTAATTGTTTTATCCAGGTATGTGTCAGCTCCCTGACTACACTATGATACTCTTAAGCATAATTGTTTAGGGGCAGCTAGGTGGCACAGTGAATAAAGCACTGGCCCTGGAGTTAAGAGGACCTGAATTCAAATGTGGCCTCAGACGCTTGACACTTACTAGCTGTGTGACCTTGGGCAAGTCACTTAACCCCAATTTCCCTGCCTTCCTTCTTCCAAGAAGACAAAAAATAAAAAAATAAATTAAAATAAAATGAAAACTGTTTTAAAAATTTAAAGAATAATAGTTGGGGCTGCTAGGTGGTGCAGTGAATAGAGCACCAGCCCTGGAGTCAGGAGGACCTGAGTTCAAATCTGGCCTAAGACACTTAACACAAAAACTAGCCATGTGACCCTGGGCAAGTCACTTAACTCTAATCGCCCTCCAAAAAGAAAAAAAAAAAGAATAGTTTATATTTATCTACATGACTCTTTTTTATTATGAAATGCTTTTATATTCATTATAGCATTTAACTTTCACAACAACACTATGAAGAGGATAAATATTTATTTTCCATATGTGGAAAAAGAGGTATAAAAATGTTGACTTTCTTATCTTCCTATACCTAATAAATGATGAAGATGGATTCCAGCCCAGGTCATTTAATCCCAAATCTAGTGTTCTTTCTAAGGCAACTATGTTGAAGCACAATGGATAGAATGCCCACCCTAGCGTCAGGAAGATTCATCTTTCTGAATTCAAATCTGGCCTCAGACACTTACTAACTGTATGACCCTGGGCAAGTCACTTATCCCTATTTGTCTCAGTTTCATCATATGTAAAATGAACTGGAGAAAGAAATGGCAAAACCCTCTAATATCTTCACCAAGCAATCCCAAATGGGATATTGAAAAGTCAGACAGGACTTAAATGACTGAACAACAACAAAAAGTGTTTCTACTGTCCTATGTTATTTCTAATTCTTCTGCAAAGACTTCCTTCTTCCACTTCTATTTGTATTCCTTAGTACCTAGTACTGGGTTAGGCTTCTCAAAGGCAGGGACTGTGTTTTGTCCTTTTTATATTCTCAGAAATAAGCGCATAGTTGGGACTTAATAAATCCCAACTGGATAGTTGGGACTTAATAAATGCTATTTGACTGACTGACTGCAAGTTCCATAATAAGTGCTCAGTAAATATATGAAATAATAGACTTTTATATCTTAATATATAAATTTTATATTTTATGTTTGCCAACATATAACAACTGCTGTTCTGCTCAAGAAGATCTGCCTAACCTAGTTTCCTGACCTACATGCACTTTACTCCTATGTTAGGCATTCTTAACCTGTTCTATGAGAGGAACCACTTTGACATTCTGATAGACCCCTTCTCAGAATAATTTGTTTTAAATGCATAAAGCAAAATTTAAAAAAAAGATTGTGTAGAAAATCAAAGGTTAGCAAAAACAAAAATATTTTTTTTTGCAAATTATGTTCATAAATGCCCTGAAATCTACCCATTTACCACAAAAAGTTCTATAAACCTCAGGTTTAAAAGCTATGTCTTCAGGTTGATTAATTGATATAGGGTTTATTCCACCACCGTATACCTGCCTCTCATAGAAGAGGAAAAAAAATAGTAATGATATTAAAGTGATTTTTTTCATCCATACATGTAGGGATATGTATTGGTCGTGAAGTAAAGTGTGTTAACAGAGTCACTGAGGAGAGCAAACAGGGGTGAAGATAGACCATCTGAAATATGGGAGGCTTCCTAAAACTAATTTTGATGAATGCACTAAAAAATGTAAAGTAATAATTCACATTCACACTTTCATATAAAATTAAAAATGTCTTCATTTATTCTTTATGAATTAATCCATGAATTAAATATTCTGGTGAAAAGAGATGGGTTTATGGCTGCTTTAAAGCTGCATACAGGGAAATAGTGACTACATTTAAAGAAAAAAGTCAACCTGGCTTTCTTTTTGCCTTTTCTTTGTAATTCATTTGGGGCTTTCCTTCTCTGAAGTAGTGTTCCACTGAGGCTGCTGGACAGCTCCCTTCTCTGTCTTAACAATGAATGATATGCATGCATGCCAGCAAGACTAGCAAGGGGATTCCACACATATTTGAACCCTGATTTTTTCCTACTTTATATAAGCATAGCAATGCATATGGGTTAACAAAACTACCTGTCGAGTCAGCAGCCTACAATCATTCTTCTTATAGGAATTGTTTTCACCAATTTCTTTCCAGTCATGTCACACATAAGGACAAGATGACAGGAGCAATGCTGCCTGAAGAAGTAATCACTACAATAGGGGAGGACCCTGTTTATTAGTGTTCTTTATATAATACACCCAGATTTCTTTCTTGTTGTTCAGTCATTTCATTCATGTCCAGTTCTTCATGATTCCATTTGGGATTTTCTTTCTTCCTTTTTTTTTTTTTTTTAAGCAATTGGTGTTAAGTAACTTGCTCAAGGTTACATGGCCAGTCATTATTTATGTGTGGGTGCTCATTTTCTGAGCCCGGGATGATCCTGAGTCATCCCAACACCAGGCCCGGCGCTCTTACTTACTGTGCCACCTAGCCGTCCCTATTTGGAGTTTTCTTGGTGAAGATAATGGAGTATTTCACTATTTCCTTCTCCAGCTCATTTTACAAATGAGGTAACTGAGGCAAACAAGACTAAGTGACTTGCCCAGGGTGATACAGCTAGTAAGTGTCTTAGACCAAACTTGAACTGTCTTTTTTCTTTTCTTTTTGGAGGGCAATTGGGGTTAAGTGACTTGCCCAAAGTCACAAGGCTAGTAAGTGTGTCAAGTGTCTGTGGTCAGATTTGAACTCAGGCCCTCCTGACTCGAAGGCTGGTGTTCTATTCACTGTGCCACCTAGCCACCCCTGAACTCAGTCTTTTTGACTCCAGGCCTGACTTTCTATCTACTGTGCCACTCAGATTTCTTTCTACTTCTGGCTATTTGATCCTAAGCTAATTAGTCCTAACTCTGGGGCCATGCTACAGTAATAGGTGCCTGTAGGGGGAGATATTATAGTTAATCCTCTATTTCCTGATACTCCAGGATTCAGGATTATTCCTTGGCTCAGACACTACTCCAATCCCACTGGCAACTCCCTCTTCTTAAATCTAGCTGGAGTTAACAAACCACGGAGACATCACCCTAATAGTAAAGAACAAGAACACTTTACTTACAATAGCAAGCACTGTGATTCTGAAGAAATACACCATCAGCAAACACTGCGAACACCCATGGCCCAAGCAAATAACTTTATCTCCTCCCAACTCCCTAAAGATGCAAGGTTGTGAGTTTAGCTGGGTACTGGCTCTTGAGGCTGGCCCTGGTCCCAGCACCAAGGTCACTGTAGGGAAGATGAAAACTTGGGGATAACAACTTGTCAATCACCACTGGAACATTGTGTCCTATGGATCTGAAAGTCAGCGATGCCTATAGTGGCAGCATTGTTCCAGTGCAGGAGATGAGGCCAATGCAGGGTATGAAAGAGCCCAGACTCCATCAAGTCTGCAAGCCTGGCATCAGTAGGAATGATGTCCAGCATTGCTATACCTATATTGTAATATGAGTCTCGAAGTCTATTAGACCCCTGGAAGGGGATATGGGGCAGCATATCATTTTTTTTTCTCTACTGCTTCCTCTTTCTTCCCTCTTCTTCTTTTCACTGCTACATGCTTGCCCAATTAGAGTCTACATGTGTTAGGTACTAATCATCCTAGGAAGAAAAAGGCGAACAAAGCTATGTTAAAGCAGCAAAGATCTAGCACTAGCAGAGACCTTAGAGGGTATTGAGTCCAGACCCTTCATTTTGCCTATGAGGAACCTGAGAGCCAGGGAATTTAGATTAATTAATCTTTCCAAGGTTATACAGATACCTTCAAATTTTATTTTGAATCCCAAACTGATTGTGCTTACTATTTGATTTTAAACAAAACCAGTGTTAGTTTGTTGAGTTCTAGGTGTATCAAATTAGTTTAACTTTTTCCCATTTGAGTTCAAATCCATTTTCAATGAATAATTGGATCTGTTCCTAATTCTGTGAACTACTTTCTTCACCATGCCACAACAGCCTTCTTACCCTGGAACTTCCCACCACCTCTAGAATCCCTTCCTCTGATTGGTTAATTCCTCCTAGACTCTTCCAGGCCAGTCATGTGTACTGTTTCATTACCTTCTAGGTTCCACTCCTGATTACCTGAATTTCTTCTGTCTCCTGCCCTGTACAGGTACCATCCCCTGCCATACATCCCCACCTGTACTTTACTTTCCTTTTATGCATTGTCTTCCCCAGTAGAATGGGGGTGGGACTGTCTTTAGCTTCTACAGACATACTTTGGAGATATTGCAGTTTCAGTTCCAGAGCATCACAATAAAGTAAACATCACAATAAAGAGACTCACACTTTTATTTGTTTCCTAGTGCATATGAAAGTTATATTTAATCTATACTGTAATCTATTAAGTGTGCACTAGTATTATGCCTAAAAAACAATGTATATATCTTAATTAAAATACTTTATTACCTAAAAATATTGCTAACTATCATCTAAGCCTTAAGTGAGTCAAAATCTGTATGCTGGTGGAGGGTCTTGCCACAGTTTTGATGGCTGCTGACTGAGGGTGGTGCTTGCTGAAAGTTGGGGTGGCTGTGACATTTTCTTTAAATAAGACAGCAATAAAGTTTGCTATATTGATTGACTCTTCCTTGCACTTGAATACTTAGAGGCTATTGTAGGGTTGTTAATTGGCCTAATTTCAATTTTGTTCTGTCTTAAGGAATAGGAGGCCAGAGGAGAGAGAGACATAGGAACAGCAGGTCAGCGGAGCAGTCAGGTCACACAACATCTATCTATTAAGTTTGATGTTTTATATGAGTGTGGTTTGTGGTGCCCCAAAACAATAACAACAATAGCATCAAAGGTCACGGAGCACACGTCATCATAACACATCTAATCATAATGAAAAAAATGGAAATATTGTAAAAATTACCAAAATATGACAGAGACACAACATGAGCAGATGCTGTCAGCAAAATGGCACCAAGAGACATGCTCAACACAGAGTTGCCACAAAGCTTCAATTTATTATAAAACAAACCGAAAAAACAAAAACAAAACCCTCGGTGTCTGTCAAGCTCAATAAAGCTTCTTCCCATTGCCACTATAGATTTAGCTACTTCCTAGGGAAAGAGGACTGAATTTAGTCAGAAGCTGTGAGTCTAAATTCTAGGCTCCAGCTCTGCCAATACTAATTGTGTGACCTTGAGTGCAATACATGACTTTAGCTGTAAAGTGAGGAGGTTGAATTGAATGATCGCTAAGGTCCCTTCCTCCTGGTCATCTGTGATTATTAGTACCTTGCACCTGTGCTGGGGCCATTAGTTGTTGTGAGAAGGACTGAAGCAAGGGGATCCAAGGTGCTGGTGTTCCTGCTCTATTTCTTTTTTTCTTTTTTGTCTTTTTGGAGGGGGGAAGGTAGGGCAGTTGGGTTAAGTGACTTGCCCAAGGTCACAAGGCTAGTTTTTTTGTGTTAAGTGTCTGAGGCCAGATTTGAACTCAGGTCCTCCTGAATCCAGGGCTGGTGCTCTATTCACTGTGCCACCTAGCTGCCCTCCCTGCTCTATTTCTAATGAAGCCTACTTTCCCAGCTCCTAAACTGGTCTAATGTGCAATATCTCAGGCCTATGTACTATGTTCTCATCCATTCCTTATTAGGATACCTCCTTATTGTTTCTGAGAAGAAATATCCCATAATTATTTGTTCTCAGAAAATTCAGATAAATCTCATTTGAGACCCTCCTGACCTGAAAGTTTCTTCTTCTTCATCTTCTTCTTCTTCTTCTTCTTCTCCTTCTTCTTCCTTCTCTCTCCTCCTCCTCCTCCTCCTCCCTCCTCCTCCTCCTCCTCCCTCCTCCTCCCTCCTCCTCCTCCTTCTCCTCCTCCTTCTCCTTCTCCTCCTTCTCCTCCTTCCCTCCTTCTCCTTCGTTTCTGTCTCCGTCTTCGTCTTCATCTTCGTCATTGTCATCGTCATCATCATCATCATCACCCTTCTGGGTCTTTTATCCTCCCCTGTAGCTAAGGAGTGAAAAAGCAAATAGAAGAATTGGGGACGTAACTAAGAGTGAAGCTTTTCACTCCTTTGTTTCCTGATATGAGTATTCCCTCAACCTAAACACTTTGAGAACTACTGCTTCCATGCCTTCTATCCCATGCCCTTCTCATCCTTGTTTTTTCTTTTAATTAGTTCTCTACAAAGAATCTGCCCAAAACATCTGAAACTTTCTTCATTTTCTTCTAATACTTAGAAATACCCAACAGAACACGTGAGTGGTTCACACTGTCCCTCATACGTACCTACCCACCTTTTTTTTAAAGGCCTGTTTGAAGAATCTAGTCCCTTTTATATAGCAGTATTCCTGTGGGAAGGTATATACTGAATGCCAAAGAATAGACTTGTAATTAGCTTCTGGAGGACAAAACAATGCACTTGTCCTTGTCCTCAATCTTCCTTCCATGAGACTTTTTGTTGTCAAGATCAGTAAAAAACACACAAATAAACAAACAAAAAACCTTTGTAACTTTATAAAGGCTATTGGCTTGCTAGAGGGAGTAGTCTGTGAGAACAAATGTGATGGCATTCCAGCCTGTGTGAGAACATGAAAAAATGAGAAGATGAAAAAATGAAAAAAACATGAGAAAACCCTAGTTTAAATCAGTAGATGTGAAAGTGGAAAAGGAAGCAATGAGGCTAATCCCTGGGGCCTTCAGAAGAAAAGGACAGGGGACAGAGGATCAAGCCAGGCTCCTATCCTACTGAGATCTCTAGTTCTCCCTCTTCACTACCACCCAGTGGATTAGAACTGGGAAAGTCCTATAAGGCTGAGGAATCCTTAATTAGACTTCCAGGGCTGAAAGCAAAGAAGATCTCTTTTTTGAGTAGCCAATTTGACTCTATGGATAAATATCTTTATAAATGTGATCAGAGGGGGATGAATTTCTGTGGGGTTGATGGCACAGTAATATAGAAATAGTGAGACATTGTGGAGAAAGCATTGAATTAGCAGTGGACCCAGGTTCAAATTCTGCCTAAATTACTTGTATGACCTAAGTCACTTAACCTTACCTGGCCTCAGTCTCCTCACTTATAAAATGAAAAGGTTGCATGAAGTTGCCTGCTTCATAAGTTCTAAAACAGTTTCATTTGGGTCTTTGTATCCCAAGCAACTATTTCAATGTTTAGAAATTCTCGATAAAACTTTGTTGATTGGTTTAGTCAATAAACATGTATTAGGTACTCACTAAATGCCAGGCACTATGCTAAGCTTTCAAGTACAAGGAAAGGGAAAATGTTGGTCCTTGCCCTCAAGGAGGTTATATTCTAAGAGGGAAGATCAAATATAATTTTAGAGTATACACTCTGGTCTTGTCTCTCAGAGCCAGGTCAGCTGAATGTCTTTTCAAGGTATCCTGGGGGATTGGAAGGTTTTTTGTCTCTACTATCATTTCTTGACCTCTCCCTCCCCCACTAACTGTGTTTCATTAGCATTAGGGACCAATAACTCATAACTCTGTTGTACTTAATCACTTAACATCATTAGCTTTTATAAAAAGATATTTACTTCAAAGATATGGTAAGAACAAAGTACAAACATTCCCTCCAATAGCTCTCCTTATTCCAGCAGGAGGAATAGTCTCATAACTTAGCTTCCCTCATGCATAGCATTGGTCCCACCAAATTCATGTCCAAATGTGGCATGGTGGCTGTGGATATGTCCTTCTGCTGGCCTGGGATTTTGAAGGTCACTCTCAAAATCTAGATGCGGAACACAGACTCTGCAACATAGAATGCCCTGGAGTGTCCCCTTGAAAACCTCTGGAGCTTACTAGATCATGAAACTCAACTTCCTTCACCTAGAATGGAAAAGAGCAAATGAAAAGGCACAAGATTTTAACCTTTTCTCAGGGCCACATGGATCCAGGGAAGACAAGTCTCCTTTGCTACATGGGCTCTCACTAGATTGATTCCATGAGGGAAAGACTCACCAAGGTTCCCAATGAGTGAGTCTGGTAAAAGGGGAAGTGGCTAATGTTGACCTTGAATCTCTCCAAAGCTAATTAGAAGTCCTTCCTTTCATCATATGACTATTCAACAAAAACCTGTGGCAGACAGTTTATGCATTCTCCCGTCTCTCCAAGGCACTATTTTATGGGAGCAAGCTTCTTGGTGTCCTCAGCCAAACAAACTGATGCCATCTGCACATACAATAGACCCCCAATTGCATAAAATATCAGGTATCTTCAAGATACAGAGAAAGTAGATGGAAGTCAAATCTGGCCTCAGACACTTAACACAAAACTAACCTTGTGACCTTGGGCAAGTCATTTAACCCCAACTGCCCTCCAAAAAGAAAAAAAAAGTAGATGGAAGGTCATCTCTAAGACAGCACTGGCTGTGGGAGAGGGGAAAGGAAGGACAAAAAGAGATTTCTATAGGAGATGGGATATGAGTTGTATCTTAAAAGAAATCTGAGAAACTAAGAAGCAGAGGAGAGAAAGGATAAGCAGAAAAAAAATCTATAAAGCTAGGTATATTATGAGTTAGATCATTTGTGCACTGGTTCAGGGACCTATTCATTTTATATAGCTTTATGAAGAATTGCATTCCAAGTTGCAAATAATTGACTCTTAAATAAAAACTTTTAGATCACAATCTATTCATAAATTGGAAACCACCTTTTTTTTTTTTTAAATCTTCTGCCTCAGAGGCAGGTTACAATATGTAGGACAGTGATTGGACCTTTGGTTTCAGTTTTCTTACCTTTCTGGTAAGGAACTCTTATGAACAAAACTTTGTTCCTTAATTGTCTTAGTGAGCTACCTAGAGCATAGAGAAGCTAACTGACCTGCTAGGTCATCTTGCCAGAATATGTCAGAGATGGTATTTGAACTCAGGTCTTCCTAGCTTCCAGACTGGGATCACCATCTTTATCATCATCAACACTGATATTTATATAACTCTTGCTATATTCCAGGTACTGTGCTAAGGACTTTACAATTGTAATCTCCATTTGACTACACCAAGTCACCTCTTGACAGAGTATAGTTTCTCCCATTTCATTTAGACCTTTAAGTCTCTGAATTTGCTACAAAAGTCTGAGGAGTAAGCTCTGGCCAAGTCAGATAGGGTGAGGGTGTGGGAGTGACAGCTGTGCAGAATATATCACAGAGTTCTCTCTCTCTCTCTCTCTCTCTCTCTCTGCAAAGGATGGTTATACTTTTTGATTTATACAAATGCTTAACAATATTTGACATCTGTATCATAAATAGTGTAACATACTAATGGAACAAACACAGAAATAGCAAGATTTGCATATGTTTTATCATTATTGCATCAATATAAACTATCATTTTAGCTTAGAATATGAATTCTCATTTCCCCCATAGAATAAGAATGACCTGAGTTTTATAATGATACTAATAAGTTCAAAATGGAGCAGATGCTGGGGTTCTGAGGTTCAAAAGCCAAGTCCTGGAAGTAGTGGCAATTGAAGGTCACATAGTAGGATGTGGTCTAGCTACAAAAATAATTTCTAATACTTGGTTGAGCCATGAGAAAATAAAGTGGATCTCACCCAGGGCTCCTTACACCTTTGTGTTGGAGGAGCTATGCTAGGGCTTATGCCTCCTTTGGGCAGGAACTTTCTCTCTAATCACTCACTCCTACCTGAAGGCATTGTTTCTTTTCAAAATGTTGACAGCCTAACTCACCTAGCCAGCTACCACAGAGATAACTGATATGCTTAATCCTAGGGATACCTGCAGAGAAATTATCCTATCTGTTCCCAGAAGCTGTTAAAATCAATTCTCTGTATGTGTGTCTCTGTTTCCCCTCCCTTCCCACTCTTACTCACCCTCTCCCTCTTTCTCTCCATCTCCTCTTCCCCCCCTCTCCATTTCTCTCTCTCTTTGAAAGAGCTGACCTCAAATCTGTGCTCATATACTTACTACCAGTGCTTTCTGGGCAAGTCAGTTAACCTCTGTATGCCTCAGTCTTCTCATTTGTAAAATGGGGATAATAATAACCCCACTTCCCGAGGTTGTTGTGAGGACAAAATGAGTTAATATTTATAAAGTGCTTGTAGACCCTAAAGCACCACATAGATGCTAGATATTAACACTGTTAGTATGAATTTAGTGCCTGGGTTCTCATCTTCTCTCTGCTTGCCACCACTGGCTCCTGGAGTTTACTGTTCACTACTGCAAAGGTGGGTGATCCTCTCTCTACATGGTCCTTACAAACCTCTCCAAGCATAAACTCTCACAATCGGCCTTTGCTCTGGCAGCCCCTCAGCTTCAAGGTCAAGTCCTCCCGTCCCCCAAGCATTTACATTCTCTCCCAGAAAATAAGACCCAAAAGCAACTTAAAGAAGGCACTGCCTGTATCCAGCCATCTCCCACCTCCAAACCCCAGCAGACTCTTGATACAATATCTTATCTTATCCTCACAATAATCCTGTTTGGCATTTGTTTTTATCATTCTTTCAGTATATTTTCTCCCCCCATTAGAAGGTAATCTCCTTGAGGGCAGGAAATGCCTTGCTTTTTTCTAGCATTTTTCCATCCCTAGTGCTTAGCACAGTATCTGGCACATATCAAGAACTTGATAAAAGCTTGTTTCCTACAGTCCTATCTCCCTCCCTCCCCCTCTTTTATTTCCTTCCTTCCTTCCTTCCTTCCTTCCTTCCTTCCTTCCTTCCTTCCTTCCTTCCTTCCTTCCTCTTTCCTTCCTTTCTTCATTCTTTTTTTTTCCTGAGAAGCTAATAGGAACATTGGAGAGTAGACTAACAAATGGTCAGGATATGTTGCAGAATTGATGTGACCTTGGTTCCTGGTTCCTAAAATGAGTGAAGGGAGATCTGAGCAAGGAAGAAGTGGTTTAGGGCTACTGCAAGAGAGTTGATGAGAAGATTACCAGAGAAGAGAAATAAAGCAAAGCCTGACTGGAGCTTTCCCCAAAGATTGTTTTGGGAGAGGCAGTCACCCATCTGGAGAGTTTGGCATCAGGGCATAAATTCCTGTAGGTATGGTCTCTGGTGAAGGCTCCTGAGCAGCTGGCTAGGAAGCTTTGGGGGAGGTGTTCAGAGAGTGGAAACTGTCTGGAATGCATTCCCTTTTCACTTCTGTATCATAAAATCTATAGATTCCTTCAAGGCCCATCTCAGGTACCACCTTCTAAAAGAGACCTTTCCAGGTCCCCTCACTTATTAGTGCTGGATACCTCTGTAGCGGCAAGCACCCCAATATCCCTAGGGTGACTGCCAACACAGGTTCTTAGATCTGCTTTTCAAAAGGAAAGCAACTCAAAATGGGTTAACAAGCTTACTTTAATCAAACAAACACACATTACCTAGTTCAGGGGAAAAAGGTCAGCACCCCAAACTTCAGAGTTACAGAACTTACAGATCAAACAGACAGGCTTCCAAACTGTCCTACCATTATATCAATACCAAATCACAGTTACCAGAGAGGGAAGCATCAACATCTGGGTTTTCAAAGCCGGGGGGCTCTCAACAACTGCTTCCCAGAGTCTCATCTGGTCAAATCACACAACACTTCTCAAAGTGAGCCCCAAGGCAAAGCCTCTCATCAGAGTTTATATAGCCTTCTCCTGGCTCAGAGAATGTAACAACCTTCTGGACCCACTGCCCAATCACAAAGTATCAAGGTGTGGACTTTCCTAAAAAACAATCCTCCCACCACTGGCTCCAGGTGCACTTAAGCTAGGGGCAGGGAAGATCTTTAAATTTGCATTTCCATTACAACCTCTCAAAATAACTTTCCTTATTTTTTAAACACTCTATATTGAGTCATTTGTATACATGTTGTTTGACCCTTGTAGAACAAAATCTACATTGCCTGTTGACAGAGTTAGTTTTCTTGGCAGGCGCACAGGGGGTAGAAAGAGGTGGATCAGAGTTGGTGCCTCTTAACCTGAAAGGCCCTTAATAAATATTTGTGGTATTATATATAACTCCAGGGGAAATTGGTTGATTACTCTTTTTGGCCACCAGAATTATTGAATTAGATTGCCACATCATTAGTGTGATCAACTGACACATGGTTGAATGTGTCTTTGACTTACAGATTTACCATGCTGTGACCAATTTCCCTTCTTCCTGGAGATATAACCTGACTCCCTCTTTTTTGAGTCCAGATGCCAATAGCTTGGACTAGTCAGACCTGGGATTATAAAACCCATTTCACTTCCTTGGGTACCATTTTAAAACCATATGAATAATCAGGAAAAAATCCCTTCCACAGGAGATTCTATTGAATGGAAGAACTATAGCAAAGTAAATCTCCTTAATGTTCCAGTTCTATTTCTTTGAATAAATGTTGAGTTTGAATGAATTTTGCTCACACTTGAACTAGCAAGAAAACCAGATTACAGTGTTCCCAGATTTTCAACTATGCACCTCTACCAGGAAGTTCCATAGTTCTCTTTTTCCTCAGAACTTTGATTGTTTTGTTGGTGTTTTTTTTGATGGTTTATCTTTTTACCTTTAAGTCTAGAAACTTGTGAAGTACTCCCCTGGGCATGGCAGAGAGCATGAGGCATGTGCAAACTGGGGAGAGCAATGAAATTCTTTGGGTGAGCATAGGGATAGATGTCCAAAGTCTAATGGCCCATAGGAGACAATCCTTTTAGTGCAATGAATGAGAGAGAAACTAAGGTGGTTGGTGGGGAGCACAGAATCAGAAATAAAACACATCTTAATCTGAGGGAAAATTCATTATTAGAAAGATGCTTTGGGAGGGACCTAGAGAGACCTACCCTCATTGTTCTAGAGTCACAGAGCACAGTGACCATCTAGGGCAATGAGTGGAAGAGGCAATCTAACTGGAAGAATAGGATGACTCTTCATGAAACTGAGGGATGTTTTTGGCTCTGTGGTTCATTAGTCATTAAAAAAGAAAATCTGGCTTATCTTGCATACCTTTAAATGAAGAAAATAAACAGATTTAACATTTGTAGAATCTTCCAAATGACTGCAGATTTTGTTAAATGGTGAAGCAACACAGGTGAATTAAAAATATCTGGTTTAGGTTAAATTGTAGGGGGGTGGGGGGAGCAAGTAGACCAGGGACAAGATCTCGAATTACAATGGTATTGTGAAACTACTGCCTTTGTCCATACCCACTCGGAAACTTTTAATCTTAGAAAGAATTTATTAAGCACTTACTATTTACTTACTATTTATTAAGTCAGGCACTGTGCTATTCACTGAGAATAGAAATAAGACTATCCCTGGCCTTGAGATGCTCACTTTCTAATGGGGAAAATAACACATAAAAAGAAACTGAAAAGTGGGTTGGGGAAGAAAGGACACACAAGCTGGCATGGTTGAGAAAGAAATTCAAAGAGGCAAGAGCAGAGCACACAGAAGAATGAAAGAGTGAACATGGCTGACCCAGGCAATTGCCTTAAAATGAAAGTTCTGGCAAGAACTAATCAATCAGGGCAAGGGTAAGTAAATGGGAGGGGGGTGTGTGGGGGAGAAATTATTTTAGAGAGTGTCTGGGATGGAATGATCTTCCAGGGTGAGAAAAGTACTGAGTTGTGGTGGAGAAGGAAGTTCAGAGTGTCAAGAGCAGATCCCAGAAAGGAAATGAGTGAGTTTTCCCAAGGTCACACATAGCTAATTTGGTTCAGAGGCAGCAGTTAAACCTGCCCCTTGTTGATTTCAAAGTCAAATATCAATCTGTTATGCTATTGTATCTTTCTAGATTTGATTTTTATCTGAATATTAGGGAAAATTTAGTGCACAAAATTCCAAGTGATTATACCTTTATCATGCAATGACAGAATTGAAGTATTAAAAATATAGACTTTTTTTAAGCTAGAGAGGACCTTAGAGATTACTTAGCCAAATACTCTTACAGATAAGATAACTAAGGCTCAGAGAGACTATAACTTGTCCAAGGTCACACAGTTAGGCAGTGGCAAAGAACCTTGTCTTAAAAAAAATTGTTGAATGATTTCTCTTCTCCTTCCAACATCACCAGTCAGTAACATGGAAAGTTTATTTCCTTTGCCCCAGTACTCAAGGGGCTGTCTCATTGAATGTAAGTAATCTTCCTGCCAAGCAATGAGAAAAGTGAAGATTTAAGAAAGTAGAATTAGAGATATAAGGAAGTTAAATGGTAAAATTAGATGTGAAATTCCTCTTCTGCAACATAAAAATTTACAAAATGAATATAGAGTGAATTTTACACTAAAGTTATTTCTAAGAGGCAACTTTCACATCAAAGTACCTTCAATGTTGCAAGTAAAATTGAGTTTGACCTTTAGTTAAAGATCACTTCAACAGGGTAACCAATTTGGATCATTCCCATTGGAGATTACCTAAGAGTGGCTCACTGCATCTTGGCATGGTGAAATGGCTATTAAGAGCCATTGCTGCTATAATTCTTTTAGAAACAGATAGTTATGAGCGAGTCATATGATGGTTATTACTTTGTGATTTAGATATTATTTAATGAATAGTCAGAAATATCTATCAAGTCTAACTCGACAAAGGGAACAGAGAAGAATTCTAATTTAGCTGAGAGGACTTGGGAAAATACTGTAATTCCTGAAAACATAGCCTGCAAAATGATAAGAACAACATTTTTGATATTTGCATGTCTTCTACTTGAAATTCTAAAAATACTTTTCAGACTTCAGCTCTGGCACCCTCATGAAGAGGGGGATAAATTGCTCACCTTTTCCAAGGATATTAAGTACTAGAAGTTTAGCTATAAATAGTAAGATATGCTGTGGTGATGTAATAAAATAGCAAAAAGAGCTGTGATTCAGAGTGACCCATCAGGTTTTACACCAGGATCTTCATTTACATTTAGAGAGGTAAACTTAATTCTTTTTTTTTTTTTGCTTTTTTGGAGGGCAATTGGGGTTAAGTAACTTGCCCAAGGTCACGCAGCTAGGTTTTTTTTTAACTTAATTCTTTTAAATAATATTTTAATTTTTCTCGATTAAGTATAAAAAAAGTAACATTAAAAGAAAAGTTTTTTACTTCCAAATTCTATCCCTCCCTGAGATAGTGAGCAATCGTATATAAGTTATACATATGCAATCCTGTAAAATGTTCCCATAGTAGTCATTTTGTGGAAGAAAATTTAAACTAAAATGAGCAAAAAAGAAAGAAAAAAGGGAAGAAAAAATAGTAAGTTTTGGTCTGTGCTTAGGTGACATCAATTCTTTCTCAGGAGGGAGATAGCATTTTTCATCATGAGTCCTTTGGGATTATCTTGGATCATTGTATTGCTGAGAGAAGCTAAGGTATTCACAGTTATTCATCATGCAATATTGCTGTTCCTGTGAACAATGTTCTCTGGCTCTGCCGTCTTCACTCTGTATCAGCTAATGTAAGTCTTTTCATGTTTTTTCTGAAATCATCCTGCTTGTCATATCTTATAGTACAATAATATCATTACAATTGTATACCACAAGTTGTTCAGCCATTCCCCAATTGATGGGCATCCCTTCAATTTCCAGCTTTTTACCACCACAAAAGAGCTGCTACAAATATTTTTGTACAAATAGTTTATTACTCCCTCTCCCCTTTTTTTTAAGTCTCTTTGAGATAGTGACCTAGTAGTGCTGTTGCTGGATCAAAGAGTGTCTGCACAGATTTGTAGCCCTTTGGACCTTACACTTCATTTTCAAGAAAGTGATTCCTCCCCAGTGTAAGTTTGTTTGTTGACAATATAGAGTGCCCTCCTGGTCCTTCATGGTCCTCCTTATCTCTTCACAATGGGTTCTTTGTCAATCTCCACACCTAGTAAAACTGCACTGCCTAGGCATACCCTACTCCCTTCCACATATTCATTCAAAAGTTCTCATTGCCATGGATTCCCTCTTCTGGGTACACCTCATTCTTCTCCAAACATCTTTAGCAGCATTGATTGAGAGTGGCAGAAGGGGGCTGTTTTCCCTTTTTCCAAGTACAATGCACTAGCAATGGGACTATCCTCTCTACTTCTTCCATCTTCTGGTACACCCATCCCAATCCTACTACATTCTTTATCATGACTAGATTATCTACCTTTCCACCTTGTCTAGATGGGGGAATTTCTACTTAGGGCTCTAGTGATTGTATTTCTCCCCAAAACCTAGGATTCCCTCAAAGGATATTTCTTTGATTTGTAGGCTGAGGTGAAGAGGGTGATAATCTATTCAGTGGAAGAAGTATCCACTAAAATGTAATCCTAAGTCCTTAAAGCACTGAAGTAAGTGAATTTCATTTATATGAAAAGACTTACAAAGGTATAAATATTAAATCATTTTGAGTTAGATATTTCCTCTAGTATTAAGTGCTGGTTTAATGCCATGTCATGGTATAAAGAGGCCAGTGAAATAGTGGAGGCAATGGCCAGACATTTTCAATAAAAGTAATTCATCAAATGGCTCAAAGAAAAAAGATCATGGATTTTTAGTTTGAAGGGATCTTGGAGGTAATTTGTTCCAAACACTTCATTTTACAGGTGAAGAAACTAAGGTCCATTGAGGATTAGGTAGCTCACCCAAAATAACACATTGAGGTAAATCCATCTGACATTAAATTTAATGAGGCCACTACTTCAGTGCCCACTATGTGCCAGCCACTATGCTAGGTCTTAGGCATACACATTCACAAACAAAATAGTTGCTATTTTCAAAGACGTTCTATATGGCTTTAACTATAATTGTAAATAAGAGCTCGTAAACACATAGTCTTTTTGTTTTATTTATTTGTTTTAAACATTCATTATTTTTTTTAAAATTTTGAGTTCCCAAAGTATTTAAGAGATGAGATCTTTATTTTTAAAAAATAAACTTGTTCTCACCCTCCCCCCTCCCAGTTTTCTGTTGTTTTTCTAATTTTGACTTTATCGCTTCTGTTTGCTGAGAAACTTTTTAATTTTATGGAATCAAAATTTTCCTTTATATTTCCCATGAACCCATCTATTTCTAATTTGGTCATAGACTCTTTCCTTATCCATATATCTGACAAGTAAATTTTTCCATGCTCCCCTAATTATGATATCACCCTTTACCCCATTTTGATCTTATTTTGTTATAAGGTATGAGATGCTGGTCTAGGCCTATTTTCTTCTAATTTTCCCAGAAATTTAAATCAAATAATGACTTCTTGCCCCCCAACACTTGGATCTTCTGGTTTATCAAACACTAGATTACTCTGGTTATTTCCTGCTGTTTATGGTATACCTTATCTATTCCACTGATCAACAGGTCTTTTTTTTTTTTAACAAGTTACTACATTGTTTTTATGATTACTGCTTTGTAATATAGTTTGAAATTTGGTACTACTAGAGTGTGTTCCTTCACATTTTGTTTCACTAATTCTTTTGATACTCTTGATCTTTCATTCTTTGAGATGGCTTTTGTTTTTATTTTTTTTCTAGTTCTGTAAATTCCTTGAGAGTTTTATTAGGATGGCACTGAATAAGTAAATTAATTTTGGTAGAATTGTCATTTTTATTACATTTATTCAGACTACTCATAAGCAATGAATATTTTTCCAATTACTTAGATATGTCTTTATTTGTGTGAAAAGTGTTTTGTATTTATGTTCATATAGCCCCTGAGTTTGTCTTGGCAGGTAGACTCCCAAATATTTTATAACGTCTGCAGTTATTTTAAATGAAATTTCTCTATCTCTTCCTGCTGGGTTTTGTTTGTACTTGGGACACATAACCTTAACCCTCCCCCAACCTAAACTCCACCCCACAAACCCCCACTATTTATACAGGACAGTTTCACAAGATATGTGCATGAATACTTTAAAGAAAGTAGAAGGGTAAGAAGAACAAAGCAGGAAGTAGGAGAAGTGAATGAAAATATGTTATACATACATACATACATACATACATGTATATATATATATATATACCTAGAAATTCAAACCAAATATAAACACACAGTGAATAACAGAACTGGAAACAGAACCCCTGTCTCTAAATACCCAGCTCAGGGTTTTCTATACTGCCTCCCACAAAGTCAAATATAATAGAGATGAAAGATAGAGAAAATAGAACCAGAAACAATTTTTGGAAAATTTTCTCAACATGAAACAATTGACAAAAGAGGACAAAATCAGAGCATGAGTCCTTCAATAGTCAAATGGATTTGTGATCTCATCTATTTAAAAATTCCTTCCAGTGACACAAATCTCTTTCTATTCAAGCCTGCTTAACCTGTGTACTCTTTTGTGCCCTGACAGAAATTTATGATGTCTGTGTGGGGGGGGAGAGGGGCCTTCATTCAATATTACTATCCTTGATTTTTCTTAGTGTTGTGAGATTACTCATGGAAGTACCCTGGCTGTCCATGTGTCACCCATGGCTCTTGCTATATGACTCATCCATTTTCTTTTCCTATTATATATTTCATCAGTGACTTTTACTCCTGCTTTTTTTCAAAGTTCTTCTTTGGCTATATGTTGCATTTTGCTCATACTCATTATGTCCGTCCATTATTCATTTTTAATTCTTCAGAGACTGTTGTATTACATATTTCACTGCCATAGAGCAACCCAGGTAGAAGGTTGGGGTGTGTGTGTGTGTGTGTGTGTGTGTGTGTGTGTGTGTATCAAGGTTAAATGACTTGCTCAGGGTCACATAGCTACCAAGTGTAAAGTGTCTGAGGCTGAATTTAATCTCAGGTCCTTTGGATTTCAAGGCTACTGCTCTATCCATGGTGCCATATAGCTGTCCTAGAAAGTTGTTATAAGAACATGGACCTTTTCCTCCCAGTGATTCCTTTTGTAGTCATCAAAGGAGCATAGTTATTTCCTAAAGGTTTCCAACTCTTTCTCCTCTTGTTCTAGCCTGGGCTCAGTCACTGTCTATCTGCACTCTGACCTAGATATATATATAATGATGGACAGACAAGTTGTATGTGTTATATATCCAAATGGACTATAATCATCATCTGGATAATAACAATTCTTTATCCATTTGGTCAGGTCCACCTGTTTGGGCCATTAACACATCTCTGAGATTTCAACAGTTTTCTATAGCTTGATGCTACCTTGGTGGTATTTATAATTAGAAGCAACCACAGAGAATCCTTCTTCCAGCTGGACTCTGCTACATCTCCTCTATCAAAGTGTTGAACATCTTTGATAAACACGTATTTCCCTGTTTTATATTCTGCCTAATGTTTATAATCAGAGGGTCACTGAACAGGTTATTTCTGTGGTTATGCCTTTCAAGGAATCCTGAATAATTTTGACATAAGTATGCAAGGAATGAGTAAACAAAGTTTGAAAAAAGGAAGAGAATTCACCTGGTACACAAGGCCCATCATAGTTTGATCCTAACTGATATTTCCAGACTCTTCTTCCATCATTCCATGACACAAACAATACAATGAATGTGGCATATTAGCAAGGGTATGCAGATAAATCTGAGTGTCGGCCCCGGAGTCAGAAGCACCTGAGTTCGGATATGGATCCGGCCTGAGACACTTAACACACACAAACAAAAACCTAGCCGTGTGACCTTGGGCAAGTTACTTAACCCCAATTGCCTTCCAAAATCCAAAAAAAAAAAAAAAAACAACCCAAAAAAACAAACAAACAAAAAAACAACCTGCTCTCTGGGTTGGGGAGATATACACATGACATACTTTTAAGTTTAATCTTTGTTGGTAATATTTTCTCCATCGCATTATTAAGTCTAGGCAAACAACAACATTTTTTTAATTGAGCTAGGATTTGTAGCATTTGTCAATTTCCAATGTATAAATGCTTACATGGAAAATTTATGAATCGATTCTAATATACCCTGCATGTATAGTTCTTCCTCCATATTCTTGATCAAACCATTCATCTATATGGAAGGGTTATTTTTCTCTGACTCTTTACATGAAGTTATACCTAACCACCAAAGCATATAGTCTCCACTCCCTTCCCTTGACTTTTGTACAACCTAATGCTTATACTACTTACTTGGACTCTCTCTGCCACTGCCTTGTGGCCTTTTTTCCCTTATCTTTTTACCATTTCATTCCTATTACCACTTAATGTTTCATGCATAAATATCTTATCCCCTCAACTATCCTTTGAGGACAGAGATCCATCAGGGTATATTTTAGAATTTCCTGCAATACCAAGAATGGTGCTCTGTGGATTGTAGTTGCTCAAATGATCATTTTGAAATAAATGAAAAAATGAATATATTCTTTATTTTTACCTGTTGAATCAATTTTTTTTAAGAATTGGAGGAAGAGTATAATTAATTTGGAACTGTTTTATTTGTGTCTTTGTATGCCTCATGGCCTGGGACATGGTTATGGACTGGACCTGCCTGTACTTTAGTTGCTATAGGGAACTCTTGGGGAGAAAAACTCCTTTTTGCCAATGTTGATGGTACCTAGTCTATAACTTATAGTCTTATAGACTTACCTGTGGCATTGAGAGTTTAATGGCTTACCCAGGCCACACAATTACTTTGTATCAAAGACAAGACCTTGGTCTTCTTATCTCCAAAGCCAGCTACCTTTCCACAACACCATGCTGCTTCTCACCTTGTACACAGTAGGTATTTAATAAATGCTTGTATGACACACACACACATAACATAAACATTATTCAACTCTACAATGTGGTTAGAAATTGATTATTTTGGCGTGGCCAAAAGCCAATTGGATACTTGTGATCCTAATGCCCATCATTGCTCTATGGGTTAAAGGTATTACCTTTTCAATATATTGTTGAATTAGAACTATAAGAAACCTTTAAAAGTCATCTAGTTTAATTTCTTAGTTTTATAAGATGAGGATTCTGAGGTTTAAAGAATTTAAATGGCTTACCTAAAGTAGGATTTGAACCTACATCCTCTGAATGCAAATCCATTGTTCTTTTCAGTCTACTGTGCCCTTATAGAAAAACATGGTTACCCAAGACATAAAAAGTCCAACTGAGCATGGATAGAATGTGCCATATGGAAGGGAAGTACCACATGACTTCTGTGATTCAGCTGTTCTTAGACAAGGGAATTCTGTAACACAATTGCTGTTACATTCATTTCTATCATCTTATTCAATCCTCACAACTCTGTGGTAAATACAGAAGGTATTTTCATTCCTGTTTTACAGATAAAGAAAGTGAAATTCAGAGGTTACAAATCTTAGAGGTCATATAACTAGTTAGTGGCAGAGGGTGAGGCTTGAACAAAGTTCTCCTGACTCCTGGGTCATACCCTTTCGACTGTGTTCATGCTATCTTCCATAGCTATGATTTTCTCAAGCTTAAAGGGGGGGAAAAGAGCTCATCACTCACTAAATAAATATAAACCACCATCACCTAAAAGTCAAAAAAAGGAAAAAAGGAGGAGGAAGGGAAGACTCATGATCATGGTTATTAATTAGCCCCAGGAAAAAATTACAGAGCTACTCGTTGTATGTATATCTTCCAAAGTATAGAGAATGAAAGGGAAGGCAGGAAACCCCAAAGCAATTGGTTAACATAGAAATTGTCCAAAAGTACATAATATTTGATAACATTTGATATCAAGGGATGCATTTGCAGGGCAGGCAAGGAGAATTAGAGGAGCTATTCCCATTCACAATAATAGGATTTGCACACCCAGTGCTAAAAGCATAACCTTAAGGAGATGATTTTCTTTTCCCCTTTATTCCTGTGCATAACTCCCATTAATGTTAATATGCACCTATCAAGGGGAAATATACCCCTGAGCATCCCAAATAGACTCAACAATATATTTAATTTAGACGAGTAGTATAGTTACTGAATATTAAATCAATATCTATTGGTTATTAAAACATTTTATTCAGGCTTGACATTTATAGGTTTCTAGTGGCATTTTTCTTAATGTATATTATTTGAAAATCTGAGTAAGTGAGCATACACTTTAGGAACTTGTCCTGAGAAGGACACTTAGTACCAAATGCTATCTCTGGATAAGGAGATTTTTTTTTCCAGCCTCATAATTTCATTGTGTAGTGATTCCCAAAATAGAAACTCACTCCACATTGGAGCTCAAGTACTGTTCTTGGAAAGTTGCCTGGGGCACAGAAGTTTAAATGCCTTACCCATTTTTAAGGCAGGGGATATGTGATAAAGCAAGGCCTTGAATCCAGAGCTCCCTGACTCTAAGGCTGACCCCCTATCCTCCATGCTTCTCAAGTTTAACCAGGTGTGTAATTAGGGGTTATTAGCACTTTTTTCTATGGGATGGTAAATGATACCCAAATGGTGAACAATGGAAATTCACTAAGTTCAAAGTCTATCATAATTATAGACTAGTAAATATGGGAGGTCGTCCAATCATTTAAAACATGAATCTCATCTACAGTGTTTCTGACCTACAGTTATCCTGACTCTGATTCAAGACCTCTAGTGAAAGGGAATTCACTACGTATTGAGGCAGCCTATTCCATTTTAAGACAAATCAAATTAACAGGAAAATTTTCACCTGTGAAGCCAATATATGCCTCCATGTAATTTCTATCTATTAATAGTCCTACTTCAACCTTAGAGGGCCAAGCAGAAAAAAATCTAAGCCTTATCCCTCAGGACAGGCTTTCACAAATTTAAAGACACCTGTTGTAACTCCTCTAAGTCTTCTTTTTTCCCAGGTGAAATGATTCTACTTCTATCAAACAATCCTTGCCCAACATGATTTTGCACCCCTTTTACATGCTGATAACCGAGATCACAGGAGATAGATATCTTGTCTTTGGAAAGTAGCCTGGGATGGTAGGAAGAGCACTTTACATGGATTTAGGAAACCTGGGTTTGAATCCTGCCTCTGACACTTAAGCAACTATGGGAGACTAAGTTATCTTCTTTAACCTTGACTTTCCTTATCTGTGATAAGAAAAAAATGGTGCTCATACTGCCTACCTCATAGAGTGTTATGAGGAAAGTTCTTTGCAAACCTACACAAATGTGAGCTATTCCTACTACTTCCTAAAATGTAGTGCCCAAAATTGGACACAATATTCCAGATAATGCATTATAGGATCATAAATCTAGAATTGTAAGGGATCTTAGAGAGTATAGACCAAGCCCCTCATTTTACCCTTTAAACTAGAGCTCAAAGGGGTTATGATTTTCACAAGGTCAAAAAGGCTATAAGTGACAAGTAAGATTTGAAATCAGTCCCTCCAACTCCAGGGACAATATTATGTCTACTGTACCACACCAATTAGAGCAGAAGACAATGGGATTAGGATCCTTCTCAGCTTTGGATGCTTTTTTTTTCCTATTAAATAATGTGGGCTATGTGAGTAACATTATCCTCATTTTGTAGAAAAGAAAGCTAAGGATCAGAAAAGTTAAGTTGATGGTTGATGGTCATATCAATAGTAGACTTCCTATTAGATGAGGAAATTTCATTTGACCATAGAAATATATGAAACAAAGATAAATTTATAATGGCCTTCAGTCTCACTGTATACCCCCTTCCACTTTTGCATTGGCAATGACAGAGTGGTGGGAAAGGATGTTGAGATTCACAAACTTCAAATTACTTGTTACTATTTTAAGTGTGAGATCCTTATCCAATGATCAATAAGTGGATGTACTGCTAGAAGGGCTAGATCATACCAATGTTGACATCCTCAATATAAGTAAAACTAGAAGAAAGAAGGAAGTTGAAGCTAAATGAAAGGATGGTTCACAGGTACTCCTTAGAGAGGTAAAAAAGAGTTTCGAGAATCAGGTTTATCATATTCCTAAAAGTTATAATGAATATTATTTCATGGCACATTTGATCATCACATATTATAGTATTAATGGCAAGTTTTTTGCAAAAAGGTCACCATGAAAATAATTGAAGCATTTGCAACATTAGTTGCCAAGGATGAAACGTTAAAGCAATTATAAAAAGAACTTGATAAATCCTTCCAAATTAAATCAGCATATACTCTGATAGTTAGTACCTTGGATATAGAAATAGGAAAAGATGAGGATAGGTAGAAATATATGGGAAAATATGGTTCAGAAGAAATAAATGATAGAGACCCCAAACTGTAGATTATACAGAAGTCTCATACCTCTAAATCATGAGTATTTTTCTGGTGAGTAACAAATACCATCACAAATAATGAAATTGACCACATTTTACCAAGCACGATGATCAGGGCATTATGCCTGAGTCAGCAGTCTCTGCACCGTCAAGCCAGAAACTTGTCATAGCTAAGAACAGAATTAAAAAAAGAAAGACTAGTGATTATATATACATATATGTATACAATGTATACATAAAAATTTTTCACCCTGATTTATTTATGCAAGTTATCAAAACATTTTAAAATGGACAATGGATGACATAAACAACATCAACATTTGACTCTTACAATTTTTTCTAGAAGTTTAACCAATACAAATTAATGGCCACAACAAGGAGACCAGAAGAGATTAAAAAGCACCTTAGTAGACATGTGCTTACTTGCCATAGCTGCTAAAGGCAATACTGAATTGTACTACAAACTCATCTCTAAAATCTTGCAAAGACTAATGGCTGCTCATCAACAATGTCCTCTCAAAATGCAGAGAGAAGCAATGAAGGGTAAAATCAATTTAAAGAAAGTTTGGCAAGAGATCTAACAAAGCAAAGTCATCTCAAGGGCATTCAAGGATAAAAATGGAAAGAGGACTACAAAGAGAAGAAAAATGGAAAAGATTTACAAAATGATTTCAGCAAATTATTTTCTTCTACCAAAGACAGTAGAAAACAACCACACTTGGATCCTAATATCATGGTCCCTGAGGTACTTATAAGGAGGTAGAAATGACATTAAAATGAACAATGATTGGAAAAGCAAACCGTAGCAAGTATACATGAAGAGAGTAATAATAAAGGTAATATAATTATGAGGACATTGATAAAAAATATATACTAGGTACCTAAAGAAGGGCAAGATACCAAAGGCTCAGAAATCAATCTTTGACATTATTAATACCAAGGAAAGGTAATTGAGTACTACAAAACTATTCCTATTCTCTCATCCATACAAAATCATGATCAAGATCATCTATTTACAAATTGAGGCCATCTTAGGGTATTTGTAAGGAAATTGACCACATTTTTTACTTTCTACCAATAAACTTAAAAATATAAAAAATCAAAGAAATAGAAGGAACTGAGTTTGAATCCTGATGGAAGCAAACTACTTGATCTTTTTCTTTACATTGTTTGGTTTTTATTTCCTCTTTACCATTTTTCATTCCATCTAGTACAATGCGCCTTTGTAACCTGACTAATGTCTAATGTGAAAATATTTGCAGATCCTATACTGGACTATATGCCATCGTAGGGGGTGGGGGGGAGGGAGGGAAGGAAAATTTGAAACTCAAGGAACTATGGCATTGAATCTTGTAAACTAAAAATAAACAAACAAATTAATAATAAAAATATATTAAAAATCAAAGAATTCTATAAACATTATTTTAAAAAATTGATTAGGTAGGACAAAATGCTACCTTACAAGTTTTCCTTTTTTTCAGCAGAGGTTTTCCCATCCATATATCAAAATTATTCAGGATTCCTTAGAAGATGTAAGACATAAACAGCTCTACTCAATTATCCTTTGAAAATATGCAGAAGGGAAAGCAAATATGTAGGCTTATGTGGATAGCTACCAGGTAGATAAATAGATGTGTTTACATATACACCCACATATATACACAATGGCATTTATATATATGCAGATAAACACACAAATTACTTGTCTGATGCATATTATCAGAGCATAATATATTTGTGTATGCACATACACACATATATGTACATTGTGTATGCAGGTTGGTTGGTTGTTGTCCTTGGTTCTCGAAGAGGACTAAAATGACGTCACTATTCTAGAGCCAAGTTTCAATGTGTCTGACTGTGACTGATCAGACTAATATAAGCTCAGAATGTTCTACCATAGGTTGGGCACAATTAGTCTGTGTGAACATTTGGGGAGGTTTCTCCAAATTTGCATATCATGCATTTCCTTAGAACTGTTTCAATTCAGCTTTGCTCATAGAACACAGCACCTACTCTGATGGGGGTACACCATGCTGAGTGTCCCTTGCCAATGTCTCTCCTGTTACATAATCAATTCCAAATTTCTTAAGAGAGACCTTGAGAATATCCTTGTATCACTTCTTTTGACCACCATGTGAATGCTTGCCCTGCATGAGTTCTCCATAAAATAGTCTTTTTGGCAAGTGTACATTTTTCATTCAGACTATATGGCAAGCCCATCTGAGTTGTGCTCTCTGACAAAGCTTGAATGCTTGGCAAGTTAGTTCTAGTAAGGACCTCAATGTCTGGTACCTTGTCCTGACAAGTGATCTTCAGAATCCCAAGACAATTCAAATAGAAATGATTCAGTTTCCTGGCATAACACTGGTATGCTATCCAGGTTTTACAGGTATACCGCAATGAGGTCATCACATTGGCTCTATTATAGACCTTCAGTTTGGTAGTTAGTCTAATACATCCTCTCTCCCATACTTTCTTTCAGAGCCTCCTAAGCACTGAGCTAGCTCTAGCAATGCATGCATCGACTGCATTATCAATGTATCCATCCCTGGATAGTACACTACCAAGATGAGTAATGTTATCCACAGCATTCAAAACTTCTCCATTTGCTGTAAGCAATGGTTCCACATATGGATAGTGTTGTGATGGCTGATGGAGCACCTGTGTTTTCTTGGTGTTAATTGTTAGGCCAAAATTAGCACAAGCAGCAGAGAATCAATCCACACTTTGTCACATCTCAGCTTCAGAGGCTGCATTGGGTGCACAATCCTCTGCAAACAGAAAATCATGCAACAATACTCGGTCCATTTTGGTCTTGGCTTGTAGCCTTTTCAAGTTGGAGAACTTACCATCAGTATGGTAGCTGACCTCAGTACCTTTTTCATGCTCATTGTAAACATTTAACAATATGGTGAAAACATCATGCTGAAAAGCATGAGAGAAAGCACAGAGCCCTTTTTTTCTCCATTAGTGACTGGGAAAGCATGAAACATTGTCCATTTTCTAGAACCCAGGTAAGCATGCTATAATGAAATTGACATACGTGCTGATAAACTTCTCCAGGCAACCAAATTTTGATGTAATTTTCCATAAGCCCTCATGACTGACAGTATCAAACACCTTAGATATAAGTATACATATATGTGTATATGTAGATAGATAGGTAGATAGATAGATAGATGATAGATAAATAGATGATAAATATAGATGTGTGTACCATATATAAATATATTACACATATGCAACGTACAGTATGGAAGATCAACATACATGTATGCAACATACAGTATGGAAGATCATCTCAGAGGGAGCAAACTATCAGTGAACTAGTAAGAGGAATAAGTGAAGGCATCTTGCAGAAGATGGGATTTAAATTAAATCTTGAAAGAAATCATGAAAGCCAGGAGTTAGAGGAAAGAGAGCATTCTAGCCATGGAGGATTGAAGATGGAATGTCATGCACGAGGAACCACAAATAGGCTAATTTTAGCAGGATCATAGAGTGTTTGGTAGGGAGTAAAGTATAAGAATAATAAAAGTGTAGGAAAGTACCGGGTTGTGAAGGATTAAAAAAAATATAAGATTTTAAAATAGATCCTAGAAGTAATAGGAAAACATTTGCATTTATTGAGTTGGGGGGAAGGGCAGTGAGATGAGTGACATAGTCAGACCAGCACTTTAGGAAAATCAGTTTGGCTGTTTGGAGATTGGATTAAAGGCAGGAAAACTTGAGACAAGGAGACAAATGAAGAATCTATTGCAATGATGAGATGATAATGGCCTCTACTAGAGCGGTGACTTTGGTATTGGAGAAGTAGAAAGATCAGGGGTGAATATTTTTTCAAGTGGGTCTCAAATGAGAATAAAGAGATGGGTGGATAATTAATTAGATGGGTATTAGGAGGCTTTTATTCTCTCTTTTTTGAAGATTGAGGAGTCCTGATCATATTTATAAGAGCACGTGGATGGGGGTGGTTAAAATTAAAGATGCATGAGAGAAGAAGGGTTGATTGCTGGGACAAGGTCCAAAAGAATTTAGGAGATGGGATCAAGAGAACAAGTAAAGGGATTAGTCATAAGGAAAGAATCAAATGCCTTTGGCTCTGAGACAGAAGGGCAAGAAAAGATAATGGATACTGAAGTTTTGTGAAATGGAGGTGGAGAATGGAAGAAGGTGCCATTGGATGACTTTTGGCCGCAGGTGACCTTTGACTTTACTTAGATCAATGTCATCCTATTAGAGTGCCTCAACTACTCTTTTTCTCTAGCTTGAAATTTACTTGAATTTTTTGCCCAATCCCTCACCTTTACCTGTTATCTCAAAGGAAGAACTGTTACTTCTTTTCACTGAAGTAGGCAACACAGTCTTTTGTATGTGGATTTGAAGACCTGGAAGAAAAAAAATCGCAAAAGTCACTGTGGAGGATAAGATAGGAAATCAATAAAACGAGGGTAAAAAATATGGTCCAGTAGTAATGGGAGCTTAGCTGAAATAGTACACCATACATTTTTAGAGGATGCCTTGATGACTTCAGTTTCCATGGTAACAACCCATCTGATACCCCAACCTCACATTGACTTGACCTCTTCAACTCCTATGGCTTCTGTCACCATTCCATTCAACCATCTACTAACACAAGCACCCCAGGGACCTGGCCATCACTCAGAACTTAGGATCCTAGAATCATACATTTACTTTTCTAATTCTAAAATCTTGAACTGCTTCCCCTTTGTAACCATCCATTTTCTCCTTATCTTCTACAATCCAATTTTTTCAATTTCTACTGAACCTACTCTTCCCTTTTCATTTCCAATCCTTCAATTTCACCATCCCCTTCCAATTCATTAGTTCTTTTTTGATTTTGCATCTACATAAAACCTAGATAGCACAGGTCAGAAATTTGCATAATGGCCTTACTAGCACCCTTGAATTCTTTGTCCCCTTGTCCTTCTACTGTGCCCACCTTGTTAACCACCATGGATGAGTCGCACCATGTTTTCTGCTCCTATTCCCAAGCTATCAAAGTTGTTGATGAAAGTCATGAACTTTTACTTTTTGGTTCTCTAACCTCAGATGAGCCTTTATCAGCCATCCTTGTATTCATCTCTGCTTGATCCCAACTGCACCCCTACTACAATCTCCACAGTGAGCATTTCAAATGAGATGACTCAGACTCATTTCTCTCTGTCCCTGAACTCCCACCTCTCCTTCATCAGATTATCTTTCTTTTAACTTTGTTGAGCAAATCGTTCTTCTCCCCTGCATCCTTAGAGGAAGAAGTAACCTCCCTCTTTCCAAATCTTGCTCCCTACAGACTGATATATTTTAATCCCATCACTTTCCATATCTCCATCACTTGGCTCCAACAATTATTGACTAACAACAATGCATCTTCAATTCCTCCATGTCTGCTAAATTGTTCTCCCTTTAGCTAAAAACATGACCAGGTCTCTCAACAATCTAAGGAAACTATTCTTCAAAGATATTCTAGACGTGTGTGTGTGTGTGTGTGTTTGTGTGCGGCCATCTGAAACTCTATCATAATCCCTCAAAGCTAAAGTGGAATTTAATAGCAATAATAAAGTCCTTCAATTAAATCAAACAAACATTTTTCAACACCTACTATATACCAAGGACTGTGTTAAGACCTGGGGATAAAAAGACAACTGAAAGAATCCCTGTCCTTAAAGAGCTTACATTCTCCCTATAAAAATATATGCACGTGTAAATACATTAATAAGTAATTTGAGTAAACAGAGAATACTAACAACTAGGACCTCTGTCATCAGGGGCTGTGTCTTACTCGTCTCTCTTTTCCTCATGTGTTGAGTACAGTATCTTATACCCATCATGTGAATTTGTTGCTGTTCTGCCATTTTTCAGTAGCGTATGGCTCTTCATGACCCTAGCTGTGGTTTTCTTGGCAAAGATACTGGAGTTGTTTGCCATTTCCTTCTCTAGTTCATTTTATAGATGAGGAAACAGAGGCAAGCAGGATTAAGTTACTTGACCATGCTCATATAGCTAACAAGTGTCTGAGGTTGGATTTGAACTCAGTTCTTCCTGACTCCAGGCCCAGAACTCTATCCACTATACTACTTAGCTGCCCTCTTTGATCAGATTGGAAGGAACTTGTGATGTTCATTGATAACAGGCTTCCATTTCTCTATATTACAGTTTATAAAGAACAGAAGATGATGGAAATACTCTTTGCTACTCTTTACTTCTAAATATAGTGTTATAATCATTGTTCCACCAAGCAGAGCATAAAGATAATGGGACCAGAAAATCTTGCTTTTAATTTTGACCTGTTAGAATACAATCTCCCTGAAAGTAGAATTTTTTTTCATCTTTCATATGTATATCTCTTATTGTCTACCACAGCTCTTGGCACATAGTAGTTCTTTATTCAATATTTGTTTATTAATTGCTTCTGCCAAAACCTTGGATACATCACTTGTCACTTATTTTCTCTAGGCCTCAGTTTCCTAATCTGTAAAATAAAAGGATTTGCCTACCTGATCTCTACAGTCTCTTCAAGCTCTGAAATTCTTTGATTTTTTTCTTCAGGTTCATTCTCATACAAGATATCCTAATTGTATATTTGAATCTTACTATTTTCAGTTTGTGACAGAGTTTGGCTTAACCACAGTATCCTAGATTCAACACCACCCACCGCTTCTATCCATTTTGTACTGTCAGAGGCACATCAAGCAGCCTCTGAGTGTAATCACATCAAAATCGATTTTCATGGCTGAGAGAAAAATAATGGAAATTTCTCTAATGTAGAAAATGCATGTGTTCCTTTTGGTTAACCAAAATAGACTATACATCAAGCCTGTCAAAATTAAGTTTTCTTGATTCAGTGCTCTTCCACAGACTTGTATACAAATTACAAAGGCTTGTGGTGAAAGGCCGTAACGTAATCTTCCTGTCTTCTCCAGGGCTATTGCTACATGCCCTTCACAAAATGCACAATCTCAAAAAGTTGTCAGGTTCTAGGCCTAGTCTCCAGTCAGCATCCTTAAGAAAATTGCTAGGTGTGATGACAATCCTTTAAATCTTTTTAAGGTAAGTCAACACATCATCTTCTCCTTGATGCAAAAAAACCCATGGCTCTTAGCCAGATAGCTTTAGAGCTAGAAAGGTTCTTGGAGTCATTCTTACTCCACAATTAAATATGAGAAAATGGAAACATATGATGATACCTACATAATTTTTCAAATGTTCAAAATTATACCTTTACCATTGTACCCCAAAGGATAAGATTCTCCAACATTAACTTTAATTTCAAGAATGCATCTTAGTTAATCAAACAATGAGTTTGCTTTGAATGAAATTCAGTAGGTTCATCTTTTGATGAGGTGCTCTTATAGGGATACCCAATTAGAATACTTAGCCATTTGGAGGAGGAGAATTAGTAGAAAAGCAAGACTAAACATCTTCTGGAAAGTCATAACAGAGAAGACATTTGTGTACTTATCAGGAAGCATAATTTTAGTCACTTTTTGCTTGAATTATTGTTTAGCTGGATCTATGGAGGACCATGCTCCCCTGGGATGCCATTGCTTGATGTCAAAGGATCAATGTGATCAACCATTCAGAGAGTGGACCTCCACTTTTCACAATAGTCAGTTGGGAATTTTTTTTCTCTAACACAGCTACACCCACTCTTGTTCCCCTAACACTCCTCTAGTCCAAGTCCCTCTCCACTGTGAAAGGTCCCAAACTCTACCCTTCTGAAATTCACACTGGTTGCCTTTGTACTGAAGGACAGAAGCAAATAAGTATGAATTGCCCCCACCCTTTTCATTTTAAATTGTGCAGAGTAAGTCTCATAGGATGAGTAGGCATGGATGGGTTTTGATCTTCTCAGATCTTATTATATTATCATTCCCTCTAGACACAGCCCTCTTTCAAACTTTCCTAACTCTTTCAAGGTCACTGCTACCCTTCTCAGGTTTACACCCTCATTATCATCTATGACACTTCACCTTCCTCTACCCCCACATACCCAACACATTGACAGATACTGTCATTTCTACCTCCAAAATATTTCTTTCATCTCTCCCTTTTTCTCAACTAACATACCCAACCCTCTAGTATAGGCCCTCATCTTTTATTTTGACTAATGCAAGAACCTTCTAATTGATCTCTCTTGCCCAAGTTTCTTCCTTCTCCTATTAACCTCTAGTTGCCAGTGATTTTCCTAAAATGCAGTACTTATCATGCCCCCAAGAACTCACTAACAATGAACTCTAAGGCTTTCTATTGTGTCTACGATCAAATATTAGTTAATCGCTGTATCTCCTTTTTGATGACTATTTTGTAAACTTTATAATGTATGTAATTTTAATACAATATTAATTATAAGCACATCTGGGCAAACTAAGGTTTCATGCTTTAAAAAGATTTTACTTATGGAGTACTCAATTGAAAGCATTTAGAGAGCATTGGTCTAGGCCAGGCCATTTAGAATTCAATAGGTGGTTGAAAAAAAAAGTCTATAATCTCTTTAACCATAAAGCTATGTGCTTAATGCAATCTTACAAATAACGTTAACATTTTCATTATCAAGAATGGGAATCAGACCTAATGTGGTTTCGAATAGCTAAGGATTAATAAATGAGCCAGTTATCCATTAGAGCATGACAGTAATTTTTAAATGGCTATTAATCAATCAATCAATCAACAAGCATTTATTAAGTACCTATTATATGCTAAGTACTAGGCTAGGAACTCCGGATACAAATACTAAGAATGAAACATCTCAAGGGAGAAAATTAGTGTATATAAAAAGACAAATAAGATAAATATAAAGAAAACTCATATATAAAAATACAAAGTAGTTGAATCCAAGGAAGTTCCAAAGAGTAGGCACTAACATTGAGGAGAATTAGAAAAGTTTCATATAGAAAGTGGTACTTGAGCTGAATTTTGAAAGAAGAGCAAGATTCTGTGAGGCAGAGGTGAGGAAAGAGCAATATGGATATGAGGGGGTGTCAGTAGAAAGGAATGGAGATGAAAGATATAACCTGTATGAAGACCAGAGAGAAGGACAGTTTGGCTGGATCAAAAAATAAGGAAATAGAAGAAATGCACATTGAGACCAGGAAGATAGATTGGAGTCAAGGTTGTCAAGGACTTCGTAAACTAAACAAAGATTATATTTTATCCTAGAGGAAATAGGAAGCCACTGGTGTTTATTGAGCTGTAGAAGACATAATGATATCAATGATCATTTGTGGCTAGTGACTGTTTTATATATTCTCCCAGTTTCAAAAGAGTATTTCTTTTTGCTTGACAAGGGCAAAAAGGTTAATAAACCCAAACTTGCATCCTATCTGGTTGTCTCCTTGTGTTATTCTACTTAAATTATGCCACCACCTCGAGAGTTCCTTAAAGTTGTTACTCCTATGACCTCAGAAAAGCTAGGATGAGAATAATGTAAGCTTCTTGAGGGCAGGGTCTGTTTTGTTTTCTCTCTGTGTATCCCTAGACCCAGAACATTTACTAATAACACTTAAACTGCTTATTGAATTAAATGTGCATGCATAGAAAAGTCTATACCTCCTTCAGAGCTGTTAATAAGAGTTCTTAAAAATGTTCTGCCTAGTGAGCCCACCTGTGTGTAGCCCAACTTTAATTTAAGAAATTAAAGTTTGTTTTTTTCTTTAGATTATCCTGTTTACTTTCTAAATCCAGATTGTTACTGTCTTTCTCATTCAAAAGAAATTCTTCCAATAGTCATATTAAAAAAAAATCAATTCTGAGAGGTTTATAGCCAAGAAAAACAATGAGAAATTGGTTTACATGTCTAATAAAGAAAAACCTTGTTAAGTGAGAGGTTGCTGTTTTAAACTTCCGGGGATTATAAATAAGGAATTATGCTAACAAATACGAGAAAATAATGATTGTTTACATTGGGGAAAAAATTCAGCTTTAGTGATCCTCCCCAAATAAATTGGTTTTCAAAAGCAAAAATAACTTCCCTCCCTCTATACTAGGGCCTCCCCACACTTGCATATTTGCCAGCTAGGAAACACACTGAAATTTGTTGCTGTGTAATGCCTCGCAGAAGGAATTTGAAGTCCTAGATTTCTATATCTAGTGATAGAAATGTATAGTCTAGGCTTTATATCTTTAAACATCTTTAAACTCAATTTTAGGAGGAAGAAGCCTTTATGATTTTCTGGAGTTCTCTAAAAATCTGCAAGCTATGTTTTTGTTTTTAAAGAGTATTTAATAATTAAGCACAATTCTATCAAAAACATTTGGGTTTAACAACAGTGCAGTTCAAAGGAAAACTGAAGCGTAGTGAGAGGGCAGACTTAATGACTTGTAGTCAACAGTACCCTTTTGACACTTTCATGGAACTTCAGTTCAAAGCATCCCACTTAACAAAATCAATAGTTAAATTGATCCACATTGATAAGAAGAAAGACCTGGCACCAGAGGATTTCCTATTTGTGGTACATATTTAAAGACAATCATTTTCAGTCTACTCAATAGTTAGAGAAATTTCTCACTTGCCCAACAGGGTTTGGAAGAAACACAAATTTTGAGAAAATCTCACCAGGTTACTTCTTTTCCTAGGCAGCATCCCAATAGAATAATTCATCCCTGGAGTGGGTGCTGTAGGGAGTAAGTCTACAATCTGGCCTTTGGACATTGCCAAAAATCTGAAGTAAGGTGACCCAATCTGACCTCTTTAACCTTTTTCAACTTGAACAAAACTATAAAAGATTTTATTCTTAATATACTAAAAAAACTTCATCATAACTTTACTTGTTATGCAAATTTTGATATATAGAGATCTAATCAACCCCAGAACTTAATTATATTCATTCATTTATTGATTAAGCAGTCCTTTATGCAATGGATCATGCTAGTGAAAAGGGGGTTTAGCAAGATTTAAAAAAAAAAGATTCGCTTTCTACCCTCTAAGAACTTACAGTCTAGTAGAGATAAGATATAAATTAGGATCCAACATGTACAGAACATAGTATCAAGCTCTGTAATGGAAATGCAAATTTAAAGATCTTCCCTGCCCCTAGCTTAAGAGCACCTGGAACCTGTGGTGGGAGGCTTGTTTTTCAGGAAAGCCCATACCTTGATACTTTGTGATTGGGCAGTGGGTCCAGAAGGTTGTTACATTCTCTGAGCCAGGAGAAGGCTATATAAACTCTGATGAGAGGCTTTGCTTTGGGGCTCACTTTGAGAAGTGTTGTGTGATTTGACCAGATGAGACTCTGGGAAGCCGTTGTTGAGAGCCCCCCAGCTTTGAAAACCCAGATGTTGATGCTTCCCTCTCTGGTAACTGTGATTTGGTATTGATATAATGGGTGGACAGTTTGGAAGCCTGTCTGTTTGATCTGTAAGTTCTGTAACTCTGAAGTTTGGGGTGCTGACCTTTTTCCCCTGAACTAGGTAATGTGTGTTTGTTTGATTAAAGTAAGCTTGTTAACCCATTTTGAGTTGCTTTCCTTTTGAAAAGCAGATCTAAGAACCTGTGTTGGCAGCCACCCTGGGGATATTGGGGTGCTTGCTGCTACAAGCTCTAAAAGATGAGATGAGGCAGAAATCACTTCTTATTGGAAAGATTAAGGAAGGCTTCCTGGGGTAGAAAAGTGGCATTTCAGAGAACAGGAAGGATGTCAGCAGATAAAATTGGGGAGGAAGGCATTTCTAGCCTAGGAAATATTAGCAAAAGGTGGGGTAAAAACAGAATTTCTCAGGGAAAATGGCAATCAAATGCATTTATAGGGTGTGGCTCTATGCCTGTTATTTCATCAGTGTGGGGAAATAGTGTTTTGGAAACACCCTCCACAATTTCAGGTCAAGTAATCAACAAACATTTATTAAACATCTAATATATACCAGGAATCAGTAATCTTAGAGAGTCAACTGAAGCAAAGAAATTTGGAATGACTTTTCTATGGTCATTTACTGAGTATTAGAGTCAGGACTTGAACCAGGTCTTTCTAACTCCAAGACTGATACACTATCCACTTTGCCCTGCTACCAAACATATTAGAGACATGAAAAATATAGCTGGCTGATAAGTAAAATGAGCAACAGAATCATAGAATGTCAAAATAGAACCTCATCTATAACTAATTTCCTATATAGCACTTCTGACAAGTGATAGTTTAACCTATACTTGAAATTCACTAATGTAATCAATACTTTTTAATTATAGTCCATTCCATTTCTGGGCAGTCCTAAACATATAGAAGATTTTACTTATGTCAAATTGAAATCTTTCTCTACTGTTTCCATTTATTGCAAGTTTAACATGAAACAAATTTAATAATCTTTCATATAGTATGTCTTTCAAACTCTTGAAGACAGCTATCATATTCCCAATAAGTCTGCTCTTCTCAAAGTTCTTAGATCTTTCATTTAATCTTCTGTGAAATGGCCTTCATTTTCCTCCCCACCCAAGGGATCTTTTGAATTTTTTTCAGAAATCAGCATACTTCTTCAAAGTCTGCCCAGAGCAAAATACAGTCTTTTTGGACTCTATTTCTTCACTCCTTTTTAATACTATGGTTTTATCAACATGGCCAAGTAGGAGATTTCTTTGGCCCTCACTGGGGACAGAAATGTATAATCTAATAAAAAGTTTGGATTTTTAAAAATATTAACTATGGCTACCTCTGACCTATACTTATCTAATGGATTTTTGGTCCAATTGTTAAACTTTACATTTATTTTTATTAAATTTCATATTAAAGAGAGTCGAGTGGGCAATTTCAATCAGGAGCTATCTCTAGGTTTACATTGTTATGTTGACTGAATATTTGTTGCCCCAGTTTGTTGTATTGACAACCTATGGAGCTTATACATCAGTACATATATCATGGACAGATTGTGGTTGTTGCAGTTGTGTAGTGATTTGTCCTTCATTCTCTAAGAGGACCATGACCTCAGGGAGATGATGATATGAATTGCAATTGACTTTGATTTGAGTAAAGGAGGGCTGTGCAAACTCACCAGCCTTACTTTCTCCTCCAAAGCCATCTGGGTCTAGTGGCCAGTTATAAATCAGGTAGACTGGAGATGACCCAGGATGCAATGGGAGACCTTGGTCCTTTTAAACTAAGGTCTTTTCAGGTTTTCATTTTGAGTGAGGCAATGCCCATTCAGTGAATAGGCCTCTAAAAAGAAGTCTGTCAAGGGATGGCCCCTTTAATTTAAAAAAAAAACTGGGAGGGAAAGACCCTCAGGGTTACTGGCCAAAAGAGAAACAGTTACCATTTGCATTCACTCTGAGACAGGAGGGTCCAAAAATTAACTAGTAAGTGGTGTTTGTTTAGGGACCTATTGTTGTCCAATCACTAAGTTCCAGAATGAATTGGTGGACTGAAACTTATAGCTTAACAATGAGCTGATGTCAGAACTGACAAGGACAAAGAAAACAGGGGATGGATTGTATTTAGGAAAGTGTGCTATACTTTCAATGACCACAAGTTTTTCCTTGAAACAAAATGTCATCTTTTTAACACCACTATTATTCCAGTGGTTCTTTATGTTATCAGATTATATATTCAATCAACCAATGTCTGCTATAGAAGGTGGGATTTTAGTTGGAACTTAAAGGAATCCAGGGAGGTAAACAGTCAAACACTGAGGCACAGTGTTCCAGGCATGGGGGAAGGCCAAAGAAAATGACTGGAGCTAAGAGAGTGTCTTGTTTGTAGGACATGGAGGCCAGTGTCACTGGATTGAAGAGTATGTCTTGGAGAGTAAGGTATAAGAAGACTGAAAAAAGTAGGACAGGGCTAGGTTATGGAGGGCTTTGAATGCCAAACACAGCATTTTGTATTTGCTCCTGGAGATAATAGGAAGCCACTGGAGTTTATTGAGTAGGGAAGTGATATGAAATTGGACTTCAGTTTTAGGAAAATCACTTTATTGGCTGAATGAAGAATGAATTGGAGTGGAAAGAGACTTAAGGCAGGCAGACTTGCAATAATCAAGGCACTAGAGTGGTGGCAGTGTCAGAGGAGAGAAAGGAGAGTATTAAAGAAACATTACAGACCTTGTTAACAGCTTCAATATGGTGGGGTGAGAGATAGCGAGCATTCAAGGATCTTTGCTGGGTTGTAAGCCAATAGTATCTAAAGAATCAGAGTAGTGAGTCATCCAAAGGGCAGTGGATAAATGCATGATGGCTGTAAATGGAATGTAACATTATGAATGAAAGAGTACACATAAGAAATCACCCCAACGTTATTATTAAAGAGGTACATTATTGATAAAAATTGAGTTGAATTAATATATAATTGGAGCAAGGGAGAACAGATGGACATGTGTTCCCCCATTGAAGTCAGGAAAATCACCAACATTATGGGTGGGAATATTTATAGGAGGAAAATCATATCACAGATTTATAACTGAGTAGTCACCTAGCCTGACTTTCTCATTTTATAGATTAAGAAACTAAGATCCAGAGATTAAATACGTTGTCCAAGGTCCCACACAAGTAAGAGGCAGACGTAGGATTCAAACCCAAGTCCTCTGATTTCAAATCCAGTTCTTTTCCCTGAACCATGATGCCTCAGCATTGCATGTGATAGAAAGTAGTAGACAAGTCAAGATGTGCACTACACGGAGTACTCACATCAGGGAGCCCACATTCAAGTCTTGCTGAGATTTGATCAGTTTAGGTTTGCCAATTGTTCTAACCTGTCAAAGTATGTTTTGAATTCTAATTATGTTTTACAAAGTGTTAGCCATCTCTCCCTTCTCTACATCATCTGGAAATTTGATGAACATCTAAGCCATTGATAAAAATAGTGAGCAATGCCTGTGACACTGTACTCAAGGCCACATCCCAAGTTGACACCAATCTATCAATTATTTTTTGTGACCTGTCCTTCAACTAGTTAGGAGTTCACTTAGCTATGATCAACAAGCCCACATCTTCATGACTTTTCTACAACAATAGCATGGAATACCTTATCAAATGTCTTGCTGAAATGCAGATGCCCTGTGTATCATGTGCACAGCATTCTCACAATCCACTAGCCTAGCAATCTTGTTCCAAAATTAAGTTAGTCTTGCATGACCTACTTTTAATGAACCTCTGATGACTCTCAGTGGTCCCTACATTCTTTTCTTAGTCCTTATAAACTATCCTTAAATACTATTCTAGAATTTTGCTAGGAATTGAAATTGAGTTTGGCAACATTTAGTTATGGGCAATTATTTAAAAACTCATCTTGTTACTAAACATTAAATCAATCTATGATTTTTAATTCTTAGACTGCTTCCATGTTTTTCCCCTACTATATTCATTTGGTTAAATTGGCAAACCTAAGGACAATTTGAATAATGAAATTTCTATTCCTAAATAAAAAAATAAAGAGAAACATTTAGTTGATAACCTCAGAATGCTTAACCAAACCAGACACCAGAAATCTATTCCTTTTTTTTTTTTTAAAGCAATTGGGGTTAAGTAACTTGCTCAAGGTTACACGGCTAGTCATTATTTATGCGTGGGTGCTCATTTTCTGAGGCCGGATCTGATCTCGGGTCATCCCAACTCCGAGGCCGGCACTCTTACTCACTGTGCCACCTAGCCGCCCCTTTAGGGCAATTGGGGTTATTAAGTAACTTGCCCAAGGTTACACGGCTAGGTTTCTGTTTGTATGGATTAAGTGTCGGAGGCCGGCTCCGAACTCAGGTCCTTCTGATTCCAGGGCCAGCGCTCTATTCACTGCGCCACCTAGCCGCCTCAAATCTATTCCTTTTACCATGTTTTCTTAAGGACTTCACTCTTCTTATGTGTATTGCTACTCAGTCACGCTATTACCAGCTGATAGGTGGGACAGATGGCAGCTGAGTTTGGAGGTCTGTTTTTGTCATGGTTCTCATTCTTTTTTCATGCCTTTTTAAAATAGAGTTTTGGCTGGTTTTCCTTCCTTTTATTCCTTGGATAATTGTTTACTTTCCTTAGTTGCTCTTTTTTACTTAATTAGTCTGAATATAGTTATGTTTATTGGGTGCTTGCTTTGCTGTCTTTGAACTCCTAGTAACCAAACTCTACTTTGCCAGTTCTCTCTTTGCCTTTTCTTGGCACAATCAAGTAGTGACTTTCTTATTTTGAGTGATCTAAATTCTTCAGCCCTGCTGACCTGGTTATATGGACTTCTTCTCCCTTCTTTCCTTGAGGCCCTATAAACCATGACCAGAATGGAGAGATTTGAAAGTCTACCCATTGCAATGATTAGCTCAGAATTTCTTTTCTAAGTTACTTTACACTTTCTACTGGAAATCTCTAGCTCTGCTGCCTTTCCTTGGCCTACAAAGCTAGAGCATTCCTCCTATAGTAAGAGAAAACCTTTCACATTCCTTCTTCTTAATCCAAATGATTTCATCTGCATTGAGCTCTTCAGTTTGCCTGGATTTTTTTTCCAACAGACAATAACAATGGAGTCCTAGTTCCTCTCTTATATTTGTGAAATCATAGGAGGTTTTTTAAGATCACGGCAGTTCAATCTTTGCCCCTGTCCCTGTGAACTTTGATAGAAATCTCCAAATGCCAGCTAGCATTCAAACTGATTCCTCTCCCCCACAGGCTTTCATCTTTTTTGCACTTCAAGGATCAATTTTTGGTTCTAGGATTATTTTATTTCACCTGCCTGGAAGTTTCATTTAATATACTCTGCTTTTTAAATTTTATATATATTCAAGAGTTCATAGGCGATGAATCTGGAGTGAGTGTGCATACATATAGTTTCCATGTAGCTGTCCTCCATAACCTTTATATGTGAACATCAGAATTATATCTCAGTGTAAGGACCAATGGGGCTTTTAGGAGAATGGTATTTCATTAACTCACCTTCTGGCATTTTAACTGTTATCAGCTGGACAGTTTAGTTTTATTACAACAGACATTATTGTGATAACTTTTCCTACTTTATCTTTGCAATTTATTGGAGCAGTTAATTTCTCAAAAAGTAGGAACATTTTTTCTCATTAGAAATTCCTTCATGGCCTCTTTAATACATGTTCCTTGCTATTTAGAAGAACTGCTGATAAGTGATTTTGACTGGTACCCTCAATAATGTAAGATATTTAACAGAAACTTGGCAAACCACTTAGGGGATAAAGCCATTTCTTGAAACCAACCCCAGATGAGTAACTTTTGTATCCTTGCTATCACCCAAATTCAAAAAGTCCTAGCATAACTACTAATGTACTTGTGAACTTTATGAGGAAAGAACTTTCTTTTTAAATTTTCTTTCTTTTGTGTTCCTTTTCTTTCTTTTCCTTCCTTCTTGCTTTCTTTTTCTTAACCATTTGTCCTGTTGGTTTCTGATTGAATAACTCCAGGGTATGATTGCTCTAAAATAACATGAGGACTGGTTCTACACAGTCAAAAATGCTGGAAATATTGAGTTATCCAGTAAGTGCACAGCATACATTGCCAAAAGAGATCATTCAAGCTCCCATACTCATTTTTGATCACATGAACTAGGTAAATACCAGATCTTCCCTTCAATTTCTCAATATTAGTCTTCATACTTCCTAAAATATGATTCACCAGAACTAAATAGCATAGTCCAGGTCACTTTTTGCTTAAAGTTAGGGTTAATTGGCTTTCCTTAAGGCAGTTAAGGTTGCTTCTATAGTTACTTCATCACTATATGCTAACTTATATACTTCATCACTAAATATGCTAACTCATATTTACCTTACCAACCACTAACCCCCTCAGCTCTTTTACAAACTCCTATCTAGATATTCCTTTTGCATCATATACTCCCACTAGTCTAAGAAAACAGTGCATAATGTCCAGAATGTGGAGTTTTGCTTGTTGCTTTATTTTCTTAGCTCTTATCTTTTTTTTTTCCTCATTGATGGTCAACAGTAAAAAGGAAGAGAAAAAATGCCTAATGATCTCACCTAAAAGTGCCTCTTTTTAGAGACAGGAAAGGATAAAGTCAGATGCATTAGGAAATAAAAACAAGGACTAGAAACCACAGAAATAAGAGACTTTAGTGAATTTAATGGGCAAGTTGGACTACTATGCATTACTTTGGCCAGGCCACCACCTAGAACCTATTCAGAATGTCCCAGCTTTGGTTTCATTCATTCATAGATTCCTTTATTAAGTAAACAACTAAGTGTCGACTATGTGCAGAACACCACATTAGGCACCAAGGGAGAGAGGAAATTTTTTAAAAGGCTCTCAAGTAGTTTACACAGATGATACTGCTCTTTCTCCTCTATTCCATTCCCTGGCCCTAGAGTTTTGGGAAACATCAACTTTAAATTTCACAAATGCCAACCAGCTTCCCCTGAGATTTTTAACCACCAGATGTGTTTGATTTTGAATCAAATAGACAATATTTTGAAGATTAGCAAAGATAGTTTTGAATATTATTTTTTTTGAGTGTGGAAGGGACAAAGAGGGGGTATTTCTAGATCTGTTATTTCATCGGTACAAGGACCCTTCCTCTTCTTCCCCTCCCTCCCCCCCACCCCTGCCCCATGAACATTTCTTCTCCCAACAAAGATCATCTTTGTCTATAACTTTTAGACTTGCTGATGGTCACAAAGCCAATATGGGTCAAAGGAAAGAATTAAACCCAAATTTTGCTAACTCTAAAGCCAGCCTTCCATCCTGTTAACTAGCTTTTTATCCCCAGTTAGCTCTGAATGCCTTAAGATGGCAGTTCTTTTCTTTGTTTACCCTGTAGTAATTGAACTTCTATAGAACGAAGAAAATGGGTCACAATTGAAACTAAACTGTTAGGTCTGGGAATTGTCCTTGGTCAAAAGAGATCACTAACCTCTGAACTTGTGGGTAGATTTGAAGGATTCTGTAAATTTGAATGGCAAAAAATAAGAATAAAAAAATTAATCACTGGGGTGGCTAAGTGACGAAGTAAATAGAGCATCAGCCCTGGAGTCAGGAGGTCCTGAGTTCAAATCCGACCTCAGACACTTAACCCCAATTGCCTTCCAAGAAGCAAAAAATAAAAATAAAAATAAAATTTAATCATTGTGTAATTGTAATCCTATGCATTTAAAGAACATTATTTTGGGCAGGAATCCATAGGCTTCTCCCATATGCCAAAGGATTCCACGACACAAAGAGCTGAAGAAGCTATGCTCTAAATATTTCAAAGGATCTTTACTTTTGACTTGCCCTAGAAAGGTGTAAGGCTCGTATTTCTTTTCTTCTTAGGCTACAATCCATAGACTTATTGAATGTCAGAGCTGGAAAAGGCTTTATAGATGATCTACTTAAACCCCTTTACTTTGTAGATGAAGACACTGAGGCCCAGCAAGGGTATTATTTGCTCAAGTTCACATGGCCATAGTAGTACAACCCACATCTGAACCCAAATCTTATGAAGTCAAGTTCAGTGTATGTATCACTAGGGGATCACGTGGTCACGGATGTAGAGCTCAAAGTGACTTTAGTGGTAGTCTTGTACATGTCCTTCATTTTCCAGACGAAGAAATGAGACCCAGATAGGTTGAATTATCTGTCCAAGATCACATAGGTAGAAATTGACATTTGAACCCAGATGCTCTGACTCCAAGTCCTCTCTCCGTGAAACCATGCTGATCCATCCACACAACCTTTTTATTGATAACATTGAATATATATTTGATTTACACGCCCCTTGAGGCTCTGGTAATTGGGTAATATTTACTTACACAGTAGGACTTATGTTCAGAGTACTGAGCAATAAATAAGCATAGTGAGACAGTTGTTCTAAGTTGCTTACATGAAGAATCTTGCTATCTAGAGATGACAAATGGAGCTTAGCACAAGTCAGCATTTGAGAGTAATGGCGAGCTTTAATGGAGTCATTCCTAAAAAAGAGAAATTTTTAAGAAGTATGAGAGGATGACTCATAAAAACATACCAAAAAAATGGGAGTGGGCTGAATCACAGAAGAGAATTGTCAGAGAGACACTTTGAAATAAGCTAGAAAATGAGAAAGGCAGAGAGGAGGAAACCAGGAATCATCAACATGCAAGGTTTTTGAAATTTATCACAAAAGAAGGAAGGGTATTAAAGGTTTGAGAAAGGGAAAGACAAAACTGGCCAAAGTGGAAATTCAAGGGTTGCTTGATAGCATCATTCTATGAACAATCAAGATGCAGTAACTGAATTCCCAAGTTGTTTCTCCCTTCCCTACTAGTCCTCAGTGGATGTCCTAAGGACCAGCACCTGGCCCCACCTAGCAACCTGAGGGCTAATGGGCTGAGAGCAGGTTATTTTTGTCTTTTTGTGGCATTGATTACTTTGGCAGTCTGGTGAAGCCTATGAACCTCAGCTCAAAATAATGTTTTTAATTGTTTAAAATAAAATACATAGAATTTCAAACAAATCCAATTATATTACTATTCTTTTGCAATTTTTTTTTAAGTTTACATACTGCATGCAGATTAAGAACCCTTGATAGAGTCAGGAAACCTAAGTTCAACTGCTGGTTCTGCCATTTAATAGCTGTATTATTGTTAGAAAATCATATAATTTCTCTGAATCTTAATTTCATCATGGTTAAGGCAGAGATAATACCTACCCCACCTATCTTGTCATGTTGTTGTGAAAAAAGCCCTTTGCAAGTTGTGGGGGAATATAAGTTAATATGCTTTAGAGTGTCCATTGCATAACTCCCAAGTCTCAGAGAATCTTAGCTTTTGCCCTTATGCTGTATCAGCTCCAAAAGAGATAGGAATGACTCATTGCCTCCTACTGGAGCTTGCCACATAATTTGCATCCTTATTAACATTTCTGGTGGAAAATTCTTTCATTGTATGACTGAATCTGCTTTTTCTGATGGAATATAAAAGCCAAATTTCTCACTCAAGAATGAATTACAAAGTCCTTTTTCCACCCCTCCCCACCGCTTTCTCTCTCAAATAGTCATTGGACAGCAATAATCGTAATACATTATTCCTGCAAGGTTTATCCATTAAATAAACATGTATTAAGCACTTATTGTGGGAAGTAAGGCACTGTCTTTGGGGGTCTGGGGGGAATGCAGGGGAAAATTGAGTCACAATTAAAAACAGCCTCTGCCCTCAGGTTGTTTACATTCTGCTGAATGTAAAGTCTAGAAGGATGGGAGTACAGCTGCTGCAGTCTATGTGCAGAGTAATTGCATAACAAAACTTTGGGAAGTGGGGGTGGATTAATTCATTGGTGCAGACAGAGGTATGCACAGTTCTGTAGTGGGTATGTAATGGTTTGGGTAGACATGCTTTATTTCTGCTACTCTGTTTTTATCTATTGGATCTCAATCTAACTTGGAAGGAAAAGGACAATGTCCTGACTGTTACAGGACATTTCAACATTTTGGGATTGTTTCATGAAATGGTTGACTAGTAAAATTAAACAAAAGCAAATAAATAATTAAAGAAAAAAAAACCAAACCTTGAGACTAAATTATTTTGGATGGACCTTCATAGAATATGGAAAGGTCTCACCTGACAGGGATATAGTGTTCTCTTGGCCTCTATTTAAAATTTTTTATTTTTACATTTTCATTCTTAGGCTTTCTACAGAGCCATATTTACAAGTTGTATCTACAAAGTATCTAAAAAGTGATTGAAATGAGAAAATTGAATAAAATGGATTGAATATTAGGTGATCTTTGTAGGTGTCTGCATACATGTTTTATGGCCCTACTACTTTGTAGCTATTCTAGTAAATATAAATATTCATTGAGTGGATGAATAAATGAATGAATAACAACCTTACTGAATTGACTGGTTAATTCCAGCCCTGATTAAATCACTCAACTTGAGTAAGCATTTCCCTAGAGCAGAAGATTTCAAGGCCCAAGAAAATCCTGAAATGAATTTAACCTATTCCCCTTACCACCACAAGCACCAAGATTGCTGGCAACATAATACTTAATTGGCTCACCTGTGTGTTGACCAATAGCCAACCCCCTTATTGGGCAGGAATAATTTATTCGAGGGAAAATCCAAAAACCACATTCCACAACTATAGTTCCAATGGATAAATGTGGTCAGAAAGCAAATGGCTTCTTAATTCATACATTTTGCATCAATACCAGAAAAAAAAATGCTTCCAATAAAAAGTCGTCCCCATTCTAGATATAGATGGGGGCTAGGAGCACAGAGGATAGAGTGCTGGGCCTAGAGTCAGAAAAAACTGAGTTCAAATCCAGACTCAGACACTAACTGTGTAACCCACATCAAATCACTTACTATGTTTGCCTACATTTTCTTGTCTGTAAGTTAGTAATAATAATATCACCTATATCCCAGGGTTGTTGCAAAGACCAAAGGAGATAATATTTGTGACATGCTTAGAAGAGTGCCTGGAAAATAGTGAGCACTATATAAATATTAGCTAGCTAGCTAGCAGAGAGATACTCTTCTGTCAGAGTGATATTGCAGACAGCAAGAGATCTAGAATTAAGATACTCACATATGGCCTGGAAGGGCATTTGGATCCCACAGCTCATGACAGTAAAAGAAATCAAGAATCCAGTAGATAGGCAAATTATTATATATTCCTACTCTCACCTCCTTAATTAGTGTTATCTATCTCTGTCTTTTCCTCCTTTCTCTTTATCTCTCTTTCCCTCCCTTCCTCCTTCCTTTCCATTTTTCCTTCTTTTCTCTCCCTCTGTCCCTTTGCCTTTCATTCTTGCTCTCTGCCTCTTTCTCTCTCCTTCTCTCTCCCTCCTCCCTTTCTCCTTCATCTCTAGCCCTTCTCTCTCCTTCTTTCTCTCTCTTCCTTTCTCTTTCTGAATCTGTCTCTATGTCTCTCCTTCACTGTCTCTTCTCTGTCTCTTCTCTCTTTCCCTCCATCCCTCTCTCCTCCCCTAAGAAATAAACCTTTGTTTTACCCCTAGCTCCAAGCCTCAGTTTCCTCATTTGTAAAAATAGAAATAGTAATGCAGTACTTGCCTCAATGGCATATGAAGAAAGCAGTTTGCAAACCACAAATCGCTCTCTAAAATGTGAGCTATTGTTATGAATAATCAATTGGAGCCACAACTTTTAATATCATTAGATTAAGTATAGACTTAACCCCAGGTTTGTTTGTTTTTTTTAAATGAACTCCTAGGCCCACTCTCAGGCTGGTCACCTCCAAATATTTTTATTTATCATCTACCTCTTTATTTTGTTCTGACTGTTCATTTCATTACTTTATTTCATGTGGTATTGCAAAGGAGAACCAGCCTTGGTTCACTTTAGATTTTCTATTTTTTGGTATGGATTCCTTCAAGGTCTCTAGTGCTGAACTGGCATCATTAGATCTGAAACCTGGGCCCCAAGCCTTACTTGAAGAACTGTATGATTCTCAACTCCATAATACTTTGGAGATGCATGCTTCATTGAAGTGTCATTGATTTTCAACTAAAGTGAAATGCTTTCATTTAATGCTTTCTTAAGAGAATTACAGTGAAGGTTGGAAAGGGTTTGGCTTTAGAGAAATCCATTATTAATTTTACATGGCAAAATTGGGATTTATATATTGAAATTTAAATGTAGAGGGCCTTTACAGCTGCAAAATCACTATGTGGTTCTAATGTTATTTGTCTAATTCTTTTTTTTTCCTAATAGAAAGATTGCTTTGTCCAAGTTTTTTAAGCCTCTCTGCTTGGCTCAATAAAGCTTTGTGTTTCTGCAAGAAGATTACTGATTGTTTGGTCAGCAAGACAGATGGTATCAGGGCAGAAGTTTGTGATAGTAGCATCCCGGGCTACCTCTAAAGGGGGTTGTGGAACTTAGATGAACAGCAGAAGCTGTGTCTTCTGGACACTTTTGTCTCTCCCCCAATCAACAGGGTAGAGTTGCAGTTGATTTGGACATCAGAGAAACACTTTCATTTTATGCCTGAGGGGTCTCCCTTTGAGTCCAGCAAGCTTAACATATGACTGCCTTCACTCAGGCAGCTTTAACAGCTAGACCACTTTGGGAGGTTTCTTGAAAAATGATTCTGAGCATCCTCAATGTTCTGAAGAGGTTTCGGTCAAATGCAGTCTTTTTAAGTTAAGTAAGAACGATTCTGTGAAGCATACTTAGCCCGGTCATTGAAACCTTCATAACTTTAGAAATGCTTAACCATGTGTCCTTGGCTTTGGCTTGCACTATGAGGGCCCTAATACCAGCAAGCTGGAATTTATACACTAAGCAATTTCTAAGTAATAGAAGTTGCGGGGAGGGAAAGAGGAGAGAAACAGTTTTAGAGCAAAGTGATACATTTCATCCATGTGTGCATAGCTCAAAGGCAGCTGGAGTGATTCAACTCAGCCTTTCCACCCTCTCTTTCTCCCCCATCTCAAAAAAAAAAATCCCCCTTGGGCTGAATCAAACACAGAAAGTTTGAGCCTAAAAGCATTTTTTTCTGAGAAAAAGTCACAATCAATTGAAAAAAGAGACTGATAATGGAAATGGGTTTTTCAAGCATAACAATAACATTTGCTAGTGTGCATGCTTTAATAAGCCTTTAGAGTCCTATAACAGGGACACAAGCATTGCTTTGCTTCTTGTAGCTGATTATAATTTTAAAGATGGCAGTTCTGGCTGTTACTGTTTCACCACATAAAGAAAAGTAAGGTCCTACATATTGACCCCAGCCTTAAATTATCATCTCTGGACCTAGAGACATCTTCATTCAGGGTAGAGAGGATCAGGACCATCAGATCATACCCATTTATGGTTCTTAATTTGAGAGTCTGAGAATTTTTTTTAATATTTTGATAACTGTATTCTATGTATTTATGTATCCATAGATTTGACCAAACTGCCATTAGGTCCATGACATACAGACTGAAAAAAGAGTGCCAAACATTTTACCTTCCTTGAGTAATGCTCCTGACCAGCCATCTACCAAGGGTTCCCTCAAGTCCTCTTTCATAAAGCCTTCCCTAATATTAATTCCCATTTAGTTTTCTTTCAGTCATTTGTTAATTTGTCCTACTTGACATGTAATAGCCAGGTGGTACCATAGCACATAGAAAGCTGGGCTTGCAGTAAGGAAAACCTGAGTTCAAATCTGAACTAAGACTTTTACTAGCTGTGTGGTCCTAAGCAGTCACTGTTATGGGAATGGGAATCTGCAGATCTTCTCTGCTGCTTGACCTTTTCATAGGCTTAAGTGACTCTTGAGAATCTTCTCTGATTTGAAAATATACTCTGCCCCCTAATAGACTGAATGTGGTCACATGGAGCCTTCAGCAAGAGGTTTGTTTTTCAGAAATTTCCCCACCTTGTTACTTTGTGATTGGACAGTGGGTCAAGGGTGCTGTGATATTCTCTGAGCCAGGAGAAGGCTATATATATACTGATGTGAGGTTTTGTTTTGGAACTTACTTTGAGAAGAGTTGTGTGATTTGACCAGACAAGACTCTGGGCAGCCATTGAGTCTGGCTTTGAAAACCCAGATATTGGTGCTTCCCTCTCTGGTAACTGAGTAGGTATGGATGTAATGGTCAGACAGCTGGAAGCCTGTCTGCTCGTCTGTTTCTGCTCATAACTTCTATTTGTATTCTCTGAAGTTCAGGGTGCTGACTTTTTCTCCTGAAATAGGTAAAATGATATATCTTTGATTAAAGTAAGATTGTTAACCCATTTTGAGTTGCTTTCCTTTAGAAAAGCAGATCTAAGAACCTGTGCTAACAGCTATCCTGGGAATGGTAGGGTGCTTGCTGCTACAGTCATTTATTCTCTATTTGTCTCATTTACTTATCTATAAAATGGGATAATCATAGGAACTTAGATGAACTTAGATGAAATACCAGAAAAAATGCTTCCAATAAAAAGTCATCCCCATTCTAGATATAGATGGGAGCTAGGAGCACAGAGGATAGAGTGCTGGGACTAGAGTCAGAAAAAACTAAATTCAAATCCAGACTCAGACACTAACTGTGTAACCCACATCAAATCACTTACTATGTTTGCCTACATTTCCTTGTCTGTAAGTTAGTAATAATAATAGCACCTATATTCCAAGGTTGTTGCAAAGATCAAAGGAGATAATGTTTGTGACATGCTTAGAAAAGTGCCTGGCACATAGCACTATATAAATATTAGCTAGCTAGCTAGCAGAGAGATATTCTTCTGTCAGAGTGATATTGCAGACAGCAAGAGATCTAGAATTAAGATATTCACATATGGCCTGGAAGGGCATTTGGATCCCACAGCTCATGACAGTAAAAGAAATCAAGAATCCAGTAGATAGGCAAATTATTATATATTCCTACTCTCACCTCCTTAATTAGTGTTATCTATCTGTCTTTTCCTCCTTTCTCTTTATCTCTCTTTCCCTCCCTTCCTCCTTCCTTTCCATTTTTCCTTCTTTTCTCTCCCTCTGTCCCTTTGCCTTTCATTCTTGCTCTTTGCCTTTCTCTCTCCTTCTCTTTCTCCCTCCTCCCTTTCTCCTTCATCTCTAGCCCTCCTATCTCCTTCTTTCTTGCCCTTCCTCCCTCTTTCTGAATCTGTCTCTCTCCTTCTCTGTCTCTTCTGTCTCTCCTTCCATCCCTCTCTCTTCCCCTAAGAAATAAACCTTTATTTTACCCCTAGCTCCAACTAGCTGCAACTCTACCCTGTTGATTGGGGGAGAGACAAAATTGTCCAGAAGACACAGCTTCTGCTATTCTTCTAACTTCCTCATTTATTAGCTTTCTAGGGTTGTAAGGATCAAATGAGATAATATTTGTAAAGCACACAGTGTACTAATACTAGTTCATAGTATTAGCATTATTATTACCATTAATCATCTTCTAGCTTAGGTGTAGATTCCTGTAAAGCCATGGACAAGCAGCTTTCTAGAGGACTGCTGTTGTGAACAGCTTTCAAGATTCTGATTACATAGTATAGCAAACTCTCTATTTATTCAATAACAAATCAGAGCAAAACATTCACATAAAATCAAGGTACAGCATTCATGTTACAACTTATCACAGAAAATCAAAATATAGTATTCACCATGTCACAACCCAACAACTTATTGCTAAAATGGCCACACAGTTTTCACCAAAGTGGTCACATAGTTTTAAACAAAGTACATGCATTTAGTCAATCACAAAATCCTTAATTCAATCACATAGTATAAAAGTCAAAGTTCTCCACCCTAGATCACAGTAAATTATAATCTTCTCATTCCATACCCACTCTCCAAGTAAAGTCTTCTTTCAGTTTGACTTGAGACTGGCTCTCAGCTTCCATGCTTCCTTTTCCATGGTCCCAGCTCCAACTATCACCTGGCTTCAAAAGCAGGCAGCTCTCAATTCCTTGTACAGCTCCTTGTCCAGTTCTTCATCCAGTTCCTATTTCATATTAAAGTTTACAGTGTCCAGTCCACCTCAAGTCCTTCACAGTTCCTGTTTCTGGGAAGACAAAGCTTGACACAGCCAGAATAATATTCATGCACATTGCCAGCACCAACATCAATTCAATATCTGCCTGTGAAATCAACTCAGACCCACCAACAAGTTCTGAGAACTCAACACAAATCATCAACATAGAAATCAACACAGACCCACAAAAAAGGTCCAAGAGGTCAGCACATATCATCAGTAAAGTCCCAGGACCTCCAAAACCCTCCTCCAGGACTTCTATAAACAGACAACTAGAAAATCCTCTTTCAGGGCTTCCAGTAAGGTTCCAGGACTTCTGTACAAAGGTATCACAAACAAACATCAACACAGACAGAGCAGACAGAGTGCCAGGATACCACAAGTTTTCTCCTTCTTGACTCTGCCACCACAAGAGTCCTCTTCTCAGTTCTGCTGTCTCTAGCCAAGACCTCTCCTTATATATTGTTATTAGCTACCCCCTTCCTATTGCAGGAATTCATGAGTTCTAGGGTTCACAAGTTGTAGGGTTCACATATTCTGTTTCTTAATAGACTTGATACAAGGCTCAACACAAACTTGAACTGAAATAAGGTGTTAATTCAATAGCTGAAACATGGTGTGAACTACTTCTGTGCTTGCCATTACAATTCCTTATTTCTTCAACAAGATGATAAACTCTTTCAGAGTAGAACACTGCCTTATTCTTCATTATTTTTTCCGAGGGCTTGTAATATAATGCCTTTCCCATAACTTATGCTTAGTTCACACTTATTTAATTAATGTGCAAAGGGCTTAGCTGGAATGAATACCAGTCATTATTTTTTTACAAGTTTTGCCAGAACAGATTTGAAAAGACCCCAATACAGGGTAATGAAAATGGTATTTAAACAGATCCACCAGAGTTCGTCCATCCGAATGAGAGTTGTCTTTCCAAGTAGTACGCCAGGGAACTATGCACTTACTCTAGTCATGCTGACATTGCTAGAAACACTCTTGAATTAGCTTTTATTTGTCAATTGCCTTCAGAATCTGGAACATTTGGAATTTTCAATTAAATTTAATAAACTTTTTTTAAAGTTCCTAAGTATACTACCTGCTGGGGATGTAAAGACAAAACAGTCCCTACCATTATGAAATTTATGGCCTATGGGGTGATTTGGCATCTATGTAGATAACCATAATACTGAGCAAAGAAGAGATGGAGACAAAGTGTTCCAGAAAAATGTGAGGAGGAAGAAGAGAACACAGAGAGAACATTAGGAGCAAATCCTCAGTTATGTCAATTCTCCATCCTTTGAGGTAAGGTTTTATTAGCCAATGCTAGTGACTGACACAACTTTCAAGGTGATCAGAAATGAAATAAAACCAATGCAAAGAAACTTTTTCTCATGAAGATGATTCTCAAAGAGGAATTTCAAAAAAATTAGCTTTTCTTTTTGGAGGGGGAAGGCAGTGCAATTGGGGTTAAGTGACTTGCCCAAGGTCACACAGCTCAAAAGTGTTAAGTGTCTGAGGCTAGATTTAAACTCAGGTCCTCCTGACTCCAGGGCCAGTGCTTTATTCACTGTGCCACCTAGCCACCCCATTTCAAAAATATTTTGAGCAATGAAACTCTAGGTGGATATAAGAAGAGCTGAGTCTTTTTAGCACCTATTTTAAAGGACAGAACTCATTTGGATATATAGGTTCTCCTGTATTTGTTCATAGAAATGTAACTTGGCATAGAGGATAAAGAGATGGTGTAGGTTCAAGTTCATCCTCTGAAACATACTTGCTGTGTGATCCTGGGACAAATCACTTTCAGTGTTCTAGGCAAATTTGTTAGACAAAATTGCATAGAAGATGACAACCTGCTTTGGAGAAGGGGGTCTCCTTACCTGAGAGCTCCCTATATCAGTGAAATCACAGGCTCAATCCCTATTCTATTTTTATTAAAATGATGAATCTTATTGTATCATGGCTATAAATCATCTTATTTTTCTTTAGGGCTTAATGTTGATTGATTGATTATTGAAAAGTTTAAGCTTGAACACTTGTCAGAAACCAAGGATGAACTCCTTTAAAGTGAGTTATAGGTATGAATTCTGTTGCTCTTATTCAAAATTCCTTGTCTGCTTCTCTAAGATGTAGAAGAGTTTGTTCATTTATGTTATTTCTGCTCATCCATTCTAGATGGACAAAATGTCTAATTCATTCATTCTCTCTCGACACATTGCACTTGGCAGATAATTTTTAATAAGCTTTAATTTTGAAAATGAACATTTGTCATTTGGGACCATCACTTAGATAGTTTAAAAACGTCAAACCCGCTGAGCAAACATCTGGAAAATTTGACAATAGAGTCCTGTTTACTAAAGTCACTGGATATACCAAGTCAATGACAAAATGAGGTTTGGAAAGGTCTGTTTAAATGAACCAGTTTAAATGAAAGTTTGTCAAAGAAGGGGGATGGGACACAAGAAATTTCATTCATAAACAATTTAGCAGGGTACTTGCCATGTTAGAGTTATGGAAATTTAAGGTAGAAGTGTATATTTTAGCAGGTGATGTGGTTGGTAGAGCACTGGTTTTGGAATCAGAAAGACTCATCTTCCCGAGTTCAAATCTAGCCTCCAACGCTTGATACCTGTGTAACCCTGGGCAAGTCACTTAACCGTGTTAGCCTCAGTTTCCTTATCTATAAAATGAGCTGGAGAAAGAAATGACAAGCCACTCCAGTATCTTTGCCAAGAAAACTGAAAATGGTGTCATCAAGAGTCAGACATGTCTGAAACAACACAACAACAAAAACAACGTAAAATTGACGTCCACATACACTGGAAATCCATGTCAGGACTAGGACAAACTGGATAGATAGATAGATGATCATATTGGAGGATGACAGGGATCTGATACTGGAGATAACCATTTAGGTAGAGCAGATGATCCCTGAAGGTCCCAGCAGTGAGTCCTATGTTAGGGAGAGATAAAGGATCATGGCCATGTGGTGAAGACCATGTTTGGAGATCCTGCTAAGGAGGTGGTTCTCTCCATTCCCATAGCTATCATTTCTCACCTAAATGGCTCCAACTTTCTCTTTAACTGATCTCCCTGCCTCAACTCTCTTCTTATCCCAATCCATCCTGCACTCACCTTCCAAGGTGACTTTTCTAAGTCATGTGACCCCCATCTCTCCTGCTCAACGAGCCCCAGTGACTCCATGTGATCTGTAGGATCACATATCAATTTCCCTGTTTAACATTTAAAGCTCTTGATAGCTCAGTCCCTTCCTACCTTTCTAACTTTCTTTATACTCTTCCCTTTCCTGGGCACTGTATTCTAGCTATGCTGACCTGTTTACTATTTCTTGCATGTAATAATCTTTACCTTTGTACTGACTGTGCTCCCTGATTGAATCCCCTGCTCCATCATTACCAAACCTTTGTTTCTCTTTATTCCTCTATGACTCAATTCCTGTCTTACCTTCCATAGGTCTTTCTCAACAATGCAATATAAACGAATATATGCATCTATAATTTATAGTATAGGTATGTATACATAACATTTAATAATTACACAACACAACATAGCACAACACAGCATAACATAACATAACATAACATAACATAACATAACATAACATAACATAACATACTACTATAGAAGAACCATGGAATTTCTGAGCTGGCTGTAACCTTAGAGAGTATCCATTCCATTTGTTCCCAACATATGTATTACAGACCCCTAGAGGATGATAGGATTATTGCAAGCAGTTCACTTTATCAATTAAGTATAATTCAGTATAGTTCAGTAATTTAACAAGCATTTATTATGTGCCAGGCACTATACAAGATGATAGATCTATAAAGACAGTATTCTCAAGGAGTTTACATTTTACTAAAATAATGTCCCCAAATATTCTGTAGGCTGAAAACATAATGTCTTCTTCATATATGTATTACTAGTTTTTAAATGTGGACACTATCATAATTAATAAAATATAAATTTACTTGAGTGTTACTGAGATCATAATGCTTTTTGATATGTATTTCACTCAATCAAGGGGTGCTAATAAAATGTTGACCATGTAGAAGTCTGTGATTGTTTTTTGATGTTAAAGTGAGGTGCTCATACAATAAAAAATTTGGAGTCATTGATCTAATCCAACCTCTTCATTCTATAGATAAAGTAACAGAGACTCTAGAAGTTTAAAATTCGAAGGCAAGGTAGCTCAGCTATTTAGTGGCAGAAGAAGGATTAGCTTCTAACCCAGGTCTCCTGACTTCTGGAGAAGTGTCCAGTGTCCAGCACTTAGCATGATCCAGAGACATGAATAAGAAATGACCAGGCCATGTGGGTAGTTCAAGGAAGAACGATGAACTCCATTTATTGATTCTCAGGACAAGGTTTTTATAGAACATTGAGACAAAGGAAGGGGACTCAAGTTTTCTTATCATTATCTTAGTCTGTTATATCCTGGAAGTAGCACAGAATAGATAATTTGATAAGGGTTTGTTATCTAGGAGACTAAAATCTTAGGGTAAGACCTTTGTTCTAGGCCTCAGGTACCTGCTAATGCAGCCGCAGTCATAAATGGATACAATTGAGAGCAAACTTCGAAGCCAAAGTTGCAATCCTCAAAAGACATCATGTTTAGAGCTAAACACCCAAAGATACCTGAGTGCTGAATCAAATATTTTGGCTCTGAACAACTAAAATCTTAGGGCATAGCTTGTTGGTCTCAGAACTCAAACAACAACCTTATAAGTGTAACTCATATCAAAAGAAGTCAGGAGCTAACTTGACCAAAAAGACACTTCTCAAAGAGGTCTTTGTTGTTCAGGTCCACTGATATCAAGGCAATTATCTGAAGTCCTGGCTCAGGCCTCTTTGGCTCCCAACACTGGTCAACTGTCCTTCTGATGTTACCATACAGCCTTAAAAGAACTATTTCCAACCAATAAATATGTTTATTGGCCACCCACAATGGGGTCCAACTGGAAATGAAGAGGAAGGTATCAAAAGGGAAAGAGGGATACAAAAGAAAACAACCTGACTCCTGTCTTCAAGGAGCTTGCAGCACGGTTAGAAGAATGAAACTATTTCATCTTTAATTAAATGACAGAAGAGTAATTCAGTCCCAGTCCCTGTGAAGAGGTAATAATTTGCATTTTTTCTGCCACTCATAAGCCTTCATTCCAGCTAAGTTTGTATTACTAACCTGCTTTCTGCGGTGCTTTCGGTCTACAATTGCATGGTAATGACATATTGAACAAGTGAATGCTACAAAAGATCTGTAAGTGGTGCATTAGGAATGAGCAGGGCTCTGTTCTGAGTTGAGAAGATAAATCTTAGTTGATCAATTGGCCATTTCTCCAAAGTTCAAAGGTTCCATCAAATATGAACACTAAAGCTAGAAGACAAGGAAGAAAACTCTTTCTCTCCCTAGAGAGTGACTTGATGCCAGAAGATGAAGTCAGCCTTGCTGATGCCCATCTATCTGTGGAAAGATGCTGCTGCCAATTGTTTTTCTCTCCTGCCTACATTACTCACTTCCTGGAGTGATGTCACAGGGTGTGGCCTATGGCGAACCACCTAGAGTGAAATAGGAAGTGGCCACTTGGCATTACTGTCTCTCTCTCTCCTCAGTCATTTTCACAATCTGATTGTGAAATTGTATGACTATGCTTCCATCGAATATCTAACACCAAAATGTCATTTGTAGGTGCCATCAATATTCAAGAAATGTGGTAAAAACAACCCCTGGATTCCCAGAGGCTGAATTAAAAGCTCTAGACCTTATAGTTGCCTTATACTGTGCAGAGATGATATATAATATCGGTTATATCCATTTTTACTGAACTGAGCCTCAAGTAACTATTATGTTAAGTGCTTTCTATAAACAGTATTCATGCAAATCTATTTTTTTTTCTTTGCTGTTCATTAAGGCACTTTAATACAAAGGAGTAGAATTCCACCTCGTAACCACATCCTGGCCTGCTTTCTCTATGGGAAGGTTGCTTTTTGCCTGAAAGCTTAACAGGATGTTTAAAGCCTTAAGAGAATGATTAAAAATACCCACGTTGTGTGTTTTTTTTTTTTTCCTGGCTGCACAAACCCCATGCATTACCTGTCATTCAACTTTTATAAATGCCAAACAAAAGGTCTCAGACAAAGTGAAAATCTTGTCACATGGTCTCACTCTCCACCCCCAACTTCCTCCCAAGTACTTAGGCCATTGTCAATGACAGTCTTTTTTCTTTCACTGGCCTGCATATAGAGAATTGTCCTTTTGTTGGAATTTTAATTTCAGTTAGAGAGTGAAACTCAGATGAGCCTTTCCAAAGTCTTCTCCATTCTGCTGTGTGTCTCTATCTGAGTTTACTGAAGAGGAGAGACAGCACAGTGAGCACTGCCTGGGAACTAAAGTATGGTGTCTGGTGGGCCACCAGACTTTCTGATTCTTTCTGCTTATGGCTATAAAATATAATCAGAAGGTGCATGCTTAACATGCAAAGGAATCTCTAAAACAGCATGGTTTTAAGGCTGCTTGCTCTGGAATCCCTCCATGCTTCCCCCATTCCATGCCTTTGTCCATACCATTCTCTATGCCAAGAATGATCTCTCCGTACCTTGTTGCCTGTTAATGTCATACCACTCATCCTTCCAAGACCACTTTGAATATCACCTCCTCATTTAACCTACTCTGCTACCTCCTTCCTCTACAAGTCTTCCTTCCTTCCTCTGAAATTTTATACCTGTTTTCTGATCTTTCATGAATAACTTTCTATAGTGTTATCTGTGTAGATGTCTTATTCCCTAGATTAGAAACTCTTTGAGGAAAAGAACAATCTTTTTTTTCAATTAACAAAAACTTATTTTTTCTTCCTTACAAACCATTCATTAGGAAAAAAGAAAAAGAAAAACGCAACCCTGGTAACAGATAAGTATAGTCAAGCAAAACAAATCCCCACGTCAGTCATGTCCAAAAATATATGCCTCATTCCATATCTTTAGTCAATCTCCTCTCTGCTAGATGAGTAGCATGGTTCATTTTCAGTCTTCTGGAATCATGCTTGGTCATTTCATTGATTTTTAGCCTTTCAAAGTTCTTTGCTTTACAATGCTATTTTGATTGTAGAAATTGTCTTCCTGGCTCTGCTCACTTCACTCAGTATCACTTTATAAAAGTCTTCCCAGGTTTGTCTGAAACCATATCTTTCATCATTTCTTAATAGTATAATGGCTTTCCATTACATTCATATACCATAATTTGTTCAGCCATTCTCCAATGGATGGGCAGTCCCCTTAGTTTCAAATTCTATGTCACTACAGAAAGGACTGCTATGGTTTTGGGGCAGCTAGCTGACACTGTGGAGAGAGAACCAGGTCTGAATTCAGGAAGGCTCATCTCCCTGAGTTCAAATCTGGCCTCAGATACTTCGTAGCTATGTGACCCTGGGCAAGTCACTTAACTCTGTTTGCCTGAGTTCCTAATATATATAATGAACTGGAAAAGGATATAGCAAACCACTCCAGTATCTTTGCCAAGAAAACCCCAAACGAAGTGAAAAGTCACACATGACTGAAAAATGACTAAACAACAACAATATAAACAGTTTTGTACATATGAACCACTCTTATTGATCTTGTTACAATTCAGTCCTATATGAAAGACCAACTCTGGTACCTCATTATTGCCCATCAACAACTTTGGATTCTTAAAGGTTAATGTCATTGCAGAATATGGGCTGGCAGGTTCTCCCTTGTGGGAAAGCCTTCAGTTGTGGTCTAGCCAATGGACTCTATCTATTCTCTGATGATCTAAGCTAGCTAAGAACAAAAAATAAAATGCATTTCTAGTAAGCTAGCCAGTAATTGTTAAAGTTTTGGCTATGGGAATAAAAGAAAAATACAAAATGACCCATAATCCTGTGCAGCTGCCTCTGATTCTATAGTGACAATAGCACAGTTGCAGAGAAAAAAGGGAGGAAGAAGCTGCCAAGGATCACATTTATTACACCATTAAAAATATTAACTTAAATGTTGGCAAATCGAAATGTGAGAACTTTCTCTAATGATCAAGTCAATAGACTACTAGACATAGGAAATTATATAAATGCAGATCGTTTCACTAAAAAGGAAGTTGCAGCAAAATTGAAGTATGACTCCCAGGTTTTCCTTGGAGAGGCATAAAAAGGAGTTAGTGAACTTGATTTCATCATGCCTCCAAAGACAATAAATAATGTAATGTCTCAGGCCAGTAGGCAGTCTCTCCTCATAATAAGCAGAAGCAAAATAAAAATGAACAAAACCAAAACAAAACAAAACAAAAAAACAAAAACAAATACCAACAACCACCATGAAGATTAACTCTAAATCTATGGTCTTATGATCTAATCATCTGACCCAAAGGCTTACTTTCCAGTTCTGTGAAATCTTGATGAGATTTATTCTTATATCAAGGGTATGAGGATATAAGAAAGGAACAGGCAGGCTTTTGCAAATGATATTCTATAGCAGATCACATTTTATAGCTACATAATTGACTGAAGGGTACAGAGAATACAAAATCTTCCCATGAACATTTGTTGATTATAAAACAGCATTTGATTCAGTAGAAAAAAATGTTATTTTACAATCCCCAACAAGATATTTCTCATATATATGCTAAGATCATAAAAAATTACTTGATAGACAATAAAGGTGATAATTTGGTTACTAATTATTATTACCTAATTAACCAATGAGGCATAAAACAGGGACATTTTCAAAGATACTTTCCATTGTCAGGAAGGACATCCAGCATAGAGTTGAAGTAGAATAAAAATGCCTTAGAGATGGTAAGGTTTTAGCACTGATATTCCTGATTACAGATTGTATTATGCTGATTATATCAGTCCTTCGAATACTGCAGAGCTTCCTAAATAATAACTCCAAAAGTTTGAACTATTTACAGAGAAAAAAAGTAGATAAGGAATGTATAACGGTCAGTATATAATATGCAGTTGGATGGACAGTTAGTAAAACTTGCCCATCAGTGTATATAACTTGTATAGGCCACTATTGGTAGACATTTAATCACATCCAGAATTGAAAAGCAAAAGCAGAGTAGGTTGGGTTGTCTTGGAAAATTGCACGGCATTTTCAATTCATCCAAAATTCTTCTTGGAGCAAAATCCCATCTTTTTAAAACCAATATTCTTTTAGTGATGCTATATGTCTGCAAATTCATAGGATACCATATATTCCAAGGAATTAAAGTGGTAAGTCATCCCAAGGGCAATGGAGAGAAACATGGTGGATTTAAATAGGCTGTAGCATGTTACAAATAGTAAATTGCATGCCAAAAGTGTTGTAAATGATTTCTTTGTAGAGACATAATATGGTTTGTCTCTGGACAAAATATAGCACCTTAGCTATAGAAGTTTGACAGGTATTCATAATGAAGATGGTATTATGTAGTAGTTGAGCAGAGAATAATTATTTTGGCTCTTTACCTTATCTTTTATTTTAGATCAAATTCATTTGCCTGCTAAAGGAGAAAAGATCTAGGGATTTTCTACTCAGAAGTTAAATTCTTCTCCAAAGCTCTCTGTAACAGAGAGCTATAGTCTCTATACAAAAAGAAAATTCTTGATCACCATCTCGGGGGGTGGTGGCATTAGGCCTGCCTTTTGTCCCATAGGTGTAACAGCTTTTGGCAAAAGAGAAATTAAGAGACCCTGATCTGGGAAAGTTTAAACTGTGATACTCTAAGAGACTAAAGCTGAGGTAGCTAGTGGGTGGGTGAGCGCCTAAAAGAACAACCTTCTGCAAAGACTGCATACCCACCTTGAGACCTTCTGTGACCAGGGGAGCCTCTCAATGAGCCCACCATTACTTAGCAGCAGCCTCAATATGCCAAAGCAAATGCAACCTCCTCCAAGAAGAATTACATGATTCCTATATCAGTAGCTAGCTTCCTTCAAATATCTCAGATAGTTAAAAAAAAATAGTGACTTAACGTGTAATAGTGTGTATTTGATGTTATCTCTTTGCATTATCCCCATTCTAGATTAAAGGTATCACAAGGACAAGGAACTGATGTTATTTAAACTCTGAAGCTCCTGCTTTGACCAATACAGTGCTCTACATGCAATAGACATTTAATAAATGCTATATGAGGAAATGAATGAATGAATGAGTTTCAGAAAGATCAAGTAAATTATCCAGGGTCACATGATTATTTAGTTGTGGACCCAGAACTCCAACCTAGGTATGACTCTGCCCTTCCAGAAATGAATAAGAACCTGTTAAAAAGGAAGTCTAGGAAAGACTGTGTCCCAGAAAGCAACATATCAAATGAGATGCTAAAGCCCAGCATTGATCATACTCAGGAAGGCTGACTGAAGATGTTTATCCTAATCCTCCAATCCGGACACTTCCTGAGATATGGTCAGGAGGACTAATTACTCCAATACATAAAAACTGAAATGCTCTCAACCCAAACAGCTAGAGATATCTGCATTAGCAGCAGCAGCAGTAAACTATGAGGCTGCATCCTTGGTGAAAGACTAAAGTAATATCTGACCAATGACAGCAACATCTATAAAAGCCAAATTGGATTCCTCCCTTGAAAATGAACTACAGACTTCATCTGTCCCTATTGCTGCATATTAACAAACATGTAAAAAGAAATCCAACCAAGGAAAGAACTTGCCTTGTTTTGATTACACTTTCAAATCGCCAAGAACTCCATCTGGCACCAGGAATGAATCTACCACTGCTACAATAGGGAATGAACCTGGAGGAGAACGGATGACGTAATTACATTTCTGTAACAATCCATCAACTGAAGGATGAAAATAAGGAACACTCAAACGGATGCCTTCAAGCGGGAAAGGGAGTGAGAAAAGGATGCAAATCTCCATAGTTTAATAGATACCTTGATGGGTTACTTACTCTGTTGGAGCAGTGCCCAAGCCCAGGGCTCCCATTAAACCACTCCAAAAGAAAATGCCTAATACATATCCTGCTCCATAGAGCTGATCCAAAGACCAAGTGCTCCATTTTTTTTTCTTTACGGTGCTTAGATCATTCTGGCAGGATCTGCAAGGAAGGTGTGAGGGGCAGATTAAGGTGTATGTGAGCATCAGCCCAATAAGTAAGGAATATGAAAGTGCTGGTTATTGGTCTAGATGAACTCAGTGTGGTTGAAAGAGCTAAGAGCTAAGAGCCCTGGAGCTTAGTCCTGGATCTGTCAGATGTTAACTATTGTAACTTGAACAGTTCTCTACCTCTCTGGACTAACTGCATTTTCCTACTCTGTAAAGTGAAGAGTTTCAACTAGGTCACCTTTCAAATCTCTCTCTTCTTAGAATTTTAATGCTGGAATCATTCTAGAATAACTAAGTAGACAAGAAATAAGCAAATGAGTTAATTTGATTCAATCAATGACTATCTGCCTACCATTGTACTAGGCAATTGTAGGGGACAAGGAAGCACAAATCACAGTTCTTTCCCTCATTGAGATTATATTCTCCTTGGAGAAAAAAAAAATCCGCATAATTAAAAAAAAAAAAACACTAAATGATATGTATGGCATGAGCTGTGATTTTATCTGTGTGGGAATTTTTTCCACCAATGCAGATCCTGGCCTGTCTTTAATTTAGTGGATGATAATAATAACTGACATTTATATAGTGCTTTAAAGTATGCAAATCCCTTTGCATACATTAGCTCATTTGAGCCGCACAACAGCCCTGTGAGTTAGGAACTAACGGTTTTATGATTCTTGTATTGTGGATGAGGAAAATAGAAGCTCAACAAAATTGAGTCCATGGTCACAGTGTAAACATCAGAACCAGAATTTGAACCTAGCTCTTCTTCCCCATTCCAGAGCCTGCACTCTATCCACAATGGCTAGATAGGAAACTCTGGGTGCCTTTCTGAATGATAGATGGGGACAGGTGATTGCATTATTTGGTGGGGACCTCACAGGGAAGGAAAACTATCTCTGCCCATACCATATAGCACCTTTTCTTCAACTTACAGTCTTAAAGAATAGTCTAGAGCATTGAGAACTTAAATTATTTGACCAGTGTCACACAGCAATGCTTTATTAGGGATGTTACCAGGTCTTCTTGCTTCCCTTTTTAACAAACAGTAAGTGATTACTTCAAGGAGGAGAGGTGTGTAAACACAGAAAAGTGGAATGTGGGGGCTTTGTGAAAAGGTGAAACTTGAGTTTGAACCCTGAAGGTTGAATAGAAGAGAGATCAGGACCTTTTCAGGTAAGGGAACATTATAAAGAACCAATAACCTAAAATGCTAATTGAACATGCTTTATCAATTGGTTAGACTTCCAACAGCAAATTATGTAGGTTCTTCTGCTTTTTTTTTGGAGTAGGAAAAGCAGGACAATTGGGGTTAAGTGACTTGCCCAAGGTCACACGGCTAGTAAGTGTGTCAAGTGTCTGAGGCTGGATTTGAACTCAAGTCCTTCTGATTCCAGGACCGATACTCTACTCACTGTACCACCTAGCCACCATCTTCTTTTGTACCATGGACATGCTCCTTAAAAATTGTCCAGTGTGTCTAGTGGTTTATACAATGAATCACATTTGATAATTGACTTAGGTAGACAATTTTAAAAGTCTGTCTTCATCTCTGTCCAATCTCTAATTGGATGTGGCTCCTACTATTTTTAGAATTTGGTTTTGCAATGCTCCAGACTCTGTTAAGTATTTAGTTAACATAAACTCACTAGAGCAACTCCCTATTTCAAGGAATAGGGAATCCTTTAAGATATGAACTACCAACACAGCATTTCTTTGTTTCCCACATTTAGATTATCAAATTTTCAAACAAGTTTTCGCTATGTGAGGACATTCATAATTGTTAATTCTAGCAGATTTTTCTGATGAGTCCCAGAAGCAGTTTAAACATATACCCAGTGACCTGCTATCTAAGCCATCACTAAGGTCAGGTGACTGTAGCTTTGCCTCAGGGTGTCAGAATTTAGAGGGTGCTAATACCTCTTGTACTCCTTTAGCAGATAGGAGCAACAGAGCTTAGCACCTAGTTAGCAAGAGCAATTAGTTTAAATAGAAAACTATGGGAGGATGTGCTTCTTTTTCTCTAGCAGCTATACCCCTGGTGACCTTCTCCCCAGCGCCCCCCTCACCCTAACTCTTGCCTGAACAGTAGCCTCACTGGTATCAATCTTGCCACCCGGTATTCAGGCTCCACAGTCCCTCTTCAAGGTTCCTCCCCTATTCCAACTGCATTTTCTTTAAAATCTGATTTGAGAGCTTTTCATTCTTTTTACTCTGGTCATATGTTATGGTGCTTGCAACCATCACTAGCTACTTCTCTGCCAGTCATTCTGCTGAGATGGGAGGAACAAATGGGGCTAGCACTAAGCCCTTGTTTTGCCTAGATCCTAGTGTGCTTTTTTCCCCAAGTCAGATTTCATAAGGGAACTCTAATCCTGGAAGCCCTTCTCCCAGATGCCACCTTCTCAGAAACTTGGAAACACTTCTCAAATTATATTACAACAATAGCAATGATATCTAATTTATATAGCAAATAGATTGGCAAGCACTTACAAATATCTCATGTGATCCTTACAATGATTATTATTACAGGACTTGGCCTGTTCTAATAGGGTTCCTTCATATTGTTCTACCCAAGTGGAAACCACAGGCACAAAAACATATAGTGAGTATGATGACAGATATGCACTGAAATCAAAGTTCAATCATTTTAAGAATTCTAGACTGGCTGAAACCCTCTGGTTTAGACTCTTGTGCTTACTTTCTTGTTGGTCAGTGGCTTCATCTAGGACCGGTTGATAGCTACAACCAATTGGCCTAGGACAGTTCACTAGAGGGAAAATTCATAGTATAAGACTGTCTTCCTCTTTAGAACTTCCCTTATGTCACTATGTGACATTCCTTTCTCTCCATTCAAATAGCCTCTTCCCTAGACAAGTTAACATCCCCATCTAGATTATTGTCATACGTTTCTAACTGGGCTCCCTACCTCTAGTGCCTTCCATCTCCAATCTAAGCTGCTGCCAATTTGGTGTTCCTAAAATCAAGATCTAACCTTGTCACCCCCACACCTTTACTAAAATTTTTTCAGTGTCTTCCAATACCTCCCTTTCCTCTCAAATAAAATACAAAAATCTTAGCCAGCTATTTAAAGCCTTGAACAACATGACTGTCATACACCCTTCCAACCTTATATCCTAGCATACACATACCCCTTCATATATTATACGTCCCAACTAAACTGCCTTCTAGTTATTCCCATCTCCATGCCATTTCCCCATGGGCCCTCCTATTATTTAGAATTTATTCCACGCTGACATAGAATGCTTATTTTTCTTCCAAATGCAGTTCAGGTGCAAACTCTTTCACGAGGCCACTGATGATCCCACCCTTAGCCCTACAGCTACCACTACTCATTCCCTTCTCATAAGTAATGTCATACTGTTTTGCACACATTTCTCATTAACCAGCTGTGCACCCGTTGTATCACCCTAGACAAATGTAAGCTCCTTGAGGACAGGTACTCTTGTTTTATGTCTTCCTATCTCTATGTGATAGAAGTTGTACAATATTTTTGAGAATTGATAGAATTTCCTTTCTTGTGGCCTGAATATTTGATGAGCCAGACACTTCCTCCCTTGACCTTGCTGGACAATAGACTATCTACCACAATTAGAACACTTACACAATGTCGCTGATAAAGAATGCTGCTCTTATTGCGCCTCTGCTAAATCCAGATTTTCCTTGCTCCCCTTTGACTGTAAGTATCTATTGTAAGTAAGTAAGTTTTAAGTAAGCTCTTTCTAAAAGCCCAAGGAAGTATATTTTTCACATTTCTTTTTATTTGGTGCGGTAAAAAAAGAAAGCCCTGTCTCAGTCCCAGTGATTATTAAGTCATTTCTCCACAGGTTTCCAGGGACCCTCTGCTAACTAATTTTCATTTTCAGTCTGGTGATGACTATGTTCATTCAACTAGAGTGATGGAGTTTCTTTTCATTGGGTTTTAAATAGGGTATTTGATATAAGGTTGCTGGATATCACTGTTGAGTTTTGAGTATATCATTTGTGTTTATTAAAAGTTTTATTCGGTGCATACATGACTGACTACTTTTGGATGGCGAGTTTTGTTTTTTAACTGTTGGAAGATAAAGATATTTTCCAAACAGCTCATGGAAAATTTCTGCTGCTGTTGGTTCATTCTCCAGCTGCCTCTACTCAGAATCATTAAACTAAATGTTTGAGTGAACAAAATTTTTTGGTCTCAAAACACAGGCCAGAATTTAGACAGGAAGAATGGAGCACTTGATATGTCACTGGACATGGAGGCAGCAAGATCTATGTTTAAATTTCCTCCTCTAAGAAATGTGGGAGTTGGACTTTTATGCCTTGAAGGCCCTTTCTAACACCATACCTATGCTCTTCTGACCCTAGTATAAGGGTCTACTGTTCACTTACCTCTTTGACCTTGGCAAGATTCTTCACCTCTCTTTTCCTCAGTTCATGTCTTTGAGCCTCAGTTTCTCCCTCTATAAAATGAAGATAAAAACAGATGCAGCTCTTTTCCCAATGGGGTCATACTGATGGTCATGTAAGATATGGTTAAATATCTTGCAAAGTATAAAGAATTATATCAGTGCTAACTGTTATTTTTGTGGGTCAAAAACAGTTATTAATACATAAAATTTATAATATGTAATATACATTTTATGCACATATATATAACATTTGTGCATGTCTATGTATTTGTGTGTATACATATATACACATGTATACACACATATGTATATAATTGCACAGGAACATAACTACTTAATCATAAATGTTTACCATGTGTCTACTGTATACAAGAGGCAGTGTGGTAAAGTGGAAAGAGAGCTGCCCTCAAAGCCAGGAAGACCTGGGCTCCCTTCCCATTTCTTACAAATGCTGACTATGTGACGTAGGACAAGTCACTTAAACTCTCTATTCTCCAGGCAATTCTCAGAAACTATTAAGCTGCTGAAAATGTGCTGACCTACACTGGTAGAAGCAATTTCTTCTCTCAGGAGTTCCCTATGCCAATGAAATCGCAGACTTATTCCCTATCCTACTGTGTGAGGCATGGAGGGCACTTGTTGACTGACTGCCCAGGTGATTGAGCCTCAATTTATGTTTAATACCAGGTGGTAGAGTTACTCCCCTCATCCCCTAACTTAGTGTTTCCTGGATCGCTCCCAAACAGCACCAGGAAAGAAAGAAAGGCCAAAGTGAAAAGCCTGAGATGGTCATTCCTATTCAACATATCCTAGAGATGGTTTTGGTTATGGATATGTTAACACTGACTTCAGTAAATTCTAAAATACTATGCTTAGAGGCTCCCTTTAAAATTTGATTGAGGAAGTTTAGGATGAATATAGTTAAGTGAATTTAGACAGAATAACAGACACAATAGTTAGTGAACGTATAGAACCTATTCCTTCAAGATTAGCAAACAAATGGATTTCCAAAGGGTCTGAACGATTTTATGAATGGAATAGCCAAAAATGACTCCTAAGAAGATCTGGAAAGATAGCTATGTCTTCTCATGCCTCTGGGAAAGAAGGAAGGAAGGAAGGAAGGAAGGAAGGAAGGAAGGAAGGAAGGGAGGAAGGGAGGGAGGGAGGGAGGGAGGGAGGAAGGAAAAAAGGAAAGAAGAAAAGATGGAAAGAAAGAAAAAAGAAAGGAAGGAGGAAGCAAGTATTTATTAAACATTTACTATGTATTAAGCACTTTGATAAGCACTTTGCAAATACTGTCACATTTATCCTCACAACAATACTAGGAGATAGGTGCTATTATTATCCTCATTTTTCAGTTGAGGAAATTGAGGCAGCAAGAGATTAAGTGACTTGTCTAGGATCACACAGATCACAAGTGTCTGACAGTGAATGTGAATTCAGGTATTTCTGACTCCAGGTCTAACACTCTATCCACTGAGCCACCTAGTTGCCTCCTAATATAAATTAGGTGGACAACTACTGTGTGCCAAGCACTGTGTTAAGCCCTGGGGATATAGAAGGCAAAAAACAATCCCTGCTTTCAAGGAGGTCACAGTCTAGTGGGAAGGAAAGAAAGTATGAAAACAGTTATATACAAATGAGGTCGATACAGGATACATTGGGGATAATCAATAGAAAAAAAGGCACTTGCATTAAGAGGGATCAGGAAAGGTTTCTTGTAGAAGATTGAAAAAGAAAATCAATCTTCTTCTGTTATTTGTATCTAAGGCCAAAACAGAGACAGTATCATAACTGTACTTCATATATAATAATCAATAGACATTTATTAAGTGTTTACTATGTGCCAAGCATTGTGCTAATCTCTTAATTTTTTTTGTACAACGTTGAACAGATGCACATTAATGAAAAGCTATCACTGCATCATACATGGACAGCGAGAACAAAGGAAGAAACAAAAAATAAAACCCCATCCCTGGATAGAAAATATTGATGTATTGACTTTGGCAACTTATGTCTACCTTGTCATGCCAATATCATTATTGAAATTGAAGGTGAATTGAATTGACAGGCCCTGAGTATTATAGCTAAACTGGCAGAAGTGGATTTCTTGCCCAATAGAAAGTAATATGATGAATTCTGTTGGAACTTTAATTCATACAATTTTTTAAAGGCTAAGAAATCAATAAAAAGACTAAAGAACAAGCATTCCAGAAATTGTCTGATATTATTGGGAAGAGAACAATCGTGGCCAAAAATAAGAGCACTCTAAGTAGGTTGCTCCAAAATACAGTCATTTTCAATAACATTTCAGTGATGATATCTCTGCATCATAGTTTTCATATCCTAAAGAAACTGCTCATCTTTAGCTTCCAACAATTTCATCTTTAGTATTTAGCATCTGGATCAAAAAGTCCCTAAATCATTTCATTTTATTTCAGTCAGTCAACAATACTTACTGAGCACTCACTTTGTACATGGGAATACATTATTCTCTATAGGCAGTAAGTGTAGTATTGGGGAAAACATCTTTGATCTGGAGTCAGAGAGCAAAGGATGGAATATGACCTCTCTTTTCTACTCAGGTGACTTCGGGCAGGTCAACTGAAGCTTTCTTTGTACTCTAAGGACTATGGGACTTTTCCATCTGACTTGCAGCTGAAATCTTCCATATATTTTGTCTCCACCATTAATATCTAACTTCCTTGAGGTCAGGGACTGTTTTACTTTTCTACTTGTATCTTCATTGCTTAGCACAGTGTTTTGCATATAGTAAGCTCTCAATAAATCGTTCATTCATTCAGCATTGCATTCATTCATTCATTCATTCTCTCATCTGTAAGGTGAGAAGTTGGACCCTTCCAATTCTAAAGTGATGATCCTATTATTACATACCATGAGCTTTATCTTTAACTTATAATCTAAAAAATAATAAATTATACTTTAAAAACTAGGGATTATAACTAACTAAAACATTTTAGAATTATATTGCAGCAATGTATAATATAAGCTGTGTGGACTTCTAAAATATGGTACTGACCAGAACTAGTTGGGGATCATTAGCTCTCTCCAAATCACTGGCACAGGTGTAACCTACTACCTGACCCTTTTCTTGATACCTTTGTTCACAGACCCCACGAAATATTGAAATGATTCAATGAAATAGTACAGTGACATATTTTGGCAACTTGATTTCAAGATAGTTGAGCTCCTTTGTGATTGTATATATTTTATTATATGTATTTAAGAGGCATAATTCTGAAAAGGAGTTCTTAGACTTCACCAGATTGCCAAAAGCAAATGACAAAAGCAGGTTAAGAACCTTGCCCTAATTAATAGTGCCCTTGCCCTTTGCAAATTACTTTGTAATTTACTTATGTCTGAACCAATTGTGCCAGCCCAGTAGAACCATAAGCTGCTTTAGCGTACTGTTCTCTTTATATATCTAAAATGTAACATATACATTAATTCTGTGATATATCTGTGAATTCACCAAGGTGGAAGTCCTTTCCAATAATATAGATAATCTTTTTATCATATTCTATTCTTGTTCATATCCTTTCAAAAAATTCTCCAAGGGAGATTCACCAAGTGTCCTCCCTCAAGATCACTGAATGCCAGTGAAGCATGAAGACTTTCCATCAAGGTTATTCCTCCTTTTCCCTGTACATCAAATCATCTTCCTTTCCCAATCATCCACATATATATCCTCCTAAGGATTTTTATACTCTTGATATTTTTTTACATTGCTTCTCTTTTGTAGTTCCTCATTAGCAGAATGTTATAGCAGACTCCTACCTTCCATGCTTCCCTTCATTGCCTTTTGGATGACCCATATTTTAATTCTTCAAAGACTGGAGTTTTCTGATTTTTAACCTTATAGCACCACTGGAATAACACGATAATTTTGTTGTTGTTTATTGGGGAAAGAACTTTTGCTTCATCAAAAATCTTGGAGTCATTAGATGCACTTAAAAATTTGCTAAAAGCTATTCTACCCACTCTCTTCTATTCTACTCTGAGCCCAACTCATTGTCTAGGCATAGTAGCAGTCTGAAATGTTTATACTTATGGATTGGATGTATTGCTTATTTATTCAAATAGATGCCATAGTCTAGACTAGTGGTTTCCAGTCATTTTTCATTATGTACCCCTAATTTAATTTTCCTAGGGGAATTATTTGGCTGGGGGTGGGAGGTGGAAGAATGTGTATAATTTTCTCAGTGACACTGACGTAGCTTCTGTGGTCAGTGTTATGTTATAACTTCATAGTGGAGACAATAGGTTGCTCAAAAAGGGGAACATTGGGAATTTGCCCATCTATAGGATGGAATAGAGTTGGGAAAAAAATGGACTATAATAGGTAGAATGGTAGGTACAGTTATATTGCAGGCAAGTCTTATATGGAAGAGTATGATGCAACCCTCCCTCTAGCTGATGAATTGTATACTTCCTAGGGTTAGGTGATGGCCATTGGAGGTAATACCATTGCCAACACTGTGGAGACAAGTATTGCAGATAACAGGCATTCTTCATCTGCTTGGTTTTTCCTATGTGGATAGCTCCACCAAAATCGTCTCAGTAATAATGAATCTCATTATTGCTACAATGTTTAAAAACTGGATGTAATCAGCACACTGTCATCTACAAATAAGAATGTCCAGAGGACTTCATCATCTATTTGGTGTTGTATAGTCATTTTAATCATGTTCAACTCTTTCTTTTTTAATAATTTTTATTATATTTTACTTTTATTTTTTTAAACAAACGCTTTATTAACTTCTGTTTTACATCATTCATTTCCACCAGATTTTGAGTTACAATTTTTCCCCCGTTTTTCCCCTACCCACCATCCCAGAATAGCAGTCCCACAAGATATTGCTTCCTCCAATATACTCTCTCCCATATCTTCTCCCATAGCCCCTTCAACTTTTCCATTAGAGCAAGGTGAATCTCTGTGCCCCAATGCCTGCACATCTTATCTCCCAACTACATGCAAAAGAGTATTGGGGGGGCGGAGCCAAGATGGGGGAGTAGAAACAGCTCATCCAAGCCTCTCTGCCCCCAGATTCCGCCCAAACTATGTAAAAAAGGACTCTGAACAACTTCTGGAGCCCCAGCACCCACAGAACGACACAGAGAAGCTAACCTCCCGCTGAGGACAGCCCAGCAGCCCTGCAGGAAGGACCAGCGCAGCAGTCTGGGAGCCTGCAGCACGCAGAGCTCAGGAGCTGAGTCGAGCCGAGCCCAGGTCCGCGTGAGCCGAGGTTTTAGCCCCAGGGCAGCAGGGCCAGCAGCCAGCTGGAGGAACCCCAGAACACCAGGAGCTGTGGCGACTCCAGAATTATCAACATAGACATGCCTAGGACAAAGTAAGAGGTTAGTGTCCCATGGACTTTGGGACCTGTATTTGGGGAATGCATCAGCTCCCTCCCCTGGGGGCTAGAAGCCACTGAGGAGACACGCCATTTTGTAGTTTTCAGAGGCATTTCCGGCTCCCAGCCTACAAATCGTGGGGAGATCCAGCGATCAGTCTTTGGGGGTAATCGCTCTTGCTTTAACCTCCCTGGATCTGGATTGTGATCTAGGGTGGAAGTTGTGGGTGGGTTTACAGCTTGCCAGGAACGGAAGTTGCCCCCCACACGTTCGGGACGAAAATTCCTCTAGCTGGCCTTAAAGCCATAGTGTGGCAACAAGCCCAAAAGTCAAGCAATTAAGTGGTAACATGCCAAGGCAAAGGAAACAGAAAAATGCAACCCTAGACTCCTATTTTGGGGGCATAGAGCAGGAAAAGGACTGTGAGGTCAGAAGTCTTGCTCCAAAAGCCTCAGGGAAAACATGAGCAGGTTGCAGGCCATAGAGGACCTTAAGAAGGACTTTAAAAATCAAATAAGAGAAGTGGAGGAAAAATTGGAAAGAGAAATGAGAAGGATGCAGGAAAAGTATGAAATGAGGGTCAACAGCCTGACTGAGGAAAACAACACCTTAAAAAATAGACTAACTCAAATGGCAAAGGAGGCCCAAAAGGGCAATGAGGAGAAGAATGCTTTAAAAAGTCGAATTTTCCAGATGGAAAAAGAATCTCAAAAGCTCACTGAGGAGATTCATTCCTTCAGAGTTAGACTGGAGCAAATGGAAGCTAATGACTTTATGAGAAATCAAGATGCTGTTAATCAGATCCAAACAAATGAAAGATTAGAAAGCAATGTGAAATATCTCATGGGAAAAACCACTGACCTGGAAAATAGATCCAGGAGAGACAATTTAAAAATTATTTGACTACCTGAAAGCCATGATCAAGGAAAGAACCTAGAAATCACCCTTCAAGAAATTCTCAAGGAAAATTGCCCTGATGTTTTAGATCCAGAGGGCAAAATAGAGGCTGAAAGAATCCACTGATCACCTCCTGAAAAAGATCCCAAAAAGAAAACTCCCAGAAATATTATAGCCAGGTTCCAGAATCCCCAGATCAAGGAGAAAATACTACAAGTGGCCAGGAAGAAACAATTTCAATATTTTGGAAACACAATCAGAATAGCCCAGGACCTGGCAGCTTCTACACTGAGGGATCGAAGGGCATGGAATATGATATTCCAGAGGGCAAAAGAACTGGGAATGAACCCAAGGGTAACCTACCCAGCAAAACTGAGTATTTTGTTTCAGGGAAAATATGGTCATTCAGTGGAATAGAGGACTTTCAAACATTCTTGAGGAAAAAACCAGAGTTGAATAGAAAATTTGACATCCAGATGCAAGAAGTAAGAGATGCCTGAGAAGGTAATCAGGGAAAAGAAATCAAAAAGAACTTATCAAAGTTGAACTATTTACATTCCTATATGGAAAAGCAATATCTGTGACTGATGATATCTTTCTCACTATGAAAATAATGGAAGAAGGGGGTGTGGTCATATGAATACATATGTGAATGTGTGTGTATATGGTTACAGTTATACATGGATAGAGGGCATAGGTTGAATTTGTTGGGAAGGGAGAATACTTAAGGGATGAAATTATGAGGTGAGAGAGGAAAGTGGCAAGAGGAGATGGGGAGAGACAGGGAAGGGTAAACTATCCCATGTAGAAGAAGCAAGGGGAAGTGGTTGCAAAGGAGGGGGAGAATAAGGAAGGCTAAAAAGGCAAAACCACATTCACATTGAATTTGGTTCAGGGAGAAAATGACATACATATTAAATGGGATATCTCAACCTGCAGCAGGATAGGGGGAAGGGGGATGAGAGGAGGGATGATGGATGGGAGGGCATCCCTGGGGTGAGGGGAGGTTGGAAGTACCCACTATAGAAGAGGGACAGGATCATGTAGGGAATGGACCAGGTGGGGGGTGGGATGAGTGGGAGGGAATTTTAAGCAGCCTTGTACAATATATCTACTATGATAATGTTTTGCCTAGCTAGACATGTACAACATATACTGAATTACTTATCTCCCAAGAAGGAATGGGTGACAAAGGAGGAAGGAAATGGATCTGAAATTCGAGGTCGTAACATTAAATGTTTCAAATATATATAAATACTATTATTAATACTCTTTTGCTTATAATAGGGAGATAAGATGTGCAGGCATTGGGACACAAAGATTCACCTTCCTCTAATGGAAAAGTCGATGGGGGTATGGGAGAAGGTATGGGAGATTGGAGGAAGCGATATCTTGTGGGACTACTATTCTGGGAGGTTGGGTAGGGGAATAATGGGGGGAAAATGATTGTAACTCAAAATCTGGCGGAAATGAATGATGGAAAACAGAAGTTAATAAAGCATTTGTTAAAAAAAAAGAGTATTAATAATAGTATTTATATATATTTGAAAAATGTAATTTTAAGACCTCGAATTTCAGATCCATTCTCTTCCTCCCTTGTCACCCATTCCCTCTGGGAAGATAAGTAATTCAGTATATGTTGTACATGTCTAACTATGCAAAACATTACCATAGTAGATATATTGTACAAGGCTGCTTATAATTCCCTCCCACCCATCCCACCCCTCACCTGGTCCATTCCCTACTTAATCCTGTCCCTCTTCTATAGTGGGTACTTCCAACCTCCCCTCCCCCCAAGGATGCCCTCCCATCCATCATCCCTCCTCTCATCCCCCTTCCCCCTATTCTGCTGCAGGTTGAGATATCCCATTTAGTATGTATGTCATTCTTTCCCTGAACCAAATTCAATGAGAATGTGCTTTTGCCTTTTTGCCTTCTTATTCTTCCCCTCCCCTGCAGCCACTTCCCCTTGCTTCTTCTACATGAGGTGGTTTACCCTACCCTGTTTCTCCCCATCTCCTCTTGCCACTTTCCTCTCTCACCTCATAATTTCACCCCTAAAGTATCCTCCCTTCCCACCAAATTCAACCTATGCCCTCTATCCATGTATAACTGTAAACATATATACACATATTCACATATGTATTCAAATGACCATACACCCTTCTTCCATTATTTTCATACTGAGAGAGGTTTCATCAGTCACTGTTATTGTTTTTCCATTTAGGAATGTAAATAGGTCAATTTTGATAAGTTCCTTTTGATTTCTTTTCCCTGATTACCTTCTCAGGCATCTCTTGCTTCTTGTATCTGGATGTCAAATTCTCTATTCAACTGTGGTTTTTTCCTCAAGAATGCTTGAAAGTCCTCTATTCCACTGAATGACCATATTTTCCCCTAAAACAAAATATACAGTTTTGCTGGGTAGATGACCCTTGGGTTCATTCCCAGTTCTTTTGCCCTCTGGAACATCTTATTCCATGCCCTTCGATCCCTCAGTGTAGAAGCTGCCAGGTCCTGGGCTATTCTGATTGTGTTTCCACAATATTGAAATTGTTTCTTCCTGGCTGCTTGGAGAATTTTCTCCTTGATCTGGGAATTCTGGAACCTGTCTATAACATTCCTGGGAGTTTTCTTTTTGGGATCTTTTTCAGGAGGTGATCTGTGGATTCTTTCAACCTTTATTTTGCCCTCTGGATCTAAAACATCAGGGCAATTTTCCTTGAGAATTTCTTGAAGGGTGATTTCTAGGTTCTTTCTTTGATCATGGCTTTCAGGTAGTCCAATAATTTTTAAATTGTCTCTCCTGGATCTATTTTCCATGTCAGTAGTTTTTCCCATGAGATATGTCACATTGCCTTCTATTCTTTCATTTGTTTGGATCTGCTTAACAGCATCTTGATTTCTCATAAAGTCATTAGCTTCCATATGCTCCAGTCTAACTCTGAAGGAATGAATCTCCTCAGTGAGCTTTTGAGATTCTTTTTCCATCTGGCAAATTTGGCTTTTTAAGGCATTCTTCTCCTCATTGCCCTTTTGGGCCTCCTTTGCCATTTGAGTTAGTCCATTTTTTAAGGTGTTGTTTTCCTCAGTCAGGCTGTTGACCCTCATTTCATACTTTTTCCTGCATCCTTCTCATTTCTCTTTCCAATTTTTCCTCCACTTCTCTTATTTGATTTTTAAAGTCCTTCTTAAGGTCCTCTATGGCCTGCAACCCACTCATATTTTCCTTTGGGGCTTTTGGAGCAGGATTTCTGACCTCACAGTCCTCCTCCTGTTCTATGCTTCGATCCTCTTTGCCCCCAAAATAGGAGTCTAATGTTTTGTTTTTCTGTTTAAATTGTTTCCTTTGCCTTGGCATGTTGCCACTTAATTACTTGACTTTTGGGCTTGTTGCCACAGTGGGACTCTGCCACCAGACAGGGGAGCTTCAGTCTCAAACATGTTGGGAGACAACTTCCATTTCTGGCAAGCTGGATACCCATCCCACAAACTCCACCCTAGATCACAATCCAGATCCAGGGAGGTTAAAGCAAGAGTGATTACCCCCCAAGACTGAACGCTGGATCTCCCTACAGTTCGCAGGCCAGGAGCTGGAGCTGCCTCTGAAAACTGCAAAATGGCATGTCTCCTCAGTGGCTTCTAGCCCCCAGGGGAGGAAGCCCATGCATTCCCCAAATACTGGTCCCAAAATCCATAGGACACTAACCTCTCACTTTGTCCTAGGTATGTCTGTGTTGACAATTCTGGAATCACCACAGCTGCTGATGTTCTGGGGTCCCTCCAACCAGCTGCTGGCCCGGCCGCCCTGGGGCTAAAACCACAGCTCACTCGGACCTGGGCTCGGCTCTCCATGGGCTGCCTGCGCTGCTGGCTCCCAGAGTGCTGCACTGGTCCTTCCTGCAGGGCTGCTGGGCTGTCCTCAGCGGGAGGTTAGCTTCTTTGTCTCGTTCTGTGGGTTCTGGGGCTCCAGAAGTTGTTCAGAGTCCCCTTTTACATAGTTTGGAGGTGATCTGGGGGGAGATTGCCTTGGACATGCTGTTTCTACTCCACCATCTTGGCTCTGACCCATTGTTCAACTCTTTCTAAATCCATTTTGGGTTTTCTTGGCAAAGATACTGGAGTGGCTTGCTATTTCCTCCACATTATTTTACAGATGAGGAAACTGAGCAAACAAGCTTAAGTGACTTTCCTAGGGTCATACTGCTAAGTGAGTGTCTGAGGCCAGATTTTAACTCAGGAAGATGAGTCTTCCTGACTCCAGGCCTATCATTCTATCCACTGCACCACTCATTTGCCCATATCATCATCTATAGAGAATCCCATTCCCATTTAGCACTTGTGGTGGACACCTTTCATTTGGAGGGACATGCATTTGGTGAATGAAAAAATATTTTATGATTTACTTGATATTAATAATCAGATAATTATTGTTATACCTGTCAAGAAATATTGTATGCTTTTGACATTTATACAAGAGATGTTTTGTTGCAGGAGAACCTTTAATGTTCATTTTGACTCTACTAATGAAATGTATTGTTTTGGTTTTATAGTCAACAAACAACAAATATTTGCCTTGGGATCTTGTATTCTCTGTATTGTTCAGTCAGTGGTTTGACTACAACAATGTTATCTGCTAGAGAATGTCATTTGTGAAAGGCATTTCCTTTCTTGTTCCTCTCTCCAACTTTTATCATGAATGTCCCTTAGATTTTTATAGAGTAATTTCTCAAAGATTTTGCAGACCTGGGTAAAATAGCAGGAGTATATTGAAATAGTTATTTATATTTTCTCTGTTGCTTTTTTATTTTTTATTTTTTTATTTTATTTTTTTAAAGCAATTGGGGTTAAGTAACTTGCTCAAGGTTACACGGCTAGTCATTATTTATGCGTGGGTGCTCATTTTCTGAGGCAGGTTTCGATCCCAGGTCATCTCAACACCAAGGCCGGCACTCTTACTCACTGCGCCACCTAGCTGCCCCATCAGTTGCTTTTTTAAATAGTAATCTTATGGTCTGATTTTTTTCTCAAGTTTTTGGTATCCTCCTGTCTTTCAGTTATATTAAGAATCTATCCTTTTAGTCCCTAAAAATTGTGTCACCTCTGGAACAGATCTCTTATTTGTATTCTTGGTCTAATGTAGCTATTTTTCCTATCTTTGGAGAACTAATCTAGGTTAGTATTTCCCAAGCTATGTTTTGTGAAACCCTGGTGTTCTCTGCATTGTGGAGAGGGGTTTGTGTAGTTGTGGAAGTAGAAAGACATAATGCCACACTCTTCCCTACCTTGTGGTTTATTTTCATAAATATCTCTCCTCTAACTATGGTACCTTCTCCACCAGAAGTCCACAGACTTAAGCATAGAATTCAATGTTTATGTGGGCTCTACAATAATTTTCATGCCCTTAGATGTACTGTGGTCAAAATAATTTGGGAAATATTGGCTTTCATGGTTTCTGAGGTCCTTTCTGGATCAAACATCTATAAGAACAACATGTGTGTTGCTCAAGGAAAGCTTGAGGTCTCTTAGGGAATCTTTGAAGAAATAGAGTAATGGGGTCTGAATTATGATAGGTAACTTGATGACATGAGTGTGGAGGGAGAGACATTAAACAATGGGTTGCTGTTCTAGTATGGGTATGATCAGATATTATATCCTGGGATAGAATTTCTCTTTCATCTTTGTCAGAGATACTTTTTCCCCCACTGTCACTGAACTGGGAATTTTTCTGCCTCCAAATTTCTGGGCCAGATTCTCAACCCCTAAACCTTTCTAGCTTGTCCTAAGATGTCAACATTACATTCTCTTCATATGTCATTCCTCAAAAAGTTTCATCTTGCCTAGCTGGGTAATTGTGCTTCATGAGCTACAGGCTCATTCTTAGTCTGTGCAAGAGTAGAGGAATTGGATGCTACATCAGATGATGAATTGAGCCAAGATGCAGACTTGGTTCAGAATGGTAAATATAATACTTTGGTCTTTTTCCTCAAAATTATAGGGAAAGGGCTTTTAAGAGAACTAGATCATACACATGTGCATGTGTGTGCACGCACACACGCACAAATCTAAAGACTTGTATGCTATAAAATCCAACTGTGAGAAAATTCCCATCACATACACAACCCACCAGATATTGAGTTGGAAAATTTCAAGCAATTTTATGAACATCTTCCCCACTGGAGAGGCACACATTTCTCCATAAAGGTAATAATGAATGAAAACTGATGCAAATACGCAGCAGCTCCTTACATTTTACTGTTTTTGTTAGGCTCTGTGACATGCATGTGTATTTTTTCTGGTTGCACAATGATAATCAAGGCCAGGAGAGAGATCTGAAAGTTGCAGATTTCACATTATGCAAAACCTTTCCCAAGTGCTAATTGGCATGTTTTAGCTTTAAAGATAAGTGGGCACACAGAAACTCACTCTTTATTATCACAGTTGTCTGTTCTACTAATGCATTATGCACTACGACCTCAAAGCTCTTTAATGATATATTTCGTGGCATTTTGCTTTCCTCCTACACGAATGGCAGACACAGGATGATATGCTTCTGTTGAGCAAAATGTTATATGTTCTGCACTTCACAGAAACACTAGGACTAGAAAATGGAGAAGTGTGGCTTTAAGGTCTCCAGGGACACTGGGGAGGAGACACACTCCATGAAATTACTTATAAATTCGTATACAGTGCACGATCCTTGTTTCACTTCCAAGTGTGACACAAGCTAAGCGCTTCTCTCATGCAGCAGGACAAACCCCTTCGGCAAGTAAAGTCTACTCCCCAGCACACAGAAATTACATTGGCTTGAGTTTTATTGTGTCAAAAGAAGCAATCACCATGCTTAATGGGAGGCAATGGATTAGTACCTTTTGTTTAAACTGAAGAAGGTCTGTTCAGTTACTGAGAAAGTGAGATCGCTTGGAGGGTGGAGTGAAGGTCATTCTCTTACATGGGAAAATCAATTCTTTTTCATTTCTTCAAATACCAGTGTATTCAGTTCTCTGTTTACATATATTTGAGGCAATTTTGCTTTCATTGGCTTTTGGTTTCAAACACTTGTATAAGAAATACATCTAACAATCATTTCACTTGATTTTTTTTTCAGGAAAGGTTTTTCTTCTCTGGGACAGACACTATGTTTTATCCCACAATAACATTGGCAAGATGTATCTGTTGACTCATGATGATGTTGCTATATCACATTAAGGAGGGGCAAGTAATGCACACTATTGACCAGCAGGGAGTGAAAGCTTAGAGGTTCTTAACCTGGAATCTAGTGAAATTTGTATTTTTTTTTTTTGCTAATGTTTTGGTAACTACATTTCAATGTAATGAATTTCCTTGGTAATTCTTTGTATTTTATTTTATTCATTTAAAAACATGATTCTGAGAAGGGAACCAGAGGCTTTACCAATGAAAATTTTTAAAAAGTTTAACCCCTGACTGGGAGAAATATGATATAAAATTCTATCAATACCTTTCTGTTTTATGAGCAATCTGATTTTCTTTTCAGAATTAACCACTCTAATCTCTAAGCTTAAAATTCTTGTATTACTCCCCAGGTCCTTCATCTTTCTCAGCCCCTAGTACTTTTGTATGTCTGAGAAACTCTGGTTTGAAGCATAATGTGGCCTCTGGTTTTCATTTCTCTTGAAGTAGGACTAGCATCCAGTCCCATTTTTCCTAGAAAGAGTCTTCCTTTAGTCAGTACCCAGATCATCCATTTTATATAACAAATACTGCTACCAACCCCCCCCCCCAAAAACAAAAAAACAACAACAAAAAAACATTGTCAGCACAACAAGAAAGGCAGTGATGCTGAGTTGTAGGACTGCTATAGGCAATAACTATAAAGGGCAAAATATGTGAGTGTGGGGGGGTGTCTTTTCATTTGTTTCTGTGTCTCCCTCTACAATATGTGTTTCCTGGGAGATCCTGGCACAGTGAGCCATGATGCTATGTTGCCCAAAGTCTGAAGTATAGCTTATGCTAAAAAGATGGACAGCAAAGACTGAGTCATAATGTCAGCAACACCTGGGCAGAAGAGAGAAAATTACAGCTATAGGTACTGGTAGCCGAGAAAGATTTTCACAAAATAATGTAGGTACCAAGGTAAGAAGCAGTGGAAAGGGGCATCAAAAGGGGAGGTATATGTCTTCTGTTGAATGTGTTCTCAGTTCCAGAAAGGTTGTTTAAAGGTTTTTTTTTTCTTTTAACTTCAGTTTTCAATGTAATCACACCCTCCTCCATGAAAACAACAACAATAACAACAACAACAACAAAAAACAACATGGCTTAAGTGCTAACAATAACCACCCTCAGAGGGCTGCTTTTATCATTTTATTTGTACTTGGGTGTAGGACTAGAGTTGTTCTTGGGTATATTGCAGGGGCTGCATTATCTACAGCATTGTACAAAAACAACTGTAGAAAATGCAATACACTTCACTGATGCTTGTCTGGTAATATCACTTCTGAGTTATAATGAAATGATTTTTTGTGATGTATGAAGCTTGCGGATTTGTTTATATATAAATGAGGACAGTTTAGATTAGTGTTGCTATAATGCCTGTTCTTATTTGTAAATAGTTAAGTATGTACACAAGATGCTATTTTCACTTTGCCAGCTTTACATTTTTTTCCCCAGGATTTTCCCTATTATCTCACTGCTAAGGCAGCTACGTGGCATGATGGATTGTGTTGAACTTGAAGGCAGGAAGACTTGAGTTTGATTCCTACCTCAGACACTTATTATTAGTGTGTTACTATTTAATCTCAGTCGACCTCAGTTGTGTTACCGAGGATCAAATGAAATAACATATGTTAAGCTTTTTGTAAACTTTTAAATACTATGCTTAAAGCACTATGATAAAAATAATAGTTATTATTGTTATTAATTATTATAATTATCTTTAGTTGTATGGGTGGCAAAGAAGGCTTACTGGAATTCTTAGTTATTACTCTCACTGGGAAGTAAGTCTATGCTTTGCTTACGAACCCAATGAAACTCCTTGCCATGAGATTTCTAGTTATATTATAGCAATCAGTTAGTCAATAAACATTTATTAAATGCCTACTAAGTGCCAGGAACTGTGTTACATATTGAAGACACAACATGGTGGAGTCTTTGCCATAGTTCAAAGCTACAGTGAGTGCTGTTGTTATTGGGTCAGATAATATGTAATTATTAAAAGCCATCTCAAATGCAATTATACTTTATCTGTTAATCACTGGAACTTATGAAACACCTCCTATGCACTAGATGCTATATTAAATACTATTAATATAAAGCAAAAGTGAAATAGCACCTGCTCTCAGGGAGCTTACATTCTATTGAGGAAGACTACACATACATGCACACACACACATAGAATAAAGGCAAGATAGGGAGAGACTGCATTAGCAGTTGGGGTGATCAAGAAAGTCATTTAGTAGAAGGCACAGAGACAGGAGATAAAATGTCATGTGTGAAGAACAGAGAGAGGGATAACTTAGCTTGACAATAAAAAGAAGGAAGGATAATAATATATAATGAGACTGGCAAGATAGGTTGGGGTCAAAATGTGAAAGACATTAAAAACCAAAAAAAAGTTTATAGTTTATCATAGAGGCAATAAGAAGCCACTGGTGTCTATTGAATAGATAGATAGATAGAAAGAAGGATAGATGGATAGATAGAAAGATCTGTGCCTCAGGAAAATCAAATTATAACCTTGGTTGATGACACTTCGCTTTCCCATATTAGTTAAAATAGTCATTATCACATGTAGCTAAATCAGTCTACTCATCATCCTCCATTCTTATTTTGTTTGTCCACCCATAAGCCTTTTGTCACATCATCCTCCATGCTCAAAAAAGGCAACTCCCCACCACTTGGAAATTTTGTTTGATGTCCCCCTTTTATTCACTCACATGCTGTCTAACTAGTAATTAGTCCTCCCTCCCCCAGTATCTTACAGCACTTTTATTTTAAGCTCTCAGAATCACAGAATCTCCAGGTTGAAAGGGATGTCAAAGGCAATGTATTCAGATCCAATCTTCAACAACACACCCTCCTATATTACTGAAATGAAAACTTCTATTGAGGGGAAACCCAACCACTATTTTCTGAGGGAATCCCTTCAACTTCTGGAGGACTCTGAGAGTTAGAAAGCTTTCATAATGCCAAGCTAAAACTTTGCTTCCTTCAATATCTACACATTGTTGCTAGTTCTGCCTTCTGAAGCCAATCAGAACAACTTTAGTACATATTTCATGTGATAGTCCTCCATATACTAGAAAATAGCTATCCTATGCCTGCTGTCTTTTTTCTCAGGGTTAAATAATCTTCTTTCCTTGAATTGATCCTTATATGGTATGATCTCAAGGTTTTATCATTCCATTTTTCCTTCTTCTAGATGCTTTTCAACTAACCAACATTCTTAAAATATGGTGCTCAACACTAATCACAATACCTATATAGAATTTGACCAGGGAAGAATACAAGAAGATTATCAACTCCCTAGGTGTGGACACTCTTTTGCTCCTAACCTAAAATTAGGGCTTTGGGCTATCAGATAACTCTGTTGATTCATTTTGGATATGTATTCAGGCTCTGCCCTTTGCCAGATTCTATATAGCTATATGTATTCTATATGTCTAGTTATATCTCTCATGTTTATAGTTTTTTTTTAACTATGAGCAATACTTAACATTAACCCTATTACATTTCATTCAATTTAAGTCAGACCAATGTTCTTGACTATCAAGTACTCTATGGACCTTGGCTTTTCAATCCAATGAGTTAGCTATCCCTCCTAGCTCTAGGTAATCTATACACTTGATTAAAATGATATGTGTATCATTACCATTCATTGAGAAAAGCCATCAAACAAAATAGGGCCAAAAAAGATCCCTGGGATGCTAACCTAGAGACATGCTTTCAAGTTGATATGGAAAATAGCTATACTTTCTAAATTACTATTCCTCTGATTCTAATTCTATTCAATTGTATTATCATCTAGCCTAGGCTTCTCCATCTTGTAATCAAGATTAGCATAAGAGACTTTGGCAAATACTCCATTGAAATGTAGGTAAGCTATATATACAACATTCCCCTTATCTGCATCTAGTCACTTTGTCCCCAAATCAAATGATGTTCTTGATGATCACCTCTTTCTTCGAAAGATATTCAGAAATCATCCTTTTAATAATAGAGCCTAGGACTTTTGGTAGACAAAAATGCAAGGAAGTTCATTGACCTAATAGTTTTGAAAATGGTATTCCCTTCACTTTAAAAAATATTAAAATCATATTTTCCCTTCTCTAATCCTTTGGGATCTCTCACATTCTCCATTATCGTTCACAGATCACTTATAATGGTTAGTGATCTCATTTGTCAGGTGTTTTTTCAGTGCATTTATGTATAAGATCTGAGACCATGTGTTAATTTAATGCTAGTTTTTTGCCTCCTGTGAACTGTTGAGTGTTTTTCCTTTTTACTTTTTTTCCTCATTTTCTTTTAGAATCTATGGTATCTAGTTTGATCCATATACATAGGCAATTTTCTCTCCCTCTTTTCCATGTCTTTTTAACTTTTTTGATTGGAATCACTGTGCTACTGACAGATTTCCACCCCCACTCCACCAGTCCTTGTTAGATTTATTCACTCCACCCTTTGCAAAAGCCTATCATTATTATATTTTAAGCTGTGGTCCAGAAATCTAAAACCCATATGCAGACACTATGGTCTTAACAAGTTGTTCAGATATCCAATGTGCCTTTCTCTTCTGAAGCTCTTGTCTTTAATCTGTACCAGTGATGAAAACACCACCTGTGTCCTAAGGTCTTCAGTTTCTGGCACAAGGCTTCATAGTACCTAGCAATGCTTTCTAGACTCCTGCTGGCAATATTATCTATGCTTATTCAAATCTCCAGAAGTGGTTAATAGTCATCAGGTTTGACAAGACTTGGCACAATCTCTATCATATCTTGTAGACATGCCCCAAAAAGATAGCTGGCATTAAAATAGATAGATATATGGATGGACAGATGGACAGATAGATAATATACCTGGTGCCTTGCTAGGCAATGGGGACAAAAATACAATACAATAAAATAGTCCTTTCCCTCAAAAACTTAGAATCTGATAGGGTAAGACAAGAGAGGGTGGGCAGAGGACACACAAAAGATGGAGCATCCCAAAGGTAAATATAGGTGCCCAATATAGCTGGTGATGAGATAGAGTCCTCAAGAGAGGAAATTGAGCTAGGAATGAAGTGAGCATGGCTAAAGGTCCCTCGTGAAATGGTGATCCTGGCCAAGGACACATTAATCAGATAGTAGCCTTGGTACTCTTAAGAAAAAAATAAGACCAACCACTTTTACCCTTTCTAAATAATCTCTTATATTACAACATCTATGGAGCCCCCAAAATTGCCTTGTTCCCCTTCCCCATATTGCATTCACATTTGATCCCCTGATAGGAGGTAAGCTTCCTGAGGGTAGAGACTGTTTCATTTTTGTCCTTCCTCAGGACTTAACACAGTGCCTATATATGATAGGGGTTTCATAAATGCTTTTTGATTGATGCGGTTCAATTCAAGAAACTAATATTCTACTAAAAATATAGAATATGTACCCAAATTAATAAATATATGGTAAAAAACAACGTTTTTCCCCAAGTTGGAGAAAGTGCTACTGGGGGAATCATAAAAGGCTATATGGGGAAGGTGACACCTGAGCTGTGCTTTGAAAGAAACTATGGGATTCTAGAAGGTGGAAGTGAAGCAAAAAGATATCGCAGATTTGTCCAAAGACCAAAAGTCAGGGGAAAGAATATTAGATATGGGGAATAATTAGTAGACCAGTTTGGCAAGAATGGAGAACATGTGAAGGGGCACAATCAACACTACCTAGGATACCAGAAGCTAGTTCTTCCTCGTAGGGTGAGGCTTCTTCCCCCAAGTGTTCAATGACCCTTCTTTTTTCACTCTTCTGAGTCATTTCCTCTGACCCTGCAACCCCCTGACAAAGACCACAGTTCTTCTCTAGGAGTTCTTTATTTTTGAACTCAAGTCCCTCTCCCCTCAGTGATCTGGAAAAGAAAAAGGCATTCCTCACCTTTCAAGTACCTTTACCCTACAGACACAACTGAAACAACTGAGCAACAAAACTCTCTCAGGAGGCTGATCAAACTATACCTGGAACATTAATATTAGTTACTTAGACAGAAAGAAATATTATATACTTCATGCAGGTCAGTAGAAATCCTTACCCCTCTCCATACACTACTAGAAATGTAGTCTTTGGTCTTTTGTGAATTCTTATCAGTAACTCTGATGATCAACTTCCCCGGAGAACTCTTGCATTTATCCCATTCTGTCTCTTATCACAGTATCTCTCGTGTGTGTGTGTGTGTGTGTGTGTGTGTGTGTGTGTGTGTGTGTGTGCGTGTGCATGAGTGTACACTCACCACCTACTTTATCCCCCCAAATCAAACTGTCAGCTCCTGGAAGATGAAGGGTGTATCTTATATATTTGTCTACCTATAACCCAGGGCAGCAGGTGGCACAGAGGATAGAGTGCTTGACCTGAAGTCAGGAAGACCTGAGTTCAAATTTGGCCTCAGACACTTACTAGCTGTGTGATCCTGGCGAAGTCACTTAGCCCTGTTTGCCTCAGTTTCTTTATCTGTATGAGCTAGAGAAGGAAATGGTAAACCACTTCAGTATCTTTGCCAAGAAAACACCACATGGGGTCATGAAGAGTCCAAAACAATGGAAATTATTGAATAACAAATCTATAGCCCACAAAGAAAATTCATAGGCAGAACATAGAACATTGTAGATGAGCTTTTGATACCATTTTCTTTGGGCACTTCTTGCAACACCTTTTTTCCTGCACCTCCATCCAAGCAGGCTTCAAACGAGTTCTGCAATAATCTGTAGCACCTGACTTAGAGAAACAATCACAACTTTAGTGCCAACAGATGACTCAAATAACAATCTTGTTCATTAGAATAAGTATTTTTGGGAACAACCCAAAGATTCTGATGTGGCCAAGAACAGAAAGAATCTGTATCCTAGATATGTGTGCTTCTGCCTTTCATTTTTGTAAGTGACAACAGGGTGTGATTTACCCTATGTGACAGTAACAAGACTGACATGTGCCCAAGAGAGCTTTGCTGATTTTTCTGGAATACCTGAGGAGGAATGAATGGATTGGACTAGACTATCTCTGAGTTCCTTTCCCAACCTGAGATTCTTTCAAATTAGGCAGTTTAGTGGTATGGTGGATAGAAAACTGAGCCTGGAGTCAGGAGGAGCTGAGTTCAAATCTGACCTCTCACACTAACTAGCTATGTGACTCAACCCAAGTCACTTAATCTCTCTCTGCCTCAGTTTCCTCATCTGTAAAATGGGGGTAATCACAGCACTTACCTTCAATGGGTTGAGGTGAGGATCAAATGAGATAATAATTATAAAATACTCAACATAGTGGCTGACACATAATAAGTGCTATAAAAATTTAGCCTTTCTTAATTAGCTAGAAATACTTTGTAATAACTCTTTACAGCTAAGGCAATTGTTGTTAAATTTGTGTCCAAATCTTCGTAACTGCAACTTTGGGTTTTACTTGGCAAGGATACTAGAGTTGTTTGCTATTTCATTCTCCAACTCATTTGACAGATAAGAAAACTGAGAAAAAAGGGTACAGTAACTTGCCAAAGAATCACATAGCTAGTAGGTGGCTGAGATTATAGCAGCAAGCACCCCAATATACCCAGGGAGGCTGCCAACACAGGTTCTTGGATCTGCTTTTCTAAAGGAAAGTAACTCCAAATGGACTAACAATCTCATTTCAGGGGAAAAAGGTCAGCACCCTGAACTTCAGAGAATACAAACAAAATACAAACAAGTTACAAGCAGGAGTTACAAGGAGACAGAGAAACAGATCAAGCAGACAGGCCTCCAACTGTCTTGACCATTATATCCATACCTAGTATGTTACCAGAGAGGGAAGCATCAACATCTGGGTTTTCAAAGCGGGGGGTGGGGGGGTGCTCAACAGCTGCCCAGAGTCTCATCTGGTCAAATCACACAACACTTCTCAAAGTGAGCCCCAAAACAACACCTCACATCAGGATTTATATAGCCTTCTCCTGGCTCAGAGAATGTTACAACCCTCTTGACCCACTTCCCAATCACAAAGTATCTCCTGAAAACCTAGCCTTCTCCCCACAACAGGCTCCAGGTGCACTTAAGCCTATCAAAGGGCCTAGGGGCAGGGAAGAAATATTCCCATAACATAGGTCAAATTTGAACTCAGATCCTCCTGACTCCAGGGCTGGTACTCTATCCACCTAGCTGCTACTAAGGTTTTATTGCTTTTTTTTTATTATTGCTTTTTTCCCTTTTCTCTATTTCTTTTATTTCCCAACATATCTTTCCCCTTTTTGTCTAGAGAGCCATTCTTGGAAAAAAAAAAAAAAACAATTTCAAAAGGGGAAAAGTATTTAGGCAAAACTAGCATATGAATTGAGTCTGACAGTAGAATAAGAAACCAAAGTTCTAGAAAGGATATCAGAGGCAACTGAGGTCCTGGGAGGTTATGGAAGTTTCCTAAGGTCTCTGAGGTAATAAGCATTATTCCAGGGAGGATTTGAACTCAGGTTCTGGAGCCAGTACTTTTTCCCATTTAATCACACTACATCCATGGTCAGCAATGTTTTAAATCAAAATTATCGATTTTAAAGCTAGAGGGGTCCTTGAAAGATATTTCAACATACAGTATTCATGAAGCATTTGTGTTTATCAGTCTTGTTTCCCCATTAGATTTTCAAGTTCCACGGTGAAAGTGACATTTTCTACCTAGATGTTGCAAACTCAAAATACCTTGCAAAATGCCAGGCACCCTATGGGCACTCAGTAAATACTGGTTGATGCTGATGGAAGAGCCTGTCTAGAATGTGAATTGGGAAAAAAAGAAACACTCTTGGGGTAGCTCTGTGTAATTTTCCCCTTTTTTAATGCTGGGAGAAAATGCAGAATCTTTTATCATCACAATTTATCCTAAATAAGTGCTTGCTAAAGTAATCATATTAAACCCTATGCTGAAAATTTTTGAAAAAGATGCTTATATAGCTTGAAAAATATTCTCTTAATGTCTAGGGATTTCATGGGAAGGGCAATGACAGCAAAACTGAAGAGGTTCTTTGGTGAAACCCTTTCCTGTTAAGACACAGCACTCCACAGTCCAAGATAGAGAAAATGGATTTAAACATGCACCTAGTAGAAATTAAGTCAGGCTGTGCCCTGGTTTCTCATTTGTTCCCATTCCCTAATAGCATGTCACAATCTAGATCTTTGGTGAAGGAGATTTGGCTGAAGTATTCATCCTACACCTCCTGGTAAGACTAGCATTAACAAAGCAGAGTCTTTGGAAGACAGAATGAAGTATGTCCTCAGGAGAGCCAAGCAAAAAACTTCTGGGAGGCCTCCATTTTTGTGTTCATCTTGGGCCTGAATAAGTATGTGGAAAGATGTTTATCATTTTGTAATTTATCTGGAGAGTGATGGTTTCTATCAGACAAGGTGCTTACAAGTAAGAAAATCAGCTTTTCCCTAGTCATAAAACATGCTAATTGGAAAGCTGAGGGCAGATTTTTTTTGGCCAAAAAGCAGGGAATCTTCTAAAATATTAATGATGTCCTCCTGCCAAACCTTATAAAGATGCTATAGCTATGGATCAGAATAGGAGGTTGGTGGCTTAATGTTTTATGTCACATCAACAAATCTTTGATGTGAGTCCACTTTGAAGAAATAACATTTATTCTGGAATGATCTAGGTGGAGTGTGGGGAAGGACATTAGGGGATGGTAAGAAAGTGTGTGTACATGCTTTCAGCCATGGCCCGGATGAGTGACATCTAATTCATTGACATTGGCGTGGCCAAGATGAGTGACATCATTTCATCTATTTCATTGACCAAGTGAGGATATCAAATTAGAAAAAACTTCCAAACCAGTCAAGTGCTTGCTTAATAAGGAATTTAACATTTTCTAAAATGAACATGTTTAGTAGGTAGACCTCATAGTCTGTAATGTTTAGTAGGTAGACCTCATAGTCTGTAGTGGATAGAATACCAGAAAGACCCAGATTAAAATTCTGTCTCTGATAGTAGTTGTGTGATCGTGAACACATTACTTAACCTCTGAGAGTGCCAATCAGCTCTCTCAGAACATTAGTTCAAAGGAGTTATCAATTTTCATCTAGCACATTTTTTGCCACTTATAATCTTAGAGGTTTGCCAGTACAGGTAAGGGGTTAAATGGCTTGCTTATGGTCACACAGTCAGGGAATGTCAGCAGTTAGACTTGAGCTCAGGTCTTCCAGAAGGAACAGTAAAGCTCCCGTATCCCAATGTTGGTAATTTTAGTGCTACATAAAGTAAATTACACCCTGTGATCACCAATGATGAAGATGATAATAATGATGATGGCTGACATTTATACAGGACTTATTATATGCCAGACACTGTGCTAAGTGCTCTACTATTATTTCATTTTATATTCATAACACGTTTTGGTCTTTTTAATACCATGTAAGGTAAATCACACCCTATTGTCGATAATAATAATAATAATAACTAATATTTACATAGTACATATATGCCAGACACTTTAAGTGTTTCACAATTATTATCTCATTGGATTCTCACTACAACCCTTAGGTTAGGTTCTATGATTATCACCATTTTACAGTTAAGGAGACTGAGGCAAACAGAGGTTAAGTGAATTAGACAGAGTCATACAACTAATAAGTGTCAGAGGTTGTAAAGGAAATCACAAGCAGTCCTCCTGAGAACTGCTGCTGTGAATAACTTTAAGGATCTAATCATATAGTATAATAAACTCTCTATTCATTCACCAATAAACCAAAGCAAAACATTCAAGAAACTACAGCACAACATTAACAATATAACATGACAACTTATAACTAAGGTGGCCACATAGTCTTAAACAAACATATCCTTCAGTAAGTCACAATTTCCTTAATTGATATCGAGTACCCAAATAAAGTCTTCTTTCATCTTGACTCAAGGCTGACTTCCAATCATTTCTAAGCCAATCATCCTTAAGGGATAGCAGAAAGTACAAACCTCATCCACTGCTAGGTCACAATAAGTCACAATCTCATCAATCAATGCAGAGTACCCAAGGAAAATCCTCTTTCATTTTAACTGGAAGCTGACTTCCATGACTTCCAAACCCCAGGGATCCTCTTCCATGGGCTGACCACTCCCAGCTCTTGCCTGGATTCACAGGTAGGCAGCTCTCTGTTCTGGTTCCATATCTCAGCTTACTGCTCTACTCCAAGCTCTTCAAAATTTCTGTTTCTAGGAAGAGAAAGCTTAACAGAGCTACAATAATATTTGCAGATATTGCTAGCACTATCATCTCATTTCATTGTCTGTCTGACAAAGTAACACAAACCAACGGACAAAGCTTCTGTCTAAGAAATCAAACACAAAGCTACAGTAAAATGCCAGGGTTCTGTATCAGCACTAAAGCCCTCTTTCATGACTTCTGTAAACAGCAGTAAGGTCCTCTTTCAGGGCTTCTAGTAAAGTCCTCTTTCAACAGACAGAACAGACACACAGAGTGGAAGACATCACAAACGTTCTCCTTCTCAGTTCTGTTTGGTCCCATCTTGTGCTCAAGCTTTTCTCTGCTCTGCTCCTTCCCGTTCTACCCTTCCTGCTCTGCCCTTCCTGTTCTGCTCCTTATTCAAGCTCCTTCTACCATGGGTTCCATGGGATGACCTTAGGCCTATTAAGGTCAGGGAAACCCCTTTGGCCTAGGCCTGTCAAGGGTAACACAATGTATATTGTTTCTAACAAAGACCTGACACAATCAAAGGTAAGGATCAAAGGAACTTGAATAGCTGAAGAAAGCAGAAAAATACTACTTTGCTTGCCATTACTGAGGTCAGATTTGAACGCAGGTCTTCCTGACTCCAGGTTCAGTAGTCTGTCTATTATACCACTTAGCTACCTAATTTCATAGAATCTAAGATTGAGAAGAAAGCTCAGAGATAGTCTTGTCCAGCTCACTCATTACTCATCATCAGGCCCTCTACAGTATCTTGAATAAATTTGACTCCCACAATAATATTGTAAAGTAGGTAGGGCAGTTATTATTCCCATTTAGTAGATACAGAAATTGACAGGTTATTTTTATTTATTTTTTTACTGCATTCCATAGGGCAGTCTAGCTAACACAAGGCTATTGTGTTGGGTCAAATATCTCTGGACTATGCTTCTCTCATCATTCTTTTTATGCCAGGGTATTTCTGGGTAAAACACCAAGGGTCACTGGCAATTTCCTCCTTTCAAATATGACCTTTAGAGATGTCTTTCATTCAATAGTAGTTGGAGTATATTTAAAGGCTGATTTGTAAGTGTTGTCATTTTTGCAAGTCCATTTTCTGTCTTTCCCCTTTTGCAAACTCAAAGGACCAGGATTTAGTCCTATTTTTCCTCATTGCTTCAAAGTTAACTGTGTTGATCTCTTTAAGCCCATTTGAAATTATAGAGAAAATACCTCTCCATGTGTTTTCTATGCTAGATATTTCATGAAGAGGAAAGCATAATAGAGTATATATAGAGTGACAGACTTCAAGATGGGAAACCCTGATTTCAAATTCCACACCAGACACTTACTAGATCAATGATCATAAACAAATCAGTCAACTTCTCTGAATCTCAGTTTCTTCGTGTATAAATGGGGAGTTAATAACTTTTAGCATCTACATTTCTTTACTATTTACCCCACAGGATTATTATGAAGTTCAAATGGAATGATGCATATAAGGTGCTTTATGAACTTTAAAACACTTTACAAATGTCAGCTGTGGTTATTCAAACCACTCTGGGAAATACAATGACTTTGTAGTTTCTAGAACACACAATGAGTAGATAACCATGCCCTTACATTTTTATGTGGAAAAGCAGCAACTTCAGGGCCTGCAGAAGCAATCTGTGTGCATGTCTATAAACTGCTCTGGCCACCCCTCCTTGCCTAACCTAGGGTATGCACCAGATGGCACTGTCCCTTTGAGGACAGGAAACTCTCCTTCTTAAAGTGAACTGATAGAAAGTCATTAAATCATTGCCTTGAGTTATGCCTGCCTGTAAAGGGTAATAGTTCAACAGCATTAGTGGGAGGGGTTGACTGATGATCAGCATTCAGTATGAACCAAGCAAAACACAAATCCAATCACCTACACACACACACACACACACACACACACAAAATCATACTTCCCTATAACTGCCTTGCCACCACTACCATACACATACACACACATAAAGAATTTAATGAGTTTAGTTGGAAAGTTATATTAACAGAGCTGAAATAAATTTATATCTCAACTGGGTGTTTTCTGGTATTTGAATTTTCATCGGATTTCAGCCAAGTGCATAGTCTATTACTGAACATAAATCATAACATAAATACAGGAAATATTGCTAATGCATATATACTTTAATACTACAAATAGTTGTGATTTTTGTCATCATAGGTTCTCACTCCACCAATAATGACCTAACTAGAGCTGAATGGCTTATCTTTATGGGTTCCCATGATTGAAAAACATATTCCCCTGAGGTCAATCTAGAAAGGAGCCTCTCTGAAGAGAGAGATAGGGTAACCCATGGATGATATTCAGTCTGCCCTTCCTAGCTTTGAGGGGAGGATCTAACAGATTGCTTTCTTCTGGAATATCCTTCAAGAACCTATCCATTCCTCCATTCTTAATGAGATAATGGAATAAAACTAAAGAAGAGGAAAAATGTAGACTGCTTCACAAATGTGCATTTCATTCTTGTACAATCTCCATGTTAATTTCTTTGTAGTTCCAGTCTTACTATTATTTTAGTGAATATATGGGTTTAGAGTCAAGTGCGTATGTGTGTGTCAGTGTGTGTGTATATATAAATATGTTGTGGCTCAAGTCAATTTTTTTAGTTGTGTCTGACTCCATGTCATCCCATTTGGGGTTTTCTCAGCAAAGGTAGTGAAATAGTTTGCCATTCCCTTTTGTAGTTCTCTTCACAGATGAGGAAACTAACTTGTCCAAGGTCACACAGCTAGTAAGTGTCTGAGACCATATTTGAACTCAGGAAGATAAGTCTTCCTGCCTCCAGGCCTAGGTCCTGCACCATCTAGCTGCCAACATTCCTTCTCTTATTACTATTATTTGTTCTTATCCCTGGGTCAGCCTATGCATCAATACCTGAAGGCTGGGCGGGCCCTGAGTATATAGAAACATAAAGTTTCAAGAGGGCTAACTGATAACAATGTGCCTAGTTTTTAAGCTAATTGAGAGGATGTGGTATCTTACAATCTTTACTTATGATGACACTTACTTTTTAGCAGGGTCGCATAACAAATATGTGTCTGATGCCACATTTGAACTCAGAAAGAGGAGTCTTCCTGACTCCAGGCCCAGTGCTCTATCCACTGTGCCACCTAGCTGTCCTACATAAATATATGTAGTCATTTAGAAGTCAAACCAGAATTAAGTGTGTGTAAATATGCACATATGTGTACATCTGTTTCTGTGTGTGTACATATAGATATATGGATATGTATTATAATATATAAACATATGCATATAATATACATGTATGCATTATTTATATATAAATAATATATATTATATATATGTATATATAATTGAACCTCAGTTAACTGTAATCTGAGGATTCACTGATTCTTTCAACAAGAATTTATTAGGCATTTACTAAGTCCCAGACAAATCAGTCAATAAATGTTTAAGTACCTACTATGTGCTAGGCACAGTGTTAGGTGCAAAGGGTTTGAAGACAAAAATGACAGTCTTTTTCATTGAGTGCTTTATATTTTATTGGTTTACCTAGTTTGATTAATTGATTATTCTGGTTTATTTAGCACAAAGTCCATATAGATGTAGATGAAGTTAGTCTTAGCCCAGTTCATTGTCCATCTGTGGTGCCTGTCCAAAACAGAAGTACGGCACCGGTGAATTAGCTCAATACACTTTCCATCCAAATGTTTATCACAAATTGGCAATAAGCATTCCTCGCCCCTTTGTTTGGTGCTATGGGTAGCTAAGCCAATCTCTTTGAAATCACCATAGCTTTCATTGCTGAGTGTTGTAGACTTCCAGTTCTTAAAATAATCATCCCATGTGTGTCTAAAAAAGGAGATGGACCATTCATGTAGTGAAAATAAGGGATAATGGATGGATAGATGGTACAAATATTATATACACTCCATGAAATATTCAAAGAGCTAGAGAAAGGCCTTCAGTGTGTTTGATACATTCCCTATGGAAGATTTATGGAAAGACATAGGTGATAATTATATTTTCATAAAGAAGTCATAGATGAGTTGCGGTGTAAACCCATCATAATGAGATTACATACAGATCCATTGGAGTGTGTGTGTGTGTGTGTGTGTGTATGTATGTGTGTATGATACTCAGCTGCTGTGCTGGTGATTTAATTCTGATTACAAATGCTTTCTATCTTGGTCCCTTCGACATGGTATGTGAATGTTCATGTGTGTATATCATTGTATGTGTGTGAGTTTCTTGTTGCATGGCTATGCTTGCTAAGTTAAAGCTTGTCCTTGTTTTGTGCTCTATATTCTCTCTTTAGAGGCTCCCTAAGTTCCCAATAAGAACCCCTACTTCTGGTTGTTGGGTCTAGAGGATGTGCACTTTAGTGGTTTTTCATCTTCCCCCTTTCCCCTTTCTTCCCTTCCTATTCCCCCTGCTGAGTGATAAGGAGGCTTGGCATGTTCCCCTCCCCTGACCTCTAAATTGTAACAGGACTCTTAATTTCCCACCCAGCACTGCCAGCTGCAGGGTTGAGGAACCTGATCTACATTTGGATCTCTCAGTTCCTCCAAGGTGGCATTTCAGAGGAGGCACTCCATGTTTTCCTGCAGAGTTTGTATCTGCACACAGCACCCCCGGCCTGAGCTCTCCTTCCCCCAGACCTTGATGTGCCCCTAGATTACGTGTGGCCAGCTCCAATGGAACCCCTTCAAAAGGCAGCAGTTTAACAAGTTGCTGGGTCAGAGCAGAATCACAGAGGTCCAGGTAGAACTGGGGAAGCTGCAGATAGGTTCAGAGTTCAAATTAACCTTGGATGATTGACTAAGAATTTGAGTCTGGGATGAAAAAAGGTCCCCTATTGTTACATACTCCTTCAGTTTGTTGACATCAGTACAGGCTGAATATGAGAAGAAAGAAATGAAACAGCCACAGACTTTCCCCTCTTTCCTGTTTTTAATTGATGCTTAATAGAAGCCTCACTTATTCTCAGTTTTGCACACCCTTATCATATTCTAAATAGCCTATCTCTCCTACCATATCATAAAGACCTTAGGGGAAGGGACCATGTATTATTTTACTTTGTTATTTTTCTCCTAGAGCCTAAAACAATACATTGAACATACTAGATAATTAAGAAATGTTTGATAATGGTGAGAATAGTTAGCATTTGTGGAGTGCTTTAAGATTAGCAAAGGGTTATACCTTTGTAATCTCATTTTATCCTCATAGATAGCATCCTGTGCTATTATTTTCAGATAAGGAAACTGAGGCAACTTAAGAGAAGTCAAGTGATTTCTCCAAGGTCACACACTCACTATCTGAAGCAGAATTTGTACCTGACTCCATGTCCAGCACTGTAGCCACTGTGGTACCTAGCTGCCTTGAAAAATTGCTATATCTAGGCATGTGTGTGTGTGTGTGTTTGTGTGTTTGTGTGTGGCAAGCAAACAAAAGCTGTATTAATAATGATTATTGATACTTTTGTTCCAAGGTGTAGGGAGCATGGTGCAAAAGGAAAAACTAGACTGAGAGCCAGGCCATATGGGCTCTCATCCCTATCCAGTAATTACTTGGCAGGTCCTCACTGGATAGAAGTTTACTTGTCTATCAAATGGAGATAATAACCATCTACCCTGTCTACCTCCCAGCATCAAGTGAGGTGATAAATCTAAAAGTAGCCTTGAAAACCTGAAGATCTGGACAAAGATGCCTTATGATCATTAGCATTTTATAATGATTTTAAAGACAAGATCTATGAATGATCCAAGGTTCTTTCAATATTGAATTTCCACTTTGACCTGTGACAGACTCTAGAAGCTATTTCCGGAGCCAGGCACTGTGAGTAACTCTACCCCTTCAACAGCTAGTCTGTCTGATGTCTTTTGTCCAGAATGGCAACCCTGTTGCTATGCTGGGGCCAATCCACTTCAAAATACACACACACACACACACACACACACACACACACATTTTTGCAGAGCAGTTCTCCTCATATCTATGATTCCTTTGATCTTTGTAAGAGGCCACCAAGCAAGATAGAACCCATGATTGTCTTCAAATATGTGAAAAGTTTTCATAATAAAATGGGGGTAGATTTAGTATGTGTTTCTCTAGATTTCAGAAATAGGAAAAAAAGGGAAACCAATTTGGACTCAGTATAAAAATTTTCTAACTGTTCAAAAATGGAATGTGATTCTTTGCCAGATGACAAACTCCCCATTATTAAAGAGAAAGCTGAATGACAATTTGTAAGGTAATACTCTAAAACTGTGTGACCTTGGGCAAGTCACTCAAGCTCAGATTGCTCAACAAAATGGATCCATTGGAGGAGGAAAGTACCCCAGTATCTTTGCCAAATGGAGGCACAAAGGGTCAGTCTCAACTGAAACAACTGACCAAAAACAATAATATTCTAAAAGTGATTCTTGCATTGAAGTAAGTGACTGGATGAGAATAGCTCTAAGATATCACAAGATGATTCACATCTTATATGTGTAAAGACAAACATTTCAGAATAGTAGATAGAGAGCTGGCCTCAAAGTCAGGAGACCTGGATTCAAGTACCTGTGTCCCTGGGCAAGTCATTTCACTTTCAGAGCTCTAGGAGACTCTCTAAGACACAAGTTGCACAGAAGGCACTGACTTATATTGGTAGAGGGAATTTCCTCACCTAGAAATTCCTTAATGAAATCACAGTTCCAGTCCTAGTACCCAAATACATAGAGATATCATGGTTTAATGTATGAAATGCTTGCCTTGGAGTCAAGAATACTTGGGTTCAGGTTCTATCTTTTACTGCTTGTGGGTCAATGGGCAAAGTGGGGTGAGGGAAGGAGAGGGAATCGCAAAACTATGATAATTGTAACCTTATAAATATATATTATCTGAGACCTAACTTTGCCAAGACAATCCATCGACCCCTCCATTATCAATTCTGCTTTCCATAAATCAAGTCAACAAGCATTTATTAAACTCCTTCTCTGTGCCAGATACTGGGCCAAGTGCTAGGGATAAGAAGAAAGGCAAAAATAGGCCCTATCTTCAAGGATCTCATGGTCTAATGGGGAAGACAACATTCAAATAACTATATACAAACAAGGTATACGTGGAACAGATTGAGATAATATCAGAGGGAAGGTCCTAGCATAAAGTGGGAATGAAAGTCTTCTTGCAGAAGGTGGGGTTTCAGTTGAGATGGGAAGCAAGCTAGCAAAGTCAGGAGGCAGAGAAGAGGAAGGAGAAAATTCCTAGCATTGGAGACAGCTCATGAAAATGCAGTGAGTTGTAAAATGAGTGTCTTTTTACACAGAAGACTACGAAAGCCAGTCTTTGGCTTATAGAGTACCTGAAGAGGAATAAGATACAAGAAAACTAGAATAGTAGGAAGGGGTCAGGTTATAAAAGGCTTTAAAAGTGAAACAGAGGATGTTATATTTGATCCTGGAGGTAGTAGGGAATCACTAGAGTTCACTAAAAAGAGATGGGAGGTGATACGGCCAGATCCACTTTTTAGGAAGATCGCTTTGATAGCTAAGTAGAAGATGGATTGGAGTGGGGAGAGACTTGAAACAGAGAAGCTGGCCCAAAAGCTATTGCAATAGTCCAGGCAATTATTGCTATGCCCAGGGTGGTGGCAGTGTTAGAAGAGAGAAGGGGGAATAGAGAAGAGGTGTTAAAGAGATAGAATCTATAATACTTGGCAACTGGTTGGATTTAAGGGGTAAGAGCTACTTAAGAGTCAAAGACGATATCTAGGCTGCTGACTTGGGTGGCCAAGAGACTAGTGGTAGCCATGACAGTAATAAGAAGTTGAATGATGAAGTCAGGTTGCTAAGAGTTATGGAGAGAACAGGATGGTGAGAATCCTTAAGACCAGTCATGGCCTAATCTTAGTGGCAAAGATACTGGAGTGGTTTTCCATTTCCTTCTCCAGTTCATTTTATACATGTGGATTTGAGGCAAACAGAGTTAATTGATTTGCCCAGGGTCACACAGCTAGTAAACGTATGAGGTCAGATTTGAACTCAGGAAGATGAGTCTTCCTGACTCCATGTCTAGTGCTCTGTACAATGTGCCACCTAGCTGCCCCAGGAAGAGAGCAAGAATAAAGGGATGGGCAGGCACTCATTTGTGGACAGTGTTCTAAACCTTCTAATCTCTCCTCAACTTTCTCATTGAACACCATTACTGCACTCCATGGTTTCTTTTCCAAGTTTCTCATGATACATCATCACTATGCCCTTCCAATTTCAGACTAGTCTTCTCGACAAACAAATCAAAATGAGGTAATTGCCAAAAGCTTGTTTCCTTTCCTCCTCAACTCCAATCACATAAATCTTTCCCCCATTATATCCTTGATTTCTGTTTTAAAAGGTGAGATAGCCCTTCTCCCTACCAAGGCTATCTGTTCATCTCATCAAACATGCACCCTTGAGCCCAGCCTCTCTTATCTGCTCAAACAGATTATCCCCACTATCGATTTGTAATCTATTACCCTTTCTTCTTCTGATCCACAATATTTCCTTATCTATTGGCTCCTTCCTGATGCCTACAGAGATGCCAGTGTTTTCTCATCCTTAAAAAAATTTCTCACTCCATCTCACCATTCTTCCTGTTTATCATCTTATATCTATACTATGCTTTACAGTTGCATTTTTGAGAAGTCACCTAGTCACAATGTATACCAAGACAAGCTTCAACTGGGTACATGACTTAGACATAAAGAATGACAACAAGCAGTAGAGGAGAAAGGAAGAAATTGTGAGGAATTCTTGACTCAAAGATAGAGAAGATGACAGACAATTAAATAGACAATGTCTGCTGTAGTTCATTTTTTCTAAATATTTGAACAAGAAAAAAGTATTCAAGGGCAGCTAGGTGGTGCAGTGAGTAGATCACCGGCCCTGGAGTCAGAAGGACCTGAGTTCAAATCCAACGTCAGACACTTAACACAAAAACTAGTCATGTGACCTTGGGCAAGTCACTTAACCACAACTGCCCTCCAAAAAGAAAAAAATAATAATAATTCATCTAAAATTAGAAGGAAACAAGGTAGCTAGAGAAAAATCTTTATAGTGACTTACCCTGATAAAAGTCTCATTTCTCAAATATGTAGGGAACTGATTAAAATTTATATGAATAAGAGCCATTCTCCAGTTGGTAAATGGTCAAATGATAGAAATATAAGTTTTCAGAAAAAGAAATTCAGACAATTAATAAGCATATTTTTAAAAAGCTCCGAATCACTAACACTTAGAAAAATGCAAATTAAAGTCACTCTAAGGATAAGCAATGTTGACAAAAAAGGAATATGACATGTTGAAGAGAATGTGTGGAAAGTCACATTAGTTCATAATTGGTGGAGCTGTTAATTGGTACAGTCATTCTTTAAGCCATTTGGAACCATGCCTCAAATTATTAAACTATCCATACCTTTTGACCTAATGATAGATTTTTTTTATAAAGGATGAAAAGGGCTCATATGAACAAAATCATTTATGACAATTTTTCTTGGAGGGGAGCAAAGAAAATGAAATTAATGGGGCACCCATTCCTCTTATCTAACTTTTCCTTGATTTTCAACCATATTTTGCCCGCTAACCAAGGTGATTGCCAAAATTCTCTTCTGAATCCATTCCTCTATTCCCTTTATACTAGGGATTTGTCCCTTTTTACATACTTTTCTCACAAATTCACCTGAGTTCAATTATGATCTTTATACAGATGATTCCCAGATCTAAATATTCAGCCTTAACTTCTTTCCTAAGCTCTACATATAGGTCACCAGTTGCCTTTTAGACATCTCAACCTCATTATGTTCAAAACACATCTTTTTTTCCATAAAAATCCTCTTTTCTCCTTCCTTTCAACTCATAAACTCAGGGTCATCCTTGACTATATTCTTGATCATCACACATATCTAATCTGTTCCCAAAACTTGTCATTTCTACCTTCACAACATATGCCTTGTATTTGTTCCACTCTCTCCACTCAAACACTACCACACTACCTTAGGTCCTCATCACCTCTCACATAGAAAAATACAACAGTCTTCTCATTGGTCTCTTTGCCTCACCTCTCCCCACTCCAATCCAGTTTCTACTCACTGGCCAAAGGGATTTTCTTACACTTAAGGTCTGAAAAATTAATAAGATTCCTTGTTACTTCTAGGACCAAATATATATATGAAACTCCTCTGTTTTGGCATTGAAAGCTCTTCATGTCCCAATTCTCCAAGAAATGCTTGTAGGCCAACTAGCTACCACCTTAGAGTGCCTTAGCCAGCTGTCTAGGACTATGTGTTAGAGCCAAAATATTGATCTGCAGAGATGGAGTTTTCACATGAGAAGTTCCTGATCTGATGAAATCAAAGACCCCAAAGATAGCAGAGTGATAAAGTAGCTGGCCCAAAACAAGCAATGAGTCAACAGTGGAACTAGAAAGAAAAGCTCCCATCTTTTAACCATACAGTGTTCTTTCTGCTACAATGAGCTGCCTCCTACTGAGGTCAACACAATTGCATGTTTGGTCAAAGATGTACATTCTTCAAGCACCCAAAGGCAGTTCTTAATTTCCCACTAGGTTTTCTCTTCTCCAAATGACTTGCATTGATGAGAAGAAGCCTCCAGAAGCCTCACTTCCAAAAGACTTCCAAAATAAGAACCATCATTTGAAGGTGCAAAAGCAGAATGAATCAAAAGCACAAACTCTAGATGATTTAGGAGCCCTAGAAATAAAAAAAATAAAATAATATAGAATTCTAACTTAAAGGTGACAACATAAATAAAGAAAAACACCTCCTTTCTTGTATTAAATAATGGCCATTGGGAAGAAGAGCTCCAACTGAGCAATAAAGGAAGTCTCACAAATTGAATAACACATAATAAGGGGGAATTGGAAAAGTGCTGACTCAGTTCCTTGGGAATTCTCAATAGCATTCTGGAAGCAGGACCACATAGAGGAAGCAACTTGTACCTTAGGAAAAAGGAGGAGAATAAGACTTAGAAATACAGACAGTTCCTTGGGAAAGTTCTCTAAGCCAACTGAATAATGTACTACCCTGACTACTATACATCCATTAGCCAACTCTCTAGGCCACTTAAACAAGAAGTTTTAGAGAATGAGTTTATAATGAGCTGTCCTGGTAAGTTACCATTACTGGTTGGATAGAAAAAGAAAAAAGAATACAGTATGAAGTAGGACTTGCTGAATCTTCTAGCCCATGGAAGTTCCAAGAGGCCACAAGTGAATGGTTGTCTATACGCATGACAAGGTGTGTATTATAGTCTTACAAGCTGAGTTCATTTGGGGCTGCCTCTGGCATTAGGATTTTATTGAGAGAATGATATAGCAAGGATGTCACTGGTTAAAGACTGAGAAAATTTTGGTTCTAACCTTAATTTTACCCTGGGGAAATTCCAGATTCACAGAAACTCAAATTTAGAATGGTTCCAAGAAGCCAACCAGCCTGATGCGTACAAGCACCCCCTCTCTAACATACTAGAAAAGTATGCAGTGCCTCTTGGAAGATTTCCAATGATGGGGAGCTTACCAACCACTTCCCATTCCATTTTGGGAGAGCTATAATTGTTAGGAAGTTTTTCCTTACATACAACCAAAATATGTTTTCTTTTTTTCTCTCTCTCGCCCATTGCTTCTAGGGCTACTCTCTTTTTTTCAAGCAGAAGAGGATTATGAGAAGATAAATATTTATATCCTTCTGTGTGACAAGTCTTCAAATACCCGACAATAGTTCTTATTTTTACACTAAGTCTTCTCCTATCCAGGCAAAACATTTTCAGTTCTTCCAACTGTTTCTCCTATGATCTAGAGACCATAATCTGAAGGCCTCTTATCATTTCTGTTACCTTTCTGTGAGTGTACTCCAGTTTACCAATGTCTTTCTGAAAGTGTGATGCCCCAAACTGAGATACGAAGAAGACAATGGGACAATTCACTCTCCAGGGGTGGGGTGGAAAAGAGATCAGTATTTATACACTACCTACTTTGTGCCACATACTGTAATAAGCACTTTTAAAATATTATCTCATTCGATTCTCCTAACAACCCTGAGAAGTAGGTGCTGTTATTATCCCCATTTGAAGACAAGGGTAAACAAAAGTTAAGTGGCTTGCCCAGGATCACATGTCTATTACGTATCTGAGGCTGGATTTGAATTCAGATATTCCTGACTCCAGGCCCACTGCTCCATCCACTCTGCCACCTAGTTACCCCAAATGACTTTATATACTTTGACTCTATTGTTGTCACCTAAGGTAACATTGTTCAGAAGGAAATATGTTCTATTCTTTGTATCTCATTTTAGGAAGAATATTTCTAGGATGGAGAGTGTCCAGAGGAGGGTGACCAGGTTGGTGCAAAGACTAGTTATTGTGCTAAATGAGAATCACCTAAAGAAACTAAGGATATTTAATCTGGAGAAGAGAAGACTCAGGGGAACCATGAAAGTTTTCTTCAAGTATTTGAAGAGCTATCATAAACAAGAGGGATTAGACATGTTCTCTTTGACTTCAGAGGACAGCTTTAGCAGTAATAAGGTAGAAATTGCAGAAAGTTGGAAAGGAAAGCTTTCTAACCATAAGAACTCTCTAAAAGAGTTATCAACTGCTATGGGGAGGTGGAATTCCTTCTCACTTTGAGTTTTAAAGCAGGGGATGGATAATCATCTGCTCAGTATATTATAGAAGGAATTTTTATCCAGGTAGAGGTTTAACTAGATGACCTCTAAGATCCTGTGACTCTGAACCTGGTGAACAGACAAAAATGGAGAAAACCTATGAAAAGCCACAAGCAAATTGAGATCACAAAAACTAAGGGAAGTCTTAGATCTTTAGAGGCACAAGGGGTTATATAAAGTCGGCTTTGAGGTGGTGGGAGCAGGTTGACATGGCAGTTTGGGTCTAAGCATGGCTTTCTTTTAAGGGTAAGTCAACCTATGCTAAGCACCTTCTCCTGAAATTTACAGGGATCTACTTCTCAGGAAGTGGGAGCTAGGCACAAATGGAAAGTTCCTTTAGACAAAGTGCTCTAAAATCATCAAAGCACTTTTCACAGATGTAGAGAGGTTAAACCGTGCTGTCTCAGCAGTGTTCAACAAAAGAAATAACATCTGGTCTTCTCACATGTGGTGCTTTGAAGATGCAGAAAGCTTTCTGAAGTTAGTATCTTCTATCAGTCACAGAATATCTGTTCTTGAAACAAAAGTCCAGTTGTTTAACAAATTCATAATTGTGTTTCCCTAATTTCTCATCATCTTTCTCTCTAGACCTGTTTTTACTTCTTACTTGGCTCTTTCTATCAGAGATATTACCATTCCCATTCACTTAGTCTCCTAAATTCAAAACCTAAGCATCTATTGGACCCTGTGCTCCCTCTTACTACTCATTCCTTTCTTCTCATATCCTGCTTCCATGACTTTGCAAGGCTGTCACACACACACACACCTTGAAAGGTTCCTCCTCCTCAAGTCTGCCTCTTGAGAACCCTTAATTAATTTCAAACCTTTTGTCAATGCCTGCCCCACAAACCTTTCTGCTTCATGCATATGGATACTCACTAAAACACGCTAAGTCCCTAGTTCTTAAACTTATTTCCCTTGACCAGCTCTTCTACTTCAACTCAGCTACATGCAGAGATGGGATACCCTGCTCTTAATTTTGCCACATTCATTAGCTCTCAGATTCCTCTATCTGAGCACAATCTGTGGTCTTTCCATTTCTCCCTGTGCCTTGCATCCCCTGACAATTCTTCATTTACACCATGAAATCCAATCTCTAAACACTCAGTACTTTCCTAGGCCTTTACCCCTGACTACATTCTCTTCCTTTCCCCATCTTGACCCATGTGTGAACCAGTTAAACTCTACACTCTTCACTTCTCTCCAGTCCCCTACTCCCTTGTTTTGTCTCCAATCCTATCCTGCCAAGTCTCATTATTGGATTACTCTCACCATTTGCTGCTATCACTCCTATTCACGAATTGCTTAATGATGCCAGAGAAAATTGTGAGACTGCTGACTAGGTCCACTACAAATTTATATTATCTAATCTCGATTGAGCCCTCACTGTGGCAAGGCAATCCTTTTAGACTCTTATACTCAGTTCACTATCCCACTCACCATAATGTCATTTTCAAGTCTTTTCAATAATCCTCAATCCTCCCATGGTTCCCTTACCCCCACAGTCTCAGCTGAGAATCTTTCCTCATATTTTACTAAAAACAAAACAAAACAAAAATAAAACATTAAAGCCATTCACCCAAAGATCCCCTTTCTTTCCCCCTCCCCCTCATTTCACATCATTCAGATGTCTTCCACTACTGTATCCTCCTTAACCCCTGTGTCACATGAAGAGATGGCCTTTTCCTTGCCATGATTAAATGCTCTACATGAACAAGTGATCCCTTAATATCATTTCTTGTCTAGCAGATCACTAGCCTATAATTCCCACTCCCACTAATCTTCAATTTCTCCCTTTTATTTCAAGTTGCTTCCTTATTACCTCAAAATATCCATGTCTCCTCCATCCTCAAAAAACCCTCATTTGATCAGTCCATTTCTATTAGTTCTCCTCCTCTAGCTCTCCTCGATTTCATGGTGAAACTCCTTGAGAAAGTTATCTATAATTGGTGTGTTCACTTTTTTCCTATGTATGTTCTTCTTAACTCTCTTCAGGATGACTTTTGACTTCACAATTCAACTAAAACCGCTCTCTCCAAAGTTATATCATTGATCTCTTGATTGCTAAATAGAATGGTCTTTCCTCAATCCCCATTTATCCTTCTTGACCTATCTGGAATTTAGCTTGTTTGGATGTTTGTTTGTTGTCTACTTTATTAGATTGTGGACTCCCTTGAGGGCAAGGAAGGTCTTTTGCCTCCTTTTGTATCCCTAATCTTTAGTTTAGTACCTATCACATACAACAAGTGCTTCTTGTTTTTCAATTATTCAGTCATGGCTCATTCCTTGTGACCCCATAGAACATAAAATGCCATACTCTCCATGGAGTTTTCCTGGCAAAAATTTTGAAGTAGTTTGCCATTTCTTTCATCATGGATCATCTTTTGTCAGAAACCTCCACCATGACTTGTCTTGCGTCACCCTATATATCCTCCTTCATGTTTCATTGACTTATGTAAACCCCTCTAGCAACAATAAGGTAGTGATCCAGAAGGCATAGTAGGCTTATATACTTATCGACTGACTGACCCCTTAATTCTAATATATTCCCTCTGAGATTATCTACAGTTGGTTTTTGTTTTGTCAATTAGCCATGTCTTCATGACATATTTTTTAAAATTTGTTTTTGTTTTTTGGGTTTTGTTTTGTTTTGTTTTTTTGGTGTTTTGTTTTGTTGGTGACAAAGATACTAGAATTGTTTGTCATTTCCTTCTCCAGCTCATTTTAAAAATGAGGAAACTGAGGAAAATGGGGTTAGGTGATTTTCCCAGGGTCACATAGGTAGTGTCTGAGGCCAGATTTGAACTCCGTTCTTCCTTACTCTACTCTACCTGGTGTCACTTAGCTGTCCATCCACAGTTTATTCTATATATAGTTTCCATGTGCTTCCTCCCCCTGGAATGATATCTTTTTGAAGTCAGGGACTATTTTTGTCTTTAAAAAAATTTCCAGAGCTTCACAATGCCTGGCACATAATAAGTGCTTAATAAAGGCTAAGTGACTGACCACTTCCCTTGATTGTTAATATTCTTTCCTAAACCTCCAAATTACAATTTTTTTATTTACTAAGTCCTTACTTTTCTAAGAACATGGTATTTTCTTCCAATAAAATATGAGGTCAGAGATTATTTAAATTCTTTTTTATCCCCAGTACCTAACACATAGTGGCCACTTAACAAATACTTAGCAGGACTGTGAATTTCCTTACATTCACTAATACAACATCTCTCTTGTCTTGGTCTTTCTCCTTCCACTGACATTACCCTAACATGGACTCTTATTAAAACTGGTCAGGTTTATTGCGATAGCCTCTAGCAGGTCTCCCACCTCCACCTTCTCCCTGCTCCAATTTCTCTGCTTATACATAGATCTAGTCATGGCAGTCCTCTGCTCAGTCTACTTCAATGGCTCCATTGCCTACTAAGTAAAGTTCAAACCTCTTGTCTCACCAAACTCACAAACTTGTCGCACTCACCATTTTTTAGGCATATGGGCAAAGATTTAGAGTTAGAAGGAATCTCAGAGACCATTCAGCACAGCCTTGTCATTTTATAGATGAGGAAACTGAGGCTCTGAGAGTTTGAGATAATAAGGGTAGTATGTGGAAGAGCTGGAATTGGAACCCAGGTTCTCTGACTTCAGATCCATCATTCTTTCCATTGTACTTTATGTCACAATACTTTTCTCCAATTATACGAAATTACTATTTCCTCACTGTCCCCCCAAAAGAATCCAGAAGGTTTTCACCTTCATTTCTTTTCTCCTGCTGTTCCCTCTGCCCGAAATGTCCTCTTTTCCAAATGAATTCCTACCCATTCTGTAAAGTGCATATGAAAAGCTGTTTCTTCAGTTAAGCCCTTTCTGTCAAACTGTCAGCAAAAATCTCCCCCCATTGACCTTGTTGTGCACTCCTCCTATCTCCATATCTTATCTTATTACAGTTATCTATGTTTCTTCTTATCACCTTAGTATACTATAAGCCTCATAAGGACCAGGATTGTCTTTTCACCAATCATACCTTCCCCTAGTTTTAAGCACAGTACTCTGCACACTGTAGGAACCTAATAAGTGCTTGTGGAGTGAGTGAATGAATGTATTTGATCAGATCCTGAGGTCCCAGAAGGAGTCAGGGACAATGTGGCTGTTACAGTACATATAAACTTATTATCAGAAAACTCACCATGTTGGACTGTAAAAGACTCTTATTGAACCATATTTATAGGAGAGATTATCCTTCATCTCCAGTCTTTTTCAGCCTTAAATAGACCCACATTAAACATCTCATCCATGTCTCTAGCTTCAAACATTACTCCTACACAGATGATTGACAAATTCTATACCTCCAGCCCACACCTCTCTCTGGAGTTCCAGACTCAGAAATATAATCACCTATAAGACATCTCCATCATTTCAAGCTCAAAGCCAAATCAAAACTTACTGTATTTTCTCTAAGTCAGTTCTTCCTTCTGACTCTTAATATTGTCAATGGGGTCACCATTCATCTAGTTTTTAATACCTCAAACCTTAATGTTATCTTTGACCCTTTCCTCTCCTTTACTTCCCAATTCAAAATGGTTACAAAGCCCTGTTGATTATCCCTTCACAACCTAGCTCAAATATGTTGACCACTTTAGTCCATCTGCTACTATCCAACTATGGCTCTTTAGTTATCTTCTATTATGATTACTGCTTTAGACTCAGACTAGTCTTCTTTCTCTCTTTCATCTTTCTATGTTAAGGAAATAACTTATAGAAAATAGAACATTCCAAGGAATGATCTCTTAAGTCAAGTTAGCAAGCATTTATTATGCATTTACTATGTGCCAGGCATTGTGCTAACTGGGAATACAAAAACAAACTGAAAGGTAGACAATCCCTTCTCTCCAGGAGATTAGTTCCTAAGGGGGAAGACAACATAAAAGGAAGATTTAAAAGAGGGGGGAAGTAGAAGGAGGGAAGTATTATATAAGGTTATGGTCAAGAAGTCTGGAAAATCAGGAGTACATCCTAGGCCAGAATGAAGACATGACTGGTCTGGGCATCCAGGGGTGGAGGGTACTTCTAGTATGAGAAGTCCAGGGGTGAAGTCAACTTCTAAGGTGAAGACGTTTCTGTAGCATGGTAGAGGAAGTCTAGAAAGTCAGGAGCACAGTCCTCCCAGAATCCTCCTCTTCCACGATACAACAAAATTTAGTGCAGACTTATGAAAGGATGGAAAGGTCAAGGTCAGACAGGAAGGCGAATGTATTCCCCAGTAGCTGGGAGAGGAAGAGGGTACAATCTGTCCTTTACTTTTGTCTCACTCTCACTTGTATCACACTTAAATCACAGTTATTTATATGTGTCTTCATTCTCCACACTACTACCCCCCCAAAAAAAAGAAAAACTCCTTGAGAGCAGGACCCATATTTTAGCTTTTAAAATATCCCCATTGCCTTAATATTGTCTTAATATTTGCTGAATAAATAAATTTATGAATCAATGATCAATGAAATGAATTTATGGATCTAACTTTATGAAGTAGGTGGATGGGTGGGAGCTGAACCCTTCTTTAAAGCATTCAGGAACCAGACAGCTTGATTATTAGTGAGGCTTACACAAGATAATATCTAAATACATTGAATCCAAAACATTCATTCATTCATTCAGCAAATTTTTATTAAGAATCTATTATCTGCAATACCCTGTGGTAGATATTGAACATACAAAGACAAAAAAACAAATAATTCCCACCCTCAAAGAGCTTCCACTCTACACTGTTTCCCAACATTGAAACATATGCATGTCTGTGTATATGAACCCATTGTATTGGGAAGTGTGGAGAGAAAAAAGGAGTATAAGAAGTAGAAAAAACTGTATCTTCCCCCAAGAAACTTACAGTCTAGGTAGGGTGGTAAGCATGAAACATTCCAAAACAATTACAAAGCAATGTGAGAACAAATCATTTCTTTTGGCTTTTATTAGCTTTTTGGAAAGTCAACTGAAGGTAATGCTTTACCCAGGTGGAAGGTTCAAGGATGACAGACAGAGTCTGTCCAAATCCACTGAACAAAATGCTATCTAAGCAGATCCCAGAGTCCTTGTTACCAGATAATCATAATGACTGAGACTTTCAATCCCCAAATAGCTCTAGAGTGAAAAGATTTTTTGGTTTCTAGCCAATCTCCAGAGCACAGGCACCACCTGAATGTGAACAAGTGACTCACCAGCCTTCAGAAAGGGCTTTGACTCCCCCTTACCATGATTGTCAGTCAGAGTTCATTAGTAAGAAGTCAAGGACAGATCTGCGCCAAAGTCATGGCAGTATTGCCCATCAAGGCTGCCTACCACAGTTTCATTCTATAGCTTTGCAGTCCCATTAGCTGTAATGAAATGGCCATGGATGAGGCCCTGTGAGGGAATGTGAACACTTACCAGGCATGCCAGATGCTGTTTGATGTTCTGAGCAGACTGGGGCTGTGGGAAATGGCCTACCTGAAGCACAACAATCTTTTCTGCCATGAGCTCTGTGAATTCTGGGTGGTCCATATGGTAAAGCCAGAAGTGTCATTGCCAGTGTGAATTGTTCACTATATTCCAATGCTAAATATATACTTAGTAATTTGAATGGTGGATTCCTTCTGCCCTTACCTTCCCCCCACCTCTGTTTTATTAAGAGGCCAGGTCTAAGATACAAAGTCTTAGAAAACAGTGAAGCTCCCAGAATAATGGAGCCCCTATATTTGGCTACAGCTATACATACATATATAACATAAAAGGATTCTCAAATATATAGATAACTGAGAAAGAACAGAAGTGAAAGTAAAGATGAAGGGAGAGAAAGAGAGAGAAAGGGAGGAAGGGAGAGAAAGGGGGGGAGAGAGGGAGAGTGATGAAGACTGATAAAGAAAAAGACAGAGAAAGGAGGGAGAGATAAGGAGGAATGGGAGGGAAAGAGAGAGAGAGAAACAGAGACACAGGGATGAAGACTGAGAAAAGAAAAAAGAGAAAGAGAGAGGGAAGGGGAGAGGGAAGGAGAAAGAGGGAGAAGGGAGGAAGGGAAAGAGAGAGAGGGAGACAGTAAGAGAGATGAAGATGAAGACTGAGAAAGGAAAAGAGGCAGAAAGAGAAAGAGCAGGAGGGAGAAAGAAGGAAGGAAGAAGGAGAAGGAGAAGGAGAAGGAGAAGGAGAAGAAAAGAGAGAGAGAAAGTCACCAGAACGCTTAACAGTGGATAATGAGTCAGTTTCAAAGTCTGGGTGATCAGGGGGTTTAAGTGCCTCTTCTCACATCCTGGCTACATCATCTTGGGCAAGTCAGTTAATTTCTCAATGCCCATGACAGTTCCCTAAAATTATAAGTTGTGGAACAGGTACAGATGTCTTATAGGGTTAAATTTTTAATGTATGTATGTTTGTGCTTCTAAATTAGAATACTCCTAGGGGGCAGAATCTATGACTCAATGATTAACTTAGAAAAAGTCATGTTAGTATGAGGTTTTCTCCACAATTGAGGGTGCTACTTGGAAATTTCTGGGAGTATGATATACCCATTTCTCTCCACTTGTTTCCTGATCAAAATATTAGAACCAAAGGGGAAGGAACATAGGAAGGATTGATGGAAGGAAGGGAGGAAGGGAGGAAGGGAGGAAGGAAGGAAGGAAGGAAGGAAGGAAAGAAAGAAAGAAAGAAAGAAGCGAGGGAGGGAGGAAGGAAGGAAGAAAGGATGAAAGGAAAGAAATGAGAAATTTTCAAGTGTCCACAATGTGCCAGGCTCATCTTCCTGAGTTCAAATCTGACCTCAGATACTTGCTAGCTCTGTGACCCTGGGCAAGCCACTAAAAGAACTGAGCAACAGCAGCAGCAGCAGCAATAGCAGCAGCACTGATGTGCTCCATCCTTTATAGCCTCTTCTGATCCTGCCAACACTTCTGGGATATGAGTACCATTCTTGTTTCCATTGTACAGTTGGGGAAATTTAGGCAGACTGACTAAATGATCTGCCTAGTCACTCGGTTTGTAAGTATGTGAGATCAAATTTGAATCCAGATCATCCTGGCTCTAGTCCTAGATCACTACTATCTCACAGACATCTTGAATAGGATTTCCCAAAGTCATCTCAAATTCACTATGTCTAAAACAGAACTTATGGTCTTTCCTCTAATTCCCCCCTCTTCTAAACTTGCCTGTTATTACTGAGAGCAACACCGTTATCCCAGGTTCATGGTCTTGTTGTCATTCTCAACAACTCCCTCACATTCACTCCATGTGGCCAATCCTATGCCAAATTTTGTCATTTCTACCTTTACAATAGATCTCACATAAATCCCATTCTCCCCATTCAAACAGTATGTCCCTAGCCTGAGTCCTTATCACCTGATGCCTAGACTATTATAATAACATTTTGCTTGGTCTCCTGGCCTTTAGTCCCTCCCTACTCCAATCCATCCTCCACTCAGCTGCCAAAGTCATTTTTCTAAAGCTCAGGTCTGACCATGTTACTCCCTACTCAATTAACTCTGGTGGCTCCCTATTACTTTCAGGATCAAATATAAAATGTTCTGTTTGGCATTTAAAGTTATTAATAACCTGGCAAATGGCATAGTCAGTGATCAAAATAATGATACTCAAGACATTTTATCCCATCCTGGAAATTTCTATGACCTGGCCTCAAAGCAGAATAAAAACTTCAAATCTATAAAAATGAAATCAGATTCAACTACAGAACTCAGGAAAAGAGACTATATTGGAGAGCAGGAGGTGTGCATACAGCCAGATCCTTATTCAAAGAAAACCAGTTAGTTTATTTATGTTATTAATATGATACCCTAGAGTATATAAACTAATTAACATTTATTTCAATTATTAATCAAGCCTCAGAATTGAAAGTACTTAATAAATTAATTAAAAAGTCTTTAGCTCAAGCCACCATGAAAAACACCAGAGTCAGGGAAAGGACTGTCCAAATAGATCAGTATTAAGCTGTATTCCATCACTTAGCCAATAACAAAAGAAATGAAGTTCCACACTCAGGGATTCTTGACTAGTGTTATAATAGTGTAGGTGGATGACTGGACTCTACTACAACATCTGGATTTTAATTCCTTGTCTATCACTATGTGGCCTTTGAAAAATCACTTAACCTCTCTGGGCCTTGGTTCATTCAGCTATAAAATGGGAGTATTGAACAAAGTAATTGGACTAAATCGGCAGATAGGTGATTCAATATTTATATATATATATATATATATATATATACACAAAACCTTCTTTTAATACCTATTAACTGTGTGACCATGGGCAAGTCACTTAATCTATCCCACCCTCAATCTTCTCTTTAAAATGGGGATAATAAGAGGACCTACCTTAGAGGGCTAATGTAAGGATCAAATGAGGTAACATATGTACTTTGTAAATCTTAAATCACTGTACAAATAGTAACTATTATTATTACCAAATGCTCTTTAGGGTTTTTTTTTCCTAGTTCTGACGTTCAGGAAGAACACCCTAAAGAAGTCAATTCTAGAAATTGTAAAGAGTATGACTTTGAATGGCAGAACCAATCTGTGTAACTAGTTCTATAGTCTGAGAATAGCCAGCATTCTGTGAGGTCTTTGGAAAGAGGTCTAAGAGTCGCTAAGAGGACAGATGCCTGAAGAGTAAGATATCTGAAGGCAAGTGGTCATTGACATTACTCTAGAGTAATGGGACAAATGTCCAATTTGTAAAGAGTGGGACAATATCCAAATATCAAGGATAAGCAAGAAATAGGACTGTTCAAGAATATCACAACCCTTCTTATCAATTCTTCTTCCCAGCAGAAATTCTCGGATTCTTTGTTGTGGTCATTTGTCCATTTCAAAGAGGACCAATGACATCATAGTTGATGTCTTGACTTTCATGTGAATTGGATTTAAGTGAGACAAGCTTGCTCAACCTCACTCTCTTTTTCTAAGTCATCAAAGTCCAATGGCAAGAGAAAAAGATGAGAGGATAGGGGATGGCCGAGGATGCAGTGGATGACCTTGGCACCTTCGATAACTGATCAAATTCTAGGCACTCCTGAGCACTTCCTTCAGCCCACTTCATGTCCATTAGAAAAAAAAAAATGTTCTCATCTGCCCATTCTGCTGAACGTTTTCACATGCTTAAGGTAGACACCACCCTTTCCCCACAATTTACTAATGGATTTGAGGCCTGTAAGTTATCCTCAGCATGGTATAGTCCTTTTGCCCAAACAGCTTACTGAGGTGTGGCAGTATGCATGCTACAGGCTCTTTGAACCACAAATGAGAGTTAGGTACCAGGTAGACACCATAGGTGGATGAGCAGCTCTGAAAAGACCTTAGCAATCCCTCCCACCAGAGGTGCTAATCCTCCCTGAACACCCCGTACACCCCTTGGGTTCTTTAAGCAGTGTCTGATAGAATGCCATGGTAGGCTGAATCCAACTGATAAAAACAACTTTGCTTGAGCAAAACAGAGAAAGGTAAGTAAGGATTTGCAAGTACATGTACTTAGGAAAATATCTAGCTTAGTACAAACATGAAAATATATCCAAAATGACTGCTATAAAATTAAGTTTGAATTCTTAACAGTAACCCTCAAGATACAGTCACACAAGCATTCCTACAAATAAGCTGTAATTATACTACAAATCAATAGCCATGTTTTGTTCCTGCCACATGATGCCATCCAAGCAGAAAGAGGAAAGACAATTGCGACTTATTCTCTTCCTTTACAGAGAACAGAGGATAATAATAATTGTTAATATTTATTATACTTACTATGTGCTAGGCCTTATACTAAACGCTCTACAATTCTTATTCCATTTGATCCTCAAAACAACCATAAAAAATAGGTGCTATTATTATCCCCATTTTTCAGATGGGGAAACTGAAGCAAACAGAGGTTTAGTAATTTGCCCAGGGTCACACAGCTAGTTAGTAGTGTCTGAGGCTGGATTTGAACTCAGGTCTTTCTGACCCAGGCCCTGCACACTATCCACTGTACCATAGTTGTCTTTGAGGAAGAAAGGAAAGTTCTTCATCTAAAATGGCTTCCAAGGAAGTAAAAAGGAAGAGAGAAAGGGAAAAACATGCATCCTATGTAGCCTTCCATTCTTTCATACTGCTCTCAGTCTCACTGGGTCATGTATAATAACTACTTCCTTGCTATAGTTCCTATAGCACACCTTCTGCCTTCCAGGTCCTCTGCCAGATATGACTGTTAGTGAAAGCTCTCCCTCAATTTAGGGGACAGTTTTGAATTAAGAAATCCCTTCCCTGTTATCAAGAGAATGTTAATTCCTCAGTCCAGTCACACAACCCACTATGGCTCCATGTTCTGAAACCTATTGTTCTTGTGAGAGCCAAGTGTGCAGAGAAGCATGCTATTATCTCTGTCCTTTTCCTTGATTCCAAAGAACTAGATAGCCTAGAATTATCAACTGAAAATTGCAATTTTGCCAAGGATAGCTATTTAGGCTATACAACCCTTAATACATTAAGAGAGAGATGTGTCAGTATACATCGCAATACAATTCAAGAGACCAGGAATAAAGATGCCTTGACTAAATTCCATTAATTACTAATGTCTATCAATGATCAGCAAATTAATGAATTGTACTTATTTAATTATTTTTCTTAACTTAATGGTTTCTTTGACTAATGACATTAGTGCCTTAAAGCATATCAAAGAGCTCATATTTTTTAATTAACAGAGGAATTAATATGAACACAATCCATCACTTTTATAATCAATAACCCTACCAACAAGCATTTATCACCTACCATGAGCCAAGCCCTCTGCTAGGCACCAAAGATAAAAATACAAAAGTGAGATAATACTTACCCTCAAGGAGCATAGATTCCCTAAGCTCCGTTTGAATTTATTAGCACTCCACAAACACATCAGAAATCAGTTTGATGCTATTAGTTTCAGAACAAAAATATAATTGTAGCCACAACCCTTTAATCTGATGACTATTAACAAATTAGTCAGTTTGTGGACTTTCTGCATAGTAGCAAAATTGTCTATACAAAAGCTAGACAGGTAATGGCTTTACTCCCTAACTTTTTAGTTATTCTGAATCTCTAGTCCTCTGGTTATTCTACATTATATTTGCTACTCACTGGAACTCCCTAAAGAGAACAGGAACAATATAAAGATTGAGCCTATGAAGAAATACTCTACTTCAATAGATTTATTCAAGTCCATTCTCCAGCCCACAGGACCAAGGGTCAGTGCCCAAAGAGTTAGACTATTCTATTTCTATGTTACTTTCTCGAAATAAGTCAGTTATGCATCATTAACTCTTATAGGCTAACGATAATTCCTAAGAAGTACCATTCCAGTTCTGGGCAGTATAAGCTTAGCTCACAATATGGTTTATCATTATGAAGTTTAACTTATAAGTTTACATCAATTTACCTCCTCAGCAAAACTTTCTTCATCTACCCTAACACTTACCAATTTCAGCCTTCTCTGAACTCCAATGAACCTTGGTTTTCATTCACTTTTTAAATTATATACTGGTGATTTTAGCCTTTAAATAAATGATTCCATTACTCTGGTCCTTTTCCTGCAATTATGTAACACTTTTACTAGATGGCACTAGGGTGACAATTGTTCAATCAGAACTGCAAAGCACATATTTTTTCTGAGGTTGAGATTATCCTTGGCAAGTACCCCATTACACTTTTAATTTTTTTAAATCACGTAATTAAGTATAAACACTTCTATTAATCTTTAAAGATAATACTTATAGAGCAAATGTTTAAAAAATCACCGAAGTACAAATTGGTATGTTTCTTTCAAAATCTTAACTGTTGTCATCAAAACATAATTTAACTGATTTTATTGTACTCTCAGACTTTGATTAGAATGGTTCCTTCTGACAAATTCTGAAATCATTTTGCAGTTAAGTTCCTCCTGGGATTTGAGATTCTGTAGCTTCTCACAACTACCAACTATAAATACTTCAGAATAAGGAATTACTCCTCCAATTATTACTCTTAACAGAATAAATCTGAAAAAAAAATTCCCACAGGTATTTGCCTCCTTTTAAAACTCCTTTTTTTTTTTTTGTTCATTCCATATGTAGAAATCAAGGGGAAGAGGAGGAGGGGAATACTCCTCACCCCATTAGGTTTCTTTTCCATCAAGAGATTTTCAACTTTACTTTTGAAAAGTGAAATAGCTAAAGCATTCATTCATTCAACAAGCATTTATTAAGCACTTTTTATATACAAGGCTCTGAAGATAGAAAGACAAAATAAGGCTATTTCTTTTTTTTATCTCTTTATTTTTTTTAAACAAATGCTTTATTAACTTCTGTTTTACACCATTCATTTCCACCAGATTTTGAGTTACAATCATTTTCCCCCTGTTATTCCCCTACCCAGCCTCCCAGAATAGCAGTCCCACAAGATATCGCTTCCTCCAACCTACTCTCTCCCATACCTTCTCCCATACCCCCTTTGACTTTTCCATTAGAGGAAGGTGAATCTTTGTGTCCCAATGCCTGCACATCTTATCTCCCAATTATAAGCAAAAGAGCATTAATAATAGTATTTATATATATTTGAAAGATTTAATGTTAAGACCTCGAATTTCAGATCCATTTCCTTCCTCCCTTGTCACCCATTCCCTCTGGGGAGATAAGTAATTCAGTATATGTTGTACATGTCTAGCTATGCAAAACATTATCATAGTAGATATATTGTACAAGGCTGCTTATAATTCCCTCCCACTCATCCCACCCCCCACCTGGTCCATTCCCTACATGATCCTGTCCCTCTTCTATAGTGGGTACTTCCAACCTCCCCTCCCCACAAGGATGCCCTCCCATCCATCATCCCTCCTCTCATCCCCCTTCCCCCTATTCTGCTGCAGATTGAGATATTCCATTTAGTATGTATGTCATTCTCTCCCTGAACCAAATTCAATGAGAATGTGGTTTTGCCTTTTTTGCCTTCCTATTCTCCCCCTCCCTTGCAACCACTTCCCCTTGCTTCTTCTACATGGGATAGTTTACCCTACCCTGTTTCTCCCCATCTCCTCTTGCCACTTTCCTCTCTCACCTCACAATTTCATCCCTTGAGTATTCACCCTTCCCAACAAATTCAACCTATGCCCTCTATCCATATATGACTGTAACCATATACACACACATTCACATATGTATTCATATGACCACACCCCCTTCTTCCATTATTTTCATAGTGAGAAAGATATCATCAGTCACAGTTATTGCTTTTCCATATAGGAATGTAAATAGTTCAACTTTGATAAGTTCCTTTTGATTTCTTTTCCTTGATTACCTTCTCAGGCATCTCTTCCTTCTTGTGTCTGGATGTCAAATTTTCTATTCAATTTGTGTTTTTTCCTCAAGAATGCTTGAAAGTCCTCTTTTCCACTGAATGACCATATTTTCCCCTGAAACAAAATACTCAGTTTTGCTGGGTAGGTGACCCTTGGGTTCATTCCCAGATCTTTTGCCCTCTGGAATATCATATTCCATGCCCTTCGATCCCTCAGTGTAGAAGCTGCCAGGTCCTGGGCTATTCTGATTGTGTTTCCACAATATTGAAATTGTTTCTTCCTGGCTGCTTGTAGTATTTTCTCCTTGATCTGGGGATTCTGGAACCTGGCTATAATATTCCTGGGAGTTTTCTTTTTGGGATCTTTTTCAGGAGGTGATCTGTGGATTCTTTCAACCTCTATTTTGCCCTCTGGATCTAAAACATCAGGGCAGTTTTCCTTGAGAATTTCTTGAAGGGTGATTTCTAGGTTCTTTCTTTGATCATGGCTTTCAGGTAGTCCAATGATTTTTAAATTGTCTCTCCTGGATCTATTCTCCAGGTCAGTGGTTTTTCCCATGAGATATTTCACATTGCCTTCTAATCTTTCATTTGTTTGGATCTGCTTAACAGCATCTTGATTTCTCATAAAGTCATTATCTTCCATTTGCTCCAGTCTAACTCTGAAGGAATGAATCTCCTCAGTGAACTTTTGAGATTCTTTTTCCATCTGGCAAATTTGACTTTTTTTTATTGCACATCACTCCTTTATTATGGTGAACATCAAAAAAGGGGAGGGGGGGTTAGGTTATTACGGTTATGCTAAAACTGATAAGGACCCAGGTGGCTAGACATGAAGTGGAAGGCAACTGGACACTGAGACACTTCAACATGATCTAGGGGCTTTTTACTGCCACAGAACAGAGCGGGGGCTATAAAACACAATGAGATATACTAGTCCACCCCCCCCTTAAAAATCAAAGAACTCTCCCTTCTCTGACATATCTTGAGATCTCTGATGACTACCAAGAGGGACAGTTTAATTTCAAAAGTCACTAATAACCAGCCTAGAAGGGTCTTTTGTGAAAGCAAATGTGACAAATATTGGGACATAATCTCAACCTCCCAGATCCATTTTTCTTGGATTAGGGAGGAAATAAGACTTTCTTGATTTGTTAAATAACCACCCAAGTTATAGGTATCTTACTACAACAGCCCCTGAGAGGGCTGCCCTACCTGTAGGACTGGCTCATAGCAATAACTGGACCAACTAATTCTTTCAACTCTCCACATTGGTCATTTCTTACCATGTCCCCATCCCTAACCCTTAACCAGGTCCTTACTGAGCCAAACCAGCCAGGAGGCATTTTGACTAATGTGGTTGAGGGGAAGGGCAACAAGAGAGAAAAGAATTGGTCTGAAACAGGGAAGAAATGAGAAAAGGAGCCATCGGCCCCCCACCTGCAGCTATGTGTTATGTTTCCTATGGCTATGGTCAGTGTGTGGAGCAGGCAGGGGAGAGATGTGGTGGGACAGTGAGAAGGTAAGGACCTGGCTACTGCTGGCACATGCTGGTAGCCTGCTTTCACTTCTTGGCCTTGCCTTGGGCTGCCACAGCCTCCATGGCTTTGTGAACGGTCTCTTCATCCCCGAGGAACTACATGGGTTTGGTTTGACGGGTTTCAGATTCTTGTCCAACTAATACACGATGGGAATGCCAGTGGGCAAATTCAGCTCCATGATTGCTTCTTCAGAAAGACCCTCAAGATGCTTAACAATCCCTCGAAGACTATTGCCATGAGCTGCAATCAGAACATGTTTTCCTTCCTTGATCTGGGGGACAATTTCTTCATTCCAGAAGGGTAGAGCCTGGGCAATGGTGTCTTTCAGGCTCTCACAGGAAGGCAGCTGATCCTCAGTCAGATCTGCATAGCGTCAGTCCTTGCTGATGTTGCTGTAGAAGGGGTGGTCGGGCTCCATTGGAGGTGGTGGGATGTCATAGGATCATTGCCAGATCTTCACCTGGGCTTCACCATGCTTAGCAGCTGTCTCCGCTTTGTTGAGGCCTGTCAGACCTCCATAATGCCGCTCATTGAGGTGCCACGTCCTCACTACAGGCAACCACATCTGGTCAATGGCATATAGTACTGTCCAAAGGGTACGAATTGCTATCTTCTAGACAGAGGTGAAGGAGATATCAAATTCATAGCCAGCATCTCGCAGGGCTTGGCCACCGCACTTGGCCTCCTCGTGCCCGGTGGGGCTCAGATCTGCGTCATACCAGCCGCTGAAGCGGTTCTCCAGGTTCCAGGCTCTCTCTCCATGGTGAATCAGCACCAGCTTATAGGTGGCCATGGCGGGGCAGAAGCTCGAGACAGTGGGGGGATAGAGGAGACCAGCAGACAGACGAGCACGCACTGAGATTCAGCCAAAGTCGACTTTTTAAGGCATTCTTCTCCTCAATGCCCTTTTGGGCCTAATTTGCCATTTGAGTTAGTCTATTTTTTAAGGTGTTGTTTTCCTCAGTCAGGCTGTTGACCCTCATTTCATACTTTTCCTGCATCCTTCTCATTTCTCTTTCCAATTTTTCCTCCACTTCTCTTATTTGATTTTTAAAGTCCTTCTTAAGGTCCTCTATGGCCTGCAACCCGCTCATGTTTTCCCCTGGGGCTTTTGGAGCAGGACTTCTGACCTCACAGTCCTTTTCCCGCTCTATGCCCCCAAAATAGGAGTCTAGGGTTGCATTTTTCTGTTTCCTTTGCCTTGGCATGTTGCCACTTAATTACTTGACTTTTGGGCTTGTTGCCACACTATGGCTTTAAGGCCAGATAGAGGAATTTTCGTCCCGAACGTGTGGGGGGCAACTTCCATTTCTGGCAAGCTGTAAACCCACCCACGACTTCCACCCTAGATCACAATCCAGATCCAGGGAGGTTAAAGCAAGAGCGATTACCCCCCCCCCCCCAAGACTGATTGCTGGATCTCCCTACAGTTCGCAGGCCAGGAGCTGGAGCTGCCTCTGATAACTACAAAATGGCGTGTCTCCTCAGTGGCTTCTAGCCCCCAGGGGAGGGAGCTGACACATTCCCCAAATACTGGTCCCAAAGTCCATAGGACACTAACCTCTTATTTTGTCCTAGGCATGTCTATGTTGATAATTCTGGAGTCTCCACAGCTGCTGGTGTTCTGGGGTCTCTCCAGCCGGCTGCTGGCCCTGCCGCCCTGGGGCTAAAACCTCGGCTCATGGGGACCTGGGTTCCGCTCAGCTCGGCTCCCCACGCTCTGTGCACTGCGTGCTGCCAGCTCCCAGACTGCTGCACTGGTCCTTCCTGCAGGGCTGCTGGGCTGTCCTCAGCGGGAGGTTAGCTTCTCTGTGTCGTTCTGTGGGTGCTGGGGCTCCAGAATTTGTTCAGAGTCCCCTTTTACATAGTTTGGGGGGAGTCTGGGGGCAGAGTGGCTTGGATGAGCTGTTTCTACTCCGCCATCAAAATAAGGCTATTTCTAACAGGAAGCCTGCAAAGAACTATAGTTATAAGGAACCTTCATGATCATATAACTTAAATCCTTCATTTTCAGATGAGGAGGTTGAAGGTCATAAAAGTAGATGGTTAGATAGATAGATAGATAGATAGATAGATAGATAGATAGATAGATACATAGATACATAGATACATAGATAGAGGATAGAGGATAAATGATAGATATATAGATTTTTACTGTTGTTGCTCCTGTTGCTGCTGTCATTTCATTCATCCAAGGTGATGTAGGTGGTAAAATTAAGACTAAATCTCATTCTACTGTCTCCAAGTAATTCATTCATGCATTCATTTAATGATTCAATTCACCTATATTCTGACTCTCCTGCTTAACTGGATTTAAATATGACTTCCCTCAATAACAGTATCCCTATGACTCTAAGTCAACTACACCTTTTATAGACTGCCTCTGACCCAAATTCAAATTTAAATTTAAAGATTTAGGAAAACTTTATAGAAACTTTTAGCTGCCTGAGACAATATTTCATTCATATACACTATTTCATCTACTGTTCCATGTTCATGGAAGGGATTTATACATTGGGTGACATGTTGCTCAGTCATTTCTGACTGTTGTTTCTGACTCTTCATGACTCCATTTGGGGTTTTCTTAGCACAGATACTGGAGTGGTTTGCCATTTCCATCTCCAGCTCATTTTACAGGTAAGGCAACTGAGGCAAACAAGGTTAACTGATTTGCCCAGGGCTTTACTGCTATTAAGTGTCTGAGGCCAAATGTGAACTCAGTTCTTTCTGATTCCAGGACACATTCTATCCACTGCACCACCTAACTTCCATTTGGTGTTCACATTAGGAGAAATAACTTAGAAGGTTGCTTACATCTCTGATACTCTATCACACTTTGATCCTATGTCTTTCTTTTTTTTTGGAGGGAGAGAAGGCAGGGCAATTGGGGTTAAGTGACTTGCCCAAGGTCACACAGCTAGTAAGTGTTAAGTGTCTGAAGTCGAATTTGAACTCAGGGCCTCCTGACTCCAGGACTGGTGCTCTATTCACTTCACCACCTGACTGCCCCCCCTATGTATTTTTAATATATCTTATCTCTCCAATTAAATTTCAGTCTCCAATGTAGGCTCCATGTACTTCTTCACATACCCTTTGGTGACAAGCATGATGCTGAGTTATGAAGGAATAAAACAGTTCTTATTTGTCAAATTGTTGATTGACAATCTGGGAATGTCATTTTACCTATTAAATCCTTTCTTTATGATAAGCATATTAGAAGCCCAAGTTATCACATGAACTTGAGTCCAGAGTCAGAAAGACAGTGGTTGGAAGCCCATATTAGGTCCGTGACCCAGAATTTCACAAGTGAAAGATAATTTTGTGATCCTGAGGAGACAGGATCACTCATGGGTTGTTTTTGTAAGATGGAATTTCATTGGGTAGGAAAGGTCCTTGGAGTTCATCTATGTTCAAGCCCCTCATTGCACAAATGTGGAAGCAGGCACAGAAAAATTAAGTGACTTTAGCTAAGGTCACCTAGGATATAGTAGAGCTAAGATCCAGACTCAGTTTCTCTGATGTCAAGTCAAATGTTCCTTCCAGTATATTACAATTCTTTATTTTTTCACTTTTCCCTAAAATTTGAGAATCATGGGGGGGATGAGAGGGTAAGGAGAAAGCAAAGTTTCTAAGCAGATAGAGGAAAAAATAACTGCTTTTAGAGGGAAGGTAGGATATATTAACGGCATCTGCCTTGCAGATTACCAGGTCTGACTCCCAAATGTACAGAGTTCCACTAGATGCTAAGTAGTAAGGGTGAGCACTAGAAAGGGGGGGGGGGGGGAGATCAGAAAGACATGACTTCAGCTGAATTTTGAAGGAAAGTAAAGGATTCTAAGGGGCAGAGGGTGAGGGTGATCTGAGTTAGTATTGTTGCTAGTTAGAGGAGTGCAAGCCATAGTCTTGAAATGGATAACAGCAAAAAAAAAAAAAAAGGATTTCTAGCATAGGTCCAAGTGACCTGGGCCCCAGGGCAGTTGAGTCACATATTGGAGAATAAAACTAGAGTTAGTTGGTACCTTTATGACAGGGCTAAGTCTCGTAATACCTTTTCTTCATTTCAGTAACTCCAAGATAAAATGATCTAGCCATAATTAAGCTTCTGTAACAGTACACACATTCATACACATATGGGAAATACCTTCTTATATCTTCATATTAGATTGGCTATTATTACTTACTCTAGAGATTTCCAGTTTGCCAATTTATTCTTATCTGCAAAATAACTAACAGACTCCCCTTACTCTCTTGGGGACATAGAGCTATTTTTGTCCTAGGAAAAACTACCTGCTGGCTTTTTATATAGGATGCAAACTTTTTTTTTCCTCTTGGAATGAATATTCTTGGTTTTTATTATTTTTTTAATTCACTTGAAAAGATGAATTAGCTGGAGGCCAGAAAATTTCCCCACCATCCGCCAAACAGTTATATGACCAGGGAAAAAAGAATTATCTGGCCTATTTTTGTTGTCAGTAAATTCTGATGTTGTCATTGAGGAAATATTGACATATTTGTGTTATTCATCTGTTCCCAGAGCACAGGTTTTTAGGGGCCTCATAGTTTCCTCTTTAATATCTATTCGAAAGTTGGTTGTGTTTCTGGCTGCTGTGATGGTAGAATAGGGCTCAAGGCTGTGAAGTGATGCTCCTGTTGGTTTTTAAAGCTATCCCCTGGGGCATCTATGCCTGTTTGAAGTGTGTGGTTGTGCTGCTGTTAATGTAAACTCAGTTCTGACTCCTCTTTGCCAAAGCTTTTTATTCCCCAACCTTGCCATCATGGTGTCTGAAAGGGAATATGAAGGCACAAGGACTTCAAGAAGCATCATCAGGACATGGGGAGCAGACAAACTGACTTTGTGCAGTATGGGCTGAAGATGACATGAAAGGGAAAAGATCTGGAAACAACAAAGACCCTTAGCATCCAATGTTCTACCTGCCCAGGCCTAGGATCTGGCTATGCACCACCTAAGGTGCTATTTTCTGCATGAGAGTTAATCTTGGATACCGGGGGAACACAGGGCTATGAAACTAAAGGCCTGGGCTTGAATCCTTACTTTAAGCAAGTCACCTAATTTCTCTTAGTTTTAATTTCTTCTCTGTAAAATTGATAAGATTGTTGATTTTAGAACTAGGAGAGATGGCAAGGTTGCTTCATCATCCATGTTACATCTAAGTGGCTCTTCTTGCTTTAATTATAAACAAGACTGCATCTCTGAACCTTTGCATTTATTGCCCCTCTGAACACACTATCCTCACTCTCTGCCTCTTAGAATCTCTCGTTTCTTTCAAAACTCTGCTCAAGTCCCACCTTCTACATGAAGCCTTTCCTGATCCCTCCCCAACTGCTAGTGTCACCCTTCCTTCATTACTATGAATTGATTTTTGTATATATTTATATATACAATTGGGCAGGTTGCCTGCCCTGATAGAACAGAAGCTTCTGGAGACCAAGGACAATCTTTTCTTCCTTCCTTCCTTCCTTTCTTCCTTCCTTCCTTCCTTCCGTCCATCCTTCCTTCCTTCTTTCCCTTCTTCCTTACTTTTTTCTCTTCTTTTTTCCTTCTTTCCTTTCTCTTTTCCTGCTTCCCTTCTTCCTCCCCTCCTTCCTTCCTCCCTTCCATTTTTATCCTTCCTTCCTCTCTCTCTCTCTTCTCTCTCTCTCTGTCTCTCTCTCTGTCTCTCTCTCTGTCTCTCTGTCTCTCTGTCTCTCTGTCTCTCTCTCTCTCTCTCTCTGTGTCCCTCTGTCTCTATCTCTGTCTCTGTCCCCTCTCTCTCTCTCTCTCTCTCTGTCTCTCTCCACTCTAGTGCCTAGCAAACTGTTTCATACATACAGGCACTTAACAAATACTTGTTGGTTGATTCACTGCTTAATCTAAATTCACACACACACACACACACACACACATACACACACCCCCATAATATTACAGCAGAGGAAACGGAGACTCAGAAAGTATAAGTGTTTTGCCCCCAGTCACCTATATAGGGATTAATACATCTTGAATGTTAACCCAGCTAATCAGACTCTAGGACAGCTAGGTGGCACACTATATAAAACAGTAGGCCTAGAATCAGGAAGTTGTTCAGCTGTTTCAGTCATGTCCTACTCTTTGTGACCTCATTTGGGATTTTCTTGGCAAAGTTGCTCAGGTGGTTTGCCATTTCCTTCTCCAGATCACTTTACAGATAATAAAATTGAGGCAAACAGGTATGTGACTTGCTCAGAGTCACACAGTAAGGTTTTTTTTATTCCCAAATGCTTCATTAAATTGTGGCTTACATCATTCATTTCTGCCAGATATTGAGTTATAACTTTTTCCCCCATTTTTCCCTATACCCCACCCCAGAATAGCAGTCACACAGGATATCCCCTCATCAAATCTGCTCTCTCTCATATCTTCTCCCATACCCCCCTCAACTCTCCTAGTAGGGCAAGGTGAATCTCCCTGCCCCAATGCCTGTACAACGTATTTCCCAATTATATGCAAAATAGTATTAATAATAGTATTTATACATTTTTACACATTTGATTTTAAAACTTTGAATTCCAGATTCATTCCCTTCCTCTCTTGTCACCCACCCTTACTGGGAAGATAAGCAGTTCAGTATATGTTGTGCATGTGTAGCTATACAAAACATTGTCATAGTAGATATATTGTAAAAGACTGACTATATTTCCCTCCCTCCTATCCCACCTCCCACTTGGTCTATTCCCTACTTTGATCCTTTCCCTTTGCATAAGTGGATGCTTCCAACTTCCATCCCTCCCTTCCCTCTCACGTTCTTTCCATCATCTCCCCTTTCATCCACTTCCCCCTACTCTCCTGTAGGGTGAGATATCCTATTTAGTATGTATGTCCTTCTCTCCCTTATCCAAATTCAACGAGAATAAGGTTTTGCCTTTTTGCCTTCCTGTTCTTCCCCTCCCTTACAACCATTTTCCTTGCCTCTTCTATATGAGATAGTTTACGGCATTCTGTCTCTCCCCATCTCTTGTTATATTCCTTTCTCACATCTTAATTTCACCTTTTAAGTATCATCCCTTCCTATTACATTCGACATGTGTTCTCTATCTATGTATACCTGTAAACATATATACACACATTCACATATGTATTCATGTGTCCATATACCCTTCTTCAACTATTTTCATACTGAGAAAAGTTTCAGCAGTTACAGTTATTGTTTTTCCATGTAGGAATGTAAACAGTTCAACTCTGATAAGTTCATGATGATTTCTTTTCCCTGTTTACCTTCTCAAGCATCTCTTGCTTCTTGTATCTGAATGTCAAATTTTCTATTTAATTCTGGTTTTTTCATCAAGAATGCTTGAAAGTCCTCTGTTCCACTGAAAGACCATATTTTCCCCTGAAGGAGAGTACTCAGTTTTGCTGGGTAGGTGATTCTTGGTTTTAATCCCAGGTCCTTTAACCTCTGGAATATCATATTCCAAGCACTTCTATCCCTCAGTGTAGAAGGTGCCAGATCCTGTGCTATCCTGATTGCATTTCCACAGTATTCAAATTGTTTCTTCCTGGCTGCTTGTAGTATTTTCTCCTTGATCTGGGGATTCTGGAACCTAGCTATAATATTACTAGGAGTTTTCTTTTTGGGATCTTTTTCAGGAGGTGATCAGTGAATTCTTTCAACCTCTATTTTACCCTCTGGTTGTAAAACATTAGTGCAATTTTCCTGAAGAATTTCTTGAAGGATGATTTCTAGGTTCTTTCTTTGATCATGTTTTTCAGGTAGTCCAATAATTTTTAAATTGTCTCTCCTGGATCTATTTTCCAGGTCAGTGGTTTTTCCCATGCGATATTTCACATTGCCTTCTAATCTTTCATTTGTTTGGATCTGTTTAACAGCACTAGCTTCCCTTTGTTGCATTCTAAATTTGAAGGAAAGATTCTGCTCAGTGAGACTTTGAGATTCTTTTTTCATCTAGCAAATTCAGCTTTTTAAGGCATTCCTCTCCTCATTGCCTTTTTGAGCCTCTTTTGCCATTTGAGTTAGTCTATTTTTAAGGTGTTATTTTCCTCAGTAAGGCTGTTGACTCTCCTTTCACAATTTTCTTGCATCATTCTCATTTCTCTTCCCAATTTTTCCTCTACTCTTATTTGATTTTCAAAATCCTTCTTAAGGTCCTCGATGGCCTTTAACCAGCTCTTATTTTCATTTGGGGCTTTTGGTGCAAGACTTCTGACCTACCCATCCTACTCCTGTTCCATATTTTGATCCTCTTTGCCCCCAAAATAGGAGTTTAATGTTGAATTTTTTTCTGTTTATTTTGTTTCCTTTGCCTAGGCATGTTGCCACTCAATTACTTGACTTTTGGGCTTGTTTCCACAGTAGGACTCTGCCACCAGCCAGGGGAGCTTCTGTCCCAAATGCTGGGGTTTCCCCAACTGCCAGAGGTATTAGTTGGGTGCCCTCTCTGATGCCCCCACACGCTCTGGCAAGCTGGTCACACACCCCAAGACCTCCACCCCAGACCACAATCTAGATCCAAGAAGGTTAAATCAAGAGCGTTTATCCCCAAGACTGTTTTCCGGGTCTCCCTACAGTTAGCAGGGAAGGAACTGAAGCTGCCAGATGTGTCCATGGGTGTGCCAAAGCTTCTCAGTGGCTTCTCACCCCCAGGGAAAGAGGCCGACATGCTCTCCCAACTAATGAGTCCCAAAGTCCATAAGGCATTAACTTCTCACTTTGTCTGTGGCATCTAAGTGTTGGTGATTCTGGAAACACCACAGCTGCTGGTGTTCTGGAGTCTCTCCAGCTGGCTGCTGGTCCTGCTGCCCTGGGGCTAAAACTCGGCCTCGGCTCGACCTCCAACTCACTCAGTCCTGGGCTCGGCTCCCAGAGAGCTGTGCTGGCTGCTCCCTGCTGGGCTACAGGACTGACCTCAGTAGGAGGTTAGCTTCTCTGTGTCATTTTGTGGATTCTGGAGCTCCAGAGGTCTTTTGGAGTCCCCCTATAACATAATTTTGAAATGGTGTGGGCTGGAGTTCCATGAAAGTGCTATTTCTACTCCACCATCTTGACTCTGCCCCCAGTTAGTAAGTTTTTGAGGCCAAAAGATAGTTTGCTAAGAAAACTCCAAATAGCCCAACCCCCCCACCCCAAGAGTTAGGCACAGCTGAAACAACTCAACAACAACAATCAGACTCTAGGCCTAAGGCTCCTTCATACTAAATCATATATTCATTTACCAACCATTTCTCTAAATGCATACTATGTGTAGGGTGCTTGGGTAGTCAGGCATTAGGGATAAAAAGACAAAAGTGAGACAATTCCTATCCTCCAGGAATTTATATTCTACTAGGGGGACCAAACTTGCATACAAGTCTGTAAATATATGTGAGGTAATTTTTTAGAGGAAAGAAATGTTGATGAGGATTAGGGGAAGGAAGGGGTGGAGGGAGGGGAAATCAGGAAAAGTTTCATGTAAGAAATCTGAATGAACCTGAATCTAGAGATTCCAGTAAAGGAAGGTAAGGATGTCCTAGATAGTCTCTACAAAAGAACAAACAGGAAATGGTCCCTGAGATGCTAGTGGGAGAAGTTCTGAGGGGCTAGCTTTAAATCCCATGATAATTCATTCGTATGAGATACACACTTCCTAATAATTCAAACTATCTCAAAATGAAAAGGACAACCAAAGGCAGTAGAAACCTGCCTCCCTAGGACTCTTCAAATGGAGTCTATTACATCATTGGCAGAGCCTGATGTAGACAGGCTTCCTGCTCAGAGATGCATTGGAAGAAATAACTCTGAGGTCCCTTCCAACTCTGAGACTCTTTGATTCTGTTTGCCAGCACAACAAGTCAAAGCAGACAAGGAAAAGCATGGAAAACCCAGCCCTCACCTGATAATTGTCAGGAGTTGTTGAATCTATTTACTCAAGGAGGAGAGGACTCCATCATTCAGTATGAGGTACATATGGCATGAAAGAAGACAACATCAGTCACGGTCACCATCTTCCTTTCCCGTCATTCATTACCTATTCTGCTTGGATCCCTGTGAGCACTCAGTCAAGAACGATAGTGAAAAAGATGATGAAGATGATAGCAGCAATGACGAGATGCCAATGGTAACAATCCACATTGGTAAAACACATCTGGTCCCCAAACTGCTATCCTCACGAGAGCCCTGTGAGGTGGGGGCTGAGCTTTAGTACAGCTCAGCACCCTCACAGTAGCAGGGCTGTTAATTATGACATCCTATAGACCAGGGGTCCTTATCTTGTTTTTGTTGAAGCTAATGGACTCTTTCTCAGAATATTTCATTAGTTCATAATTGGAAGAAATACTAAATAGTGAAAATAAAAATATACCATTATCCCTTTGACATTACAGGGATTAGGTGTATGGTGCCCTCATGATCTGGAAAATCCCCATAAAATTTTTTGGCCCTTCCTTTGTACTAGAGAATAAGTCTAATAATTTTCTTTTTCTTTTATGGGCTGTTTACAGCACCTTATTGTAAAATTTAGGCTAAGTATTTGGGCATAGGCTCTGTATCATCTTCACATTTCTGTGGCTCCTGCAAAATTCCCCCCAAATTCCTATTTAATTTCTTATGCTGACCCATGATATATTGAAACCATGATGAGGAAAGATGCAATGGGTAAAGTCACAATATGGAAGGGATAACGGTACCTTTTCCCCAATCAGTTTCATGGATCCTCTGAAATAATGTCCCACCCTCAGGTTAAAAATCTCAGCTATAGACTGATATAAATCTCTCTTAATCATTCCAACTCTTAAGTAAGCATTTTCTGAACACCTACTGTGTAGTTTATATCACACATTTCTAGCCATTGAGTTAGAAATGGTAAGAGATGACAACAAGGCAAACAAAACCATGGAAACCCACAATAGTATAAACTGTGTGGGACAAATGGTTGAAGAAGAAAAGAAGGCCATTTGCCTCTTACCACCCTTCACTGGCCCCTGGTGCATCAGTTGTGTGGTGATATGCTGGAGGATTTCTTTTTTTTTTTTTTTTTTTTTTTAAAGCAATTAGGGTTAAGTAACTTGCTCAAGGTTACACGGCTAGTCATTATTTATGCGTGGGTGCTCATTTTCTGAGGCCGGATCTGATCTCGGGTCATCCCAACTCCGAGGCCGGCGCTCTTACTCACTGCGCCACCTAGCCTCCCCTTTCGGGCAATTGGGGTTAAGTAACTTGCCCAAAGTTACACGGCTAGGTTTTTGTTTGTGCGGATTAAGTGTCGGAGGCCGGCTCCGAACTCAGGTCCTTCTGACTCCAGGGCCGGCGCTCTATTCACTGTGCCACCTAGCCGCCCCAGAAGGTAATTTAATTTTTTTTTTTTTTTTAGCTTTTTGGAGGGCAGTTGGGGTTAAGTAACTTGCCCAGGGTCACACGGCTAGGTTTTTGTTTGTGTGTGCGTTAAGTGTCTGAGGTCAGATCCGAACTCAGGTCCTTCTGACTCCAGGGCTGGCACTCTACTCACTGCGCCACCTAGCCGCCCCATGCTGGAGGATTTCAAAAAAGGGAAGAATACGTATCTGAGAATTGTCAAAAAGAGAATCACATAAGAGGCAGCACTAATTTAAAGCAGTGAACAGTTGTCAGATGAGTGAAACATAATAAAGGGCTATGTTTTAAGCAAGGGGAAAGAGCACAGGCAAAGGATTGGAGAAGGAATGAACACATAACCATAGTGTATGGAGGCAATGAGAAAACTGGACTGAAAGAATTGCATTTTGAGAGCATTTATTAGTTACAAAGAATTTTACAAGTGTTATCTTATTTGATCTTCCCAGGATCTAACTTTATCTCTGCTTGGTTGATTGGAGTTTGAATAAGATGGAGAAATTTAAAAGGCACCAATGCAGCTCCAGGGTATGCTTCATTCCTTCACAAAGCCCCTCACACAAACACTACAAGTTATGGTGGCCAAGGCCATAGCCATATCCTAAGGCATTTCCTACTCCTTCAATAGTTTATAAACCTTGTGGTATCCCAAGTGACCAGGGGCCATACCTCAAGTGAGTCTATCCCCCTGCTCCCTCCCCAATTCCATTGCCCCTGGTGCAAAAATTGGTAGTAAAAAACAAAACAAAACAAACAAAAACAAACAAACAAAAAAAAAAAACAGAGAGAAATAATGCAAATGATTGGGGAGGAGGCAGGATTGGACCTGTGATTTAATTGGGAACTTCTAATGCTTCCGTTAGGAATATGGATTTACTCCTATTTTATTACTTACAGACTTGCTAGGAGTTTATTAGGACTTTATTAGGACTCCTATTTATACAGAGAACTTGGAGAACTTGCTTGGAGAACTGAGAGGTAAAGTTATCTGCCCAGGGCCACGCAGTAAGGATGTCAGAGTTCATACCTGAACTCAAGTCTTCCTGACTCAGGTTGATTCTCTGTCCAATTTCTCAAGCTGCTTCTCACTGCAAAAATTATTATCCCCTAAGTTATAAAGCAAGAGGTTCACATTCATGTTTAATGTATACAAGGATGGAATTTAAGGTTAAGTAGGTAGGCTGATAGAGGTCTTTGAATTTCACAAATACTCATTTAGACTTAATGTCATAGGTAATAGAGAGCCATTGTAGCATTGTGAGCAGGGAAGTGGAATAATATGGAAAGTAATATATCAGGAAAAATGCCTGGAGAAAGCATCCTTCATTTATCATTATTATTGGCATTATTAATAATAACAATAATAGCTAACCTTTAGATAGTATCTACTATGTGCCAGGTATTGTACTAAGTGCTTTATAAATATTATATCATTTGATCCTTATAATAAACCTGCAAAGTAGCTTATTGTTATTCTTATTTTACATTTGAGGAAACTGAGGCAAATAGAAGTTAAGTGACTTGCCCAAGGTCACATGGCTAGCAACTGAGGAAGGATTTGAAGGTTTTGTGTTTTATATTCATCTTGTACTACCTTAAAATAAAATCCAATCAACAAATAAGAAATTACTAAATGCAAACAAAACAATAGCACTCACAACATTGTACCGAGACCTTCAAGGTTCCTCCCAGCTAAAGATCTATGATCTGATAATCCTAATAAGATAGCCCAGGTCTTTCCTGTTACCAAAATCAATGTGTCCTTCATTGGTGACCGTTTGTATCCACAGAGCGTGATTTAAAGCCAGAGACATTAAGATTGTCTCTGGACATAATGCGACAGAATTCATTCCATTCCCTGGTGAGAGAAATTCTCTCATGCCACAGGGAAGACATTACTCTCAGGGCTCACACAGCAGTCTGGCTTTTCGGCAGGTTTCAGATATCCCCTACAATCACCTAACAACAATCTTAATCTCTGAAATTAGACTATCCCTGGGATACAGGCGAGAAGCGTTTGCTCTGAAAAGGGAAGCATCATCTGAGCAAATGATCTGATTTATCTTTTGGTTGCTCAGAGTTAGAGCTTTGCAGTATAGAAGCTGATTTAAGAAACAGTCCCACCCCAACCAAAAGGCATCAACTTATGATATGGAGCAGCACAGAATTCAGCCTTCAACAAAGCCATCTTTCAATCAGAACATTCTAGGACTGTTTCTCCTCCCCAGCATTTTCTCAAAGGTCCTTTCTAGTTAAAATCATGGTTAAAGGTGGCCTTGGTGAATAGAACCCAAAGTGTAAAGTTCAGGAGCAAATGGTCAGAGGTCATCTAGGTGATGGAGCTTAAGTGTAGGACGAATAAAGCATCCTGAAGAAGCAGCTTGGAGATGATATATGGGGAGGGGAGGACTGCTCACTGATTTACTGCATTTTCCTTTTCCTGCTACTGGTCCCTCCCATCCACAATCCCATGGCTCCCTTGGGGGCCCTCCAAAGCAAGGGAGATGGAGTATAATTTTGTCTTTCCACAAGGATAGTTTTGCTATCAAAATTCATTTCCCCTGACAACTTGGGCCACCTTTATCTTTCAACCAACCAATCATTTAGTATTTATTAAAAGTATTTGCTAAATATCAGGCACTGTGCTAAGCACAGAGGATACAAAGGCTGAATTACCCTCAAAAAGGCTACATTCTGTAAGGGGAGACAACATTCATAGATGGATGGATGGATGGATGGATGGATAGATAGATAGATAGATAGATAGATAGATGAATATATCAAATACAAAGGAGAGGATACTCTAATTGCTCTAGAAGTGGGGAAAGGACAGATGCATCTAACAAGGGTGTGCTAGTAAAGAAAAGGGGTATTTTTAAGTTGAATATACATTAATATTTTGTTCATCATTTTCTTAAGTTTAGACAATAAACAAAACAATAAATCAAGCCCTTATTTGTAGCATTTGCTGATTTCTAAGGTATAAATTCTCATATTGAAAATTTAACAGATGATTCAGATTTAAGCTGGCTCTAGCATATCCCTGAGTAGAGAAGGTAACATTTGAGTTATGAAGGAAGGAGACAATTCCAGCCTTGGGAGACTCAGGATCCAGGAGGGTAGAGGGGAAAGGGAATTACAATCCCTCTGGCTATCCCAGTACCCTTTCCTCACTTTCTCTTTTGTCTTCAATAGGAAAAGCCTAGCCTATGGACCTCATTCATTTGTTAAACCAGAAAATACATTCTTTTGTTTGATTGTTCCTTATAGTTACTGGGTCTCAGTGGCCCAAGCTGGTGTCAATGGTTCAGTAGAGATGCAATATAATCCACTTGAAGAGTCACCTACAACAGGGCAAGAAGGCATCCTCTTCTTTCCATTCAATGTCTTGGTCTTTCTCTTGGTTTGCACTACCCCAAGATGGATGCATGTGTAAACTTAAACTGCAATCCTTTTATGAGATACATGCTGTTTCCCTAGTTTTTTATACAGCAGCATCCTGCTTGCAATGAAACAAGCTTATTGGCTTTTATATGGTTATAAAACCTCATGTGGGACCAATGTACAAAAGTCTCTTTGTATTTCAGTATTCCTTCCACAAAACCTTGTTTCCTCACCACCCCCCCAACCACCCTTTTCCAACTGTTGTACCTGTCCTGTCTCTCTTCTCTTTGATCTCAAGGTTTTGAATTCATTCATCTTATTCTAGGTGACTCCATGGTTCTCTAGTCTCCGTTTTCTCCTTGCTTAATCAAATGAGACATTATACATAAAATACTTTGGAAAACTTTAAACTTTCTATGTGTCATTATTCGTGGTATTATTCTAATTATTGTCATTAGCTGAGCACATTGGGGCCCTCCTCAGGGAGCCACAGTGCTAAAGATCTATGGCTCTAGCTTTTGTAATAGCAAAGAACTGGAAACTAAGGGAGTATTCAACAACTGGAGAATGGCTGAGTAAAATGAGGCATACAGAAGATATAAGAAATGATAGAAGGGATGGTTTTAGAAAAAACTTGGGAAGATTTGTAATAACTGATGCAGAGTCAAGAAGGCAGAGCCAGGAAAACAATTTATGTAATAACAACTCAGTAAAGACAAATGACTGTGAACTACTAATAAACTTTAAGTAGTGCAGTGACTAACCTCAACTCCATAGAACCAATCAGTCAATCAGTTGACTAGCATTTATTCAATATCTTCTATGTCGCAGGCACTGTCTTTAAGTGCTGAGGATACTAAAAAGGCAAAAGGCAAAGAGCAATTCTTCCTTTCAAGGAGCAGAGAATCTAGTGGAGGAGGGAATATGGCAGCAACTATGGACAAACAAGATAGGTTTTATTAGATTGTAGGAGGGATCCATAACACAAAGATGACTCAGTCGTGCAAAAGTTCAAACTCTAACACCTCATCCTGATTTTCAACTATCAGTTTCAAAAATATAAAAGCATCAACCCTGTTATTGGTCAGGCTGTTTTCCATACTTGCCATCCCAAATGTGATCATTGGAATTCCTAGCTCTCCTGCAGGCTCAGCACAAAGGTTGTCTTCTGCAAAAGGCCCTTCCTGATTCTCTCCCCCTAATTATTAGTTCTCCCCATTCCCAAAATTATCTTTATATTTTGTATTGATTTATCTGTTTACATGTTGTAGCCATACCCCCATGCCCACACCACCCTTAATAGAATGTTAGTGACGAGGCTAGAGTCAGAGCAACAGCCCAGTGGATGGAGTCAGGAATGCAGCCTAAGACACAGCCTCGCTATGTGAGCCTAGGGTAATTCATTTTAACCTCTATCTACCTCAGTTTCCTCAACTGTAAAATGGGGATCATAATAACACCTACCTCACAGGGTAGTAGTAAGGATCAAATTAGACAATAATTGTAGAGGATTTGGCATAATGCCTGGAACATCATATGTGCTCAGTAAATAGTTATCCCCACACCCTAGGGATTGTAATCCTTGGAATCTAACCCATTACTGGGCTTATAATAGGTGCTTAATGCTTGTTGAACCCAGTCACACTGAATCTCCTATAGAATTCATCCCCAAGTTTGAGGCTCATTTCTTTCTCTATGTCATAACAGATTACCTTGCTGCCACATTGGGGAATTTACTTTCCTAATAATGGACATAGATGCCACATTTCCCTGACGTCTATTTGTTTATGTAGTAAGTTCAGATAAGCATTCTGATGTATTATATGCCACGATTATTAACATCAGTCAAATATTCCAAAAGATTTTTCTGAGTTCAAGTTAATCCATAGTTAATCACGACCTTGAAATGAAAACATGTCATTGGTGCTATTTTTTTTGATGACACCAGTCATTCCTCCATGGAGCTAGAATGCTCATAGTATACTCAATCATCTACACATCTTGCCTTACTTATAGCTAAAAGAGTTGTAACTTAAAGAGCCAGCCAGGTCCATGTTATTGTGGCAAGCAAAGTAGTTAATATTTGGCCACCTAATTGCACCTACCATAAATCAGATGAAAGGTTCTAACTGTGGAAATGTTTACAAGCAGGATAAATCCTAGTGAGCACCCCTATGTCCTTCTAAATGAAAACTAGTATGTGTATTTTCAGCAGTGTCACCCATTCTAATCTTGGGGAACATCAGGATGCTCTTTCTTCCAGCCAAAGACTTATGTCCTGCTCCTAGTTCACTATATATCTCATCTGTAAGAAATAAATACCAGTAACCCCAAAGCAATTGAATATCATTTCCAGCTGAAAGTAGTCATCATGATGGTAGATAAAGATTTAGACCTGGAGGCAAGAAGAAAATGAGTTCTGATTTTATGACAGAGCCTTACTAGCTGTGTGATCCTGGATAAGTCATTTAACCTTTCCCTGACTGTGTTTCCTCATCTATAAAATAGTGATGATAAAAAGACCGACCCCTTACCCCAATATTATTTTGGAGAAAAAAGATATAATATTTATAAGGCACTTTACAATCCTAGAAGTATCATATAATAGCATTATATTGTGATAATTAATGTCATCATAGAGTGGTATGAATAACATCAAATTAAGGATCATAAAACCTGACTTCTAATTGCAATTTTTCCAATAGCCAGCTTTATGATTTTGGGAAAATCATTTCACTTATCCTTCATTTTCTCATTTGTAAAATGAAGAGGATTGGATTGGATAGTCCCAAAGATTTCATCTAGCTCTGAGACTCCATAACTCTTCTTTTTTCATTGACCTGCATCTTGGGGAAAACATTTGTTTGGACTCCACTATCAACAATCCACTCAAACTTTTCAGTGTATACTACTCCAAGTCCCTCTAGACTAACTCATTTTATTTTAAGGAAGGGATGCTGAAAACCAACAACTTTATTCTCCCCTTTGGGACTGTGACTCCCTCTGGATGACCAAGAAAAGAGAGAGAGAAAACTGGCTTCCATGCACCCCTAGAATCTCCATTTGTGTCAGACCACAGGGATAATAATCTCCCAGCTGCTGGCAGCTTAATATTGCTGTCAGCAGAAGAGTTTTGTTATATACCCATTCGGAATCCATAAAATGAGAGGGCTGGACAAAATGGTCTCTAGGGTCCTTTCTATCTCTAGCATCCTCTGATTTATGATATACGATAAGTTCAAGTAACAAAACTCTTATGAAGGAACAAATCCAGAGACCTCAGAGCCCACAGTTGTATTATTATAGTTACACAGCAGCTGCCTTTACCCCCATCAAACAAAAGTCATACCCCTTTTCTGGCTTAAAGGAAGTCTGGTTTGTCCAGGTAGAATAGAAATACTTCTGTTTTTAACTTGAATGTGTTCAATGTTATCTCTTTATTAATTTATAATAATAATAATACTATCTAACTTTTATGCAGCACTTTAAGGTTTACAAAGAGTTTTATGATACTTTTTCATTGCAACAAACTTGGGAGGTAGCAGCTATTATTAAAGTTGATTTATCTATTTTCCAGTTAAGGAGACTGAGGCAGGCAAAGCTTAAGAGATTTACCTAGGCCACATAACTAGTAATCATCTGAGGCTGGATTTGAACCCCAATCTTCTTGGCTCCAGGTCCAGCACTCTATCCACTGTACTACCAACTACCTGAGAACATGTATGTTTTAATTCTCCTCTGGGTTTTTTAATCCCATCAGAGTAGGTGCTTTAGATCACCAACTGACAAATTTTAGTCCCAACCCAGCCATACCTTCTCATTCTGTTAAATTCATAGACATGTCTTTCTGTAAACATTGTATTTTCGCCTTACTGAATACGAGGGATGCTTTCCTCTGCTTCTTTTGGTATTGCATGGAAACCATCATTACATGGGAGCCATTCCTCTGTTATCCCCACATTCTCCCTGGTGATGTTTTTACCCTTCTTCTTTAATGTACCATCATTGTTCACATACCACAGCCTACTTACACATACCATACATCTTTCATTTTCCTGCCAACCACTAAAAGCTTCACAGATTAAATCCCATCTTTTATCATTTGCTATTTTTCTTACCATCAGGAAATCATTTAACCAATCTGGGACTCAGTTTCTTTATCTGTAAAATAAGAGGATTGGAGAATGTAGTTTCTTTCACAACTTGTAACCATGTGGTATCCCTGGAAAAATATTAGTCTTTAAACAACTTTTTATTGCAGTGATAAACTAAAATAATTGGGATGATTGTGCAATTTTTCAAGTGCAATCCAACTTAATCCTCTCCTCTTATTCAGTTCTGAATCCAGTTAATTTTTTAACTTGTTAAGTATGTTCAATATATATTAATATAAATTACATATGCATGGCTAGAGAGACAGAGGGGGGAAGGAAAGAAGGAAGGAAGAAGGAAGGAAGGAAGGAAGGAAGGAAGAAAAAGAAAGATGCAGGCTAATTCAATGGAATCATACTACTAGTAGTCTAATATTACCAGCTGATATTTATTATTTAAGAGTTAGAAAGTGTTTTACATAGATATCTCATTAATCAGTACAGTGAAGCAAATACTTTTAGTATAGTAACTAAATGTTTACAGATTTAAAAAAACAACTAAGATTCAAAGATGTTCATTTCTTTGCCCAAGGTCACACTGCAAATTTTAAAGCAGTACTCAAACCCAAGATTTCCTGCTTCCAAATACACTACTGATGCCACAGTTATTCATGCCTGATAACAGACACAACATGATAACTCTACTTTGATAAAATATAAAAATGGAAGGAACCACTGAGATTGTTAAATCCAATCCCCTCATTTAACAAATTAAGAAACTGAGGCTCATAGAGATAAAATAGTTTGCCCATGATCACAGAAATTTGGTGGGGTTTGACATCAGGCCCCTATGTTCCAAAATCAGTGCTCTCCGCACACCCTCCCCCTCCTGCCTCCTCCACTGGCAAGTTTTAATCTTGGCCATATATGTGTTCTTCATTCACTTTATTTTTTTCAATATGGATGGCAAAATCAATCTCAAGTCAGATAAAAATACAAAGCTATATATGATTAAGTTCCAAATGAGTGGTACAAGAAAAAAAATCCAATAGACATACCCAAAACTCAGAAAATCATAAAATCTCAGTTGGAAAGGATCTCTGAGGTCTAAACAAGGCCTGCACAAGAAGTCTCTATAAAACATACCTGACAAGTTGCAATCGAGTTTTCCCTGAACACCTCTCTAGTCAGGGGTACTCCATTGCTTTCTGATGGCTGATTTTATTTTGCAATGGCTCTAATTGTTAGGAAAATTTTCCCCCATTAAATTCATCTCCCCCTTTTGCACCATCTATCTACTGTTTGGAGCTCTTCCCTTAGGTTTGAAACATAACTACTTCTATGTGAAGGCCCTTCAAATACCTGAAAACATGGACCCTGTTTCCTTAGATCGTTTCTTTTCCCAGTTAAATAATATATGATAAAATTCCTAGAACCTTCATCAATCTGGTCACCTTTTTCTGGATACTGTCTATTTGTCAATATCCTTCCTAAATATGTCACCCTGAATTGAAAAGAAGGAAAGGAAGGAAGGAGGACTTATTAAGTGCCTACTGTGTACTGGACATTGTGCTAAGCACTTTACAAATGTTCTCTCATCTGGTTCTCTCAGGACTCCTGTGATGTAGGTATATTTGTGATTCCCTATTTTATAGTTGGGCAAACTGAGGTAAGCAGAGAGTAAGTGACTTGCCCAGGGGCACACAGCTCATAAGTATCTGATGTTGGATTTGAACTCAGGTATTCCTGAGTCTAGACCCATCTCTCTATCCACTGTGTCACCTAGCTGCTCCCTCTCCTTGGCAGAAAAAATAAAAATAAAATAAGAGCACAAGAGTTATGCTTTCACATCATCCCATCTCCCTAAGCAGTGATCTTATCCCTTATAATACATTCCCCCTTTTTTATGAATATATCTGAAAGAGGGAAAAATCACTATCCCCTAGTCAGGTGCAGCTTCATGGAGGAAGTAAAGGTTGAGTCAGACTGAAAATGACAGATAGATTTTGGATTGGTGGCAAAGACTCAAAGATGACTGAAATTTTGAGCGCAGGTGACAGAGAGAATGATGGTACTGATGATAAAGAGATGGAAGCTTGAAAGTGGAAATAGTTTCAGTGCGGGGATGATGAATTTATTTTGAAACATGTCAGTTTGATGGGACATTTAAGTGGAAGTATTTGGTGGATAGTTGTAGATACACAATTGTAACTCAGTGGAGAGGTCAGATGGGACCTAGGTAGAGGTGTACTGGAAAATGTTTAACAACTGGCTCTTTGGGGAATAGGGGGAGGCACATACACACAACACTCTTTTCAGTTTAATCTCTATTATTAACATTTTCTCCAGTGCTTTCTTGAGTCTAGACAATGAATAAAAACAAGCCCTTGTTTATAGCATTTGCGAATTTCTAAATAGTAATTGCCCATAGTGAAAATGTAACAGTTGACACAAGCTGGTTTGAGCTGGCTCCAGCACACCCCTGGACCTAAACCTTTTTGGATCATTTTCATGGAGGTTAAAATAATGAATTTTACAAGATGTACAAGGAAGAATGAGAATGGCTGAGGCCAAGGATTAAGCCCTGGGGAACATCCATAGTTAGGAAAAGAAAGGACAGAAAAGAAGCAACAGACAGAGGATGAGTGGTCAGTGAAGTCAAAGGAGAATGAGAAGAGCATAATTTCACATGTGTCCAAGGAAAGAGAATTTCCATCTTCTGATAGAAGCAGGGATTGTCCTATTAAGTCGTGTGCTGCATTAGAAGTTAGATGATGGTGGTGGTGGTGATAATGATGGCGATGATAACATTTGTATAGCACTTTAAGGTTTGCAATGTTTTGCATGGTATCTTATATGATTCTTACTACCCTGTGAGGTAGGGTCTATAATTATACCCATTTTGCAGATGAAGAAACTGAGGCATAAAGCAGGGAAGTGGCTTGCCAGGCATCACACATCTAGGAAGTTTCTGAGGGTAGATTTTACCTTGCATTTTTCTAAGTCCAATACTCTCTCTCTCTCCTGTACCATCCAGCTGCTAGTTAAAAAGAATAAACATGAGGAATAAGAGAAGGCCTTTGCATTTAGTGTTGCAGTCTCCATAAAGTGATGAGAACAGAAGCTAGTTTTTAAGGACCTAGTAATGAATGAGGGATTCAGAAGTTTGACAGAAGCTCAAAAAGAACTATCCTAAGAGATGAACAAAGGGTTTGTTTTTCAAGATGGGGAGGCCTGGAAGTGTTTGTAGGCAAAGAGTAAAGGGTCAGTGGGAAGAAAGAAATTGAAAATGCTAAGGACAGGAAGCCTAGCTAAAGGAGCAAGGTCAGAAGAGAGGAACTGGCAAGAACATGGGTGACTGGCCCAGCCTTGGATAGGAAGAAGGTCAACACACTCTCCTCTCCACAGTCATACAAGATTCAAACCCAAAGGGATTCTCTTTATGATTATGGAGAGGGTTATTTTATGACATATTAACTCTACTTCCACATAAGCTGGGAAAGGATGTCTTATAAAACCTTGTTAGTGCAAATCCAGCTTATTTCAAAGCCCTGAGCTGAAAAGGCTGCTTTATATTCAGGTCTGGGATTTTAATTTTTTTTGTGTGCAATAGCATTGTCATCTGATTTGATTCCATCTTCTGATTGGGCTCACCAAATCTCCAAAATGCATTAGCACCAGTGACGGTATGTGTACTCTCTCAGTCAAGTGATCTTGTCTTTTTAATGAATGTAAGAAGTGCCATAGTAAAGACTATCAACAGTCTGGCTAGCCTGGCCTCCTTATCCCCAGACCATTTCACTGCAAACACTTCTGAACTCCAAAGAGTTCATAGTTTTACAAAGAACTTTCCCCCAAGTTTCCTCCTTCATATAAGGTGCTTAGAGGATATAGCACAAGAATAATAATAGCTAACCTCCTTATATTGTGTCTTAACATTGGCACAGTGCTTTACATATGTTATCTCACAACTCCCAGGGGTAGGCTGATATTATTAGTCCCTTTTTATTAAGGAGGACAGTGAGATGAAGAGATTAAGGGACATGCCCAGGGTCTGAGGCAGCATTTGAACACAGATTTTCTAGACTCTGGGTCATTTCCCTATATCAGGGGAGCTTAACTTTGGGGGGGGGGATTATCTACTGATATCCAGAGATCTACAGACAAATTTCAGCAAATCTGTGAATTAGGGGGGTTGGGAATGACATCTTTATTTTTGCTAACCTTGGTTTACTTTGTAATCCTGTGCACTTTATTTTATGCATTTAAAACATTAAGTTGTGGAGTCATTAGTCTTCTAGAGGGGTCCATGATGCAAAAAAAAAAAAAAATGCTTAAGAAACTCTGCTGCCTCTATAACATCTTGAGAAGACCTGAATTCAAATTTCACATCTGATGCTTAGTAGAAAGTACCAGATGCAAGTCTTTTAACTTAACCAGCTCTGATTTTCGGTCTTTTCATCTATAGAATAGGGCTAATAATACCTATAGAAATAACTTTTTAACCTTTTTTGTGACATGGACCCTTTTGGCAATCTGGTGAAGGTTATGTACCCTTTCATCGAATAATATTTTTAAATGCATAAAATTAAATACATTAAATTACAAGAGAAGCCATCATTTCAATGCAGTTATCAATTTTTTTTAATGTTTGTGAACCCCAGGTTAAGATACTCTGCTATGGTAGTAAATTCAGAGGGGTTTTGTAAGGTTCATATAATTTAGGTCCATGCTTCACGTACTTTAACGTACTACATAAGTGTCTATTGTGGTTTCGACTAATAAGCTAGAAAAAGCTTAGGTGATAATATAATCATAAAATATGCAATTATGCAATAAAGCAAACTGTCAATCATCATTAACACAATTCATTTTATTGTCCTCCTCTTTGTGAAGGGAGGGGTTGTTTCACAGTATCTGAGGATACTCTGAACTTTTTCACAGTCCCTAAAACAAGTTCTGAGGTGTCATTGACTCGGCCCAGATTCCTTCCCTTAGCCTTTTTGTCTGTACCAGGTCCAAATACAGTTCTTAATCTTTCATCAATACCCTATTCCATGGGATCATAGCGTGTAATTGTTTTTGACCAACTATGATCATTACTAAAAAACTGCTGATTTGTAATGAATTCTCATCACCTTTCAGACACCATATTACATCTTTATCCCGGCATTCAAGCCCTTCTCCAATCTGGCATCAACCTACCTTTTCAGCCTTATCTCACATTAGTTCCCTTCATATGTTCTGTAATTCAGCCAAACTCACTTCCCCAGGCTCATCTTATACTCTCCTAGACTGTTCATGCCATTCCCCCTATCTGAAATGGACAACCCCTATGATGACTCCTTAACTCTCCTTGCTTCTAAGTTACAAATCAAGTGACATCCAGGAACATAGAATTTAGTGGTGGAAGCTATGTTAGAAATTGTCTACTCCAAACTTTTCATTGACATAGAGAGGTAATGTGATTTCCTCCAAGGTCACATAGATAATAAAGGCTCAGAAGTGGGACTTTGGCCTGAGATCACTTGCTTCACAACTGGCGCTCCTACCACCAATACCATTTTGCCTCTCTCTATCAAGACTGACCCATGGGGCGGCTAGGTGGCGCAGTGAGTAAGAGCGCCGGCCTCGGAGTTGGGATGACTCGAGATCGAAACCGGCCTCAGAAAATGAGCACCCACGCATAAACAATGACTAGCCGTGTAACCTTGAGCAAGTTACTTAACCCCAACTGCTTTAAAAAAAAAAATAAAGACCGACCCAGCTGAAAGTGATGAATCAGATTTTTTTTTTATTTTGCTTCAATTTCTCTCACATTGATTATATTCTACTTTGCATTACAGTTATTTGCATTTATTATATCCCTCCTGTTGTAGTATAAACCCACTGAAGGCAGGGATTAATTTTTTTTTTCATCTTTTTAACTCTAGCACTAATCACAAAGCCTTACACATGTGGAGTGTTGGTTGAATTGAGACCTTGATAAGTAGGAAGAACACCACAGAGACAATTAGATTCACTAATCTCTTTGGTCCTCCCAATGTGTTTGGTTTCTAACATATTCTTATATTTCCCAATTTAGAACTCTGATTCTAATAATGGAAAAAGTTAAAGACCAGGAATAAAGAAAATTCTTGTTGTTGGAAAATTCTTGTTGTTGTTGTTGTTTGTTATTTGTGTGTGGATGCTCATTTTCTGAAGCCGGATTCAATCTCGGGTCGTCCCAACTCCGAGGCCGGCGCTCTTACTGTGCCACCTAGCCGCCCCTGAAAATTCTGATTCTAGATTCTGTTCTGCCCAACTGTGTGATCTGGTAAGTTCTCTTCATATCTCTTGGCTCCAATTTCCTCATCTATAAAGAGAAAGATCTCAACTAAGTTATCTTTAAGGTCCCTGCCAGGACTAAGAATTCTTAATTCTATTTCATAAAGATCATTTTTAGGCAAGATGGAAACATATGGTCTAGATAAAACTATAGTTGGGTAGATTCATAGTTGACTGATGAGCCATACCAAAAAAGTATTGCCAATGTGCTTGCTTAAAGTGAAAGTCTGTCCCTGTACTAAGGGAGACTTTGAGTCAGAAAGCATTCATTCATTCACTCATTTTATCAACAAACATTAAACCCCTATTGTGGGCAGAGCTGTTGAAGATATAGTTTTAGATAAGATACAGGGCAGCTAAATGGAGCAGTAGATAGAGTGTTGGGCCTGAAGACAAGAAGACTCATCTTCCTGAGTTGAAAGCCAGCCTCAGGCAGTTACTAGCTGTGTGGCCCTAGGCAAGGTACTTAACCCTGTTTACCTCAGTTCCTAATCTATAAAAAGTGTTGGAGAAGGAAATGGCAAACCACTCCAGCATCTTTGCCAAGGAAACTCTAAATGGGGTCAAAAAGATTTGGACATAACTAAAACTTTAAGCATATGCAATAGGAAAATCATAAAGTTAGATGGAGCCTTGGATATCAGCTAATTCAACCTTCTAATCACTCCCAGAATCCCTTGCACTTTTTTTTTTTTTTTTTGCTTTTTGGAGGGGGGAAGGTAGGGCAATTGGGGTTAAGTGACTTGCCCAAGGACACATGGCTAGTTTTTTGTGTTGAGTGTCTGAGGCTGGATTTGAACTCAGGTCTTCCTGACTCCAGGCCTGGTGTTCTATTCCTATGCTACCTAGCTGCTCTATCCCTTACACTCTTTACAATTGGTTATTCATCTGAGGCTTGAACTCTTCTGCTAAAAGGGAATTCAGTACCTCACAACATAGCCCACTGTAGTCTGTGACATATATACCCATTAGAAAACACTTCTTTACATTCAGCCTCCCTATAATTTACATGCATTGTCACTGTTTCTGCCCATGGAAGAGCAAGCCTGACACCTTCTCCAGATGACAACCCTACAAATACTAAAAGATGCCTTTCTTGAATTTCTTACATCTTCTTGTAGCCAGCCTCTCCACTGCTGCAGATCACAGCCCCTCAGTAGGTGACCTTTGTGAGTTGTGGCTGAAAAAAAATCCATCATCTGTAGGTCAATGTTCTCATAATGAAAATAATAAAATTCAGTTACCTTAATGGAATTCATCTTCAGGCAACAGATATACCATCTATCTAAGCTATTAAGCATGAATATTTTTACCTGGGACTAAAATAGTTGGGGGAGGGAGAAGAGGCCATCAGAGGTTCTGGCAGTGCAGAGGATAGTGGTAAGTATGGGTAGAGTGAACAATTTTACCACTTATTAACTCATACCAGGGACAGTATGGTTGAGGAGAAACAAATATACTACAAGAAGAGTGAGAGAGAGACAGTGAGGGAGGTCAGCCCACAGTGAGTGGCCTGAGTTCAGCTACATAGTATGTATGTTGTCACACATCAAGGCAGGATAGAATGGTTGGCAACTGGAGCAAAACCTTAGTCACCCCATACAAGTTGTACGTTTGCAGTCCATCAACAGGCCCAATGCTCTTCAAAGGCTTTCCAATTGGATGGTCCCCACAAAACTTTGCACTCTATCAACATAGCCTTCAAGAAACCAGGGTGACCTTTACACCCTGCTAAGGCATCATAACAGCCCTTGAGCAGAAGCAAATCTAGCTTATGGCAGTAATGATAATAATTCACAATTATATAGCACCTCTCAGTTTACAAAGCACTTTCCTTGAAATAAGCTTGTGAAGTTAGTAATGCAAGAATTATTATCCCCATCTTGCAGTCATTTAGCCAAGGTCACCTGCTAGTGAATGGCTGAGCCAGGGTCTGAAACCAGTCTTTCTGCCTAAAGGCCCAGAGCTCTTTCTCCTACACTATACCTCCTCTAGTTCAATCTTCCACAAAACTTAACACCAAACAATGGCACTAGAGGGTCTGTTTAGCTTGAATAGTCAAGAGGAGTTTCCTTGGCCTAAAGGAGAAAATTGGGCCTAATAAGTACCTTGGCAATGGCCTTCAGTTCACAGAATAAACATTTGACAGTAAGAAACTCTTCTTTTAATCTCCTCTTCCCTTTTTATGTTTTCAAATCATTTACATTAACTAAGAGAACTGCGTTCACTTTGGTCCCAACCCTGGATCCAGTGGGGAACCATTCAGTTTTCTCATCTATCATTTGAACTCACCAGATATTAAAAGGGGCCTGAAAAGTTAGAAGCTGATTCTGTGCCATGGGCCACATGCCCAAATATGACTTCAGTCTCTAATCAGCTGAAGCATCCAAAGCTCTGAGATTGGAGAAAAGGCACTTTATAATACAAAGTGGAATAATATTATAATTAAAACTACAGGGAGATCTGAACAAGGAACAGAGCAGCAACAGATTTGTTTGTGGAACCTGGTCTTCATCAGTCACTGGGCGTCCACAGAAACAAGCCCCATTCCCATTATAATTCAGCTGTTTAGTCTTATTGCAAGATGAGTTATATCAAGAAGTTGGAGGAGGAAATAGTTCACATCCAAAAGAGCTGGTGCAGAATACGAATGAAAAATTTCAAAGCTATCAATATATAATCTCTGAAAGTGAGATTTCAGGGCTAAAAATTAGAAAGTGATGAGATGAAAAAGCAAATTATAAACGCGTTCTGACAATGTAAGAATAACGAATCCGTGAGAGAATTGGAGGGACAGCTAACTGCCAAGAGAATTAACCCCTCCTTTGCTTGACTGAATGATTGGACTAAAGACTCCTCCATAAACTATTCAGCCAACACAGAGGGAGGCAAGGTCCCCTGGCCTGGGAACACAAACGACAGTAAATAGAAACACTGGGGTAGCGTTAAATATACATTGTAAATGTAAAGTGAAGGAAGAAAATAAATAACTAAAACCACAATTTCCAAACTAAGAGAAATGGAAAATGGAACATCATAAAAGCTATACAAGCAAAGTGGAAAATCAATCAAATTCAATGCTGCACATTTTCCCGTTCACTTCTGAGCACCTAGCGCTCTCTCATCTGGAAAGCACCAGGTGTATGGTGCGTGGGTTATAAATCTTTCAAGTCCACAGAAATATGATCCATCATTAGAGCCTTTGAAAAATATCAGTTGGCTTCACTAATTTTGGTTTTCACTTCCTTGAGAGCCTAGGTATTGACCAACATGCCAGTTTATTCCTATTGGTATCACTATTAATGCTCAAAATCTGGGAGTGGAGGCATTTGGGCAGGCAGGCATTCTTTGCAAAGCTATAACCTTTATCCCTGTGGCATGGAGGACATCTAAGTAACCCCTCAAGGTTGTCACACCTTTGTTGACTAGAAAATCTGATAAAACTTTCTTCTTCGATAGAGAAAAAGCAATGGTATAGAAGAAAGGGCACACAGTTTCTGAAGGCAAAAGACCTGGGTTTGGGTCCTGATCCTAGCTCCTTCTAGCTGTATTATTATGAGCTAATCACCAAGTTTCTCTGGGAGCTAGTTTCCTCATATCTAGAATAGGGACATTTATAACCAGAGCATCTACCATATGATAGTGTAAGGCTCAATAGATATAATATATGTAAAGTACTTTGCTAACTTTAAAATACTGCATAAATGGCCACCAGGGGAATTATGGGTATAGAACAGAATTTTTTACCTCAATTATACATAGTAACTTTATCATTTCATTAACAGGAGTCCTAAAGATGTTGTGAAAGGATACAGATTAACAACTAAGGGTATAACAGGAGTTCAAAGGAATTTTCTAAATCCAATTCAAATAGGGCAGTAGGATCAGGGGACTGAGGCCCAGGAAGAAGGAAAGCAATTCAAAAGACAGACTTAAAAATGCTCAAGGTCAGTTCAGCAAGATGGCTGACTAGACATTTTCTTTCAATCCCCACTAATATTAAAAAAAGGAGGAGAAAGAGAAGAGGAGGAAGAAAAGAAGAAGAAAAAGAAGAAGAAGGAGTAGGAGGAGAAGGAGGAGGAAGAAAAGGAGGAGGAGAAGGAGGAGGAGGAAGAGGAGAAGGAGGAGGAGTAGTTAGTGGGAGTAGGAGATGAAGAAGATGATGATGATGAAAATGACAAGCATAACTTATGCAACAGAAGTAGAGCAATTATAGCAGAATCTACAAAACAAGAAAGCAAGAAATCCAATGATGTAAGAGCCTTATGAATTAACACTGTAGTACACTAATCTTTAAGGTATTCACTCAGCTCCCCTCTCCCTCCCCCCCTTCCATATTCTCACAGAGTACACAAATTTACCCATAGGTTTATACCTGGGGCCCATGTTGGAATTCCTCTTTTACTTCAGAGACTCTGTTGTTGTACCCCACACCCTGCCCATTCCTTACTGCATTGCAACAAACAATATATACTGACTTCCTGGCCATGTAAGGGGAAGTCAGAGGAGAACAAATTGACTTTCTTCTTTCTGAGATGGCTTCTAGATTAGGGAATCCCAAGCCTGTTGAAATTTTATCTAGAACACCCAAACTACTTTCCTACAATTTTTCAAAAAGTGGCAGAATTTGATTTAGTCTAGTCAGAGAAGGAAGTAAAAGAGCCAGGGACAAAATTAGTGGATGGGGCCAATCAGAGTGGCTGTACCAGGCTGGAAGGAAAAGGGACTGAAATTCAAATGGCACCAGTCCTGTATTCTGCATAAATTGCCTAAGGCAGAGACTGGTAAAAAGTAGGTATCTAGGTGGGGCAATAGATAAAGCAATGGGTCTGGAGTCAGAAATACCTGAGTTCAGACCAAACATCAGGCACTTATTACCTATGTGCCCCTGGACAAGTCACTTTACCATTCATTGTCTGCCTCTGATTCCTCAACTATAAAATGGACATCATAATAGTACCACCACCAGTTTTTGTGAAAACTGAATGAGAAAATATGTGTAAAACACTTCACACAGTGTCTTGTATATAGTAAACACTTAATAAAGTTTTTGTTTTTTTGTTTTTCCCTTTTACCCAATGTGGGAGGACCTTGAAGAAGCTTTGCAACCTAGTCCCAAGATATGCCTCTCCTCAAAAGGGGAAGGAGTCAGAAAACAACTGACATGGGGAAACAAGGGTATGAAAAAAGGCTAAAGCCACCAAATATTTCAAGAGGAAGAAAATTAAATTTAAACTCAGAGTACAAATAGACTAATTAATAGAGACAATACTAAATTTAGGAGTAGCTAGGTGTCACAGTGGATAGATTGCTGGACCTGGACTAATCTTCCTGAGTTCAAATCTGGCCTCAGATGCTTACCAGCTGTGTGGATCTGGGCAAGTCATTTAACCCTGTTTACCTCAGGTTTCTTATCTGGAAAATAAGCTGGATAAGAAAATGGAAAATCCTTCCAGGATCTTTGCCAAGAAAACCTGAAATAAGGTCATGAAGAGTCAGAAACAACTCAAACAACTGAACAACTAAAATTAGAAGGAAGGATGAATATTAAAATATTAGAAAGATTACATACTTCTCTAAATAAATATAACAAGACAAAGGAAATTGAAGCAATTCCTGATGAAACACAAAACCCTGTGAAATCCCAAAAGAACAAGGGATAATTAGATATTTCAGAATTGTTCAGAAAATAAATGGAAAAAACATGGAAGTCAGAAGATAACAAATATCAGAATTGATGGCCTATAATAGAAGAAATAACTTATAGACCAGAAAAAGTTGAATCCCCAGAGGTGTCTCTCCAAAAAAGTGAAAGGGAGCACAATATATTTGGAATAGAAATATAATGAAGTGAATAAAAATGAACAGAATAAAAAGGCAAAAGTCTTAAAAGAACACATGATCTCTGTTCAAGCAAAAACCATTAATCTTGAAGACAGAATGTTCAGAGACAATTTACAGATCACAAGTATCCCAAAATAACATGACAAATTGAACAACCCGCACACTGTGATGCAGGAAATAATACAAGAAAACTCCCTAGAAATTCTGAATATGAAAACAAGTAGCAGTTCAAAGAATCCACAGATCACCTGTGAGAAAAGACAAAAGCAAAACAAAAACCCATGCTGCCAACCCCAAGACATATAGTGGTTAAATTTAACAATTCCAACAACAACAAACATCAAGTTCTGCAAATATTCAGGACAAAAAAAAAACCTTTCAATTAGAAATAAAAAGAAATTTTAATAACACAAGACTATGCTGTACCCACCAGAAACCACAGAAAAGAATGGGACTGTATACTCTGAAAAGGAAAAGAATTTAAGGAAAAAGTGGTATGTTCAACAAATGAGGATGAAAGCATTTGAAGCATTCATGTCGGGGGGATAACAGACTTGAGAATATTTGACTTACAAATACTTCAAACAAAAATAATTCAAAAGAAAATAAATACAACTCCAAGGAAAATAAATAATGAAATAAATTACCCAATATCTGGAGATTATTTTTAAAAAAGAAAGAGAAAGACTGAATTTTGATTAAAAAATAAAAAGGAACTATTAAGATTTTTAAGTGTACATTAGATGATAAAGATGGAAATGAAATTTAAAGAAATCCAAGAATTTATGATGGCAAAGAAGGTATAAAAGGCCATGGTCTAAATGCTGTAATCATACTGCTGGTGAATCAATGCATTTTGCCTAACTAAAATCCAGTATAGAAGAGGCATATAAAGGGAAAGGGTAAGTGGACATAATCTAATTAAATTCATGAATGAGCAACAAAGAAAGAAAGATTTTTTTTTAGTTTTCAGCAAAAAGAGAGACTATAGGAAATAGAAAATATGGGAGGAGGGATTTAAACAGAGGAAGCAAAAGGGGAAGCATTCAATCCAATAGAGTAAGGGGTACCACTATAAAGCATTCTCGTGAAAGAAGAAATATATGTACATATTGAGAAATGTGAACCATCCTGTGGATCTAATGTTGGAGGATCAAGCATACAGCTGGGCAACTAGGAAGGCAACATTGAATAGAGTGCTGATCCTGAAGTCAAGAAGACTCATCTTCCTGAGTTCAAAAATCTGGCATCAGACACTTACTAGCTATGTGACCCTGGGCAAGTCATTTAATCCTGTTTGCCTCAGCTCTTCATCTATAAAATGAGCTAGAGAAGGAAATGACAAACTACTCTATTATCTTAGACAAGAAAAGCCCAAATGGGGTTACAGAGTCAAACACAATTGACCAACAATAAGGTATACAAGATAGACCACTTCCTCTAAAACAAATTGATATATCTATGAATCATGGTGTCCTTCAGGAGAATGGAAATTAGGAGCTCTTCAGAGCAATACCACTCAGAGTGTAGGAGGACAAGTAATAAGACATGAGATCTCATGATAAATAGAAAGGAAATAAACAATGGGGAAATCAAGGAGTAGAAATGGACCCAGAATTAGAAGACAGTAATTTTTAACACTGGGAATGATTATATTCTCATTTTTCTCATGAATTTGTATTTTCAAAAGTGAGGCTAAGCAAAACAAACAAAAAAATGAATGACAGGAAAGATATAAAAAGGCAATATTGTAGAAATTGGTTAGAAGAGAGAGTTTTGCTTGTTTGGCATCTTGGCATCTCAGAAACTTTACAATTTTTTCTTTTTTGCTTTTTGGAAGGGGTAGGGTAGGGCAATTGGGGTTACATGACTTGCTCAAGGTCACACAGCTAGTAAGTATTAAGTGTCTGAGGTCAGATTTGAATTCAGGTCCTTCTGATTCCAGGGCCGGTGCTCTACTCACTGTGCCACCTAGCTGCCCCTAATTACAAAAATACTAAATAAGGAATAAATAAAGATATAAACTATAAGTCAGAGAATAAAAAATTCAGAAGAGAATTAGGAGGGAAAGTTTCAAAAATCTTAGAGTAAATGTATAGAAAAAGAAAAAAAAAACAAATACCAAAAAGTTAGGTGTGAAGGTGAGGAAAATATGGTGGAAAAAATGGTGGAAATAGAAGGAAAGTTTATGGGAATGGTCTTGCATCAAAGTGTGTGTGTATGTTTTTGTTTGTTTGTTTGTTTTTAATGACAGCTAGGCAGCTAGGTGGTGTAGTTGAGAGGTTGCTTGACCTGCCATTAGGACAACTTAAATTCAAACCTGGCCTCCCACTATATAGCTCTGGGTGAATCACTTAGCTTTTGTTCTATCTCAGTTTTCTCATCTGTAAAATAAGGATAATAATAGCACTTATTTCCCAGGAATATTGTCAGGATAAAATGAGATATTTGTATAATGCTTCACAAACCTCAGAGTGCTACATAAACACTAGCTATTATTGCAAGAAACACAACTAAAAAAACAAAGACACACATAGAGTAACAATGACGTATTAGAACAACATTTCTTATAGATCACGTAAATCGAAAACAAATTGGGAGCTTTAATCATGCTATTAGACAAAGGAAAAATTAAAATTCAAAATATAAGCAAAAATATAAGCAAAATAAACAAAGATAAATGATATATAAATATAAAATAAAAATAAATGAAATATATAATATGTAGATATAAAAATATACAATATATAAATATATACCAAAATATAAACAAAAATAAACAAGAAAATGACATTATGTTTTCAGGGACCATAGACAATTAATTAATATTGATACTAAACTTATATGCTTCAAAAGACATAGTATCTGAATTCACAAAGGAAAACATTAACTAAATTTAAAAAATACATAATAAAATAATATTAAGAGATACTAATGTTTCCCTTGTAAGTACTGAACAAATCTAACAGAAAGATGAAAATGGGGAATTGTTGAATTGAAGAAAGTGTTCAGGAATTTAAACCTTAAAAAAAAAAAGTCATAATGCTTTTTGAATGGGACCACAGAACAATATACCTACTTTTCACTGTGATGTAACACTTTTTTATAAAAAGTGATCATGTATTAGGGCACAGTGTGCAAATACATGTTAAAATATAGAAATTCTAGAGGGGCAGAGCCAAGATGGCAGAGTAGAAACAGCACTTCCAAGGCACTCTCCCCCAAACCACTTCCAAACCATGTAAAAGGTGGACTCTGAACAACTTCTTGAGCTCCAGCATCCACAGAATGACACAGAGAAGCTAACCTCCCACTGAGGACAGCCCAGCAGCCCTGTAGGGAGCGGCCAGCACAGTGCTCTGGGAGCCGAACCCAGGCAAGCCTGAGTCGTGGTTTTAGCCCCAGGGCAGCCTGGCCAACAGTCCCTGGAGGGACCCCAGAACACCAGCAGCTGTGGTGATTCCAGAATTATCAACACAGACATGCCTAGGACAAAATGAGAGGTTAGTGCCCTTTGGACTTTGGGACCAGTATTTGGGGAACATGTCAGGCTTCTTCCCCTGGGGGCAAAAAGCAGCTGAGGAGACATGGCACACACACACTATTTTGCAGCTTCAGTGGCAGCTTCAGCTCCTGGTCTTCAAACTGTAGGGAGATGCAGCAATCAGTCTTGGGGGGTAATCGCTCTTGCTTTAACCTCCCTGGATCTGGATTGTGGTCTGGGGGTGGGGTGGGTATCCAGCTTGTTGGAGCATGTGGAGGCTTCACAGAGGCCACCCAACTAATAACTCCAGAATCTGTGAAGACCCCAACTTTTGGGACTGAAGCTCTCCTGTCTGATAGCAGAGTCCACTGTGTCAACAAGCCCAAAAGTCAAGTAATTAAGTGGGAACATGCCTAGGCAAAGGAAACAAAATAAACAGAAAAATGCAACATTAGATTCCTATTTTGGGGGCAAAGAGGATCAAAGCATGGAACAGGAAGAGGACTGTAAGGTCAGAAATCCTGCTCCAAAAACCCCTAATGAAAATATGAGTGGGTTACTGTCTGTAGAGGACCTTAAGAAGGACTTTAAAAACCAAATAAGAGAAGTGGAGGAAAAATTGGGGAGAGAAATGAGAAGGATGCAGGAAAAGTATGAAATGAGGGTCAACAGCCTGACTGAGAAAAAAACAACACCTTAAAAAATAAACTAACTCAAATGGCAAAGGAAGCCCAAAAGGGCAATGAGGAGAAGAATGCCTTAAAAAGTTGAATTTCCAGATAGAAAAAAAAAATCTCAAAAACTCACTGAGGAGATTCATTCCTTCAGAGTTAGTCTGGAACAAATGGAAGCTAGTGACTTTATGAGAAATCAAGATGCTGTTAAACAGATCCAAACAAATGAAAGAATAGAAGGCAATGTGAAATATCTCATGGGAAAAACCACTGCCCTGGAAAATAGATCCAGGAGAGATAATTTAAAAGTTATTGGACTACCTGAAAGCCATGATCAAAGAAAGAACCTAGAAATCATCCCTCAAGAAATTCTCAAGGAAAATTGCCCTGATGTTTTAGACCAAGAGGGGGAAATACAGGTTGAAAGAATCCACCATTCACCTCCTGAAAAAGATCCTAAAAAGAAAACTCCCAGGAATATTATAGCCAGGTTCCAGAATTCCCAGATCAAGGAGAAAATACTACAAGCAGCCAGGAAGACACAATTTTGATACTGTGGAAACACATTCAGAATAGCCCAGGACCTGGCAGCTTCTACACTGAGGGATTGAAGGGCATGGAATATGATATTCCAGAGGGCAAAAGAGCTGGGTTTAAAACCAAGAATCACCTACCCAGCAAAACTGAGTATTTTGTTTCAGGGGAAAATATGGTCATTCAGTGGAATAGAGGACTTTCAAGCATTCTTGAGGAAAAAACCAGAGTTGAATAGAAAATTTGACATTCAGACACAAGAAGCATGAGATACTTGAGAAGGTAATCAGGGGAAAAAAATCAAAAGAAACTTATCAAAGTTGACCTATTTACATTCCTACATGGAAAAACAATAATTGTGACTGATGAACCTTTCTCATGAAAATAATTGAAGAAATGTATATGGGCATATGAATACATATGTGAATGTGTGTATATATGTTTACAGGTATACATGGATAAAGAGCACAGGTCAAATTTGGTGGGAAGGGATGATACTTAAGACGTGAAGTTAAGTGGTGAGAGAGGAATGTGGCAAGAGGAGATGGGGAGAGACAGGGTAGGGTAAATTATCTCATGTAGAAGAGGCAAGGGGAAGTGGTTGCAGAGAAGGGGAAGAACAGGAAGGCAAAAAGGCAAAACCAAATTCTCATTGAATTTGGCTCAGGGAGAGAATGATATACATATTAAATAGGATATCTCACCATGCAGGAGAATAGGGGGAAGAGGGATGAGAGGGGGGAAGATGAAGGGGAGGGTATGCTGGGAGGAGGGGAGGTTGGAAGTACCCACTTTTAAAGAAGAACAGGATTAAAGTAGGGAATGGACCAGGTGGGGGGTGGGATGGGTGGGAGGGAATTACTATATTTGTATAAAATTAAATGATAATAATGAGACAATCTGCCAAGATTTCTAGGTTTTTTTTCATATTTGAAACATTTAATTTTAAGACCTCGAATTTCAGATCCATTCCCTTACTCCCTTGTCACCCATTCCCTCTGGGAAGATAAGTAATTCAGTATATGTTGTACATGTATAGCTATGCAAAATATTACCATAGTAGATATATTGTAAGGCTGCTTATAATTCCCTCCCACCCATCCCACCCCCACCCCCCCGGACCATTCCCTACTTGAGACTGTCCCTCTTCTATAGTGGGTGCTTCCAACCTCCCCTCCCCACAAGAATGCCCTCCCATCCATCATCCTTCCTCTCATCCCCCTTCCCCCTATTCTGCTGCAGGCTGAGATATCCCATTTAGTATGTATGCCATTCTTTCCCTGAACCAAATTCATTGAGAATGTGGTTTTGCCTTTTTACCTTCCTATTCTTCCCCTCCCCTGCAGCCACTTCCCCTTGCTTCTTCTACATGAGATAGTTTACCCTACCCTGTCTCTCCCCATCTCCTCTTGCCACTTTCCTCTCTCACATCATAATTTCACCCCTTAAGTATCATTCCTTCCCAACAAATTCAACCTATGCCCTCTATCCATGTATAACTGTAAACATATATACACACATTCACATATGTATTCATATGACCATATACCCTTCTTCCATTATTTTCATACTGAGAGAGGTTTCATCAGTCACTGTTATTGTTTTTCCATGTAGGAATGTAAATAGGTCAACTTTGATAAGTTCCTTTTGATTTCTTTTCCTTGATTACCTTCTCAGGCATCTCTTGCTTCTTGTGTCTGAATGTCAAATTTTCTATTCAACTCTGGTTTTTTCCTCAAGAATGCTTGAAAGTCCTTATTCCACTGAATGACCATATATTCCCCTGAAACAAGATACACAGTTTTGCTGGGTAGGTGATTCTTGGTTTTAATCCCAGCTCTTTTGCCCTCTGGAATATTATATCCCATGCCCTTCAATCCCTCAATGTAGAAGCTGCCAGGTCCTGTGCTATTCTGATTGTGTTTCCACAATACTGAAATTGTTTCTTCCTGTCTGCTTGGAGGATTTTCTCCTTGATCTGGGGATTCTGGAACCTGGCTATAATATTCCTGGGAGTTTTCTTTTTAGGATCTTTTTCAGGAGGTGATTGGTGGATTCTTTCAACCTCTATTTTTCCCTCTGGATCTAAAACATCAAGGTAATTTTCCTTAAGAATTTCTTGAAGGGGCAGAGCCAAGATGGTGGAGTAGAAAAAGCATTTCCAATGTGCTCTGCCCCACATAAATTTCAAGCAATGTGAAAGGGGACTCCGAACAACTTCTGGAGCCACAGCACCCACAGAACGGCACAGAGAAGCTAACCTCTTGCGGAGGACAGCCCAGCAGCCCTACAGGGAGTGGCCAGCTCAGCGCTCTGAGAGCAGGCAGCACAATGCACTGGCAACCAACAGCTCAGCGTGCAGAGCCGAGCCCAGGTACTGGGTTTTAGCCCCAGGGTGGCCGGGCCTTCAGCTGGCTGGAGGGACCCCAGAACACCAGCAATTGTGATGATTTCAGAATTATCAGCACAGATATGCCTAGGACAAAGTGAGAGGTTAGTGCCCTATGGACTTTGGGACCAGTATTTGGGGAACGCGTGGCTTCCTCCCCTGGGGGCGAAAAACTGATGAAGAAATAGCTGCACAGAAGCCATTTTGCAGTGTCAGTAGTGGCTCTAGCTCCTGGTCTGCGAACTGTAGGGAGATCCAGCAATCAGTCTGGGGGTTAATTGCTTTTGCTTTAAACTGCCTGGATCTGGATTGTGATCTGGGGAGGAAGATTGGGGTGGGTATCCAGTTTGCCAGAGTGGGTGGAGGCTTTACAGAGGCCACCCAACTGGCGGAAGTTGTGAAGACCACACGTTTGGGTGGAATCTCCCCTGTCTGGTGGCAGAGTCCTACTGTGGCAACAAGTCCCAAAATCAAGTAATTAAGTGGCAATATGCCTAGGCAAATGAAACAAAATAAACAGAAAAGTTCAACGTTGGACTCCTATTTTAGGGGCAAAGAGGCTCAAAGCATGGAGGAGGACTGTGAGGTCAGAACTCCTGCACCAAAAGCCCCAAATGAAAATACAAGCTGGCTACAGGCCATAGAGGACCTTAAGAAGCAGATAAGAGAAGTGGGGGAAAAATTGGGAAGAGAAATGAAAAAGATGCAAGAAAAGTATGAAATGACAGTCAACAGCCTGACTGAGGAAAATACCACCTTAAAAAATAGACTAACTCAAATGGCAAAAGAGGCTCAGAAAGGCAATGAGGAGAAAAATGCCTTAAAAAGTCGAATTTGCCATATGGAAAAAGAATCTCAAAAGCTCACTGAGGAGATTCATTCCTTCAGAGTTAGACTGGAGCAAATGGAAGCTAGTGACTTTATGAGAAATCAAGATACTATTAAACAGATCCAAAGAAATGAAAGAATAGAAGGCAATGTGAAAAATCTCATGGGAAAAAACATTGACCTGGAAAATAGATCCAGGAGAGATAATTTAAAAGTTATTGGACTACCTGAAAGCCATGATCAAAGAAAGAACCTAGAAATCATCCCTCAAGAAATTCTCAAGGAAAATTGCCCTGATGTTTTAGACCCAGTGGGGGAAATAGAGGTTGAATCTACCAATCACCTTCTGAAAAAGGCCCCCAAAAGAAAACTCCTAGGAATATTATAGCCAGGCTCCAGAACTCCCAGATGAAGGAGAAAATACTACAAACAGCCAGGAAGAAAAAATTTTGATACTGTAGAAACATAATCAGAATAGCACAGGACCTGGCAGCTTCTACACTGAGGGATTGAAGAGCATGGAATATGATGTTCCAGAGGGCAAAAGAGCTGGGATTGAAGCCAAGGGTCACCTACCCAGCAAAACTGAGTATCTTGTTTCAGGGGGAAATATGGTCATTCAATGGAATAGAGGACTTTCAAGCATTCTTTTTTTTTTTAAAGCAATTGGGGTTAAGTAACTTGCTCAAGGTTACACGGCTAGTCATTATTTATGCGTGGGTGCTCATTTTCTGAGGCCAGATCTGATCTTGGGTCATCCAAACTCCGAGGCCGGCGCTCTTACTCACTGCGCCACCTAGCCGCCCCTTTAGGGCAATTGGGGTTAAGTAACTTGCCCAAGGTTACACGGCTAGGTTTTTGTTTGTGCGGATTAAGTGTCAGAGGCCGGCTCCGAACTCATGACCTTCTGATTCCAGGGCCGGCGCTCTATTCACTGCGCCACCTAGCCGCCCCAACTTTCAAGCATTCTTGATGAAAAAAACAGAGTTGAATAAAAAAAATTGACATTCAGACTCAAGAAGCAAGAGATGCTTGAGAAGGTAATCAAGGAAAAGAAATCAAAATGAACTTATCAAAGTTGGTCTATTTACATTCCCACATGGAAAAGCAATAAATGTATTTGATGAAACCTTTCTCATTATGAAAATAATTGAATAAGGGTACATGGCATATGTTCACAGGTATATATGGATAGAGGGCACAGGTTGAATTTGATGGGAAGGGATGATTCTTTTTTTTTTGGGAGGGCAATTGGGATTGGGTGACTTGCCCGGGGTCATTTTGTTTGTGTGTTGGGTATCTGGGGCCGGATCTGAGCTCAGGTCCTTCTGGTTCCGGGGCCGGCGCTCTGCTTGCTATGCCACCTAGCCACCCCAAGGAAGGGATGATTCTTAAGGGGTGAAGTCAAGAGGTGAGAGAGGAAAGTGGCAAGAGGAGATGGAGAGAGACAGGGTAGGGTAAATTATCTCATGTAGAAGAGGCAAGGGGAAGTAGTTGCAGGGGAAGGGAAGAACAGGAAGGCGAAAAGACAAAAGCATATTCTCATTGAAGTTGGCTCAAGGAGAGAATCACATACATACTAAATGGAATATCTTACCCTTAGTCTCCTGAGTAGGGGAAAGGGGGATGAGAGTGGGGATGATGGAGGGGAGGGCATTCTGGGAGGAGGGGAGATGGGAAGTACCCACTATCAAAGAGGGACAGGATCAAAGTAGGGAATGGACCAGGTGGGAGGTTAGACAGGTGGGAGGGAAATATAAGCAGTCTTTTACAATATATCTACTATGGTAATGTTTTGCATAGCTATACATGTACAACACATACTGAATTGCTTATCTTCTCAGAGGGAGTGGGTGACAAGGGAGGAAGGGAATGGATCTGAAAATCGAAGTTTTAAAATTAAATGTTTCATAAGATGTCCAGGCATTGGGGCTCAGAGATTCACCTTGCCCTAATGGCAAAGTCAAAGGGGGTATGGGAGAAGATATGGGAGAGAGCAGATTGGATGAGGGGATATTTAGTGGGACTGCTATTCTGGGGTGGTGGGTAGGGAAAAAATGGGGGAAAATGTAACTCATAATCTGGTGGAAATGAATGATGTAAACCAGAAGTTAATAAAGCATTTGTTTAATTAAAAAAAAAAAGAATTTCTTGAAGGGTGATTTCTAGGTTCTTTCTTTGATCATGGCTTTCAGGTAGTCCAATAATTTTTAAATTGTCTCTCCTGGATCTATTTTCCAGGGCAATGGTTTTTCCCATGAGATATGTCACATTGCCTTCTATTCTTTCATTTGTTTGGATCTGCTTAACAGCATCTTGATTTCTCATAAAGTCATTAGCTTCCATTTGCTCCAGTCTAACTCTGAAGGAATGAACATCCTCAGTGAGTTTTTGAGATTCTTTTTCCCTCTGGCAAATTCAGCTTTTTAAGGCATTCTTCTCCTCATTGCCCTTTTGGGCTTCCTTTGCCATTTGAGTTAGTTTATTTTTTAAGGTGTTGTTTTTTTCTCAGTCAGGCTGTTGACCCTCATTTCATACTTTTCCTGCATCCTTCTCGTTTCTCTTCCCAATTTTTCCTCCACTTCTCTTATTTGATTTTTAAAGTCATTCTTAAGGTCCTCTATAGCCTGTAACCCGCTCATATTTTCCTTTGGGGCTTTTGGAGCAGGATTTCTGACCTCACAGTCCTCTTCCTGTTCCATGCTTTGATCCACTTTACCCCCAAAATAGGAGTCTATTGTTGCACTTTTCTGTTTATCTTGTTTCCTTTGCCTTGGCATGTTGCCACTTAATTACTTGACTTTTGGGCTTGTTGCCACAGTGGGACTCTGCCACCAGACAGGGGAGCTTCTGTCCTGAATGTTGGGGTCTTCATAACTTTCTGGCAAGCTAGATACCCACCCCACAACCTGCACCCCAGACCACAATCCAGATCCAGGGAATTTAAAGCAAGAGTGATTAAATCCCAAGACTGATTGCTGGATCTCCCTACAGTTCGCAGGCCAGGAACTGGAGCTGCCACTGGAAACTGCAAAATGGCTTGTCTGCTCAGCAGCTTCTAGCCCCTAGGGGAGGAAGCCGACACCTTCCCCAAATACTGGTCCCAGAGTCCATAGGGCACTAACCTCTCACTTTGTCCTAGGCCTGTCTGTGTTGATAATTCTAGAATTGCCACAGCTGCTGGTGTTCTGGCATCCCTCCTGTGGGCTGTTGGCTAGGCTGCCCTGTGGCTAAAACCGTGGCTCATGCGGACCTTGGCTCAGCTCTCCTCCCATTGCGCACTGTGCTGCCAGCTTCCAGAGCACTGTGCTGGTCCTTCCTGCAGGGCTCCTAGGCTGTCCTCAGTGGTAGGTTAGCTTCTCTGTGCTGTTCTGTGGGTGCTGGGGCTCCAAAAGTTGTTCAGAGTCCCCTTTTACATAGTTTGGAGGTGATCTGGGGGGAGAGTGCCTTGGATATGCTGTTTCTACTCTGCCATCTTGGCTCCGCCCAAGATTTCTTGTTTACAGGGAAACAAAAACAGTCTTCATGCAGAAAAAAATATACATTTCTAAAAATACATGCTAACAAAATAGGAAAAGAGAGTAAACTGACTGAATATAATTAAAAAAAAAACTTAACAACTAAATGAACTCAAATTAAGCACAAATGAGTTCATCTTAAAAATTAAAAAAATAAATTAATTGAAAATCAATAATTTTGAAATTTAAAGACTAACCAAATTTTAATCCTTAATCCCACATGATCAAGAAGAAAGAATTCTAAGATTAAATAAAAAAAAAAAAACAAAAAATGAAGAAAGTGAAATCACAACAAAACTAGAAGAAATAAAAAGAATTATAATAATCTATCCACTACATTCACTAATATGCCAACAAAACAAAACCCCACAAAAGTGTTACCTTCAAATGAATAAAATATCCAGACTTGTAACAGAATTTAAGATCAAGATCCTTATACTGAGCAAATTGTCAAAGATAACTACTATAGACAAGAATAGTTAATGTTGGAGGAGACCCAATAAGATAGGGGAAAAATCATTATTGGTATAGCTGTACATTGGTATAAACATTCTGGCAAGCAATGTAGAATTGTACAAATAAATGACTAAAATACTAAGGTTAGGGGTGACTAGGTGGCGCAGTGAGTAGAGCACCAGCCCTGGAGTCAGAAGGACCTGAGTTCGGATCCAGCCTCAGACACTTAACGCACACACGAATAAAAACCTAGCCATGTGACCTTGGGCAAGTTAGTTAACCCCAATTGCCCTCCAAAAAAGCAAAAAAAAAAAAATACTAAGGTTAAGGGCTAGGTGATTTGCCCCAGATCACACAACTAGGAAATATCTGATGCAGAATTTGAACATGAGTCTTTCTCACCCCAGGCCCAGAACTCTGCACCAACTAACGTTCCATAGAAAGAAGCTTGGAAAGAGTCAAATGAATCAATACAAAGTGAAGCAAGCAGATCCAAGAAAATAATATATACGATGACTATAGTAACAATTAATACCATAATTATCTCGCTTAAGCCTCACAACAACCTTCAGGGTACTATTATTATCACCCCCATTTTACAGATGGAAAAACTGAGGCAAACAGAGATTAAATGATTTGCCCAGGGTCATAAGTGTCTAAGGTTAGATTTGAACTCAGGTCTTCCTGACTGCTGGCCTGGCAGTCTATCCACTGTGCTGCTTAGCTGACTACAATAAGGTAAATGGGAAGGAAAAAACAAAAACAAAAACAAACAAAACGCCTTCAAACATTCAGAATTCAATGGGGTGAAAATGCAAAGAAAAAAGAGACATGAGCAGAGATTTCCCCTATATCCTCTTTTCAGAGTTTGCGTTACACAAGTGTGGCACATCCATATGATGTCAGAGTTTTTTATGCTTTATGGTTGTTATGTTGAACGTTATGTTGCTGAATATCTTTTCCTTTTTTATAAAGAAATTTTCTAATAATGGACAGATGACTCTAGGGGAGTATGATGGACAAGAGAGATGGGTGAAACATAAAAACAAAAGTTATCAATAAAACTTATCTTTAAAATGCCTAAGGCTTCTTCATCCAGAGACTGGGGTAAGGTATGCTAGGATTTGTATCAAAAAAAAAAAAATAGCTAAAAGTGGCTCCTGAGTTTCTCAACTTAAAGGTCTGGAACAACTCATCTCTGTCTGCAGAGGGAAAGATTTTCTTTTTTCTTTTTAATCCTGAATCTGTTATAGCTTGACATATTGGGGGGTGGGGGTGGGGAGCATTAGATTTGGAGTCAAAATTCCTAGATTCAAACCCCAGTTCTGTGACCTACTTGATCTGGGGTAAATCACACTTCCCCCTCTGGTCCCAATTTTCCTCATCTGTGAAATGAGGGGATAAGACTGGATATCCTGAGATCACATTCAACTCCAGATCTATGTTCCCTTCCATTTTAGATCCCATGATCCTTCTCTGAAAATGATGGAGAATCCTCAGGCCAGGTATCTCTAACATCTAGAGAACAGGGTAGGGTGGCTTCTACAGGAGACCACACATTATCTTCAGTTGGAGGTCAGCTAGTAGATCAGCCCAATAATTTCCCAGTTTCCTCCCACTCTTGGGTTTTCACAACCTTGGCAGCAGAGAGTCAGAACCTCTAGGGCTAGTCCTGGCTTGGGTCAAGAATGGCTGAATGCTATATCACAGTTGGGATTGGGGTTGGGGGGCCCCCCTGCAGAGAGGCACTAGAACACATGCAAAGGAATGCATGCCCTCAGGGTGACTGTTTTTCTTCAACTACTAAATAGGCTTACACAAATGAGAACTCTAAAAGAGCCTGTTCATTTTTATGATTGAAGGTACTCAGATAAATAGCTCCCATTCCACAAGGTCAGTGATTGATGGAGTTCATTTTATAAAACGATAATGCTTAAATGAAAAGATCCCCATGCCAGAAAATAACACGCTTCCTTCCCAGCTCTACCCTGCATTACTACCCCGCCCCCGCCCTGCCATTCCCACCAATAGAGAAGTAGTAATTGAATATATTCAAAACATCCAGATGACTTCAAAATAAAGTCACCAAAAATCATTCCTTCCACTATAAGCTCTAACCTTTGAGCTTTGAACAACAAACAGCTAATATTTATATAGTCTTAAGGGTTTGCAAAATTTTCTACTACTACATTTTTTCTTACATCAATTGTTGTGGCACTTATTTTCCCAATTCTACAGATAGGTAAACTGATCTTGGAAAGGTTAAGTACCACATGGTAAGGAATCCAGCTAGGGTCAGAGGGAGGATTTGAACCTAAGTCCTCCAGACTTCACAGCCCAGCTCTTTTTCCACTACAACATACTTCCAGTGCCCTCACAGTACTCTCCAAAAGCCATCACTTCTTCATTTCCAAATTCCACAATGAGAGTCCTCTGGTTTGTTCTGGACATTGGGACTTTGGCCATAACATAAGTTATAGGGAAAAATAGAATGTGAGGGAGGGGGAAGACTTTTTTTGTCCACATTGATCAAATTTCACTCTCCTTCAAGCTGTATGAATACAAGCTGAGGAATGGCTATGGCTTATTGGATCCAGGCCTGGGAAATTATGGAGTTCAGCCCAAAAGGAAATCAGCATCTATGAGGATTCCAAACAACTGACAGACTAAACCAGCTTGTTTTTGTCCTGCTCCTCACTTCTAATTTCTCTCAATCAATCAATTAATCAATCAACAAAGATAAATTGGTCTCCTGTTAAATGCAAAGCATTAGGCGAGGTATTGTGAGGGATGCAAAGCAGATTGTAAGCTCTTACCTGCCAAAAAGGAATTCTTGATCTTGCTGGAGAATAAGACAGAAATACATGACAAGGTGAGCCTTCATTTATTGAATGATCCATTCATTACTTGACAAGCATTTATTGAGTACCTACTTTGTTCCAGGCACAATGTTGGACAGATACCTACTATATTAAAAGACCATATTGAAGATGCTGTAAGAAATATACGAGATATAGTCCCTGCCCTCAAGGATCTTGAAGTTACTTAGACAAACAGCTCACATTACTCAAGGTTTGTGATTAATGTCATACAGCTAGACAACCCTCATAACAACCCAATGACGGAGGTGCTATGATTCTCCTCATTTTGCATATAAAGAAACTGAGGCAGACTAAGATTAAATAATTTGCCCAGAGTCACACAATTCGTAGGTGTCCGAGGTTGGATTTGAACTTGGGTCTCTCTGACTCCAGGTCCCTTCTATTCACATGCAAGTCAATATGGCGCCTGAGATACATAACAATCTACTGTGCCATTTAATGAGACTGGTAACATAGAATATACTGAGGCATCCTGCTTTTTTTTTTTTTTTTTTAGTGTATTCCTGGAGCATGATGGAGCTCCTCCTAAAAGTTATTAAACTCAACTATCCACTTCTAATGATACATGAAGGGGGGCGGAGCAGGGAAGGGGGAGTACAGTAGGAGGAGTGGCAGGAAATGATATTATGAGAAGATAACAAAATGCATTTCTAAGGATAACAAAACCCTGGGGCAAAAATAGACTTTGAGTACATAGATGGTGGCTTTGTAACTATTACCAGTTGAAGGTAGGAGATTCAAAAGAGAAAAGCAGATTTAGAAAGCTGATAAGAAACTGGCTAAGAATATGTCTGAGAGAGAAGGGGATTGTGATTTCTGGACCATGGCTTAATATATAAGAATGATGGGCTCCTGGCCAGGGATGATGTGCACCTAATGAGGGCCAGTAAAAATATATTTGCCTGAAGTCTTACAAATTCAATCAAGAAGATGGGGGAGGTAGAAAAATGCCCACATAAATATGACAAGCCTTGTAGCATAGAAAATAGCAGGTTCTAAATAGGAAAAAGGATAGCTGAAGATAGGACCCGAAATTCATAGGAGATAAATTCCAAGAAGAAGGACAACAATAAAACCAAATGGCTGCAGATGTCTATAAACAAATTCACAAAGCAGAGCTAATAAGTGAGTCAAACTAGAGGGGCTAATATGACGAGGCAAATTTGATCTAGGGGGCAGGACCCACAGCTGGAATATAGCTCTAGAAGGTTATATCTCGGGGGGCCTGGGGGTGAGGGGAGGAGTAGAATAGATTGAAGGAGGATACAGTATATATTGTATATTAAATATACATTGTATATTAAATAAGGAAATGTTTTACATGATTGTACATGTAGAAACTATATTGGATTGTTTACCATATCAGGGAGGGCATAGGGGAAGGAGGAAAGGAGGGATAGAATTTGGAACTAAAAACTTTTTTAAATGTTTTAAAAATTGTTTTAACGTGTAATTGGGGGGAAATAAAACATTTTTAAAATTGTATATTAAACTATATATTCATGTGAGGTGATCAAAGAAACATTTTGTAGAGCATTTGGCTAAAGGTCAAGGGAAGGAGAGGGAAAATTGTTGTTGTTGTGGGACTATACCACCTAGACAGAAAGAGAAGATAGATAAAGATTCTAGGAGAAAAATCATAAACTTAATATAGAATATGATAGCAGAAGCCACAGTAGAGCAGATGATAAATTTATGATCTGTCTTAATAGCAACTTAGTCCTTTAAAAATTGAAAGTGACAGAACTGCTAATTGGGACTTCATTCTGAAGAAGAAGGAGTAATGACCACTGAAGTAGAAATGCTAAGAATCTTAGGGACAAGTAAACACTACTTTGGGGCAGCCAGGTGGCACAGTGGATAGAGAGCTGATCTGGAGCTGAGAAGGTCTGAGTTCAGACCGAGATATTTACTAGCTGTGTGACTCTGGGCAAGGCACTGAACTCAGTTTGCTTCAGTTTTATCATCAGTAAAATGAGATAGAGAAGAAAATGGCAAACCACTCCAGCATCTTTGCCAAGAAATACTTCCCTAGAGCTCATGATTGAGGGATAGGGAATAACCTTGTGATTCCTATTTGTACAGACAACTCCCCTCCCTCAACCACGAAGGTCAGAATCTTCTGTTACTTATAGTTTTGGGAAGTTGTCTAGAGCACTGAGAGATTAAAGACTCACTTAGGGTCATACAGCTAGTAGGTGTCAACAGTAATACTTCACCCTAATACTCCCCCAGTAAGAGGTCAATTCTTTGTCCACTATATCACATTGCATATCTTCATGGTAGAGAAAGAGATGAAACCCAGGTATATTCTGACCTGCACCCTATATTTTAAGAGGACTGATTTGAAATCATTTAGAGGATTATTATTCCATAATTTAATATTATTCAAGGGAATTCAGCCCAAGAAGGATAGAAGTTTTTTATTTTTATTTTTGTTTTTTGGAGGGAGAAGGCAAGGCAATTAGGGTTAAGTGACTTGCCAAAGATCACATGGCTAGTAAGTGTGCCAGGTGTCTGAGGTCGGATTTGAAGTCAGGTCCTCCTGGCTACAGGGCTGGTGCTCTATTCACTGTGCCCCCTAGCCACCCCAGGATGGAAGTTCTTAAGAATGACATTCAGAAGAGACAGATGAGGAAAAAAAAGGAAAAATGAACAGAAACTAATATGAATACACCATTTTGTATCATAAAGTTGTGTACAATAAATAGACACAAAGACAAGTAATTAAGGGTAAATACAAGAGTACCCATCCCTCCACAAATGATCTAAATCTAAAAATTACTTCATAGGATGGCAAAAATGGAGAAGTCTTTTTTTTTTCTTTTTGCTATTTAGGGGACAAGATAGGAGAATCAAATAAAAGATGCTTGGGTGTTCACATGGTAATAAAAAAAAAGGATAACAATTTGGATGTTGATTTTTTTACTTCTAAAGAAAACTATCTGGGGAGGCTAGGTGGTGCAGTAAGAGCGCCGGCCTCAGAGTTGGGATGACCGAGATCTAATCCAGCCTCAGAAAATGAGCACCCACACACAAATGACTGGCAGTGTAACCTTGAGCAAGTTACTTAACCCCAATTGCTTTAAAAAAAAAAAAGAAAACTATCTTAGGCTGAAAAGGGTAGAATAATAACATTTAGCATAGATTGGAGAGCCAGGATAATTGGGTAGCATCTAGCTGCTTTCGATAAGTTCACATTGTATTCCTGGTTGAATTAAATTCTTAGTTACTAAGAGAAACAGCAGGTAGTTTCTCCATTGCTGATATTCAATATGAATAATGGACAATGGAAGAAGTATCACAGCTTCCGAGAAGGACAAATGTTGTACTAATCTTTATGAAATGGAAGAGAGTGGAGTTTGCACACAATAGGTCAGTTAGTTTAACTGCTCCTGGCAAAATTTAAAAACATTATTAAACAGCTGGTTTGTTAAGCACTTAGGAAAGCAGTGAGCATTCAAATCCAACATGGCTTCGCCAAGAACAAGTCATGCCAGACTAACCTTATTTCCTTTTTGGCAGGGTTACTAGACTTGTAGATCAGGAGAATATTATAAACATAGGATACTTAGATTTTAACAAAGCATTACACCACTCATGTTGTTCTTATGAGCAAGATAGAAAGGTATGGAACACATGATAGTACAATTGGTTGCAGTTAGCATCAGTTGAGTAAGACAAAGGTGTGTGGGGCGAAGCTTGATGTTAACTTGGAGGGAGGTTGTTAATGGAGAATCCCATAGATTTATCCTTGATCTTATGCTTTTTAACATTTTTTACCAATGCTGTGCAAAAAGGTGTGAAATGCATGATTATCAACTATGTATATGACATGAAGATTGATGTAATATTTAAATTTAAAGGTGCAAATGTAAAGTCAGAGTTCAACTTTGAGTTAAAAAAATCAACTTGACAAATGTAAGGTAGGGGATATATAGTTGGAAAATAGCTTCTGTGAAAAATATCTGAGAGTTTTAGGGACTGAAGTTTCACTGTGATTGACCAGAGTGACAGAGCATCCAAAATATCCATAATTAACCCACTGACACAGCATCCTAAAAAGTTAAAGCTAACCCAGCAGCATTGAGAAGCAGAGTGTTCAGAATGAGGATGGGAATGATTCCACTCTCCTTTGCCTTAATTGGACTACATCTAGAGTATTATTCCCTAGGGTTCTGAGTAACATTCCTTATACTTTGAAATAGATATCTATATTTCATTCTGGTCTCAGAAATCCACAAAGAAATCTCATGTAGCTGATTTAAATCTATCATTACTATTAATTCAGCAGCACCATGTCATAAATGTTCCCTGCATAATTCTTCCCAATTCTTGATGGTGGCCAAGCACCATTGTTTGTAATATATGGCTGAGAGGCATTACAATTATCTCTGCCTCCACACCATTCCACCTTCTCCCAGTCAAAGCACAAATATTGCCACATCTGATAGAATTTCATCATCCATGGGTGACCAAGATGAGATTCACATAGGATTTAGCAGAATCAGATGGTAATTATCAGAATTGGGCCTGGTGAAGTCTTGGATTATGTACCTGCTGTACCACTGCATCATAATTTAGGAGCTTTTGATTTAAACCTTAAAGGACGAGAATGAAAATTAGAAGCAGAAATACCTATGTGGTTTCTGGCAAGATCTAAGATCTGAAGGACAAAGGGTTTTTCCCAGAATTTCTTAGATCTGGGATCTGAAGGTAAAAGGTAGGGTATCTACTGACCTTTTCCCACCTTAAAGTAATGTGGGAAAGTGGAACACGTTTAGCCAATTGGATCAGGAAAAGCTTTGTGGAGAAAGAGGCACCTGATCTGAACCTTGAAGAAAGAGGATTCTGAAAATCACAAGTAGTGAATGATCATCAAGTGGACTATCTCATTGCATGGAGGCAGGAAATTGTATGTTGATTTAAGGAAACAAGTAGCTGTGGAGCTTAACTGAAACATAGTGTGCATGACAGGGACTGACTCGCATAGTAACTTGAAGATTGATTTTAGAGGATCTTAAATACCGGTCTAGGAAAACACTAGTTATTCTCCTAAAAATAAGCAAATGTATAAAGAATGCAGAATATGATATGTATTTAGATGGTCAGCCCATTGAGTAAGTTCATTAGTACTTAACCTTGCTATCAAAATTTGGTTTTGGCAGACAAACCACGAAGAGGTGGAGAACTAAAGAGGAGATTGGACTGGATCATATATGAGGAGTTAAACAGTGCTTTCAGTATTACTAATCTGCTCATTGCCAATAAACTACATCTTTATAACATCATTATTCTCTTAGTGATGCTATATGATTGCGAATTATGGAACATCAAGATCTCGGGAGAATCAAAGATATGTTATCCAAGGGGAAAAGATACATGATGAGCATAAGCAGGCAACAGCATATTGCCAATGATTATTTTGAGCACAAATGATAGCATAAAAGACATCATCAAGGATGCATATAACTGGAAAAGGTTATAGGCTGGCAATGACATGAGAGTAGAACATAACAGATGGACAGCTTAGGTTTTAATTACATTGGTATCCATGAAATATTAAAATAGAGAGAGGAAGACCTCCACTGCATTTGGTTGATTCTTTATGTGGGAGTTATAGTAGAACACGGACAAGAATGATCCAGAAGGAGAAACCGTGCTTGGGCTGGGATAGTCATTGTTTAAGCCTGGGACCACAGTGATGAAATCATGGACCCATCAAAATACCTATGTATCAAAGTACACATAAATGTCCTTGATGTTGCCTTCCATTCGACTTCTTATACTTTTCATCATTAATATGCTACAGTCTACTTATACCCACCATGCAACTTTTCAATGCCCTTTGGGTCTGCTGTAGTTTTGATTCTTCTGAGATCATAATGTTCTATGACTCATAGCTATATAGCATCACAGTGAGAATACCGATGTTTAAAATTATAAACTTTTGTGGCAACAGGCAGCTAAGGATGATTAAAAGTCTTGTGCAATTCCCAAATGTGAATTGCCCCAATCTGTTCCTCCTATTTAATTCTGGGTCTAGACTATTATCAGTATGTTGCATATGTCCAGGAAAGAGCACCAGAAGCACAGTCACACTTATCTCTTACTGTCATCCTGGATAGGTTCCGCAAACTCTCTGAGCTTCAATTTCTTCATCTGTAAAAATGAGGTCCATACCCCCAAAATATATGATAAAGGACTGTGGTAAGGGTATATGAAGTACATTGCAAACCTCAAAATACTATACATATGTCAACTGTCAGTGGGTTACCTAATCAATTGTTTAAATCTGAGTGCTATATACTATTGATCAACTTTTTTTTTCTGAAATCCATAATGGATTATGTGATAATCTCTTGAGAACAAATGGATCTCACTGGAGAAGCCCCTATGATGATGTGAGACTCAATGTAATCAGCACAATGGAATTCATGAATGAGACCATCTGGAAAATCTTGCCATGAAATGGGAATCCTTCTCTAACTTTTAGAAGGACTCTTGTAAATACCTTAGGTGAACCAATGTATTTCTGTTTTATGTCTTTGCCTGTTGTTGCTGTTGAATGAAGTAATTGCCATTATGGTATTCTGTATTATGGAATCTTCTATAATTTAGGCTTATGCTTAGTAGATACCTTGTTTGGTATTATTATATGTATTTTGTTTTGTTTTGTTTGGGGGGGGAGTGTTATTTTTAAGAGGGCTTCTATTTGGAGTGGGGAGTTAATGGGTCTTTAATTTTTTTTTAAAAAGGAAAGAAAAATGTATCAAGAAACCTTTAAAAATATACAGAAGAAAATAAAAAGAGTCCCTGAAAACTCCAGCAGGGCTTGTCCAAGGTGGACCTCCTTCACATCACTCCTTTCAGAATTCTTTTTTTTTCCCTTGAAGCTCTTCCCTCCCACTGAACTAGGCAGATGTTACTAGTCACTGCTTGTCATCTTGGACACCATTGACAATAGACTCTTCTGGATCTTTCTGTAACCCTAAATCTGTGGCTCCAAAGTGTCCTTTGTGCCAGGACCTCCCCTTCCTCTCTCCCTACCTGCAGTTCTTCTTAGTTCTCAATAGATAGCAATGAAGCATTATACAAAATAAAAGCTCTCTATCATAGCCCTTTCAGAAATGACATTTGGAAGTCTCTATTTACAACTCAAAACACACTTGCAGACCAGAGTGCTTCAATTTCTGAAACCTTCATTTCCACTATGTTTCCCATGACCCCCAGACTCATGAGTATATGACCTGTCTTCAGGATTAGAGGAAGCATCTCTTCTTTCCCTTAGTGTGTGGTCTCTTTCCCCATGCAGACTTTTGGTTATTTCTCATTGTGTGTTCTTTCTCTCCCCCGGCATTGAAGCAGTACTGTTTCTGCCACATTTCCTATTGAAGGATTCTTAACATTTTTGTGTCATGGATTCCTTTGGCAATCCACATACCCCCTTTTCAGAGTAATGTTTTTAAAGTACAAAGGAAATAAATTATATTGAAATGCATTTACCAGGAAGAAACAAATTTGTAATTATTTCTACATTCATAAGGAAACCGAATCAACCAACTTTCTCAAGGTCTCACAGCTAAGGAAGTAGCAGTTCTGGAACCTGACTCCAAATCTTCCAGTCCCAAGTCCAGTGGTCTTTCCAGTACTCTTCTTTCTGTAAAGGAGTTACTTCTGATGTACAAAACAGTCCTTTCTCCCTAGGCTACTTCTGAATCACCCTATTTCTCAGCACAAAACAATGTGAATGGGTTATTCTCTTATCATCTACTGTGACAAAGGGACACACAGGTTTTAAAACATTTGAAAACATTAAAAAGCATAAAAACAAACCAAGGAGATACCAGCTTCATTCTCAAGCATCAGGGGCCGGCACTACCAGGAGCAAAGGGGAGCTCTTCTAGGACCAGCTGCAAAGGCAATGTCATTTTCTTTGAAAATCTCAGTATATTATATTAATTAAACTGTTTCATGACCTCATCAAAGTCCTGTAAGGTTTAATGAATGTTTGTAAAGTTTTTCATAATCTTCCATCAAGAGGGACTAGGAAACTATAAAGAATCATTATTTTTATCACTGATGGCATCTTCAACAGTTCACTTTGCTTTAATTTGTTGATTAAACCCCAGCTATGACCAAGCAGAAAGTAAGTCTAGCTTCATTCTTGCAATGCAGTTCAGGAAGTTCAGCTTTTCTTTCTTTCTGAAAACTATAAACCTGGATTCTCCTACAATACTATTTGGGCTCTCTAAGAATCTGATTTTCCAGGGGGGGGGGGGGGGAAGTACTTCAATGGAAAGAAGCCATAGGCATCCCCAATTAGTCCCATTATTTTGCTAGTTCTAGATCAAATGATATGATTAAAGAGAATGATGGGAAAACCCCACCTCTGATCAAAATCATGTCTTCTATTGCCCCATTCTGGTGCTTGAAACTCCACCCCCAGAGATTAAGTTCATGACAAATTTATTCCTTCATGAAGCCTTCTCTGAATACTTCATCCCACACCAGATACTCCATTATTCCACTCATTTGATATTTAGCATATACCTTGTGATATAATTCTTTGGTATTATTATTTCATTCTCTTATTGTTCTTTAACTTTTCTCCCCATCTAATTGTAAGCTTCTCAAGAAATACATTTGTATGGGGGCGGCTAGGTGGCGCAGTGAGTAAAAGCGCCAGCCTCGGAGTTGGGATGACCCGAGATCAAATCTGGCCTCAGAAAATGAGCACCCACACATAAATAATGACTAGCCGTGTAACCTTGAGCAAGTTACTTAACCCCAATTGCTTTAAAAAATACATTTGTATTTCCTTGGCATATAGCACAGACCTAGGCCCATAAGTGAATAATATACATTTTTGACTGATTGAATAAAAAATATTTTTCCTTAAAAGCTTTCTAGCTTTCAACAGCCTTCTATAAAACTACAAATACCTCTAGGAGAGAAACACCACTTAGCTAACAGCTAAATCTCTATGAATTATTCTAGGTTCCCATTAGAATTGGACAAGGAATAGATATTTCACTACAGAAAATTTACCCCTCAAAGTGGAAAGGGACACAGAAAGTAGATAAATGATTGAATCAACCACAAAATTCTACTATTTCAGACTTTTTGCCTAGGCCAACCTGGGCTGTACCTTATATATTAGCAATTTATAAAAAGAGGTGTTAGCACCAGGACCAGGAAGTAACTGGCATAGTCAGTACTGAGACCAGGGGAAAGTAGCAAAGTCAGCACAACTGGGCTACATTGTGTTACCACTGTGATATTATCTTGGAGAATTATTACTAGGATGTTCAAGTAGGGAGAAAAGCTGCTACTAGTTGTGAGTAGATTTAATAAGTCTGACTGAGTATTATGCCTTTAGGTGGTTTGGATTATTCACAAGAGTAAGACAGATGTGAGCCTCTGGGGCTTGGATATATTGTTTGTGTTTTCAGAGTAGGAATTTCCCTGATATTTGTCTGTGCTCATGTGTGGCTATGTGTCTACATGTACATCTACGTCCATGTTCTATATCTATATCTACCTCTACATCTACATCTATGTCTGTGTGTGTGTCTGTAACTATTTACCAAATAGTATGAAGGCCACTAAGGAAAAATGTGTGAGGACAAAGATGTGCTTTCCCTAGGAACCTGGTGTTTTGGGATAGTGCTTAGGACAGTACCCCAAAGAACCAGTTTTCTAGTAACATCTAAATCTATAATGAGAAGGCCTTTCAGAGATAGCCTCAGGTTCATTTCTGATATGTATTTGTTCTACTATTCTATTCCATCACTTTATATGGAATGTTTGAGAGACCATTATAGTCTGTTATAGTCCCTTTATTATTATTATAGTCCCTTCCTTTAGATTGTGAGCTCCTTGAGAGGGAAGGGGATATTTTTTGCCTTTCTTTGAATCCCTAGAATTTAACACTGGGCTTGGCACAAAGTAGTACTTAATAAGTGCTTGTTGACTAAACTTGACCTTGAAATTGGTGAGAGAGAGGAATGCTATCATCTGTCAAATTTTAGAGGGTTTCCCTCTGCCTTACCAAAATTTGGTTGTCTCCATGTGTCCTTTTTCTGTGTTCATTTTCTTCTTTGTATTTTTTTCCATACAAGCTTCATCCAAAAGTAAGACCATCATAGAATCATAGTCATTGGATTTGAAAGTTAGAAAAGACATTACAGATCACCTTTTCAATAGAAACCTATTCCCAACAAAGGATTTCTCCCAATAAATAGCCCCTCCTTGAAAACTTCTAGGAATGGAAAACTTTGCTTCCCAAGCCAACCTATTTTGTCCTTAAAATTAATTGAAATCTTTCTCTTAGCAACTTCTATCCAGTGTTACAAGATCCCCTTTCTGGAGTCAGAACAAGACAAACCCTTCTTTTATACAATAACTCTTCATATATTTGAAGACAGATGTAATGGTAATTTGAAGACCCCTTTGTGTTGGCAAAGGTAGCAAGTACTTAGCACTTAGTAATTGATCAAGCGTCTGTTGGGAAAACACAAGGTATGAACTTCTGTCTCCTGTAACTGACATAACAGGAAAGGGTTGGCTGAAACAGGAAGCTAATGCTGTGTGTATGTAAGGAAAAGCCCCAGAGAGGCACAGTCAGAATTTCTTGGGACCAACATCTGGTGGCAGAACAGCTACAGAAGAGAGAATCAAGAACTGAGCCAGAATTTCTTGAGAACTTGTGGTGGTGGAACTTTTTCTGAACAGAAGCCCAGGAACACAGGTGACAAAGGAGCCCAGAACACTGAGGGAGTAGAAGACTGAAGAAGCATGACCGGGTTGCTGAGATTTTGTGTGTTTGTGGCTTGGTTGAGCCTTAAATTCCCGGGAGCAGAAATTGTGAAGGATCTGACATGGACTGGACCCTGTGAACTTCAGTTTGGAGCAGGACCTGCCCAGAGAGCTGGACAAGGAATTGGGGACTGTCTGCCACTGAACCTAGGTGACAGTCTGGTGAATTCAGGTAGAATCTGGGACCATGGAAGAGGATCCAGGGAATCTGAGAACTGGCCCCAAGTCAAAATGGAAAGACCTCTCCCTGGGTACTGAGTAAAGATGAAATTATAGTTTACTAGTAACCTAGGGGTGGAAGGTCTGTATTTTCTATTGTACTTAGTGATTAATGATACTTAGTAATTGATTGCTGAATAAGTGACTGAGTTAACTTAAGAGTTCCCTATGAGTGGATACTTTGTCCCATGACTGGAAGACTGTGACTATTGTACTTTGAGATGATTGTCCTTTGTTCTAAATATTGTGACCACTTTGGTGAAAACTATGTGGCCATTTTAATGATAAGCTGTTTGTGAATATGTTGTAATATTGACAATGCTGTACCTTGATTTTCTGTGAAAGTTTTGCTTTGATTTGTTATGGAATAAAGTGTTCACTATACTGTGTAATCAGTACCTTAAAAGCTGTTCACAGTAGCAGTCCTCTGGAGAGCTTCTGTGCATGGCATTACAACAGGTCTCATGATGGCCCTTTCAAGTCCTCAAGTCTCTGTTTCTTTACACCAAGTCACCTCAATTGTTTTAACTAATTACTATATAGAATGATTTCCAGTCTCCTGGTATTAAATACCTTATTCAGGACATGCTTTTCCTTTCTTCAATTCTGTGTAAATTTAATTGTTGGCAGCTGCAATTGGTTCTGAATTCTGGATAACTGGCAAAATACTGGTCAGTGTCCCAGCAATGATGGTCTTTATTCCTTTCTATATCATTTTGAAGAAGCCATAGTGACCTTTTTGTGTCCTCTTAAGTAAGAAGAGGACACCAAGCCATAAAATGAACTCACCAAAGGACGTTTGACCATTTTGGTTACCATATTTTGCTGTCAGTCTGATCCTCTTGGTCATTAATGCACTTTGAGAGAAGCTATCTTGGTTTTCTTTGCTTTTAAAACAAGTTAGGAAGAAGAATTTGTCTTCATTGGGCAAAGTGAATCACAGACCTACTAAATGTTACAGGTTCCCATGGAAAGTCATGTGTTCCAAATGTAGATTCATAAACTTTCTTCCTAAAATGGAGTCCTCCAAGTCAGACACAATATTACTGATGTGATCTAACCAGGGAAGAGAACAAAAAGACTATTGCGTCATTTATTATAAAGATTATGCTTCTGTTATTGTAGCCTACGATCATGCTAGCTTTATTGCCTGCCCAAAGACATTGAGTTTATAGGCCCAGGTTTTTTTCTTTTAAAAAAAAGTGTTTTATTGATCATTTTATCCCATCTTTGTCCCTTTACAGGTCACTTCTCCCATATTCCCATATAAAACCCCATCTTATAACTAAGAAGTAAAATAAAACAAAACATACAGGCTCACTGACCATGTCTGAGAAGACACACCTCATACTACTATAATCTTGCACCTATCTACTACAAAGAGAGAGAGAGAGATTTAATCTCCCACTTTCATCCCAGTTCTTTTCTACCTAAAGGTTGACTGACCATTCCCTCCCTGGTCCTCCTGCCCTGCCCATCTTGCCCTTATGCAGTTGGTTTTTAAGACTAAGTTCAGGCCTTTACATTTATCTTTATTAAATTTCATCTCACTAGATTTGGCCCATCATTCTATCATAGTGAATTCTTTGGGGATTCTAATTCTGTCAGCCAACATATTAGCTATCCCTCTCTGCTTTATGTTAAATGCATATTTAATAACCATGTTCTCCATGCCTCTGTCCAAGTTATAGATGAAAATGCTGACAGATAAATATGTGGACAGGTGCCCTATGTTGACATATTGCATTATGAGAACATACAGCATTTCTGAATTTAATACTACTTTAAAACTTAGTTTCCTTTTCTGTAAAACATGGACAATAACACTTGTACTATCTGTCTCTCAGTGTTTTATTAGCAAAGCATTTTGTGAAGTTTGAGTCATATATGCTTATGAGTTATCATATTTTATTATTTTTATTATTATTGCTATGCAAGTCTAGTTTTGCATGTAGATATTCTCTTTATGGGTTAGCTTCAGGAGAATGTCTACTTAACAGCACAGGTTTTCTTAATTAATGAATTTTCTTTGTTAGAAAGGAGTGTGGGTGAAAGACCCAGAAACATTTGTTCACAAATACCTTTGACTCCTTGTCTGAGAAACCAGAAGTACCCAAGAATAAAAGATTCAGCCTGGGGAAAAGATCTCTTCTCTGAAAAGAGAAAAGGCTGAGAACCAGGATTCAGTCTGGAGAAAGGGTCTCCCCTTCTCTGAGAAAAAGAAAAGCCTGAGAACCAGGATTCAGCCTGGGGAAAGGATCTCTTCTCTGAAAAGAGAAAAGGCTGAGATCCAGAAGGTGAGAGTGCTAAATTTGACTCTGACCCTAACAAGCTATGAGATTTTGGATAAGTCATATAACCAACCACTCAAAGCTTTAGTTTCTTTTCTCATCGAATAAGTACAACATTACCAATTCAAACCTTGCTCCACTCCCTGATTTCTACTTCTTACTCTAGGAACAGTAAACAAATAGATAATACTGTGTTTTTGTTTTTGTTTTTTTCAGGACCTTTCCTTAATGTATGACAATCAACTGCTCTCTGGCTTTACTCACCACCTCTGTGACACCCAGGCTAAACTCCCTTCCCTGGACATGACTCCCTGCTAAATGTGAACTTTCCCTAATACAATAAACCTCCTTGATGGAAGGGACTATCTCACATCTGGTGCGCAGCACAGGGTCTGGCATAGAGTAAACTATTTTCATTCATTCATATCTCTTAGAATTCTTTCTGGTGATATATTAAAAATGATTTGGGGGACTTTTAAATGCTTTACAAAGGTTAAGTAGCCTTCTTTGTTATAATTATGCTGGAAATGGAAATCATAGAAGCCAGTTTCTCAAAGTCCATTTGGGGAAAAGTTATTTTGCAAACTGGCCTGGGATCCCAGGATTCATTAAGATGGAGGGCATAGGAGACCTCTGGAACCAAATCAGAACTGCCAGAGGTGGTTCATTGTGGAGGTCGTGCCCAAGCCTCAGGGCCAGGGTCCTGGTAGATTCATCCTAGCCTACCTGTTCTCCTAATGGAGAACCCCTGGGTGTCTTTCTCAGCCTGGGTTATATCTATCCTAGCTAGAAAGCGTCTAGCAGGAGCTCTCTCATGTGAGGCAACTGCTACAAGTAACCCCTTTTTATATTTGTAGCAATTTAAAGTGACTCTGATTATGAAGGCTGGCTCTTAGCAGTTTCTTCATTGCTGGGAGAGGAGGCCCAAAGGCCCAATCCATTTTATATCAGGCAGGGCAGGAAAAACCCATCTGGGCAAACCATTTAGCGAAATCTGGTTTATAGCAGCTGTTGTACATACTAGAGTCTCCATATTTTTTCTGGCCTTGTTGTATTTTTATGTGTATTTGTAAAAACTTCTCATCTGCTGTTTCTTCTGTGCCCATGAATATATTTACCGCCCCCCCCCCCCCTTACCAAATCTCAGTTTCATCTGGGATTGTTCATAGAAGCATGCAGGCTTAGCAATGCTGTAACTTCAAATATCCACCCCCTCTTGGAAAACAGGTGCTATGGCATGGTTGAACTCTTCTTTCTGGGTAAATTCTGTGTATTAAAGCTGATGTATTTACACATTCTATTAACATTGTGGGTCTAGGGAAGTTCTGACTTTCCAAGAGTTTCTCCAAGTCCTGAAAAAATGGAAACAATTTAAATTCAACCATGCTCCTAAATATTGATACTTGCCTCTCCCCCAAGTATCTGTCTGTTCAAACTGAAGGTCAGGACAGAAGCTCGCCACATAAACCCAATATGAAGGCTCCTTCTAGGTGTGATTCTGGTCTTCATGGAGTAACCAGAGCTGTCAGTCATGGTTAGCTTTTTTCTATGGATAACCCTAACATGATTCCCAAGGGAGCAGCTGATGAAGTTGGAAGTCACATTTCTGACCTATTCAATCAGTCAACTAGCATTTATTAAGCACTTACCATATACAGGCCACTATATTCAGTACCAGAAATCATAGAAGCCAGCTTCTCAAAGTCCATTTGGGGAAGTTATTTTGCAAACTGGCCTGGGATCCCAGGATTCATTAAGATGGAGGGCATAGGAGACCTCTGGAACCAAATCAGAACTGCCAGAGGTAGTTCATTGTGGAGATACAAAAATAAAAAAAAAAAAACAAAAACAAAAACCATGGAGCTTATATTCTGGGAGAGGCAGAGGTTAACCATAAGAAGATAAGGGGCTGCTGGCTTAGCATCCCTGAGTTTCAGGACAGAGTTCATGTTGTTTCATGGTTACATTAGAGTTTCTTAGTTTAGCTGCATTCTTTTTGCCATCTTATACATTAATCTTTATTTGGCAGTGGGACCTCATTAGTTAACCCAACATCCCCTAACCTCACTGTAAGGGAGTTCATAATCTAAAAAACAAACATAAGCACATAAATGAGAAGAATGTCCACCAGGATATTTGAAGCATCAGGAGAGAGACAGAGAGACAGAGAAAGAAGGAGAGAGAAGATCTATAAAAGGTATACAAAAGTAAGACTGACAAGATTTGGCAATAGATTAGATATGGGGAGTGAGAGAAAGCGAGGTTTTTAAGATCATACCTAACTTTTAAGCCTGGGCAACAACAGTAATAAAGCATTTGGGATGGGGAAAGGATTTGGTGGGGGGAGGAGGGGTTGAGTGAAAAAATAATGAATTCTGTTTTAGAAAGTGGAGTTTGAGCAACTACAGGAATGAAATAGATAGTTGGAGATGTGTCTGAAGGTTAGGAGAGGTCTGGATAAGCTGGATAAACTGGATAAGCATCAAGATTATCATTGAATCAATAGGAGCTGGTGAGATCTCTAAGTGAAATAGTAAGGGAGAAGAAATGAGAGCCCAGGACATAGCCTTGGGGAATATCCACCTTTATCAGCAGTGACCTGACTGAATAACCAGGAAAGGACACGAGAATGCACCATCAAAGAGGTAGGAGGAGAACCAAGAAAGAGTGGCTATCACAAAAACCTAGAGATAAGACGGTATCAAGGAGAAGAGGGTTATCAACAGTGTCAAGGGCTACAGAGAGGCTGGTGATGAAGAGATCCTCTATCAGGCTACCATTGCCAGAAGAGAAGACAAAGAAGAGTTCAGAGGTGGTTGTCCAGGATGAAACCTTTCCTGATCTCTTGACATAGAGTTTATCACTATGTTTTCTATATCCTGTAGCTTGAGATCTCCAACAATTTATGGTGTAGTCAGGCCTCTTTCCAGGAAAACTTATACCATGGGAGAACGCAAAGGTAAACAGACAAGGATCCAGCCCCCCAGGTAACCAGCCTCTCTCTCCAGTTGTTCTCCCTCCTAGAAGCACAGGAAACTAACACAATGAATTCTAGTTTCAGAATGCCATCCCAGCAGCCTTGGCAAGTTTAATTTTTTTAGAGGCTGGCTATAGGCAGCCTCAGAAGGGGAAAAAGGCTGGTGCTGTCATCAAGCATCATAGACACCTAGGTGGCACAGTGTTGGATATAGAGTCAAGAAGAACTGAGTTTGAATTCTGCTTCATGAATTTATTAGCTATATCACCCTGAGCAAGTCATTTGCTGTCTTTGAGCCTCAATTTCCTCATCTGTGAAATGGGGATAGAAGTAGCACCTATTTCCCAGGGATGTTGATAGCATCAAATAAAATAACATATATAAGGCAATTTACAAATGTTTCATGATGATGGTCATAATGATTATTGTTATTATTAATAATCTTTTTCCCCACTTCTGTAACTCAATTTCCTTGCCCCTCTAATTGTGATTTATAAATTTGTTCAGAATTAGAAGAAAAAAATCAGATTACCAATTTGTTCAGAATTAGAAAATATGCGTAACACTAAAAATACACATTCCACATATATCATAAGAGTAGCCTAGCAATTGGTTCAGAATTAGTTACACACATGTGTGTGCGCACACACACACACACACACACACAGAGCACTAAAATGAAACCAAACATTCTCCAGCCTGCCTTGTTTGAGAACCCCCTTTAGGATTTTGCTGAGTCTCAGTCACAGAGTGACTGTAAACAAATTCTGCCATTTGAGGTTTCAAGTTATAGGGGAACTGGAAAAACAAAAGTATACAATATCAGGTTTGCTAAAAGTATAGCACATCTGTCTATAGGATCTCTCCTCTCAAGGTTATGCAGCAGCCAGCAACCCAGTGTATCAGTGCTGGACTTGGAGTCAGGAAAGCCTAACACCGAAATCCCAATTCTGACACTTACTAACTGTGGGACTGTGGACAAAGCAAGGAACTTCTCTGAGCCTGTTTTCCCAACAGTTTCGTGACAGGCATTTATGTAAAGCACTGGATACAATGCTGAACCTGGAACTAAGAAGACTTGAGTTTTCATCTCGTTTCTGATCGTCTGACCTTGCACAAGTCACTTAACTTCTATTTGCCTCAGTTTCCTCCTCTGCAAAATGGAAATAATGCCTCACATATTTGTTTTCTTTTTTTTTCCCACAACACTTACCACCAATGCCTGCCACATAGTAAGTGCTATATAAATGCTTATTCCATTCCCCTTTCACCTTCAAATGGTGACTACACTATCTTTGATATTTTATGGAATTGCTTTGAGCTCTCAGGAGATCGTGTATGGAAAGTGCCTTGCAGACCATAAGCACTGTGCACTATGTAAATCTCATCTCTTATTTTTTACACATCAATATTTCATAGTATAGTGCTGAACCACCCAACAGGCTGTGTGCATGTGCCCTTTAGGGTGATCTCATTGGCATCCAGTGACTCCTGGAAGCCTGTCTCCAGGGCTCATGAAGCAGCCTATGAGGCTGAGTTTCTCAGAAGGCTGGAATAGAGTGACAGGAGCACCACCACTGAGGTCCTGGAGCCCAGCCAGCCTGCCTTCATTAAAGCAGTCCTTGCAGCAATGTCACTGGACAGGTGTGGAGGATGGATGGGGGCAGGCTATCCAAGCAGCTGCTCTGTGATGAACTGACATGGGGCAAGCAAAAGCAGGGCAGGCAGAAAAAACACCCGAAGAACATGTGAAGTAGCATCTTAGTGCAACGTGATAAAGCTAGGGAATGCTGGGATGGGCAGCAGCAAGGCACTGTGTAAGCCATGGGCCATCTGGGAAGAGAACCAATCAATCAATCAATCTATGGAACAGCAAATGGAGATTGGTCTTACAAATGGTGACCCGGAACAAAATTGGAATCCAGGGACACTGCATATACATGCAGAGCAGGAAAGAATGCTCTTTAGGTCAGGCTTTTCTGCTTAAGAAAATGAGAGAGCCTCGCCTCTGTTCCTCCTGCCTGCAGAAGTTTGGGAGGCTCTGGGGCTATCCCTGAAGCTTAGGGACTGCTGAGCTACTGCCCAGTCCAGGGACACCTGGAGGCCCCTGGTCCACCCTGGGGTTGGGCAAGCAGAGGGAATTAACTCTTCTTTCCCCTTCCCTTCTAGGGAAGCCCTTCTTGATTCTTTTACTTGAGAAAAGCAGTGTAAATCCTCTTTTCAGCCTAAACTATACTTGAAGAAATGGAATATCTAGTCTAAAGACTCAGTGCTCACTCTCTTATTCCATGGAAAAGTTGGAGTAGAGGTGTGGTAGGTAGAAACCTTCATTGTTCATCCCGACTCTTCCAGGATGCATGTAGGCAGCTACACATCATCCTGAGAAATTGTAGAGAGGGAATAGGGGTGGAGAAGAGACTCGAGTCTCAGAAGGGGTGGCTTTTCAGATAAGATGGGGGCTTACCCCACTACTTGTAGCCTTGGCCCATCCTCTGTGCTATGAACCCCGTGATCAACTTAGAGGCCTCAGACTTCCTCCCTGGGAATCACATCACATCACATGGCTCTGCCATGCCTTGTTCTTCCCACTCAAGGCAAGGGCCTGTCCCAGGTGCTGCAAGGTTCCCCCTCCCCCTACTATTCTACTCAGGTGAGCCATGCCCTGTCAGGCTTTCCCTTATCTAATGACACATTTGGGCCCCAAGACTGGATGATTCCTCCCTTATATATAGATCCACAGCCCCTTTCTATCCCTAACTATAAATATCTTGGCAGCCATGACTATAGTTAGTAGGAGTTTAAATAAATGTGTGTACCTGAGTGAGAAAAAAAAAAAAAGAAATGAGAGAGCACATCACCAAAAACAGGGACAACAAATTTACATATGGCACAGAGATAGAGTGAAACAATACAAAGAACATTGGATTCAGAGCACTAAGTGAGAATATTAGTCACCTCCAGCTTCCTCACTTCTTGGGTAAGACATTTAATGTCAATGGACCTCAATTTCTTCATCTATAAAATGGGAACAACAAATACAGTGTTACCTAACTCACAAGGTTGTCCAGATCAAAGGCAGTTATGTCAGTGAAAACCATGAAATGTGACCATGGGATATTGTACAAATAAATACAGTATTATAATTATTATTCATGGAAATCCATTTTAATGTAGCTTATTATTACTTGGAAATGTCATTATAATTTGTTTCTGAAGCTTGATCTCAGCAGGGAGATCTTGTTCCTGTCATCTCTACCACTACCATCATCAGTACCCCTCTTTTCCCCTCCTCCTAACTTCCCTTCTTCTGATGAAGGTCCAGCCATTCCCATAGCTACTCACATTCAAAATCCTAGTTATCGTCTCATGTGACTTCTCCTCAATACCTGCCATCCAATCAATCAGTAATTCCCAATGATTTTGTTTACACAACCTATCTCACATCTTCCCTTTTTCTTCACTCATACTACCTCCATTCTAATTTAGTCCCTCATTCTTTCTTGCCTGAACAATTATAATAGCCTCTTAATGACTATTTCTCCCTAATTTTCATGTGACTGCCGGCATAATCTCCCACATCTTCAGTAACTCCTCCATTGATTCAGGACCAGAATTTGAATGTTGATAGAGACCTCTAGCAATCTGACCAAACCCAAGTACAAAAGGAATCCCTAGTATAACATTTCCAACAAATGACCATCCAGCCTCTATTTGAAGGTCTCCAAAGAAAGCAATCTATCATTGCTCAGGGAGTTCATTTCACTTTTGAACAACTGTCTTTTCACTGGACTTTGATGACTCTGGAAGAGAAAGTAGAGCTGACGATTTTGTACATTTCTGCTTCACTTAAATCCAATTCATATACTAGTCAAGATATTATTCCACGATAACATTGGACTTCTTTGAAAACAAAGGATGAACAACCATTATTAGAAAGCTATTCTTGAAATCAACTTAAAGTTGTCTCTTTCTAACTCCATGCAATGCTCTGATTCTGCCCTCTCTGGCCAATTCCTGCAAATGCTTGAAAAATAGCTATCTTGTTCCCACTGAATATTATCTTCTACAAGCTAAACACTCCAGTTCCTTTAGCTTCTCCTCAGGTGACATGGATTCAAGGCCCTTCACTATCCTGGTTTCACTTTTCTGTACACTTTCCAATTCAGTGATGTCCCTTTCTGACTGTGATACCCAGAAGTAAACACAATATTTCAAATAAGGACTAATTAGGGCAGAAAACAATATAACTCTCACCCCTTTATTCTTAGCAACTGTGCCTCTCTTAAATTTATCCCAAGCTCTGAGAAGCTTTGTTGACTGACCCAACACACTGCATTGAGTTTGCAGTCCATTAGGACCCCTAGATTATTTTTTAGAACAACTGCTTTCTCACCATGTCTCTTCTGTCTTGAATATATGAAGTTTTTTGAATAAAACTTTCAACTTTTATCTCTACTAGTTTGTCTTATTAGATTCAGCTCAAGGCTCTAGCCTGTCAAGAGTCTTTTGGATCCTTTGTCATCCTGTATGCTGGCTACCTCTCCTCATCCTGTGTCATCTGCAAATGTGATGAACAAGCATCTTGTCTTTATCCAAGTCACTGATAAAAATGCAAAACAGTGTAAGGCCAAACACAGATCCCTGGGGGACTCCACTAGGGACTGCAAAGAAAGAAAGTTAGAAACAGGATAAACCCATTTACTGGGCACATTAGTTTGAGTCTTAGAAAATGAGTCTTTGGTATCACCTATTGTGTTGTATCTGATATAATGATATAAATGGAACCATAGCTAATGTCCACATTGACAACACTGCATGTCAGATAAAATAGGAACTCATTATCCTTGTGTTTAAAGCCCACCACAAATTTCAGCTTTATTTCACATTGCTGTCCTTTCAACTGTCTAGGCTACAAAATAACTGGGACACTCAATTTTGACTTCCTATTTTCCCACCTCCAATGCCTTTGTCCAGGTCTTCTAAATTCTGAAAGTTGAATTCCTGTTCTTTAAAGACCCTGCATAGGTGTCACTTCCTCCATGAAGCCTTCCCCAGAATCCACAACTAAGAATGATCTTTGCTTCTTAAAATGTTTTCATTTGACTTTGCCATAGTTTGCTTTATATCATACTTAATTTTATTCAAGAGATATATTCTGGACCAGAAGCTAGGCTAGTCCAGCTCTGGGATTTAAATGCAATGAGTCACATGTAGACCATAAAATTTAACAAGAACAACTTTACTAATGACAAGAAAGTAAAATAATATAGCTTCTCATGAAAAAGAATATAAAATGCAATCCCCTCAGCCTCCATGGTCAGCAGAGCAACATGCTATGATGCCTGGTCAGAAAATTATTCCCCAAAAGGCAGTAGGTATCTAATAAAACTTGTGATAGCAAGTTCCTTATGGTCTCAGAGGAATAACTTAGTCTACAGAATTAATTGTTCGGTTGTTTCAGTCATGTCTGATTCTTCTTGACCCCATTTTGAGGTTTTCTTGGCAGAGATACTGGAGTAGTATGCCATTTCCCTTCTCCAACTCATTTTACAGAAGAAGAAACTGAAGAAAACAGGATTAAGTGACTTGCCTAGGGTCACATACATAATAATTATCTGGGGCTAGGTTTGAACTTGAGAAGATGAGTCTTTTTGACTCCAGGTCCAGAGTACTATCCACTATGCCTCCTACCTACTCACAGAATTAATACATTATAATTCAAAACAAAAGAAAAAGACAAATGAAATCAGAATAAAATCAATGACCAAAATTGTGTTTAGGCATTAGGTGGTTGAGGATGAGGATTTCAAATGTAGCCAATGAAAAAAGATACAGTGACTCTATTGTTTAGTTTTTCTCATCTACTTTTCTTCACTAAGTGGGAGAGGAGGCAAGGAGATATAGGGGGAAAAATGTAACATACACACTAAAGGCATTAATAATTTTGGGGGGAATTATGTGAATTTATGGATAGATTAAATCAAATCCCCTAAAATATCACAACTCTATATGGTAAAACCTCAATAATAACCAATAATTAAGTAGTGTTTTACTTACATGATCTTCATGATAATCCTATGGTTCAAGGATTTTACAGATTGAGAAACCAATCCTCAGGAAAAATTAAGTGACTTGCCCTGGGTACATCAACATTAAATGTCTAAAATGATACTCAAATTGAGAACTTCTTGACTCTAAATTGAGTCTTCCATCAACAACATTAAGCCATGTTGTTTCTTGAGTGAGATATCCGATAAAGCAGCTATTCACTTATATTATAATATCATTTTATAGCAAGAGGCTTATGTATGCAGTAAGGAACATTGGGAAAAACATTTCAATCAGTATAAAAAGCACAAAGCATTATTTAAGAACCAGGTATTTTTTAAAAACTAAAAATATGACAGATTATCTCAATAAGGATGATAATAAAGATAGTCACCAAAACTTAGATTCTATGAATGCATAAATATAGTATTAAACAGCTGAAAATATTTAGGTTGGCCAGAAATTCTCTCATTTACAAAAGCAGTATGGTTGATATTGTTCTCAATTACTTATCACAGCAAGATGCCCAGGGATATTTACTTAATTGGGTTAAGAAATTATACTGAATTGTCTTTTCAGAATTGTCTAAGTCCAGTTGGGCACTTCCACATTGCACTACTCTGCCTAAAATAATACTAGGTTCTTCCCCAAATGTAAACCTATATCTAGAAATCTAGATACCCTCTCAATTCTGGATTTGCCCCTGTGGGTTTTTCCTTAAAATAATAATCTCTGGATAGTACAGATAATGAATACGATGCATTCATGAAAAAAAGGTAATTTGCTTTTTATGTAAATGTTTGGGTTATGGGGTTTAAGAAGCAGATATGAGCTTGTTGGTTTGTAGAAAATCTACTAGAAATCAGGACCCAACTCTATATTTTTACTGGTGGAAAGTCTCCTAACTAAACCTCTTTCAGCATTTCTAAAGTTCATAAAGGAGACAATGCTACCCTATCAACAGAAGAATAACCTATTTTCTCAGACAAGTAAGTCCGAAACTTGGAAATGAGTCTTTGGTATTAACTATATGTTTTGTTTGATATGATGATAAAAATGTATAATGTTATGTTTGATACAGCTAAAGTGTGGACCAAAACTAATGTCTGTATTGACTACATTGATTAACAGCTAATGCATTTGGAAGTCCACAGATCCTCAATTAAATAAAAAGCAATTGTTTAGCTAATGCTAAGATAGCGCCCACATTTAATGCTCTGAATAGATCTTTTCCACTGTCAGTACTGTTTGAAAGCATATACCGTTGTTAATGTTGACAGCCATTTCTATACTGTGCATACATATGCACTGGACTTTAATCTATATATATATCCATGTCCTTGGAAATAATCTTAAAATGAGGTAATCTTGTTTGGAGACTAAACATAGCAGAACACAGATGCTTGCTTCCTTTATGCAGCTGTTCCTGACATTCATGTCTTCTGTAGCCCCTCTTGTAGGAAGGGGGCTTAGTCCCTTTCACTATTTCCATTGAGCTTCACACTAGCTTGGGGGAAGGAATCTGCAGATGAGTGGATCTGTCCAGTTTTGCAACATGCCTGCAGAAAACCAACCTTGCATTATAATTAGGTCAGATTTCATAGCTAAGCAAGGTCACGCTCCATGGTTGGGAGACCTCCAAGGAGAATCAAAGTGATGACAGAAACATGTAAGAGGTGGTAATTCAGTAGGTGGCACTCTTTCCTCTAAACAAATCTTGATGTCAATACCTAGGATCATGCTGTCTTTCAGAGAAGATATACGACATGTTCTGACCTCTTTTGACCATTAGGGATTCCACTGCAGAGGTGTTTTCTCAAAAACAAGTGTTGGTAATAATCCCAGTGTCCCAGATAAATATGAACTCTGTATTTATGTTCTGGCCTCCTTAAAATTTCAGCTTGATAAGCTTGGGTTATTATTTAGGCATAGGCCTTTTTTTGGTAACACCATTGAAAAACTCCATTATGCCTAGAAAACATTATCCCATCAGTCCCTAGGTGATTTTTCTTCTTCCTCAGAAGCAGGGTAATTCAAGAAAAGTGCTAGACATGGAGTCAGGAAAGACATTAGCCAAAATTCTATGTCTGTCTGTTTAAATCACTTAATCTCTCTGAGCCCCAGCTCCCTTACTTATCAAATGAGGATAATAATGCCAGTAGTACTTGACCTCCCATGGTTGTTGTAATGATCAAATGCAATAATATATGTAAAATAAATTTGCAAATCTTAAAGTCCTATGGACGTGCCAACAATATCACTAATTGGAGTCTTCCAGTGGGCACAAAGGTGCTCCAAATCTCAAAGCTGGTAGAATACCTGCCCTGAAAGAGTTTCAAGTCTTATACACATAACTATAAAATATATAAATATTATAATGTATATCAATATTATAATGTATTAATATGTATGATGTATTATAATGTGGTTTCTTCCAACTACAACTGAAAGTAACTCCAATATATTTTTCTTTCATGTACCTAAAATGTCAGCCAGGATCCAAGGAATAGATTTGTTAATGAATTAGTATTTTCTTCTGAAATTCACCTGTTCTGTCTTTTTCTAATTAGAAAAGAAAATAAAATGAATCTGGTACTTTTCCACAACAGGAACACCAAGGTGTGTGTGTGTGTGTGTGTGTGTGTGTGTGTGTGTGTGTGTGTGTGTGTGTGTGTGTGTGTTTGTGTCTTTAAACCATAAATGATAAATATGTTGCTCTTTGAGGTCACATTATATGACAAGGCCTCAAATACATTGGAAGAAACTGGGATGCTGCTTCCCTGAGAATATGAGGAGAGTTAGGTAAAGACTGCTCCCCTCCTACCAGTGTAGAAAAAGCTAGACCAATGGATGACAATGATGTTTATTAAGAAGTTCTAAGCTCATGGTCTTCTGCACACATTCTGCTCTACTGCCCCCTCCCCTTCCAAACTCACACTCACATTATCCCATTATTTATGAGAGGGCACTTGGATGCAGTAACCCCCCCTCCAAAATGTACACAAAATCATAATATATCATGTGATTGAACTTGGAATGGAGATGAGCAAAGGAGTAGGAGGAAATGTTTCTGAGGTTTCATTTGTTTGCCCCAGGGAAGGATGTATGAGGGTGATGACTTGGCATTTGTTCAGCACCCATGGAAGGAATGCTGTGCAGAAGAAAAACATGAACACCCAATGCTTTCCTTGGCCCAGGTTGCATTTATGCCAGCTGATTTTGATCAGCTTCAAAGATTTTTAATATCTAAAAAATTCAGGTTTGTCAGGGATGGTATGAGGATACAAGAAGCTTCTCATATGTGTCATGGATTCACTTGTACCAGCTCTAAAGCCTTCTTGCTACCTATTCGTGGAAGTTATAAACCACTGCCAACAGTGAACTCTAGCTACATTATGCACACTGCAAATTGAATTCAAGAAATGTTTATTAAATGCAAATAGTCACTACTCTTGAGTAGCTTACAATCCACTGCAGGAGAGGGTCAGGGATATAGCACATACAAAAGGAAATGTTTCCTGTAACATGTAACCTCTGACTCCTTCTTGGAGATCCAGACCTGGGACCACACCCCATAAAGTTCCACAATACCTTGAGGGGAAAGTTGGGGGAGAGATCTCTTTCTCTAATGACACTGACTTGAGTCCCTGTGTTCCCCACATTTTAAGGACCAGAGACTAATACCCCTGTTCTTTTTAATGACTTCACATTGATTGATTTTTACAAATGAATATTTACTTCATGAATATAGCAGGAATTAACATAAAGGCATTTTTCTCCAATATCTCCTAAATACATTCTTGCCTACATTGCCATGGTGTCTGAGAGAGTAGCTCAGTTCTGACTCATATTAGCCCTGCCCAGTCCATGTCTAGATGTGCTACAAGTCACAGATGGATCCTTCCTCTGGACTGAAGTCCCAAAGGTCCCTCCTCAAGATCTCTTTTTGCTCCTTGTTCCACAGGACAATAATAACATAAGATATAATATATATAATAATATAAGTCAGAAATTCCACTTCCTTCATCACAATAAAATAAATTAAAATAAAGCAAAGAGGCATTGTTTCCCAGGTTCTGGGAAGGAAGCAGCATATGGCTTTAGTGGTGGAGAGGGAGGAAGAAGTAGGTCTCGTGGTCTTTTCCTTTATGACACAGACTTTTATCAGATACCATCACAAAACCAGAAAACAGCTGGAGACAATAAGGTCAGCCAAGAGAAACAAGAGAAAGACACTAATGCTGACAGACCTTTGGAATGCCTATAAGCCAACCAGAGAGCCTCAACCTTTATCACAGATAACCCAACCAGAATTTGTTACAAAATACCTCATACATGCTCCAGACTACATATCATCATAGTTCTCCCAGAAGTCATTTCCCCATAAGTAGCCAAGCAAGCTGATGGGGTCTACACCTATGCCAGACCCCATTGCAAAAAAAGAATACAAAGAGTTTCTAGGGGAAAACAGTATTCATAAACTGGGAAAATCAAGAAAGACCTATTTTAGGAGGAGACACAAATTATACTTTGAAGGAAGCTCATTGACATGGAGGTAAAAAGTAAGGCCTTCTAGGTATGAAATAGAGCTTATGTAAAGGCATGGAGGAAGACTATGGAATGTCATGTAGTGGGAAATAGCTCACAGGTCCCTTCTTTCTAAACTTCTTTGAATCCTATTCATATGACAATACTATGCTATACATTAATTGTTTCTGACAACAGAGACAATTTTAGAAAGGCTTTGGCTGACAACTGAGGGCCCTGATTATTTATACTCCTTTGCTACAAGAAAGGTACCAAGAGACCATATTTACAATCATTTTGAATAATTCCCTTATCATACTACTTTCCAGTTCAGTGGTTATTCTCTACTCAGTGCAGGTCCCAGAAGCTACACATCCTTCTTTGCTTTTATATAGGTAGAAATAAAGAAAACAAACCAAGTCCTGCATTGTTTTTGTTTTGGGGTGTATATATATATATGTGTATGTGTGTATGTGTGTGTGTGTGTGTGTGTGTGTGGTCAAAGAGAGAATCTTGCTATAATTTATAGTACTACCAATGGGAGCTAGTCATAATCCCCGGATGACTATATATATGAATAAATCATATATATGGCCTAAGGGGCCATGGTCTAGGATTCCATCCATTTGATAAAAATTATAAGTATATGAAAATGGAAAACACAAAAATGGGTACATAAAAGTCCATTGTTCAAATGGGAAATTGAAGAGGTCATAGAATTCCAGCTGGATGAAACTTCCCCATGGAGAGAATTAAGTTTCTTTCCACTGTACCCAGTGATTGGGGTTGTAACTACATCAAGTTTTCTCTTTATGCATTTTTGGCTCTCAGGTAAAAGAGGGCTTTGTACTCTTTCATTATAAGATCAGAGTTCTCTGCAGGTATTAATTAGGTCTCATGACACTCCCTTGAGGAAACAATCTTATTATTATGACTAGAATGGTACTACATGTATTTAGTATGTTTAACCATAAAGAAAGTGGGAGTAAAGTAAGGCAAGAGGAATTAAATCACCTTATCCCTGACTTCCCATACCTAAGCTTTAAAGCTACGTGCAAACTAATAATACTGACCACCACAAACTCTTTGGACATGGACCAATATGGTGAATCAGTTGTAGAAATACTCTCAAGTAAACATTTCTTCTTTATTTTTATTCTATTCACTTCAAATGCACAGACTTTTAGAAACTGCATTGTCCAGCCCCCTGATTTGCTCTTTGAAAGGATTATTAAGTTGCTAGATCAAGGAGAGTCTATACATTTCTGTCTAGCTTTCAACAAAGCTTGTGATAAAGCATCTCAGACTATTCTGGTGAAAAACATAGAGATGTGGACTAGATAGTAAAACAATTAGATGGATGTAAACGTGGTTTGAAGGTCAGACTCAGAGATTAGTGCGTAATGGTTCAATGTCACCTTGTCAAGAGGTCTCCAGCAGAGTACTGTAATGATCTTGTGCGTGGCTCTTTAGCACTAAATATTTTTATCAGTGACTTACATAAAGGCATTGATGACATACTCATCAGATTTGCAGATGGCACATATCTGGGAGGGATAGATAGCTAAGACACCAGAAGAACAGAGTTAGCATCCAAAAATTTCTTGACAAGATACAGAAATGCCTATGATTCAGCACTGGGCTGAATTTATTGAGATGAAATTCAGCTAAAGGAAACTAGAGTTCAAAGATCAGCATTGCCAATGAAAGGATGGGAGAGGTGTGACTAAAGGACAGTTTATCTGCAAATGATCAGATGGTTTAAGTGGACTACAACCTCAATTTTAAATCAGCAGTAGCATCTACAAAAGCTACTGTAATGTTGGGTATTAAGGGAGGATAGCTCCCAGTCCCTCTGTATCTGCCTTAGTCAAAATATATCTAGAATATTGTGTTCAGTTCTAGATGGCACAGTTTAAGGAAAAATAAAAATGATTGAACACACCAGGAAAAGGTCAATTAGTATGGCAAAGTATTTTAATTCTCAGATAAAGAAGGATAGGTTAAAGAAATTAGAAATGTTTAGCTCTGAGAAGAGAAGGTCAGAGGGAGAAGCAAGCTCCTTGAACACAGATAAAAGCCACCTTCAAACATTTGAATGTCTATTACATGGAAAAGAAATTAAACTTGTTCACTTTGATCTCAGAAGGAAAAAAATAGGAATAATGGGTAAAAGTTGCAAAGAGACAAGTTTTTCAGGACAATTCAGCCAAGGATGGGTGAGATTTCAAGAATGATTTTCTGAAAACAGGAAGAAAAACAAATCTGATGGTGAAAAAAAGAAATTGTCAGAAGAGATTTACATGATTGTACAGATAGCTTATCAACCAACTTAAGCTGGTCTTAAAATTTAAGATTAGTTTTGGGTTTTTTTCCCCTTAAGCATACAGATAATGGGAGCAAGAGCAGATAATAAATGAGGACTAAAAAATATGACAGTCTTTTAAGACTGACAAAACTGTTGGAAAAAGAATGTGAAACATTGAAGGAGCTGAAGGCAAATAGGCACATTGATAGTTGATGCAGCTGTGAACTGGACCAACTTTTCTTGAAAACAACTTGCTTCAAAAGTGCATGCCCTGGGCAGCTAGGTGGCGCAGTGAGTAGAGCTTTGGCCCTGGAATCAGAAGGACCTGAGTTAGGATCTGACCTCAGACACTTAACTCACACACAAACAAAAACCTAGCCATGTGACCTTGGGCTAGTAACTTAACCCCAATTGCCCTGCAAAAAAAAAAAAGTGCATGCCTTTTGGGCCAGTAACCTCACTACTAGGCCTATTACATGAAAATATCAAAGAGGAAAAGACCAAACATGCACAAAAAAATTCATAGTAGTTCTTTTTGTGGTGGCAAAGAACTGGAGAGTAATGGCTAAATCAATTATGATATATGACAGCAATGGAATAGCATTATACTGTAAGAAATAAGGAAACAGATGGTTTTAGACCTGGGAAGACTTATATGAACTGATGCAGTGTGAAATGAACAGAAGCAGAAGAAAAATGTATACTATGATAGCCATATTATAATGAAACCATGACAGGGAGATGATGAACTAATAGGCAAAATAATAATCTCACTTTTGGAATGGACCAATATTGGAATTTGTTTTAACTATGTTTATGTAAAAAAAAAAAAAGCCTTTTCTCTCTCCTTTCCTTTTCTCCCTCTCTCCTTTCTTTCCTTCTTTCTTTCTCTTTCGTCCTTTCTTTTTTTCATTCTTCCCTTTCTTTTTTCTTTCCTTTTTTTCTTTTTCCTCTCTCTCTCTCTCTCTCTCTCTCTCTCTCTCTCTCTCTCTCTCTTTCTCTTTTCAGTGGATGGGAGGAGGTAGGACAAAGAAAAATTAAATCCTTAATAATTGAAAATTATTATTTTATGGACATTTTTAAAAGAATAATGTTATCAGAGTAATTATCAGAATGATCTGTGGTTAGTAAGAGAATCTAAGGACAGCCAAAAAGAGTTAGAGTTGTTATTTAACTATATTGGAAAAAAGAGAAGGATTAAAGAAGGGATAGGGCTTCTACTCAAGATAGACAAGATGGTAATAGCATATGACAGAAATTAGTATAAACAACAATTAAAACAAAGGGCTTAGATGTTTAATGGCTTGTGTGGAATTTTTTCTACTCATAAGCAACTTCTTAAAATTCATCTTAAATTATTCTGTTGCTAAGTAAGTAGTTAATATTATTTCAACTACCTTCCAAAATGTAGCAAAAGGATTTATTCTTAAGTTATTACAAACATCTTGTCATTCCCAGATCACAGGGACCTCTAACAGAAATAAGAATAAGGGCTGGTAATGTGATTTTACTCATACAGAAAACTAGGTGAGGAAAGTCCCTGTACCAATTCAGGTCAACATTTTCTCTGCAACTTAGAGTCTGAAAGAGTTGCCTAGAGCACAGAGAAGTTGAATTGCTTTCCTGAGGTGTACAGATCCAGCTGTACCAGGCTAGCACTTATACATACCTTTCCAGTTGCCTCCATGATCCTGGTCACCTCCACGACACTTTGGGGAGCTCCTCCTTGGGAATAAACAAAGGAGTCTAACACCCAGGTGTAGTGTATAGCCTGACTTTTATTCTTCTCCTTATTCACAGCATCCGCCTCTCTTCCTCTTCACCTCACCTGTGTCCTCCTCTCTCCTTTATCCCCTTTCTGGACTCTGCTCCTTCACGTGCCTCAGTAACAGGTTCCTCACGGTGGGGGGTGGGGTGAGTGCTCTCCTGTTAGCAGTGTGAGCTCAATACCCCGCAATCCTTGAACCTGTGTAGCAGGATGTGGTTCACGGGGACAGAACATACGGCTCAGGTGCCTCTTGGACCCAGCCTGAGTTGCACTGTCATTTGCCTGAGTTCTCTGTGAGTTCTCAGAGTTCAGCTAGAGTCTTAAAGGGCCCTTACACTGAGGGTCTCTCAGGTAATATGTGTCAGAGGCAGTACTCATACCCTAGTCTTCATAACTTCCATACCCCATCTCAATCCACAACATCTTGCTGCCCCTATGACAAAAATCAGTGAAGAAAAAAAAAATGAAAGGTGTAGAGGTGCATGGTCTCTACAGTAGGCAGATTTTAGGAACATATAGGAGGGTAGGAAAGACTTGAAATTGATGAGTTAAAATATTAATTCAAGTAGGGTATTTGAAGAACACAGTACAAGTGTCCCCATCCCAACTTTTTGGATAGGTGTAGTGAGAAGAGAAAAGAACAGATAATGGCTAGAGGTTGAGAGTTTGGGAGGAAAAATGAGAGTTGCTTAACTCTATTCTTTGGTTTCTTTTTCCTTTACTATGATAATTGTCATTAGACTGGAAGGAATGGAATAAAAATGAAAAAGTAACATCAATAAGATAGAGAGTTAAAAAAATAAAAACAGCCTTCTCCTTTGGTCCAAGTTACCAGAACAAGATGAACTATGTATCCCTGGGTCTTGAAAGAATTGGCACAAGTAATCATAAGACTCTACTAATGATCTTTGAAAGATCCCAGTGAGTGGGAGATGCACCACAGGATAGGAGAAGGGTAAATGTTGTCCCGGTCTCCCCCCCAAAAGGGAAAAGAATGGAATATGCAAACTATATAGGCTAGTGAGGTTGATTTTTAATTCAAGGCAAATAAAGAGTCATAAAGAGACAACATGGCTTCATCATAAACAGAAAATGTAGTTGAACCTTTTCTTCCTTTTTTGACAGGTTGAATAAAACATTGGTTCAGGGGAAAGTTATAGATCAAGGTTGCAGAATTTTCTCCTGAAGGCCACATATAGCCCTCTAGATCCTTAAGATGATAATAATATTATGTTAATTCATAACTAGTTCTAACTTACACAAGTAGGACATGGCAGAGATGGGATTTGAACTCTGGAACTCATATCCTGAATCCAGTTGTTTTTTGTTTTGGATTTTTTTTTAATCTTTATCTTTGGCTAAGTGGTTTCTGATGTTCCTTCCTAGTCTAAAACTGTACCTTAGTTCTGTGAATTAAGACACGGCTCTATGCCCTTACAGAACTTAAGGAGACTGTGGTTTTGAAAAGGTGTCAAAGTAGAGAACAGGGAGAGAGAAGAGCCCAGGGACAGAGAGCTCAAGTTACCAGTTAGGTATAAGTGCCAGGTTTCTTTGAAACTGTCCCATCAAAAGTACATGGAATACATTAAACTTAATATTTCCTGGAATCATACTTGGTATCATAGTAGATTAAGGGGGGGGGGCTTGGGAACAGGAAAACCTTTGAACAGTTTTCAAATTCCACCAGGCAACTCTCTATTTACTCTGTTAGCACAGTATTAATAGGAATGTGTGCATGGCAAAGTTATTTTGGATTTGTTTCTGTGTGATCATGGGTAAGTCACCAAGACTCTTTAAGCTTCAGTTTCTTTGTCTGTAAAGTGAAAGGGTTCCAGAGATGTTCTTCAAAATCTCCAGTTCTGAAAGTGTATGATTCTATGATTGGTGGTGGGGTGGGGAAAAGGGATAGTTTCATACTCATTTTCAGTGTTGATTAAGGATTTGCTTCTAAGACTAATGGGCAGTTCACTAAGAATGGATCTATATCATGACAAAATAGCTGGATGAAAGATAAAATATGTGGCCCGTCATGTTAATATTTGTCATCATGAAGACAAAGCTAAGTACTAATGTCTAAACTTTGGTTTCACAAATGTTAAGGGAAGGGAACACAAATCATTGATCCATGATTGACCTTTGCTCCCCATTCTCCTAGACCCTGCTATGTGTTTTCCCAAAACTATCCAATCAAGGGTACCACAAAGATTCCATCCTTGGTCTTGTAATGGAACATATGAGGATTCTGAGATCTATAAAGTACTGGTAAAGAGGTATCAGGTAATATAACTGCTTTAACATACACCCACTGAAAAGCCAGATTCTTAGAGCTGGAAAGGTCCTTAGCAGAAGGAGTGCTGACCAGTGAAAGAACAGAATCCAATTGTTAGACTGAGTAAACTGCTTCCCTCAGACACTGGAGTCCCAGACAAATGAAGCATTTTAGTGAAGAATGGGGCAAAGAAGCCTCACCAATTTTCTACAACTTAGCCCACTATTAATAGCTAGAAGTCATTAAAAGTTACCACTATACCTCAGGGATAGTGGCATCAGCCTGATCTAGTGGACAGACTTTGGAGTTTGAAGACTAGAGTCCAAATTGTGACTCTGACACATATTTATGACTAAGCAGTCCAAAATTGAACTCAGTATCTTTCCCTCTAAGTCTTTACCACCCTCTACCTTCCCTATTACTATGGAGGCCAACATCATCCTCTCAGTTCCTCAGGCTAGGAGTCATCTTGGGCTCCTCAATATCTCTCATCACACCAATTGTGTTGCCAAGGTCTATCAATTTCACCTTTACAACATCTCTTAAAGAAACTCTCTTCTCTCCTCTGCCACTGCTTTAGGGCAGACCCTCATCACCTCATGCCTGGACTAACGCAATAGCCTACTGATGGGTCTGCCTCTCTCAAGTCTTCTCCACTCCAATGTATCTTTCATCACACCACTAAAATGATTTTCTTAAAGCACAGTTCCAATTATGTCATCCCTCCACATAAACTCTAGTGGTTCCCTATAGCGTCTAGGTTAAAATGCAACATGCTATTTGGCATTTGACCCTTTATAGCCTGGCCCATTCTTCTTACACCTTACTCCCTGTCATATACTCTTTAATCCAGTGGCACTGGCTACTTGGTTGTTCCAAGAACAAAACACTCCTCTCTGCTCTAGGCATTTTCTCCAACTCTACCCCATGCTTAGAATATTCTCCCTCTTCAGTTCTGCCTACTGATTGCCCTGGCTTCCTTTAAGTCTCAACTAAAACACCGTCTTTTGCTGGAAGCCTTCCACAGCCCTTCTTAATTCTAGTGCCTTTGTTCTGGTCATTATTTCCTGTAGATAGCTTGCTTTTGTTTCTCTCCCAGAAAGTTCTTTGAGTGCGGGAGCTGTCTTTTGCCTCTTTTTTTATGTTCCCAGCATTTAGTAGGTGCTTAATAAATGTTTACTAACTGATTGATTATTCCCCCTTGAGACCATAGGTAAATCACTTTCTCCTTTGGGTTTCAAGTTTTTTATTTGCAAATGTGTTGGGGAGAGTGGGAGGGTGATAATTCAATGATCTCTAAGCTCCCTTCCAGCTCTAAATTCTAGGTAATTACCTCCACCTCCTTCAAAGGCAGCAGTTGCACTTTTGGATAGCTTTGGTTGTTTTTCCCACTCAGGTGCAAGTCTAATACGCTGTTGAGTGAATTATACTCATTTTTCCTAACTCTGCTTTCTAAGCCTGGGTAGGACAAATCTCATCCCTTTTTTATGTAACATTTCTTCATATACTTGAAGACAGTGATCACATTTCCCTTAAATCTCCTCTTCTGCATGCTAAACACCCTCCTTATAGTTATTTAAAACAAACACCATTATGATATTAGTCTCCAATTCCCTTTCCCTTACCATTTTGGTTGCTCACTTCCAGAAATCTAGCAATTTCCTTCTCAAAATGTGATGTCCCCATAACACTTTACTACTTTCTATATGAAGTCTTTCCTGAGCACACCCACAACTGCTAGTGTCTTCCCTAATTATCTTTTATTTGACTACAATGTATTTATTCTGTATACACACATATAAGTAAATATACACACATATATGTATATACGTACCTCAATGAACAGATGTATATTTATGTATCTATGGATAGGGCATACACACACATATACACATATTTATATACACATGTCTCTTAATGGATTGCAAAGTGTGTGAGAACAGAAGTGGCTAGGTAGCTCAAAAAATAGAGCACCAGCCCTGGAGTCAGGAAGACCTGAGTTCAAATTTTGCCTCATACACCTAACACTTACTAGGCATGTGTCCTTGGGCAAGTCACTTAACCCCAGTTGCCCTCCCTTCCTCCCTCCAAAAAGCAAGTAAAAAAAGTGTGAGAACAGGGATTCTATCATTTTTTTTTTATATTTGTATTACCAATACCTACTACTGTGCCTTATACATGGTAAACCTGTGGTTAGGTCCTTCCTGATTGACTGATTGATAAAGGATGCTATTACAGATAAAGCATTTTTAATTTATGGAATAAAACAGGCATTCCTGTAACATAGTACAATAAAAAAGATGATTGTTCATGAAACTGAAAATCTACTACACACAACTTTCTATTCCTTTCAAATATATGACAAAATTATAATGTAAATTTCTTTTTTTTCTCCCCTCGCATCAGCATACACCCTAGACCCATATACCATTAGACCCAAATAGGTATACACACATAAACACACACATATACATACATATGTAAAATTATTTTATATATATACTTCTATTTGTCAATTCTTTCTCTAGATGTAGATAGTGACTTTCTTCCTATGTCCTTTACAGTTAATTTGGGTATTTATAATACTGAAAATAACTTAAATGCTCAAAGTCATTCTTAAAACATTATTGTTACCCTATACAATGTTCTCTTGGTTCCACTCATTTTGTTCTTCATTATTTCATGCAAGTCTTTCCATGGTTTTCTAAAATCATTGAACCCATCATTTCTCAAAGCATTACATCACAATCATATACCACATCCTGTTCCATTATTCCAGCTATAGAGTTTTAATGAATGATATTTTAATTTGAACATATAATATGCTATGATTACATGTTCCACTAAATTCTTGTTCAATTTACCTTATTTGGGTGTATATTCCAGATTCTCAAAAGCTCTATCTGAAGACCATCTGCTATAGCAGATTCTACCAGGATGAGAAGTCATTCAATAAATTTCCAGGGATGGCTCTTCCAACTTTCTTCTGAGAAGCAGTCTAGCTCAGTTTAGAGGTGCTTGCTCACCTTTGGTTTGGCCACAGAGTGATATCTTTTTAAACTATGGCATCTCTTAAAGCCCATCTACCAAATAAGAGAGGAATGGAGAATCTACAATTCACAGGATTGTTGGTGAGGGCCCAGGCCTTACTACAAATATAATGAGACTTTTTAAAAAATATAATTTTATTACAATATATCTAGTTAATCATTTCCAGAATATACAGGGCTGTGTGATCTACTGAACAAAAATGAAGCAAAAACAAATTATAAAATTCCAAATATATAGGAAGCATTGACTTGAATTTGTCATTTTGTCCAGTCAAGTGCCAAGAGAACAAAGACTTTAGTAGATTCTTCTCTGGCCTGAAGCCCTGGAAATGCCCATCCTTATGCCCACTCCAAGGCATTTACATTCTAAATGATCTATCTCTAAAGAGCTATCTTAGAATCAGAAGACCAAGGTGCAGATTTGGACTCTGTCACTTGTTACTGATGTGATTTTAGGCAAGTCCCTTAATCTCTCTTGGCCTCACTTTTCTCATCTGTAAAATGGGGATAGTTTAACTTAGATGATCTCAAAGCTCCCTCCCAACTCTAAATCTATGATTCTATGGTCTTTTAGTATAAAATCTCTAATTAGGACCATGCTTTCTGATATCAACAACTTACTACAAAACTAGGGAAAGGCCCTCAGGACATAAAGCCACAACAATATTGATATCATAATAATGCTTTGCTCAAGAACTCCAAGGAAATCAACAGCATCTGCTAAATCTAGAAGGCATTAATTTTTATTTCATTAAGAAACCCTTTATAGGGTAGAGCCAAGATGGTGGAAAGGAAGCAGTAACTTCTCTAAGCTCCTCCTTGAATCCTGTCACTAAACCTTAAAAAGTGAATCTGAATGGATTCTGGAGTGACAGAATCCAGCCCAGGAAAGTGCCCAGTGGGTCTGGACAGGGGGAGCACAGAGCATGTGGGGTCTGTACAGCTCAGATTTGAGAGCAGACAAACAGACTACACCAGAGAGAGAAGAAGCCCCAGCCTGCCAACTTACCAAAGACAAATTGAAATCATATCAATGGCATCTCAGGAGGGGACAGGAGGAATCATTGGAGCCAGCTAAGAGAGGGCTTGGGGCCCCCAGCAGAGACAGCAGCTTCTCCTGGGACTATCACCCCCCAGCCTGGAAGTTTAGAAACCACCTGCCAGCATATGCAGGGGCTAGATTGGCAAAGTAAATTCTAGTTGCTCTGATCCCTCATCCCTTCTTCATGAAGTAGAAAACCCAAAGATAAGTCTCCCACCCAGATTGAAATCCTAAAAGAGTGGAAATAGCCTCAGGCTTGGGAGACTTCAAGAAGGGGTGTAACTGAGACAGCCAGGAGTCTGAAGAGAAGCGAGGGAGGGGTCCCAACAAGCCCTACCTCACTTGACCAGCAAAAGCCTGCCTGAGCTATAGCCCAGGGGTATAGAGACAGAAATTTGAAGTGGCCAGACTTCCCCTCCTCCACAGACTATTCTGTGCTTATCAGCATACCTCTCTGAGACTCCTACCTTAGCCTCAAACTAGACACCCAGAGGCTACAGCATTCAAAGTCAATGACCAGGCCCTTAGCTCATAGCCTGAAAAATTAAGAAACAGGAAATCACAATGGGAAGGAAGGAAGCTGAGAAGGGGAACGGGAAGGCAAGAAAATTGATCTGAGCTTATTATGTAGGTCAAGAACAACCAAATACAGAGGACAACTTGGACTCTACCCACACCTGAGACCACAGAAGGAAATATGAACAGTCTCAAGCCCAAATAGCATTCATGGAGGAGCTTAAGAAAGATTTTAAAGACCAAATCAGGGAGGCAGTGACCAAATTGGAAAAAAAAAATGTTTAACTGAAGAAAACAAATTGTTAAAAAGTAAAATTAGTGAAGTAATTGGAGAAAATACCTCCCTAAAAAAGGACCTTCAAAAACTAACCGAAGACCATAATTCGCTAAAAACAAGAATCAATCAAATTCAAACTCAGAACTCTATGATGCACCAAAAGTAACAAAACATGACAATTGAAAAATTGGAAGAAAATGTAAAATACCTCAATGGAAAAACAACTGACCTAGAGAACAGATCCAGGAGAGATAACTTAAGAATTATTGGTCTAGGGCAGCTAGGTGGCACAGTGAGTAGAGCGCCGGCCCTGGAGTCAGAAGGACCTTGGTTCGAATCTGGCCTCAGACACTTAACACACACAAACAAAAACCTAGCCATGTGACCCTGGGCAAGTTACTTAACCCCAATTGCCCTCCAAAAAGCAAAAAAAAAAAAAAAAAAAAATTATTGGTGTACCAGAAAACCATGATGAAAATAGCAGCCTAGACAACATCCTCCAAGAGACTGTCAAAGAAAACTGTCCCAAAATCCTGGAATCAGAAGATAAAATAGTTATCAAAAGAATTCACCAGAAGAAACAAAAACATAAGCAGGGGAGGGAATAGGATGGAGGGGAAGAGACAGATAGTCATCACTAATGTGAATGTGAATGGGATAAACTCTCCCATAAAACAGAGGCAGATAGTAGAATGGATTAAAAACCATAATCCCACAATATGCTGTCTACAAGAAACACATTTGAAACAAAGGGATTCCCATAGGGTAAAGGTATAAGGTTGGAGTAGAATTTATTATGCCTCAGCTAAAGTAAAAAAAAAAAAAGCAAGGGTAGTAATCCTTATCTCAGATAAAGCAAAAGCAAAAATAAATCTAATTAAAATAGATAAGGAAGGAAACTATATCCTGCTAAAAGGTATCATAGAAAATGAAGCAATATCATTACTTAACATATATGCAACAAGTGGTATATAATCCAAATTCCTAGAGGAAAAGTTAAAGGAATTGGAGGAAGAAATAGATAGCGAAACTATACTAGTGGGGGATCTTAATCTTCCCCTTTCTGAACTTGATAAATCAAACCTCAAAATAAACGAGAAAGAAGTTAAGGAGGCGAATAGAATTTTAGAGAGACTAGATATGATAGATATCTGGAGAAAACTGAATGGGGATAAAAAGGGATTTACTTTCTTCTCAGCAGTGCATGGTACATACTCAAAAACAGACCATGTACTAGGGGATAAAATCCTCACAATTCAGTGCAGAAAGGCAGAGATATTAAATGCATCATTCTCAGATCATGATGCAATAAAAATTATATTCAATAAAGGGCCATGGAAAGATAGGCTAAAAACTAGTTGGAAATTAAACAATTTAATCCTACAGAATGAGTGGGTCAAACAAGAAATTATAGAAACAATCAGTAATTTCATTCAAGAGAATGATAATAATGAGACAATATACCAAATTTGTGGGATGCATTAAAGGTAGTTCTTAGGGGAAGTTTTATATCCCTGAATGCATATGTGAAAAAATTAGAGAAAAGGGAGGTCAATGAATTGGACATGCAATTGAAAAAGCTAGAAAAAGAACAAATTGAAAATCCCCAATTTAGTACTAAATTAGAAATATTGAAAACCAAAGGAGAGATTAATAAAACTGAAATTAAGAAAACTATTGAATTAATAAATAAAACTAAGAGGTGGTTTTACAAAAAAACCAATAAAATTGATAGACCCTTAGTCAATATGATAAAAAAAGAAAGAAGAAAACCAAATTTTGAGTATCAAAAATGAAAAGGGTGAATCTACCTCCAATGAAGAGGAAATCAAAACAATAATTAGGAATTATTTTTCCCAATTTTATGCACATAAATATGACAATTTTAGTGAAATGGATGAATATTCACAAAAATACAAGTTGCCCAGATTAACTGAAGAGGAAGTGAATTACCTAAATAACCCCATCTCAGAAAAAGAAATCAAACAAGTCATCAATGAACTCCCGAAGAAAAAATTACCAGGGCCAGATGGGTTTATTAGTGAATTCTATCAAACATTTAAAAAACAATTGATTCCAATACTCTACAAACTATTTGGGAAAATTAGCGAAGAAGGAGTCCTAACAAATTCTTTCTATGATACAAATATGGTACTGATTCCTAAATCAGGAAGAGATAAAACAGAGAAAGAAAATTATATACCAATTTCCCTCATGAATTTAGATGCAAAAATTTTAAATAAAATATTAGCTAAAAGACTATAACAACTTATCACAAGAATAATACACTTTGATCAGGTAGGGTTTATTCCAGGAGTGCAAGGATTGTTTAATATTAGGAAAACCATCAGTATTATGGTTCATATCAACAATAAAACTAGCAGAAACCACATGATTATCTCAATAGATGAGAAAAGGCTTTTGACAAAGTACAACATCCATTCCTATTAAAAACACTACAAAGTATAGGAATAAACGGAGCCTTCCTTAAAATAGTAGGTAGCATCTATTTTAAACCATCAGCAAGTTTTATATGTAATGGGGATAAACTAGAAGCATTTCCAATAAGATCAGGAGTGAAACAAGGGTGTCCACTATCACCCCTCTTGTTCAATCTGTAACTAGAAACGTTAGCAGTAGCAATTAGAGAAGAAAAAGAAATCAAAGGAATCAAATTAGCCAAAAAAGAGACCAAGTTATCATTCTTTGCAGATGATATGGTGATATACTTAGAGAATCCTAGAGAATCAAGTAAAAAACTACTTGAGGTGATAAATAGATTTGTCAAAGCTGCAGGATATAAAATAAACCCACATAAATCCTCAGCATTCTTATATATCTCTAATGAAATTCAACAGCAAGATATAGAAAGAGAAATCCCATTTAAAGTCACTGTAGACATTATAAAATATTTGGGAATCTGCCTGCCAAAACAAACCCAGGACCTATATGATCACAACTACAAAGCACTTCTCACACAAATAAAGTCAGATCTAACTGGAAAAATATCAATTGCTCATGGCTGGGTTGAGCTAATATGATAAAAATGACAATTTTACCCAAACTAAATTATATATTTAGTGCCATACCAATCAATTTACCAAAAAACTACTTTATAAAGTTGGACAAAATAGTAACAAATTTATTTGGAAAAACAAACAGTCTAGAATATCAAGGGACTTAATGAAAAGAAATGCTATGGAAGGTGGACTAGCTATACCCTATTTTAATCTGTATTATACAGCAGCAGTCATCAAAACTGCTTGGTACTGGCTGAGGAGTAGAGTAGTGGATAAATGAAATAGATTGGGTGCATGAGATCCAGCAGTTAATGAGTATAGCAATCTATTGTTTGATAAACCCAAAGACCCCAGTTTTGGGGATAAGAATGTACTATTTGACAAAAACTGCTGGGAAAACTGGAATATAGTATGGCAGAAACCGGGCATAGACCAGTATCTAATACCATATACCAAAATCAAGTCTAAATGGGTGCATGATCTAGGTAATAAAGCAGTAATAAGCAATCTGGGAAAGCAAGGAATAGTTTACCTGTCAGATTTGTGGACAAGGAAAGACTTTAGGATCAAACAAGAATTAGAGAGCATTATAAAATGCAAAATGGATAATTCTGATTACATTAAATTGAAAAGCTTCTATACAAACAAAGCCAATGTAACCAAGATCAAGAGGGAGGTGGGAAATTGGGAAAGAATTTTTATAACCTATGTCTCTGATAAAGGACTCATTTCTAAAATATACAGAGAATTGAGTCAAATCTATAAGAATACAAGTGATTCCCCAATTGATAAATTGTCAAAGGATATGAACAGGCAGTTTTCAGAGAGAGAAATTAAAGATATCAAAAGCATATGAAGAAATGCTCTAAATCACTATTGATTAGAGAAATGCAAATCAAAACAACTCTGAGATACCACATCTCTCCAGTCAGATTGGCTAAGATGACAAATCAAGAAAATGACAAAGGCTGGAGAGGATGTGGGCAAATTGGAACACTAATGCATTGCTGGTGGAGTTGTGAACTTTTCCAACCATTCTGGAGAGCAATCTGGAATTATGCCCAAAGGGCTATAAATAATTTCATACCCTTTGACCCAGCCATACCACTTCTAGGGTTATATCCCAAAGAGAACATAGAAGTGGGAGGAAGACTCATATGTACAAAAATATTTATAGCAGCTCTTTTTGTGGTTGCAAGGAATTGGAAATTAAGGGGATGCCTATCAATTGGGGAATGGCTAAATAAATTGTGGTATATGCATGTAATGGAATACTATTGTGCTATAAGAAACAAGGAGGAAACAGTTTTCATGTTTACCTGGAGAAGCTTATACAAACTGATGCTGAGTGAGAAGAGTGGAATCAGAAGAAATTTGTATACAATCACAGACACAACATGTGTGTGATGACCACCTATGACAGACTGGACTCTTCTCAGCAATGCAGTGATGTCAATCATCTCGAAAGACTCATGAAGGGGAGAGATGGGACACCCAGAGAAACAACTAGAAAGAACTGAGCTTGAATCCTGATGGAAGCAAACTAATTGATCTTTTTCTTTTCATTGTTTGGTTTTATTTCTTCTTTACCATTTTTCATCCCATATAGAACAATACGCCTTTGTAACTTGACTAATGTCTAATATGAAAGTATTTGCAGATCCTACAGTGAACTATATGCCGTTGTGGGGTGTGGAGGAGGGAGGGAAAGGAAATTTTAAACTCAAGGAACTATGGAATTGAATCTTGTAAACTAAAAATAAACAAATAAATTTTTAAAAAATCAAATAAAAAATTAAAAAATAATTTAAATAGAAAGCCTTTATAATCATTTCATGTTGTTTTGAAATCACAGAAATTAAGTGAGTGAAAACCACAACAAGAAGGGGACAGATACAACTGAAAATCACAGCAACAAAATTAATCTGGAAGAACAAAAGTTCCAGAATATCAAGGGAATTTGTGAAAGGAAATGCTAGAGAAAGTGGCTTAGCCATACCAGATTTTAAAGTGTATTATAAAGCAGCAGTCATCAAAACTACTTGGTACTGGCTGAGGGATATCGTAGTGGATAAGTGGAATAGATTAGGTACACAAGACACAACAGTCAGTGAGTATAGTAATCTACTGTTTGACAAACCCAAAGACCCTAGCTTCTGGGATAAGAATTCACTATTTGATTAAAATTGCTGGGAAAACTGGAAAATAGTTTTGGCAGAAACTGGGCATAGACCAGTATCTTACACCTCATACCAAAATAAAGTCTAAATAGGTGCATGATCTAGATATAAAGGCTGAGACTGTAAGCACTGTGGAAAAGCAAGAAATAGTTTAGCTGTCAGATTTATGGAGAAGGGGGGAATTTATGACCAAACAAGAGATAAGAGTGCATTATGAAATGCAAAATGGATAATTTTGATTATATTAAATTGAAAAGTTTTTATACAAATAGAATCAATGAAACCAAGATTAGGATGGAAGTGGAAAATTGGGAAAGAATTTTTATAATCAGTGTCTCTGATAAAGGCCTTATTTCTAAAATATACAAAGAATTGAGTCAAATTTATAAGACTGTAAGTCATTCCCCAATTGATAAATGGTCAAAGGATATGAACAGGTAGTTTTCAGAGAGAGAAATTAAAGATATCTATAAACATAAGAAAAATGCTCTAAATCACTATTGTTTAGAGAAACACAAATCAAAACAACTCTGAGGTACCACATCTCACCAGTCAGATTGGCTAAGATGACAAAATAGGAAAATGATTGTAATGGAAATGCAAATTTAAAGATCTTCCCTGCCCCTAGCTTAAGTGTACCTGGAGCCTGTGGTGGGAGGCTTGTTTTTCAGGAAAGCCCTTACCTTGATACTTTGTGATTGGGTAGTGGGTCAAGGAGGTTGTTACATGCTCTGAGCCAAGAGAAGGCTATATAAGCCCTGAGGAGAGGCTTTGCTTTGGGGCTCACTTTGAGAAGTGTTGTGTGATTTGACCAGATGAGACTCTGGGAAGCCGTTGTTGAGAGCCCCCCGGCTTTGAAAACCCAGATGTTGATGCTTCCCTCTCTGGTAACTGTGATTTGGTATTGATATGATGGTTGGACAGTTTGGAAGCCTGTCTGTTTGATCTGTAAGTTCTGTAACTCTGAAGTTCGGGGTGCTGACCTTTTTCCCCTGAACTAGGTAATGTGTGTTTGTTTGATTAAAGTAAGCTTGTTAACCCATTTTGAGTTGCTTTCCTTTTGAAAAGCAGATCTAAGAACCTATATTGGCAGCTACCCTGGGGATATTGGGGTGCTTGCTGCTACAATGATAAATGCTGGAGAGGATGTGGAAAAATTGGAACACTAATGCATTGTTGGTGGAGTTGGTGGATAGCAATTTGGAACTATACCCAAAGGGCTATAAAAAAGTACACACCCTTTGACCCAGCAATGCCATTTCTAGGGCTATATCCTAAAGAGATCATATAAGTGGTAGGAAGACCCATTTGCACAAAAATATTTATAGCACCTCTTTTTGTGGTGGCAAAGAATTGAAAAACAAGGGGATGCCCATCAATCGGGGAATGGCTAAACAAGTTGTGGTATATGGAATATAGCACAATGGAATACTATTGTGTTATGAGAAATGAGGAGCAGACATACTTCATAATATCCTGGAGAGACTTATATGATCTGTTGCTTAATGGGGAAAGTAGAACTAGGAAAACTTTGTACACAATTACAGACACACTGTATCTGTGATGACTAACTCTGATAGACTGGGCTCCTCTCAGCAATGCAAGGTTTTAAGACAACTCCAACAGACTCATGATGGAAAAGGATATCCATATCCATAGAAAAGAATCACGGAGTTTGAATGCAGATTGAAGCAAACTGCTTGCTGTCTCTTTTCTGTGTTTTGTTTCTTCTTTCTTGTTCACTTCATTGGTTATAATTCTTCTTTACAACTTGAATTATGCTTAATGCAAAGGTATTTTTGTAGAGCCTATATTGGATTGCATGCCTCCATGGTGGGAGAGGGGGAGGAGAGGGAGGGAGAGAGAGAAAATTGGAACTCAAGGGATTGTGGAACTGAATGTTGTAAACTAAAAGTAGATAAACAAAGTTAATAAAAAAAAATTAAAGAAAGAAAAGCATAGTGTTGCCCAAAAGTTCCTGACTTTCTCTGGAGTCTGGATTCTGGAGGGGAACAAGACCTATATATCATCTACAGAGTAACTTAGTGAAGGGACTCAAACCCAGGGCTAGGCAGAGCCTGGGGAACTCAGAGTTTCCAGGAAGTATTATTTAAAAATATTTGGTAATAAAGAAAGAAAGGAGCCTTAAAAACAGCCTCATTCCTCAGCCAAACCAGCAGTTACAACAAGCAAAAACTGTTCTCTGATGACATGGAAAAAGACCAAGAGAACTTGAAAAGTTTATACATACAATGAAAATATTTTTACCCAAACCATGTTTGGGTAGGGGCTTGGGGCAGGCGGCCTCTCTCTTTCTGGTACTACGGCAACAATATTATTGTGCAGTCAGCTTGCCTATGGCTGGGCCAGCCAGACAAGGGGTGATAAGCCATCTTTAAGGGGCCATAAAGAAAATGCAACCTCACAACAAAGTTACTCATTGTTCAATATAAGCTCCTCATGGAGGAACATATTTTCTTTCCCTCCCTTTGCCATTCTTCCTCGAGGTGGCCTTTTACATGATAGCAAGCCACTTGTACACTTGACATATGAAAAATAGACTTTTCAATATGCAAATCTAATAGTTCCATTTGATGAAAATCCCAGTGATCTACAGGGTCCCTTAAATTGTTTGGACATATTGTGTCATTTGAAGCTGAATCACTTCCTGTTAGTAATTCCTTAACAGGAACTAGAAAGACAATGGCTTGAGTAAATCAGAGCAAAGGAGTGATTAAATAAAGCTTGAATGCTTTGAATCCATTTCCATGCTGGGTTTGGTTTTGTTGTGTGGCGGGGGCTGGGGAGGCTATGTAATTTGCATGCTACAGCAAGGTGCATTATAAAAATCACCTTAAATTATCGGCGTCTGCAAAGGAACTGGTTGCTGGGCTAGAACATTCATATATCAAAGGCAAGCCTCTGGTGAGGACGCACCCTGATTTCTCATTTAAGAGAGTGCACTTTGTTGCCTTTGCAAGGCTTGCCTTTCCCAAAATCCAATCATACCAGCTTCCCTTCAGGTTTTTAGAGGCTTAGCCATCACGGCAAACTGGCAGTAACCTCTTACTTAGCAACTTTTAAATTTTCTGCATCTATCTCAACACTACAGGCACTCTGTATCACACACTTCCAAAGGATTCTGGGCTTGAAAAGTAGCTTTAATTCTAAATTACAGCTTTAAATCACTATAGATCTACTCTTTTTCTCTGTGGGTGTCTGCTATCTCTGTTTGAGCAATTATTCCCCATCTCCTTAGTTTTGATCTGGTCTACTTGTTGTGCCAATGAAGGCTCTGAATTCAGAAATGGCTTCTTGGGGCCGTGGTTTATGAGACATTTTTCCATTAGTGACACATCCATACATTAAGGATATATCTCTTAACTGTCAAGAGTGTCAACTGAAGGGTCAGCGATATTCTGAGTTCTGTTTGCATTCTATTGCCTAAAAAGCCTTTGTCAAATCCTTCAGTGGCCTACCTGCCCTAGGACCATGTCCAGAGTCTGAATATTGGGCAATGCAGAAAAGATGTCACCACTGTTCACTGGTGGTACTTTTTGAGGACTGCCTTTCAGTGATTAGTGACGCACACCAGAAGCTCTTTCCAAAGTGAGGCTGAAAACACCCCAGTCATTTTTCATGTAGTCTTTTCTGTTGACAGTCAGCAAGGACTTTGACCCTCAGCCCAGTTTGAAATGATGCATGTTTCAGTGGAATGGGATTGATCTTCCCTCAGTGTCCTGTAAGTTGTTATTTAAACTCATGTTGCATTTTTGAAAAGGGAGCAGAGTAAATTACTCAATGTGGGAATTTCAGCAACTCTTGTTCCATCTTCCTTAGCCAACAGATGGGTCAATAGGGCTGGCCTTAACATGCTGGTTAAGCAGGCAGCTACCTGCCAGGTGTCATTTCAGGGACACACTGGAAGGCCACCAATGTGCCTCTCCCACTAAATGGATGTGGGAGGATTAGATTCAATCTTCTATGTTGTGCCACAATTTTCAAAATTCTATTGATAAAAGTAAGCATCCTCTAAAAGTGGGAGTCAGTGAGGTACAACTGAAAATCACATAGTGAGGTGGAAAGAGCTAGAGAACCTGAGGTTGAATCTTGGTTCTAACTCTACTACTTATGTGACCTTGGGTAAGTTACCTCACTTCCCTGGGCTTCAGTTTACCCATCTACAAAATAAGGGCATTTGATTAAGGGACCTTTAAAATCCCATTAATTTTTGAATCTATAATTCCATCATTAAAATATTGGCCCTGCCTCTTACTAGATGCAAGCCATTTAACCACTCTAAGACTCACATACTTCAGGTAAAATGGGAGGATTTCAGTCTATTAACATGAATTCATTAAGTATCTACCATGAGATGAAAATGACATGGTCCCTTAAGGCACTTAAAATCTATTAAGGGGAGAGAAAGGTGCAAATATAAGTATTTCAAAGCTGAGAGAATCAGGAAAATCTTTATATAAAAGGTGAAACTTAAGCTAAGCCTTGAGGGAAGTTTGTAAGAGGTGAAAGTGAGGAAGAAGGGCAGTATGGATGGAGGAAAAGTAAGAAGGACAATTAGACTAGATGGGTGGAGAGGCTAGCAATATTTTCTGAAGCTGGAAAGGTAGGCTGGGGCTAGATTGTGAAGGATTTTAAATGTCAAAAGATGAGTTTATAATTGTTCCTAAAAAGTTAAAGGAACCATCTGAGTTTCTTGAGTAGGGCAGTGACAGATAGGTGCTTTAGGATCAGTTTAACACTTTTGTGGTAGATTTATTGAAGTGGGAGGAGGTAAGGCAAAGGAGACCAAATCAGGCAGCTATTATAATAGATCAGGTAATACAAGATGAGGGCCTGACCTGGGGTAATAGTTATTCAGGAATGACTGTAAGAGATGTTGTAGAGGCAGAAAAGTCAAGATTTGGCAACTGGTAGGATAGTCAGGGTGAAGGATGAGGAGTCATCAATGACATCTAACCTATAAACCTGGGTGACTAGAATGTTGGCAGTGCCATTGAGAGAGAAAGGAATTTTTTATTATATTATGTTATGGAAATTCTTACTTTACTACATAAATTAAAAATAAAATAAAATTTTTAAAGGAGAGAAATAGGGAATTTCAGAAGAGGGGTGGGTTTAGAGAGAAAGACAAGTTCTGTCTGAACATGTTGAATGAATAAATGAATGAAAAAGCATCATTAAGAGCTTACTATGTGAAAAGCAATGTGTTAAATATTGATGATATAAATAGAAAAGTAGAAATAATCCCTGTTCCCAAGGAGTTCTATTCCTAACGTAAAAGGCAACACTTAGAGTTATAAGTCAGATGGAAAGATCCTACCGTCCTCAAGGTGCAGCAGCAAAGCAGACAATAATGCATCTCTCTTAAGGTCACTGCAACTGATAAAATCACATCCATTTCTGGTGTTGATGACAACAGAGAACTTCCTCTTCTAGTTTCTGAGAAAGTGTAGCTACTCTCTTTGGTACCTACTATGGTAGATATGCATGGGCCAATTGTTCCTTCCTATATCCTTTTGCAATACCTGGGGAGATACATATTTTACTATCATTAGTTTGTGTTCCTCCATGTCTAATGTAGAGTCAATCATTATCACATTATAATGAGATAGATTCTAGCTCAATACAAGGAAGAACTTTGTAACAAAGGCATCTGAGAATGGAACAGAAGATCTATCATGTAGTGAGTTCCTCATCAGTGGAAGTGTTCAAGCACAGGCAAAGTAGTCACTTATTGGAATTATTGTAGAGGGCATTTGTCCATTGGGCAAGTCAATGGATAAAGCATATTTAGATGGGATAATGATAGGAACATCTAAAAGGGAGCTATAATTCTGCTTAAAAATTTGGCATTATATAGTGGGCAGAGAATGGGACTTAGAAGACCATGGAGGCTCAGCAACTCTCCACATTGGAGAGAGAGAAACTTTATTAAAGGGTGCCTTCCACGATCCTTTCAAATCAGACCACCTACATTACCTCCCTACATGCTACCTTTCAATCACTCAGGCAGACCAAATGATCAAAAATAACATTTGTCATCACTGTAATAGTTAATATGCATATAGCACCTTAAGATTTATAAAGCTTTTTATATATACAGAGTGTTCCAAAAGTCTTAGTGCAATTTTAAGCTTCCATAGGAGTTAAAGTTTTAATTGATTAAACTTAAAACTACACTAAGGGGGTGGCTAGGTGGCAAAGTGAGTAAAGCATTGGCCCTGGAGTCAGAAGGACCTGAGTTCGGATCCGGCCTCAGACACTTAACATGCACAAACAAAAACCTAGCCATGTAACCTTGGGCAAATTAACCCCAATTGCCCTCCAAAAAAAAAAACAAAAAACTACACTAAGACTTTGGGGACACCTCACAATCTCATTTGTTCCTCAAAGCAAACCTGTTAGTGCTATTATTATCTTCATTTTTTAAATGATACTGTAAATGACTTGACCATGGCCACACAACTAATAAGTATCTGAAGTAGAATTTGAACTCAGGTCTTTCTAACACCAGGTACACTGTTCTCTCTACTTTTACGCCAAACTGTCTAGCTGCTGTGGATATATTTATGCATATACACAAAATGTGAAAGTAATCCCTGTCCCAAAGTCTTTAGTATGGAACTTTCTCCTCATTGGTAAAGGTGAGGATTGTGGCAGAGATGGTAAGATTGGAAGAGCAGGACCTTCATTTCTACCACTGGGCTTTGGGAGAAGGGTCACATATATCAAATAAGTAAAGGGACTTTGATTTAATTTTAGCTTATTTTCTTTTCCTTTAGGGAGGTTCTAGAAGCTGGGATAATCTGGATGGAGCAGGGAGGTGTAAAAAACAAGAAAGCCCATCTGGATGAATTACCAAGTACATAATATTTTAGTTTATTCATTCAACAACTAAAGAGGAACCTTATATATGCAAGTCACTGTATGAGTTACAGAGAACAATGAGAAATGTCTCCTGTCTACAAAGAGCTTACAATTTAGTAGAGGAGACAAGAAACTTGTGCAAATAAGTTTCATACAAATTTTGAAATGTGATCAAAGAAATTTAAGAACAAAGTACTATAGGAATTTAAATTAGAAAGAGTCCACTTCCAATTTGGAGGAGGCAGGAAGGTAAGGGATCATCAAGGTTTCCATTAAAGAAAGTCCATTTGAGTTGGGTCTTAAAGGCCAGGTAGGATTTCAGCAGTCAGTAAAATGGAGGGGGAGAGTATTCTATGTAACAGTGACTGCTTGCACAAAGCCAAGGAAGCTTGCCCTGATTTTGAAGCTGATCTTAATTAGCCCTGAGAAATAGTTAGAAAAGGTTAAAGAAACCAATTAAGGAGTTCATCCCAGTAAGAAGCCAAAAACAATAAAACAGAGGATGTCTCAGGACTGGACTGGTCCAGGTCAAGATTAGCCTTCCTGACAGAGCAGCCTTGCTGACCATTCAACATCTGGGGCAGTTGGCCCTTTGTAGGGTGGGTGGAAGGAAAATATTTGTTTACCTGCTTGCTCTGCTGGAACAAAGCTAGCAGGGTGGTGTGGGCAAGATATAGGCTTCAATGACAAGGGGCTGGCCTGCTCAGCCCATCGGCCATCCTGTACTCAGAGGCAGCACAGGCCTTACTTCTGGTAGAAAATCTATCGATTTGCACTATCCCAAAGCACAGAGTCTTGTCAGGTCTGAGAATTGATCAAAGGGTGTTCTCTGGCTCTATCTTAATTAAGGAATGAGACTAAGAATTAAGAGCTAAGCGATGGTAGGTCTAAAAGTTGCTACTTTTAACAGTGGGGCACTAATGTCTTACACAACTTTCGTGGGTAATTGAGCACATACTTACACAAAGCGAGGGGGTACATGGCAATAACCCAAGCCGGCAACCTTCCCTGGGAAGCAGCATTGCAGCGTGCCCTGGAAGCCAGTTGGTGCAGCTCCATCCTGATGTAGTAAGTGATTGTTGTTAGCAGGGCACCAACTCTCTTTAGCTCCTAACACAGTACCATAACAAACAATAAACATGGGCAAGCAACTTTAATGAGTTATTTATGAAGCACCGACTGTGTGCTAGACATTATCAGTCACTAGAATGAGAGACAAAAATGAAATAATCCCTTCCCTCGAGGAACTTACATTCTACTTAGGGGTCAACAACATGCACACAGATGAGTAAATTAAAAATAAATACACAGTACTTTCAGGAGTGAAGATGGTAAGGTAAGAAAGAACTAACTGGGAAGAACAGGTAAAGGAAGGAAGGAAGTACTTGAGCTGAACCTTGAAGACAACCAGGGATCCCAAAGTGAGGAGAGAAGAGTATTCCAGGTTTGGGAAGCAATATGTATAAGGTATGAAGTTGGGAGTTGAATGGAGCATAGAATATATAGAGGGGAGTCAATCCAGAAAGATAGGTTGGACCCAGGGCTGCAAAATGTTTTAGATGAAAAAAAGAGGGGGTGGGAGAGAAAGAAAGAGAGAGACAGAGAGACAGAGACAGAGAGGCAGAGAGAGACAGAGACAGAGAGAGACACACACAGAGACAGAGACAGACAGAGACAGACAGACAGACAGATACAGACAGAGACAAAGACAGACAGAGACAGAGACAGAGAGAGAGAGAGAGAGAGAGAGAGAGAGAGAGAGAGGGAGAGAGGGAGAGAGAGAGAGAGACCCAGAGAGACAGACAGAGACAGAGAATTTGTGTTATCTTTCCTAAAAGGAAAAAAGAAATAAGGAAACAGTGAAGGTTCTTGAGCAAGAGAGTGATATGGTCATTCCTGTGCTTTAGGATTTGCAATTTGGCCGCTATGGAAATGGAATGGAGAGGGGAAAGACTGAAGACTGGGATACCAATTAGGTTATTGCAATAATTGAAACAAGAGAGATGATTAAGGCAGTTAGGATGGTTGACACTGAAAAGAGAAAGCATCTATAGAGAATGGTATTTTGGTAGTAGAATCAACAGGATTTGGTGATTGTTTAGATATAGAGGATGAGGAATAGGGGATAATTGAGAATGACAGAGGTTACAAAGTAGATTATAAGGGGGGTGATGTCCTGGGAAGTTTGGAAGAGGCATGATTTCTGGGGAAGATGAGCACAGGGTGTTATGGTAAGATAGAGTGATTTCAAAGTTATAGAGTATGGAGGTGGAGCACTGGTGGGAGATGATGAGACCAAGGGAATTGGCCATGTCCATGCTTGACCGAGATGGAGTGAAAGTACAGGCCATAGGAGTTTAGGAGGCTGAAGAAATGAGAAGTCAGAGTGCTTAAGGACACCCACTTGTATAATAAAAGTCCCTAATATAAGAGCAGGAGTGAGGATAGAGCTTATAAGGCAGACACTGTAAGGGTGTGATGTACAGAGCAGTGCATAGCTGCAATTAGGACCTGGATGGGATGATATATCTGGATAGAGCAGATCTCAAAGGAGGAGAGGTTGCTAAGTGTTGGTGGTAGGAGGAGGATCTGGAAGTAACAGAGAAGAGCAAGGAAAAGGGAGGAGCCTATGCTTCCTCTTGGCCCAATGTTTTAGTGTGCCTGAGAAAAAGTGAATAGAGTTCTAGGATGCATCCTTTGGGGTGGGTGTGGGTGACAGACAAGGTTTTCTAGAATGTAAAGAAGGAAGGAAAGAATTTGAAATGGAGAGGTCTCTAAAGTGTGGTTTGTGAATAATGGAAGAGGTCACAATGGAAGAGGAGGTCACAGGATGATAGGGACTCAGAAATGGATTGGGATCTAGGAGAAGGAAGTGAAAGGAGTTTTCACCTGGGCTGCTTTCAACTCTAAATCACAAAAATTTAGAGAAGGGAAGAAATTATAAACCACGGGATGGTAAGCTGTCACACCTTTCCTAATAGTCACTTTAGCTATGCCCTAGGCTCTGGCTAAACAAAGACATCAATTTGATTTTTCTCCCCTGTCTAGGAGAAGGCGAGGGAGGAAAGTCTCTGTCCTCAGGCTAAGCTAGGTAATAAGGTGACTAGAAGATCCTGTTATCTGAACATTTACCAATCATGGAGGGCTAACACAACTTACTTTCCTTTCCTTGTCATAAAGAAGAGCTCTGATGATGACCTAACCGATATAGAGCCCGGCATCTGGTTCAAGGCTAACTCAAATGTAAATAACTAGTTAGGATACCAGTTAGGAAGTTATTGCAATAATTAAATCAAGAGAGATGATTAAGGCAATGAGGATGGCTGACATATGATAAAAGAGAAAGTGTCTATAGAGAAGAATGGTATTTTGGTAGTAGAATCAACAGAATTCAGTAGATTTTTTAAAAAATACAATTAAAATTAAATTAAATATAATTTAATAAAATACAATTAAAATACTTTCTTTTAAAAAAGATGTTAATGAAGCACTAACTATAAATCCTTCTTATATGCACCATCTCATTTGATCCCCACAAAAACTCAATGAGGTATGTCAGGTGGGCATTACCAGAAGATGCCATATAATGGTATTTGGAAGCCACTAGAAGGTGAGTCAGAAGATTTACCTTTGCCAGAGCTATTTCCTTGGGCAAGCCATTTCACTCCTAATCTTTGGGTCTCCATTTCTTCATCTGTCAAGTGCAGAAGTTGGACAAGATGACCTCTGAGGTCCCTTCCAGCCTGAAGCCTATGATGCTGTGTAACACAAAGTGTTACTATGACTAGATTACCACGAGTTCTTGGTTTAACCAACCTGCTTTAACCACCACTCTGGTGAAAGGCAGCTTCTAGAAGGCTCTAAAAAAAAGAAGTACCCCCAAAATCTTTCAGGTACCCTTTTCCAATCATATTTACACTCACTATGCACTACCTAGAAAGAAAGGGTTTGCTAAGCAAACCCCTGTCTGAATTATCATAAATTTCAAATTAGCGGAGTCTGGATTAATGAGGTTTTACTGTACTGTGTTCTGTTTCAGCGCCTCTAGCTAAAATGTGCTATTGAGAATTTGGAGGCAGTCCAGAGGACAGCAACTAAAATGATTAAAGGTTTGGCTAATATTCCCAATGAGAGAAGGCTAAAGGAGCTGAGTTTATTTAGCTGAGAGAAGAGAAGGCTGAACAAGAAATTAATAACACTCTTAGAGTACATGAAGGAGCATGTGAGTGACAGGAAGCAGATTTCCCTTATGAGAACAGATGGGGGTGGGGGTGGAAAATGACTAAAATTACATCGGAAGAGTCTTAGGTTAACCTCTTGAAGAAGCTCCTGATGGAATATGCTATGAGAGATTGGGCAGTTGGACAAAGAGAGTTCTGAGAGTGCACACCTCTAGAGAGTTTTAAGAAAAAGTATAGACAGTTTCTTTTTCTCAGGTATTTTGAGGGCAGTCCTACTTGGATGCAGGTGGATAGATTAGATGACCTCTCAAGGTCTCTTCCAGCCTTGTGATTCCATGGTTCTGTGAAAGGTCATTTAGTGGAATTGATTAGAAAGTTAAAATTACACTCCTGGCTCAGTGAATTTGTAATGGAAGAGAGAACGTTTCCCTTCTGAGTGACCAGTTTGAATTTCACCCTGTTGGCAGTGACCCAAAGTTATACCACATGGCTTGTGCAGGCAGGCCAGTGTAACACAACTATTAAAGTAATAAGCCTTTTTGGCAGTTTACTGTGTCATTGAAAAAAATTCCAGGACAAGAGGAGATGGTCATGTGGCCAGTAAAATTCTTAACTTCTCTTAGAGGCTCTAGTCCTAGAGGTCTGGGTCCTGATAGTTCTGGGAATAAATGTTTTTGCTTCAAGAACCTAGATATCTAAAGCCTCCCAGAAAAGCCCAGGGTAGACAAAATGAGAATTTCTATAGAAAAGTATCACTGGGACAGCCAGGACGGTTAGAAGTCTTGGAGTTAGACCATCTACTATCCTTATAATAGGACTCTTAGTTGCCACTGTAGTTTTCTGTAACAAGTCAGGGTCACCTTGAAGAGTCACCATGTAGACTATTATCAGAAAACTTTCTGAAGATATTAGATTGATGCAATATCCAATACCCAAAAATTATCCAGGAAGAGACAAACCATGATTTAAAGTGATAAAAGAGTCTAATGAACAATGGCCATTATCACCATATGGCTTGGTGTTCAAACTATATTTAGATGATTTTGTTCAAACCTGAGTACCATATTTTAAAAAGGAATATCAACAAATTGGGGAATGTTAGGAGGGCAGCTAAGATGAAGCAGAGGCTGAAAATCATATTATATCAGACTGAAAGAACTGGGAATATTTAGCCTGGGAAAGGATAGATATGATGGGATGTGATCACTATCTTCCAATATTTGGAAAGCTTTTATGATCTGATGAGAGATCGGATTCCAAAAAAAATATATACAAAAAAATAGTATGAGGACAAATGGGGAAAAATTAAAAGGATGAAGATTTGAGTTCTCTGTAAGGCATAACTTTTTAATAATTAGAGTTGTCAAAAAGTAGAATGAGTCACCCCAGTAAGTAGTCTGTTCCCTGTTCCTGGAAGCAATGAAGCAGAATGAACACTTGCCAGGAATGTCCTAGAGCAGATTCTAGAATTGAGTGGGAAGTTGGAGTGATCATCTGATTACCCTTTCAACTGGAAGATTCTGTGATTGTCATTATTTAGGTGGCTCTATAATCTCATTCAGCAATAGACCCCTTTGCACTGGCTCCTATAACCATCCTTGCATGCCTTCTCCTATATTATCATTGTCTACATCTTTCCATAAATTCTCCAAAGAACATCAATTCAATATGCTAGAGATCTTCCTTTTGTTCTTTCAATAGCACAAGAATACTAATATATTATAATAATGCTACTATATCAGGTTATCCAACATTATCTTTTGTCTCTCCTTTATGACCCCCTCTCTCAAACACCATCTTTTCCTAATCATACTTGCATTCCATGCCTCTTATGCCATTCCTTCATCATGGGTCTTTATTGACTTTATGCTACTAATTTTAGGTTAAAGGCTTTCTACCTTTCCATCACCCTTCTGGACATTTGCCAGATTGATTCTGATTGTTGCTTATAGAATAATACAATTTTCTAGCAATGTCATTTTCTCCAAAGTTTTGCCATTGTTTCTAAGCCGATTTTTTATTTTGACATTTGATACTTAGAACCATTGTTCCTAGCAACAACTTACAGGGGGTGTGCCAAAAGTATTAATGGCACAATAGGTTTAAACTGCACTAAGACTTTTGGAAAACCCCATATTTATTTCTAAGCTTATGTACTACATAGTATTGTACGATGGTTTTATGTTTTGATTATTGACAATGTTTTGGTAAGAAATTTTCTCTCTCTCTCTCTCTTTTTATGATAAATTACGGTATAATCCTCTGTGGCTGATAAGATCTTGTTTTGAAAGTCAGAGCACATTTGCACCATGGGGGTGGGAGGAGTGGGGAGAAGAGGGAGCAGGAGAAAATTTGGAACTCAAGGGATTGTAGATCTGAATGTTGTAAACTAAAAGTAAATAAATCTAATGTGAAAAAAAGAAGAAAGAGTAAATTTGAATGCCAGAGAACTGTTCTATGATGGTTTTTATTGGAAAGTTGCTTAGTTGTGTAGGTGGTGAAGGGGTGGGTTAGGGTGAGGAGCAGGCTTACGCAGATCTTGAAGGACAAGGAATCTCAAAGACCATTCAGTTCAATGTCTTCATTAGAGCAGTATAAAGAATGCTGGCATCAGCACTCAGAGCCTGGGGCTCAAATACTACATCTGTCACTGTGTAAGACTGGCTAAACCATTTCACCTCTCTGGGTCTCTGTTTCCTCAGCAGTAAAGAAAAGGGGAAGGAAAGAGCAATCAGACTGCTGTCAGTGGACAATTACCTATTCTAGTTATCCCACCCCACCTTGTGTGAGAGGTACAGTAAGTAATTGCAGATTGTCATGTCCGGGATAGGTGAAGCAATGGGCTACAATCTGGGGTCTGAGATCCCCTTCAATCTCCTTCAGGCTGCAGGTCCCATCCCTTTTCTCTCCCCCAAGTGTCCCCAACAGGAAACACAACAGGTTAGTAGGTGATGACCACAAAGGTGAAATATTGGGACTTCACAAGAGACTGGGACAGGTTAAAGGGCAAAATATTTCCATTGAAGTAGAGCCTCATATTCACAGTAAATGAACTTTCCAGATTTTTCAGGACAGTTTCCATTTCAAGAAAATCAGATTCAACAAGCATTAAGTCTATTCAACAATTATTGATTATGTATAAGACACTGTACTAGGCACTGGGGAAAGAATGAAAAAGTTGAATAATTGTCAGTATTCCCAAAAGGCTTGGGTTCTACTGATATGAAAGTGTTCTTTTAGCAGTGCTTAGATAATAATAATTAATAAGAAGAAGAAGAAGAAGAAGAAGAAGAAGAAGAAAATAAATAATAATGGAAGAACCATCTGTCAAACCAGGTGTCCTGATTTTTGGCACAGAAAATGAAATCAATTTATTGATTTTGCCTCTCATCTTGAATAAGGCAAAATTGGGAGGGAAGTAGGCAAAGTTTGCCTATGTTACCCCCCTCACTTCCCCTTCCTCTGTTCTTCCAAAACACCCATGCTAAGCTCTAGTATCTTATATTCTCCTGTGGCTCAAGGCTTCTCCTTTATGAGAGGAAACCAATCTGACAAACTAAGACAAGCTAGCTCACACTAAATTGCTAATGGCTAAATGCTTTACCTTTGCAGGGATGTCAGCAGTTTGGAAAAGAATCATGAGGATGGGGCAATATTTAACACACAAAGAAATGAGTCACTGAATAGTGATATTTTCAGCACTATGGCTGTTGAGTGACAATCATACTCTTTTTGACTAAGGAGGAGACGTGGAAAGAGGCTTCTTGGTGACTCAAATGAATTTCAAAGGACTTGGTAAGCAAGCCTTTTAACTTTTCTGGACATCAGTTAGATCATTGGTAAAATGAAAGGGATGTTCTAAATGATCTATTAGGGCTCATCTAGGTCTAAATCTATGACTCAACTGGATGCAGGACCACTTTGACCATGCTTAGGGCTTGTCACGTAGACACCTCTTCCACTGAATCTAGCAGCAGAGATACAACTTTCTTCCCCACATATCAATGTTCCCATGCCTCTGAGGACTCGTCATGCAAACAGTAAAACAGCCATCTTCCAACTGAACTGATGAGCTAATCTAAGCTCTCCCCAGACTTACATAGTCATCCACACCACACCAGGAGGTTTTATAACTGAGAAATGCCAGGAAATAAGTCCCAGAAATGATAAAAGAACATTAGCTCTAAATGATCAGGGCAGAAATGAAGAAATCTCAAAAGTTCAATGTGTGGATGTTTATCTTAGTAGATACCCGTCAGTAGTTATCTGGATCTACCTACTGAACTAGCTAATGTTTAATTGGAGTAACCTTGTGCAAAGGCCTGTGAAAGTGGCCCAATCAAACAATAGAGGCAAAGCAAAAGATAAGGGGAAAGTGTGAAAGGGTTAGTTAGGGAAAGTGCTGGGGATGGAATCTATTTAGCTAAACAAGCAGGGGTCTGCTGGGTTGAATAAACAGAGCCCATAAGAAGGGCAGGACAGCTCCAGACCATAGCTGTGGTCTTTATGATGTTGGGTTCTGATTTTAATTAGAACTGCAACTCTTACCAATCCCCACAACCAATAACACCTTCCTTTTAAAGCATTCCATTAGGTAGTAGTCATGAGGGAATCACATGACTTCTGCCTCACAGCATAAGATTGTTCAATATGCACTTTGGTAATGTAGGAAATCATTTTCCACTTCATCCCCAATTCTTACTTCACCAAGAGAAATACACAAAAAAAATAGATTTTACCCAACCCAGAGTACAATTACGCTGAAACATCAATTCAGCAAATAATTATGAAGAGTCTTTCATGTGTGCAGAGTGTTATATGGACTCAGTAGGAGAAACTTAGTTTAGATAAGACCCAGGTCCTGCCCTCATAGAACTTCCAATCTAATTTATTTTATTTTGTTATACTCCATTTACAGCTAAGGAAACTGAGGTTCAGGGGAGGTTAAGGGACTTGTTCAGATCACACAGTAAATTTCAGAAGCAGGTGTGGATCTTGGTCTTCCTTTTTCCAAGTCCAGCAGACTATCCACTCCACCACATAATCTCTCCAGGGTCATAACCAGAAGTGGACAGTTGGTGTTCCTGGTTATCAGATAATAGGTATTTTTTTCCATTATATCCCTACTCTACTACAACATCACCTCCATGAGTCTCTTACATTTTTATGTGCTTTTTATTAATATATTAGTACAAAATTCCTATGCAAGACCTTGCTTAAAAAGCTCTGAAACAGATTTAAAAAAAAATATATTCGTCTAGGTTGCAGTTTTTATTGCTCTAAAAGAATATGATTGTTGAAGTCAAGTATCCTAGATTCCATTCAACAAGTCAACAAGCATCTCTGAGTAGCAGTTATCTACTTAGCACTGCTTTGGGTACAATAGGGACTTCGAGAGAAGTCAATGTCTTTGCCCTCTATGTGCTTACAATATAATTTAAGGTCCCAAAACATACACAGGGGACACAATCAGATCATAAGAGCTATTTCCAAAGCTCTTAAATGTTTGCAAAGCACTTTGCTTAAAATATCTCATTTGAAAATGACATATATTTGAAAATTATCTACACTTGAAAATGAGTCAATCCAAGATAATGGTGTAGTACAAAATTGGGTTCCAATAAATTTAGAGCTAAAAGGGACCTCAGAGATCTTCCAATTTAATATCTTCATTTTACATGCAACACTTCATCATTTTGTTTGCCCCACCCCTCCTGCCCATATCAGAAGGGCATGGGAATTGAAAAAAGGAGATGTGCACCAGAAAGTGAGGAGTTCCGGGTATATAGAGAAGTGCCATGGCCAAGGGCAAAAAGGACACTGGGACAACATAGTGGAGGCAGGATTTTCCTTGCCAGGACTTACAAACTATTCCTCTCGAGTTATAAGTAATAAGTTAGTTATAGTGAGATATAGTCATAAGTCTCTGAAAATGACAGGACAAGAAATAGAAGAATGCATGCTCTGTGATGCTGAAGAAGACTAAGACACCTAAACCATTTATGAATGTTCATATGAATATTTTTGGATGTGTGAGTTGAACATCTGTTGTGGATTGTGTTATGTGGCTTATTCTCCTTTGCCTGCTGAAGAAGGGGTGGCCATAGTGGTTAAGCAAGCCAAACTTCATTTTCCAGAATTGTTGAGATCTGAGTTGTCTCTATATCACCTGGAAATGGCCAAGTTCTTAAAGAAACCATGGGGGAGGGGTGCAAACAAGCAGCTGATGCTTTATTATGTATTGTTTATTGCTTTTATTGATCCTTTGCCAAGAGTAATGCATCTTATGTAGTCAAGCATGTTTTTTGTCTTTTGGGGGAGTGGGGAGGGAATTCCATTAAGCTGATTTCACATGACTAGAGCTCATCGAAATATAGCAAGTTCATAAAGAAAGTAAGGCTAGATGATGGTTCTAATTGGACAAATACACACTAACTACATCTCTTCAGCTACCTAGTTGGTGTGGACAAAGGGGGAAGCAGAATTGAGGGATAGAAAATGATGTAATGTCAAAGGACATTAAAGAGTTAAGCAACTTTTCCAGCACTTCATTTGGAAGGTGTGGGAATGGGGAGATGAATCACCATCACTTGGCATTCAATCCTTCCTATTGATCAGGACCAGGGCAATAGGTGCCAACAGCATCTGGTGGTTAAATAAGGAAATGGAGACCCAGAGAAACAAAGGTGACTTGACCAAAGTCACACATGTGTTAAGTAGCATGACTCAAATATTAGGTTCTCTGATATGAAATCCAGTGCTTTTTCTACTATAACCTATAGGAATTCAGAGAAGGGAAAGATTTTCAGGGATTAAAATAGCCAGATAAAGTTTCATGTAAGAAATAGTAGTTGATGGGGGAAGCTAGGTGGCGCAGTAAATAGAGCACCAGCCCTGGAGTCAGGAGGGTCTGAGTTCAAATCCAGTCTCAGAAAATTAACACAAAACTAGCCATGTGACCTTGGGCACATTAATCAACCCCAATTGCCCTACCTTCCCCTCTCCAAAAAAGAAAGAAAGGAAAGAAAGAAAGAAAAAAAAGAAAGAAAGAAGGAAGGAAGGAAGGAAGGAAGGAAGGAAGGAAGGAAGGAAGGAAGGAAAGAAAGAAAGAAAGAAAGAAAGAAAGAAAGAAAGAAAGAAAGAAAGAAAGAAAGAAAGAAAGAAAGAAAGGAAATAGTAGTTGAGATATAGGACTGCCTCAAGTATTGTCACAAAAAATACATTTATACTACACTCATGCACTCAAATACCATCCAGATCATCGTCATCATCAACAACAACAACGAAAATCTCGGATAGGATTGCTAATCTCTTGCTTAATTGTGTAAGACACTGTGTGAAGCTTCATAGAAAAAGAAGCTGACAGACACAGTACCCTTCCTAAGGCATTTAAAACATGAAACTCATAACACAGATTTAGATTTGCAGACCAAGGAATTTCAGTCAGGATATTGACTGAAAAACATTTATTGAACATTGACTGAGGAACTACCTTGGGCAAGTCACTTAATCTCTCTAGAATTTGTTGCTGATTTTTTTTTCAATGAAAAATGAAGGAATTTGATTTGACTTCTAAAGTCCTTTCCAGCTGTACATCTATAAGCCTATTTATCTTATGGCATGAAGAGGCAGCCATTGATAGCTACCATATAAACATCCAGGGTAATTACATTTTAGGGATTGGGGCTTGATATGCACATAATTTATTCATTATTCTTAATTAAGCATCTACTAGATATAGGGTAACTCTCTTGACTTCCTGAGAATTTTTATGAAATGAAGGAGATGTGTTGTGTTGGTCCTGCTGGATCAATAGGACAAGACAACAATACAGAAAATTGTTTTTAAAACATATCCATTGCTTAACATGAAAAATATAATGAATGAATAAAAGCTAGTGATATGCCGGAACCAAGCTCTGCTTAGCCAAGGAAAAAAAAGCAATGAGTTTTGAGTTGTGTTTTTAAAAGGAAGAAGAGATGTGGTTTGGCACAACAGAGGAAGTAAGCTATTCCCACTGGATAGGATGGTTTGTGCAAATGCTCACACGTATTCACATTGTCTTACAAAAACTACGCTGATATCTTGCTGTGGTTAGGGATTAACAATGTTCTTAAACACTCTGAAGTCATGAATTAATGGTATTTATTGTTTAAAAATCAGAAAAAAATCAAGTAAATATGTAAAATTTAAAAATATTTAGTTTTGTCTTTAAATAATGTCCATATGGGAATCTATGTAACACAATGGATAGAGTGCTGGTCCTGAAGTCAGAAAGACTCCTCTTTCTGAATTCAAATCTGGCCTGAGATACTTATTACCGGTTAACCCTTAACATTGTTTGCCTCAGTTTCCTAATCTGTAAATTGATCTGGAGAAGGAAGTGACAAGCCACTCCTCTATCTCACTAAGGAAATCCCAGATGGGGTCACAAAGAGTCAGACATGACTGAAAAAACTAAACAATAAATGTTCATATAATTTTTCAGTTTGAATAACTGTCGGCTCTAGGAATTCAGCATAAACAATGAACATTTTTGATGGCCCTAATGATTCAGAAAGAGCCTTGACTGCACTTATATTTAACTCCCCTGAACAATCTGTTCCAAGTTGTAGACAGAGTGCATTACCTCTCAGACTGATGCAAGATGCTCTACTAAACAGGATTGAATTTAGCTAGCTCACATTTTCTCCCTTTTCTTTTGGAGGTGGATATATAATTGTGATGTTATTTGAAATGCTTCTCTAGGCTGATGAGGCTGAGTAAAGGGAAACAAATATAGCAATGTCAACAGAGGGTTGACTTAAGCAGAGCAAGTGGTTAGATCTGTTGAAATATTATCAATATTAACAGACAAAAACAACTCCACCCATATTGCTAAAGTTAAATGTAGCCAGTACTACTATTAAGCAAGGTCCCATAAAATCCAGCCAATAATCACATAAGAATATGGTAGGAACGTTATAATAAATAACTAGGAAGTCTCAACATCTCAATGCCGTTTCTTGTAAACTTGATTTTATATTTGAACCTTAGAATCTCAGAATTGGAAGAGATTTGAGAGTTCATGCAAGCCAAGTTTTCCCTATTATCTGTCAAGGTTTTCTTAGACTTACATACAGCCTTCCAATGTGCTACCTACTCCTTATAGCATCATAACACTGGCCAATTAGATAGGTATGATATCAGTCTAAACTTTCATCTAAATCATGCATAAAAATATTGAAAAGATCAGGACCAAGGACAGCGTTCCAAGATATACATTCAGGATGACATCAATTCACTAACCACCACTCTCAGTCTCATCATTACACCTACTCCAAATCTACCTAATTGTACTATCATTCATCTTACTCTCCTCATACTATGGGATCACAGATCTAGAATCTCAAAGTTCATCTAGTTCAACCTCCTCATTTTACATGATGAAACCGAGAACTAGGGAGATGAAGTGATTTGCCCAAGGTTACATAGGTAGTAAGCATCACAGATGGAATCCCAAATCAACTCCAATGACTTCAAAGTCAGCAGTCTTTCTACTATACTTTTATCCAATAGGATATAATGTGAGTCTCTGGGAAATGATTTGCTGAAATGCCAATATGCTAAATCTATCATTTCTAAGGTTTCTCAGTCTAATAGTAAACCTTTTAGAAAAGAAAATAAGATTAGTCTAGCATGATTGATAAACCCATCTTGGTTCTAGAAATCACTACTAGTCTTTCCAAGGGGTTACAAAAAAACCTTTTAAATAATGTATTCTAGAATTTTGTCAAGAAATAAAAACAAGGGGGCAGCTAGGTGGTGCAGTGAATAGAGCACTAACCCTGGAGTCAGAAGGACCTGAGTTCAAATTTGGCCTCAGACACTTAACACTTACTAGCCCTATGACCTTGGGCGAGTCACTTAACCCCAACTGCCTTCCAAAAAAAGCCAAAAGAGAGAAAGACAAGACCAATAGACTATAGGTTGAAGAATTCGTTTTCTTTTTTTGAAAATAAAGTAAATATTTGCCAATCTCAAGTCTTAAGGTACATCTTTTATTAGCCATGGATGAAATTTTTTAAATTCTTTGATCAGAGTAACTAGGAATTGTGGCACCTGAATTCTGGCAACTTTGGAGTAAGAGAGAAGCAGGATTTGAAGAATGACCGCAATGCCATCCTGAAGAGGTGCCTCTGGAGTGAGGAATAAGGAAGGGGGCAAAAATACCTAAGAATCCCACCTCTAGGGAATGACCCATCTTCACCTCCATTGCCTTTCCTTTGAGCCACTCATGACTGGGTATATATCATACTGGGGAGGAGTGGCCTGTCCCTCAGCAAGTCTGTCAGTGTCCCCCCTAAATACAGCTAATGACCTGTCTAGGGTATGCTAGAAATGTTTAACAACCAGCTTGGGGTGTGTATGTGTGTGTGTATGTGTGTGTGTGTGTGTGTGTGTGTGTGTGTGTGTGTGTGTGTGTACATATCTCACCTTTTTAAATTTAATATACATTATTAAAATGTTCCCCATTTCTTTCTAATCAACAAAACAATAAGTAAGGCCCCTGATTTATAGTGTTTGCTGACTTGTGAGGTGTAAATGATCCCACTGAAAATTTCCTGCTTTTAACTTTCCTTCTTTCCTCACAAAACCACAAAGTGGGAGGAGGAGGGGAAGTGCAGCAGTCACCTTCCTTGACCCTGATATGTAGAGAGAAGATGCAGTAGACAGGGTAGGCAACAGCAGCCCTGGCCCTGGGAGAGGGTCAGGCATGGGGCAAGGGAAATAGGGGCTAAGTCTTGGCAAAAGAGGAGACAGTCACTGCAGATGCATGGTCAGTTGTATAAGGATGGAGCTAGTGGCAGCTGGGAGGATAATAATAGCTGGCATATATTTAGCTCTTTAAGGTTTATAAAGGGCTTTACATATGTTATCTCATTTGGTCCTCACAACAATCCTGTGAGGTAGGTGCTGTTTTTATGGGTGCTTGTTTTACAGAGAAGGAAACTGAGGCTGAGGGACATTAAGTGACTTTCCAGGGTCATAGAGCTAGAAAGTGGATGAACTAAGTGACTGAAGTCAGGTCTTTCTGACTCAAATTTACCAACTCCACCTAGTTATCTGTGGTGCCTTTGTGTGTTCCCCAAGTCTTCAATTGTCTCAGCTCTCTCTCAAAACTAGATTTTTTTTGAGCCCATGTCCTCTGGGCTACAATGGTCAATGCCTCTAGCAAAGAAGTCTTGGACATATCTAAGCTATTGAAACTTCTGGACATATTTTGGAAATCTTCCTTTCTGAAGGCCCTGGATATTGAAAGTTGAGTGTCTGGAAACTATAGTTTTCATGAGTAGGAGCCCAAAGCTTGCCTCCAACTTGCTGGGAAACTGTTGTCAAAAATGCGTTGTATTGATAGATATTGAGACAATATTGATATTCTGAGGATTTTCACACCTTTGGTTATTATCTTCTCTAGGCTACTGAAAAGGTCTAGCTGTTAAAGTAAACTGCTGTAAATAACTGTAAACTGCAAACTACATAAATAGTTACCTGAGATGCAGGTATTTAGAGATGAATTATGATTTCAGCTTGTTTGTTGAGTCTCTCTAAAGGACATATTATGTGTTGTGTGTCTAAAAAAGATTTTTTATGTACTAATAGAACAAGGAGTAGAGAAAACAGGTTTAAGACCATTCAGAGAAAAAGTTTGGAACAAACAAGAGATAGTCCCTCACATTTGGCTAATGATTCAAGAAAAAAGAACAATAACTTTCTTTGCTGGCCTGTCTCCTTTTTACAACTGATGCCAGTGGCAAAATTGACTATGATCTATTAGTAGGGAGAAAGTAGAACCCTTCTTCTCTGTTCTAGTTACATTTCAGACTCTTCAGACATTGGTCACTCTGTCAATGACTTGAATTTGTTGAGGGACTTGAACACCTCCAAAAAATGTAAGTTCCTTGAGGAGGACTGCCATGTTTTGTCTTTGTATCCCCAATTCATAATATAGTACTTGGTACACAACAGGCACTTAATAAATGCTTATTGATTGATTGACAGCAGCTCAGTGCTCTCTTATCATTTTCTCATTTACCTTAGGTTTCAGTATTCAGGTTACCATTTTTATTCTATACCCCCAAGTGTAAAGATAATTCTGCTTGGCAGAGAAAACAGAAAGACTCCCTCCGTATCCTTTTACATATAGAATGTATACATCTATGAATTTGTTTTGATAATACAAAATACTATATATGTATATTCATACTTGCATTCATGTGAGCATGTGTGTGTGTGTGTGTGTGTGTGTGTGTGTGTGTGATCCAATAGGTTCAACAAAAATAATTCTTTGCCATGGAAAATTTTTCCTTTGATATTTAAACATCAACCAACTCCTTGGAAGTAGGTGGGCTTAAGGATTTGAAACCAAACCACAGCTTAGCCATATTTTTAAAGGACACTTTAAAACTGAACTTTTAAGGGTTTAATTATCAAAATGTGTCTTTCCATCCTTGGTCCCTTGCCTATTAAATCATCTGACCTGCTAATAATAGCCTGTTTAACAATTAGGGGAAGATGGATGTGTTTTAGTTCCCATTTTCAAATTCTAGGAATCTGTCCTGTTTCTGAATTATCTGCAGATGAAGATTAGTCACTGAGGCATCTGTAGGTTGTATAAAGGACATGGCTGTGCTCTGTGCTGGCTGGCACATTTATTCTCACAGGGAAAACTGGCCTATATGGGCAGGGTTCCTACAGGTGCACAGATCCTTGAGAAGACCAAAATAGCCAGGTTTGAAGTGTGGAGAAAAGAAACCACACCAATTAAAGGTACTTTGGGGGCATTTGTATACTATATTTAATGGTTTCCTGTGTCTTAACAAGCCATGAATAGATCAGTTATTTATATTTACAAAGAATTTAGTGTGTGCCAAGTAATACTTTTTATCTTTATCTTTTTTTTTCTTTTGTTCAGGAGAATCTAAATGATTTTAACTTGATAAACTTTAACTGCTGCCCAAAATGCATGGTTTCACTCAGAAATTGTTCAAAAGGTTTTTTAATTCATTCATAAGGTCCCCACTCAGGATATCTAATGAATATTTCTTTGGTGACTTAAAACAATAGCTTCTATCTTAACAATGCCAAAATAAATAAATAAATAAAAAAGGAGGTAGGGGCTATTTATTGCTGGAAGTACATTCCATTTTATTCATGCATTGATAATTGTATAGCAAATAGTGTTCTCGATTGGGAACAAATAATAGCACCAGTAGGGGATGAATGAAAGATTCAAGGCTGCCCATAAACACAGGGAAAGAGAAAGAGACAGAGAAAGACAAAGAAAGAAAAAAGATGGACAATTTAAAACAGAAGAAAAAGCTGCTTCCAAGTTGAAGAGAAGGGTATTAACAATGGAAGAGCTTGTAGGATAGTTAGATCTCTTTGATTCCACCCTTTGTGTCCCAAGGGAGAAAAAAAATTAAGCAATTTTGCAGATCTTATCAGCAGACCCTGAAGTAGAAATTAACTAGTGGTGATATTCTCTTACATCCAATCCCCTATGCATTTGCATTCATTTGCATATGAATGCCCAACTAATTGTTTTGAAGTAACAATTAAGAGAACAATAGAGGAAAGAAAAGGGACTTGAGGCAGCCACCGACACCTGGGAGTCTGTATTAAAAAGGCTTTTTACATATCTGAATTTTTTTAAAGGAGACAAAAGAAATAAAACCTGCACAAAATGTTCTACCAAAAAAAAAAAAAAGAGTGGGAAGACATGTGATCCATCCTTCTCTTTTCCTGTAAGACAACACTCAGTCTTTTTCCAAATGAGACCTTCAAAACCAAGATGCCATGTCTTCTGCCCAGAAGTATGGTATTTTGGAAAGAGCTCTACATATAGGACCAATCATCAGTGTTTAAATCTTTCCCCTGCTCTTACAAGAAAAGTCACCTAACTTTTTTTGGACTTCAGTATCCATATCTACATCCATATTTATAAAGTTGGGAAACTGTCTAGGAGGTTCTTCTGGTTCCCTCTAGATCTAAGTCATTGGTTTCTATGGCATTTTTATGGGATTGTAGAAGGGGAGGTGACCTAATTTATGGAGCCCTGTGCTTTAGATGTCAACTGTGTATTGGTCAAAATGAGAACACGATTATCAGTTATGGGAACTCGATAGTTACGATGACTAGACTGTCCATTTGATAGACATAGATACTGATATAAAGCAACAAATAAATTGTAATTCATCAAACTACCTTATGGAAGAATGTTTTTGATTTGTTACCAGCCAGGAAAATCAGTCAATTTGGTGGATGGGAAATAGTTCTGGTGGAGAAGCTGGTAGATTTGCCTTCCTTAAATGCCATCATTGCTATTTAGTAATAACTGACATTTTTACAGTGTTCTAACGTTTGCTAAGCAGTTTTTGTACTTGTATGCATTCATCTGAGCCTTACAACAACCCTGTAAAGAAGATACCACAAATATCATTATCACTATTTTAGAAATAAGTAACCTAAGGTAGAGAAGTTACTTTGACTTGACCTCGCTAATAAACTTGACCCGATAAGAAATTTGAGAGGCAGAGATTTTAATTCAGGTGTTCCTCATTCCAAGACCATCATTCTTTGCAATAAACCATGCTGACTCTCTGCTGTTTTTCTTACTAGCCATGTGGCTTTGAGTAAATTGCTAACATTCTGCTAATACGCTTCTTTTTCAATCCGTACAACAAAGATCATAATCCCTCTCTTGTTTTCCTCACAGAATTCTAAGGATCAAATTGGAGACAGGCCTATGAAAATGGGCTACAAAATGCTAAACAATACTTAGATATTATTTGTATCTTTTCCCTTTCTCTAACCCGAACCAGGGTTTATTAAATGGTCAAAATTCACAAAATCCCATTTACAATCTTTTTTTAACCCAATGTTAAAGGTGCTAAAGGACTTTGAATTTTTGGACTTTAAAAATTCTTTTTGACAACTACCTATCAAATATGATTGTTCCTACTCACTGCTTTCTGTAGCCTTCAGACTTGGAATTCTTATTGCTTGTGCAGATGACAAACCCAAAGTCCAAAGAAATGAAATGATTTGCCCAGAGAGGGTCAGAATAAAAATGAGAATATTTGCTTTCAGTCCACTAAGATGAATGGGCAAAGAAAGCCAGCACATTTTTCAATTGGCCACCAGTGCTGCGAACAATACTGATGAAGCCTCAAATTTCAAATGAGTCTGAAGGTTTTTAGATAAGTTGTGAGCTCTCAGCTAGGACACTAGATGACTATTATCCCCCAACTTGATATAGACTCCACTGGCTTTTTGAACACTTTCATCAGAAGCAGATATAAGACTTACTAAAGAGCAAATGGGAAGAATAAAATTCTACCACGATGAGATCCTGGAATAGTTACAAGGATTTGGTAAGTTGTTAGTATGTGCTTAGGTACTATCAGGTACAAAAAAAATTATGAAACATTACCATTACCCGCAGGAAACTTACGATCTTGTTGGTAAGAAAAGAGTGAAACAAAGTGTCATTCTAGTTAACAGTATTATGAACAGAGATAAGAAGTGCTAAATTGTACAGTAAAAACTGTAAGAGAACAGAATAATTTCTAATAAAAGTACAGTTTGGAAAAGAAAGAGAATAAAGTAGAGTGAAGACAACCCTATAACAGGAATAAGAGGACCCAGCTGAAGCCTACATTCTGCATTTCACTAAGTGGATGACTTTGGGCAAGGCATTCAACCTCTCCAGGCCTCAGTTTCTTTTTCTGGAAAAGAATAATAATGCCTATCCTATTTTTTCCTTACTGAACTGTTATAAGAATCAAATAAAATATAATACATGCCAAAGTACCTTGTAAATCATAAAATGCTATACCACTGTAAGTGTAGTGGGTATAATTTTAAGACTTCATATAGTATACATATTTATTCACATTATATTTATGTTATATACTTGTATCTACTATCTCCTCCATTGGAATATGAATTCCTTGCAGGTAGAGTTGGTTTTGTTCTTTGTATTTGTTTCTTCAGTAGCATAATAAATAATATTTTTATTAAACTTTTTATTAAGTACTTACTTTGAACCAGGTACAAAGAAATGTTTCTTAAATTTTTTCTGCCCTCAAGGAATACAACATAAATAACTAGGTATATATAAGATATATACAGTGTAGATCGAAGTGATTTCAGATAGGAAGGCACTAGCAGCTGGGGGAGAGAGGACTGAGAAAGGTTTCATTAATAAGATCAGATTTTGGCTGAGACTGGAAGGAATCTAGATAGATTAAGTGGCAAAGGGGAGGTGGGAAAACATTATAGGCATGAGCATAGCCAATGAAAAATCATGGACTAGGGAAATGGAGGTTCCTGTGTGAGGAATAGCAATTTGACAATTCATTGGCTGATTGACAGCTTGAAGGTCTTCATATAGCACTTTACCATGATGCTATAGGTCTAAGGGCAAGAAGAGCTAAGCAGTTGTGTTCTAGAACAAATGTCTACCAAAGAAAAAAATTCTTTAAGCAGGAATTTCTGAATGAAGAAGCAGCCACAAGAAAAAAATGTAGCTTTGGAGTTAAGATAACTATTTGGGATGTGGAGCAGTTTGGACAATGCCAGCATGTTTCTGGTAAAGTAGAAGGGAGTTCCTAAGTCAAATGAGAACTGTGGAGTCACAATGGTGGTCAGACAGAGTGCCACAGAGGTATCAATAGATCTAAGAGCAAAGAGGTAGGAGACAGTCTAAATGTGGGTTCCTGGGGAAGAACCCATGGAATATAAGTAAATAGAGAGATGGTAACTCTTATCTTTGGCATGATTCTCCATGCCACCCAGGCTACTAGGACTTTACCGCTCAGTTTTGTGAAATGTTATTTCCTCTACCCCCTATAGAATAGTAAATTACCCTAAAGTTGTGAGGGAAGACAAAGAAAAACAAATGTTCACCAGAAGGTGGGATATAATCCATTTCTTTTTTAAAAGATGCCTAAATATTAGTCTTTTCTCTGGTCTTTATATACATTTATTAAACCCATTCTACATCCCATATTTTGGCAGATTGATGCTTGTATAGGAAATTAATATCCTCACTCCTAGGGAAAAGCTAGGAACAAGTCAAATTAAGATATTCCCAAGAACACCTTTGGTAAAAAGCATGAATCAAAGATTATTACTAAAGAGAAGTCTTCAAGACTGAGCCCATTCCCTATGAGCCTGGAGTTTTAATAATGGTCTATAGGCTACCTTTGACATCATTTGAATAATGGTACATCTGGAGTGAGCAAAGTCTTCATGGAGGAAGTTGGGCTTTTAAGAAACAGTAGAATTTGTCTAAGAGGGGAAGAAGAGGTCAGTCACCTACTCTGAGGTCCTGTTCACTATATTCCTAACTCAGCATCCCTGGGTTGAACATATAAGGATAAAGATGCAGGACCAACCCTTCCTATGAGCTGAATAGTCTGCACGGCATAAGTAGAAATACTCAAAGCTTTTCGAAAGACTTTGCTGCACAAAAATAGCTCCCCCACCAGCCTTTCATTGTACCTAAAAATCTCACCATTAGACTCATTCCTTTCTATTAAGTTATTGTTTCTGAAAGGTCACTGTTAAAATGAAAATGTTAGAATGAGGAGGAGTAGGGAGAGGTAGGAGAGAAGGAGGGAGAAGAGGGGGAAATGGAAGAGTAGGGAGGGGGTGGTTGTAAAATATTAAGCTGTTAGAAGCATTAACCTTTTAGCACAGATTAATGTATTAGATTAGCTAGCAGAAAATAATAACTGACATTTATGTAGAACTTTATGGTGTATAAAGTACTTCCCTCACAACAACCTGATGAGATAGAACCTCCCAAGAAGCATTTAGTAAGAACCTACTATGTGCCAGGGACTATGAAAAGCACTTTAAAAATATTATTTCCCTTGATCCTCACAACAGCCCTGAGATGTAGGTACTGTTATTATCATCATCATTTTACAGTTAAAGAAATTGAGGCAGACATAAGTTAAGTGACTTAGGGTTATACACCTCGTAAGCATCAGAGGCCAGTTTTGAACTCAGGTCTTCTTGACTCCAGATGTCACCTAGCTACCTCTACCTACATTTTTCTCCATTTTACAAATGAGAAAACAGATTCAGAGATGTTATTGCCTGGTTCATGGTCACACCTCTAGTTAGCATCAAAATTTAGACTCAAATCCAGGTATTTTTAAGTCCAAGACCAATGATTTCCTCTATACCAAACCTAGAACCTTGGGAAATAGGAATAAAAGAGGGATAAGCTTTGATGAGAGAATGAGGGAGGGAAGAATAGACATTAACCAGAAGTCCCTAGCTCTGTAAAGTCTAATGGCAGAAGAAGAGGGATTCTTGCAGTTAGATGGCACTCTAAGAGCCTAGGGAAATATCTACAGCTGGCTATTATCTCCAGACTGATTACTATCATATAGCCATGAATGGAAGTTGTTTGCATCATAAAAGAAAGTGTGGGAGCATAATTAAGAAGGCAGACAAGGCCAAACACCCACTGACATTATTGTATACAGTATACAACATCCAAATAGTGAGTACTCTATAAATAGTAGAGAGACCTCAGTTTGTTATTGTTATTGTTGTTGTTGTTGTTTCTCAGGAACCATAGAATCACAGAATCTCAGAGTTGGAAGGTATCCTCAAAAGCTTTACTCAACCCATACCTGAACATGAATTTCTTCTTCAATATCCAATTCAATTAAACAAACACTTATTGAGTTCTTGTCCAGTGTAATGCACTATGCTAGACAGGAAGACTCTGCCTTCAAAGATCTTATCTTCTACTTGGAGGGAGACAAGGGGTATAGCATATACACACATATATACAGCCAAGTCAAAACAAAGAAATTCGAGGAAGGGAGTTGGGGAAATCTAGAAAGGCTTGGTGTAGGAAATGGTTGGTACTTGAGATATTCCCCAACAAGTGGTCATGTAGCCTCCACTTAAAGACCACCAGTAATAGGAAACTCAGTACCCTCCAGGGTTTGCTCATTCTACTTTTGGAAAGCTCTGTTTTACTTACACAGAATTAAAATAGGCCTTGATACAGCTCCCACCCATTGCTTTTAGTGTTCTTATTTGGGGCCAAGCAGAATTTGTCCAATCTCTCATCAACATGGCAACCCTTCGAGGCCTTTGCAGATTACTCTTATGCCTCAGTTCTCAAAGCTTCATTTCTGTATTGAATGTCCATGGTTCCTTCAATCATTTCAAGGCTCAAGAGATTCAGAAATGAAAGTAAACTTAGGGGTTATCTAGTCCAACTCCCTTATTTTAGACATAAGGAAACTTAGAGACCAGAAAGGTCTCATTATACTTGTTGCCTTCTGTGGACACACATCAGGATGCTGATGTCTGTAATGGCAAGCAAAGAAGTACTTAGTACCTTGTTTCAGCTATTTAATTATTTAGCGCCTTGTTTCAGTTCAAGTTTCTTTTGAGCCTTGCCCATGATTATATCAAGTCTTTGTTAAGAAACAGAACTTGTGAAACCCACAGTGGAAGGGACTTGCCAAAGGCAGGAACAGGAAGGACGAAAGAGGTAGGCGGAACATGGTGGAGCTAATGACCAGATAAAAAACTGAGCACAAGCTTGGAGAGAGCAGAATTGAGAAGGGAACACTTGTGGTGGTGGCACTCTGTTTGTCTGCTCTGTCTGTGTTGATTTTTGTTTGCAATACTTTGTACAGAAGCACTTGGACCTTACTGGAAGCTCTGAAAGAGGATTTTCTGGTTGTTTGTTTATAGAAATCATGGAGGAGGGTTTCAGAGGTCCTGGGCCTATACTGATGATTTGTGTTGAGTTCTCAGACCTTGTTTGTGGGTCTGTAGTGGTTTCACAGGCAGATAGTGAATTGATGATGGTGCTGGCAATGTGCATGAATGTTGTTTTGGCTCTGTTAAGTTTTGTCTTCCCAGAAACAGAAACTTCAAAGGATTTGAGGTAGACTGGACACTATGAACTTCAATATGGAACTGGATGAGGAGCTGGATGAGGAGCTGAGAGCTGCTTACCTTTGAATCCAGTTGACAGTTGGGTGAATTCAGGCAAAAGCTGGGACCATAGAAGAACCATGGAATTTGGGAGCCAGACTAGAGTCAAGATGAAAATAAATAAATACCTCCTTGGATATTTAGTGCTGACTGAGAAGATCATGATTTACTGTGGCCTAGGGGTAGGAGAACTTTGTACTCTGTACTTTGTAACTCTTAAGGATGATTGAGTTAAGGATTATTGGAAACTAATCTCCAAGAAGAAAGAAGACTTTTTGACTGAGAGATTAAGACAATGTGACCTAGGGGTGGAGAACTTTAACCTTTTAACTTTGTGTCCCTTAAGGAAGTTTGCTCCTTAAGGATGATTGAGTTAAGGACTTATTAAATGATATCTTTTGTTTATAACTATGTGGCCACTTTGATGAAAACTATGTGACCACTTTTTTTGGTTTCAGTGAATGCTTTCCTTTAGTTTACTGCTGAATAAATAGAGAGTTCACTATACTATGTAATCAGAACCTTAAAGCTGTTCATAGCAGCAGACCTCTGGAAAGCTACTTGTGCTTGGCATTAGAATGTCTTTCCCAAAATTTTGTTTGTGGAACTGAATTCAATCTTCCAGGTATGGTTTGAATGAATAGAGGACTGGTTGACTGATAAAAGGTTGAGTGGGGTTGTAAATATTTTGGGATAGTTTGGAAGGCCTTTTTGAATGTGTTGAAGAAAGACATCAGCAAGTATGAGATAGCCCTTGCCTTTAGGAAAACAGAAGTAGCATGCAGTACTGAAAATATCATTGGGAGTGGGAGTAATAAATAGAGAGTAGAGAAACAGAAGGGTGAATGACTCAGGCCTTATAAACAGTGAGAAAATTAGGGTAAGGCAACCAGAATTTTACCCTAGAATGACAATATGAGTGGGTGCATATTCTCCTGGGATATGTTTTTCTCCTAACTGGGTATGCTTCTACCAGCTGCCAGTATCATTCTCTGCCAGACTATAACATGTGTGACCTCTTCCAGACTCATTATGCTATCTACCCTCAAGAGTCTTGTCATCATGACACCTTTCTCTCAACACCTGCCTTCCCTCCCAACCCTCATAAGCATTGAGGAACAGCTAACCACTCACTCTCAGCACCTGCAAATAGACTACATTCTATATCATTAGGTACATGGCCATCCTCTCCAAAACCCTAGATCAATTCTTTATTTCGTTTTGTTTTGTTTTTGCCCAAAGATAAAAAAAAATCTAGGCCTGGCTTTTTTTTAAAAGCAAATAAAGACTCCAACTAATGGTTAGGTACAACTTGTTAAATGTTAAAAAATTGAACTCATTATCACTCACCCAAAACACTACCCTCTTCCTAACTTCCATGTTATTGCCTATGGTACCACCATTCTCTTACTCCCCCAAGCTCACTACCTGAATGTTGTCTTCCATTCCTCACTCTATCTCAATCATACTATATCTAATCAGTTACCAAATCAAGTCATTTCTACCTTTACAACATCTTTCATATGTTCCCCCTCCTCTCCTCAAACAATGTCACCAACTTGGTTCAGGCCCTCATCCTCTCATTGTTGCAATAGATTGCTAATTGGTCTCCTTGCCTCAAGTAGCCCTCTTCTCTGGACTGCTTTTCACTTAGCTGTCAAACTGATCTTCCCAAAGGGCAGATCTGACAATGCCATCCTCTCTGTTCAGTAAACTCCAATGCTCCCTATCACCTTCAGAATCAAAGAGAATATCACCTATTTGGCTTTTAAGCCTTTATAACCTGGTCCCTTCCTACTTTTCCAGTCTTCTTATATATTACTCTTTTCCATATATTCTTCAATTTAGGGATACTGTTTTCCTTGCTGTTCTTTGAGTAAGATATTGCATCTTTGGGCAGCTAAGTGGTGCAGTGAATAGAGCACTGGCCTTGGAGTCAGGAGGACCTGAGTTCAAATCCAGCCTGAGATGCTTAACACAAAACTAGTTGTGTGACCTTGCGCAAGTCACTTAAGCCTAAATGCCCTACCTTCCCCCTCCCAAAAAAAAAAAAAAAAGAATTCTATCACCTGCCTTTGGGCATTTTCACTGGTTATACTCTTTTCCCAGTATTCTCTTCTTCTTCATCTCTACTTCCTGATTTCTTTAAGTCAGTCTAAGACTCACTGTCTACAAGAAGTTTTCCCAATCCTCTTTAATTTTAGTTCCTTCCCTTTTCATTCCTTCTGTCTGCCTGTCTATCTGTCTGTCTTGTCTGTCAGTCTGTCTCTGTCTCTATATGTGCATATAAGTATATATATATATACATATATGTGTATGTATATATGTGTGTATGTATGTATATATATGTATATATATATATATATATACACATAAAATAAAGGTTTTTACATAATTGTTCATGTTGTTTCACCCATTAGAATGTGAGCTCATTAAGAGCAGGGACTATTTGTTTTTATTTCTTTGTATCCCTAGCACTGAGCACAGTGCTTGACATATAGTAGTTATACAGTAGGCAATTTGACCTATAGAAGGCACTTAATAAAATCTTATTAATTTGATTTTACTTGATTATGTCATTTATCCACATTTCTTGCTATATTCAACCAGAATCCTATATAATTATATACTATGTTCTATATGCTATATATGTATATATGTGTATATATGTGCATATATGTATATATATGCATATATATGTATATATATATAATACTATATTCAGCAAGAATACTAACATTTTCAATAGTAGTATGTGTTCTTAAAATAGCAAACTCAAAATAATGTGAAATCATTGTGTCTATTCTATATTTCTCTTAGTTTGTTGTTCTTAGAAAGGAATGATAGAAATGTTCCAAGACTAGGTAGCATACTTATACACAGATAACAACTATGACATTTTTATCTTTGTATCTTTGTGCTCAGAATGTATTTAATTAATGTTTGGATTTAATTAAAATAAATTTCTTGATTTATTACAAGCTGTCCTTTGCAAGAATTAAGAAATTGAAATTATATTTATTTGCAGAGACCCAATAGGTACTTCATGTATCTCCATTTACTTTACAGACACTTAAGAAATCAAAGTCAGAAAGAGTGGCTAGACCAGATGAACTACAGTCTGACGAAATTCATGTTAGAGTCAAAGCAATCTTGAAATCATTGATGAACTATTTTGTAAGATATGAGGGGTGGAGATAATAAAAGAGAAAATCCACAGATAATGTTACCACAAAAGCTCCAGATTAAAAAAAAAAAGTTAAAAATTAATTTCCCACGTGTTTCCTTTCTTATCTTCATAAAATCTTTGTGGAAATGGTGTATCTATAAAGTAAAGGTATCCTTGATGAATATATGTGGAGGAAATATTTTCCCATATGAGTCTATCTTCTACAATAGACCACATCTTGGCAGTCATAAAATTGACTGAAAGACACAGAAGTCATTCTGTGTTTAGCATTTGTTGATTTTTTAAAAATGCTTGATTCAGTTGTGCAAAATGTAGTCTTTAAGCTTTCCTCTGAGAATATCATTTATATGTTCAGATAATCTAAAATTACCTGATAAATGCAGGTAATTTTTATTGAACAACCCCTCTGGATAATTAACAAAATAAGGCAGGATAGTAATTATTATTGTTGTTGTTATTGTTATTAATAGTTAATTAATTGTGTTTTAATGTTTGCAAAGCAGTTTGCATGTTATTTCATCTGATCCTCACAAAAAAACTTAAGAGATTGGGTGTTATTATTGTCCCCATTTAACAGATGAAGAAACAAGTTCAGGGAGATTCAATGAAGTGTCTAGGGCTACTTATCTAACCTATCAGAGTGAAAATTTGAACTCTGGTCTTCCTGAGTCCAAGTCCAGCACTTTATATCTCTTAGTATAAAAGAGAAAGAACTATGCTCATCAGAAAGGTTCATAATGCTAAATAATAATGCTAATTTGGATCCAGACAACCTGAGTTCAATTACTGGTTCTATCATTTACCATATACATTACTTTGGGGAAATTATTTGACCAATCTGGGTCTCAGTTATCCATATGGAATATAAGAGGATTGGATTAAATGGCCTCTAAGATTTCTCCTAGCTTAGAATTATGGTAGGTAGCGGCTAGTGGCGCAGTGGTAGACGCCAGCCCTGGAGTCAGAAGACCTGAGTTCAGATCTGGCCTCAGACACTAATGCAAACACAAGCAAAAACCTAGCCGTGTGACCTTGGGCAAGTTACTTAACCCCAATTGCCCTAAAGGGCGGCTAGGCGCAGTGGTGAGCGCTCCTCGGAGTACCAACAAACCACCCAAAAAACACCCACCAAAAAAACACCAAACCACAAACAACCCCACAAAAAAAAAAAAAATTATGGTAGGCATCATGAAAGATTCAAACAAAGATTAAATATTCCTATTTCTAGATACCATTGTGCTGACTACATCAAGTACCTGAATACCAAAAGGGTTCTTCATTGAGGTCCATAAGTGCTCAATAGAAATAAGCCTGACAATCCTTAATAGAAAATCCAAATGGATCAAAAATACCTATTGCCATGCTTTCAGCATGCTGTTGGATGATCATTCCACTGAATCAGTATCTCAACACATATCTCAAACAGCCAATATAGATAAAATGAATAATCAGTTCCAGAACTGAATAACAGGAAGGCAGTAGGCTAGAATACATTTGGGAAACCAGACCTGCTTTTAATGATCCCAAGCCTGACATGAAAGTTCATCTTGTTAATTAACAAGAATGTTCACCTAGCCATGATGTTTGGTATCAAATTTTTGAAAACTACAGTCTCTGAAGAATAAATTTCCAGGTTGCCTAAGGGCAATGGAAAGATATACAGTTGACCCAAGTAGGCTATATAATATTTACTTTTTTAAAAAAAAGAAGAAATACATTTATTTATTTTTAATATGCATTTCTTATTTCTCCCTACCATAATAAATAATAAAATTGAACAATAAAATAAAATCTTCAAAAATATTCATATTTTAGCTAAACAAAGTCCCACATTGGTTATGCCCCCCAAATATCTTCCTCATTCTGCATTTTAAGCCCATCATCTACCTCTCTGGTAGCAGGTAAGTAACATGCTTTGTGTTTACTATTGTTAATCTAAGTTCTAAAATCTTTTAAAGCTGTTATTATTTAAGATGTTTTGTCATCATAAAAATTGTTCTCCTAGTTCTTCACAGAGAACATCCCAGTCTTACCTAACTGTCCATATTGTCTTTTCTTGTATGGTACAATAATATTTCATTATATTTATATACCATATGGCATAATGATATTCTATTACATTCACATACAATAATTTGGCCATTCCTCAATAGGTATGTATGTACCCCCTTTAGTTTCTAGTTTTAGGGCTACTGTAAAAAGAACTGTTATAGATAATTTGTTCATATGAACCATTTTTTTGCTTTATTTTATCTCTTCAAGATATAGGCAAAATATTGGAATAGCTGAGTTGAAAGGCATGGACAATTTTGTGACTTTGGGAGTACGGTTCTGAATTGTGTAGCATATTTTCAATGATCACCTGCCTATAAGTATAAGAGATTTCATCTGGAAAATATGTAATTGGCAACAGAAGTGGGCTGGTCATTTAGCAATAACAGGTATAATAGGTAGATAGCCCAAATGTGACACTGGGACCCACAATATGTCTGCATTCCTCAATGAAGACCATCAGTATGTCAGTGGCTCTTTCATAGAGTATCAATGGGACAACAAAGACAGGAAGCAAAGAATATGAGAAGGCCTAAAGGGTTTACATTCTACATCAATAGAGGGCACATTAGTGCAATCCCCAATTCACCATATTTTGAAATAAAATAATTAGAGAATTGAGGCTTTGTAAGAGAATGAATTAGGTGCTAGATGTGGAGATAGGAAGACCTGTACTCAGAAGTGTGTTGGAGCAAACTCCAAAGGGCTTTCAAGAGCTGATGGTTAAATTTGCAGTGTGAACATTTATACTTTGGAAATGGGCAAACACTATAAATTAGGGCTTAAATGACTTTTTTAATTGTCTGGATTTAAGAATGTAATGAAGAAAATGTTAGAGATGCAGATTAAACTTAAAAGTGTATCCTGCTACATTTCCCACCCCTCCCCCCAAAACTAGTTATTAAGCATTTACCAACACATCCCTGCCTTTATTCAAATCACACCTCTGATACTTACATCTGTGTCACCAACAGAGATACAAATATATGCACACACACACATATATATGTGTGTGTATATACGTATATATATGTGTATATACATATATATATGTTTGAGGACCACTTATTAAATCTGAGGCTCTTAACTTGAGGGTACATGAGCTTTTGAAAAAATACTGTTATCACAATTTGAAAATAATTGGTTTTATTCATAATCCTATGTTTTTTTTTATACATTTAAAAATATTACTTGGAGAAATGCACAGTCCTCAACAGACTGGCAAAGACAGCCATGGCACAGAAGAGGTTAAGAACCCCTGCACTAAGCCATTCAAACCTCCCTAGGCCCATTCCAGCCTTTCTTGGATGTGAGGTGTGTACATGTGACAGCTGGGCCTGGAGGGAGAGGAGAGCTACTGGGAAGAAGGCTAGACTTGCTGAATTTCAAAGGGGTGGCAATTCCTGGTCACAGAGATACTTCACTTGTGAATAATAATCAGAAATTGATTATAGAGATAAACAGTTGAGGAGGAGCTGGGTTGAAAAAAAATCAGACCTTGCCATCCCTGTTTGAAAACACTTGAGGGAGAGGTCTAATAGGCACTCCCCTTATTGCTTGCAGACTTCATCTTCTCCTCAGCAGGAGATCTCCAAAGGCGCTAGGGTTGGTATTTTGGAAACAGGACCCATTCTGCCCTTGTGAGGAATTACCCATGTGCTTAGCAATGAAAGTTATTTCTGTGTCAGCTCATCAGATCAGAGACAGTTGGGAAGTCAGGACCCACGTGAACAAGGCCTATGTCTTTAGCTGATGAAAAGGGCTTGGAATTGTGCCTGATACAAACTCTTATGTCCAAAAAGCCAAAGTGTGCCTTATAAGCAACTGCAAGATCTGTGAAGTTTTTTTCTGCATCAGAGCTCATTATGGAGCTGAGCTCACCATTAGTAATCCCACTGAAGTCTAATACCAAATAGCATTAGAAAGATTTTATTTTCCAGTCATTTCAAGCACCCAGTTTTAATTAAACCCAGCTTATTATAAAACTAGAGAATACAGTCTATCATGTCAGGTCAGCATCTTGCCCATTCATTCCTGGAATTATTTCTGTAAGTTTTTTTTTTCTTTATCAAAATGATTGAGGGCACACATTCAGTAGATCAGCTTAACTGTATCCCTTATGTATATAACCTCAAATATTTAAGTTGCCCCTCAAAAGCTATAAAAACCATTTTAAATAATTGAAGGCCTATGGTAAGCCATATGGTCAGAGTTAAGTAGAAGAAAGAAGTAATTAAGCATTTATATGACACCTACTATGTGCCAGGAGTTGCACTAAATATTTTATAAACATTATTTCATTTTATCCTTACAGAAACACTTGAAGGTAAGTGTTCATATTCTCCCCCATTTTACTCCTCCCTATTTGGGGAAACTGAAACAAACAGAGGTTCAGTATTTGCCTAGGTTCACTCAGCAAATAAGGGTCTGAGGATGAATTCAGGACTTAATGACCTAAGTGGGCTATAAAACATCATCAATGACAATTTACAGGAAAGCAATAGCAAAGAGGTAAGAATTGTTGAGGTCATCTGGGACTGGAGAAAGGTGTGAACTTGGTTATTTAGCAAAAAAATTAGAAACAAGAAGGTAGATTATCTGGTTAGCACATTGCTATTCCCAATATACTAAAAAAAAGAGGACAAAGGCAAGGGGAAGACCATTAGTGTATGAGATTTTCTATGGAGAAATCAACAGATAAAATCTGGAAAAGTGCAACAAAGGATCAGAAAATGTGGTGAGGTTGGGCATTGTGTGATTGGAGGCACCCACATTGATAAAGTAATTCTAAGATGCTGCCATGTTGAATTTCTATCTGTTGCTTGAAGGAAAAATGCAATATTGCAGTAGAATTTCTTCTTAATTTAATTTAATTATTCTTTTTAATCATGGGAAAACCCCTACAGTCATTCCTACCTCTGTGCTTAAAATCATTCTCCTTTTACCCGAAAGGTCTTCTGTTTTCCTCTCTGCTTATCAAAGTCTTGCCCATTCTTCAAGATCCAGTTCAAGTCTCATCACCTCCATGAATCCTTTCCTGACTATTCTAATGTTTACTGTTCTCCTAGGTCCAAATGTGATCATTTGCAGTCTTCAATTATTCATTCTCCAGCAGAAAATTCCAACTGGGACATTTCGTCACACTTATATTTTAGGCTTTGCAGAAGACTGAAAGCTCAAGAAGATTCTGGAAAAGTTTAAAGTCTCACTGTCAGATTGTGGCCTGCAGACCAAGATCAGTCAGCTAAATATGGAAAGGCCCTTCACTGAGAAGCCCTTCACTCACTCACTCTTTGGTCATAGGAACTCATGAAACAGAAAAGAAAAGAAAATGACACTCAGCCATGATTCTTCTGATTCCTTGGTAAAAGTGACAAAAGGATGTAAAGGGTGTAGAGTCATAGAGTTTTGGGGCTATCAATGTTCACTTAACTTGGAGATACTTCGCCAATGACCAATGAGTTGATATACTCCTGGAATAACTGAAGACATCAATATCGACATTCTCATTATAAATAAAACATAAGGAAGTTGCAGCGAAATGCAAAGGTGAATCTTGGGTTCTCCTCTGAAAGGCCTATAAAAGAAATGGCAGACTCAATTTCATAATGTGCCCAAAGGCAACAAGAAATGTGATTTTATGAGACACTTCGTCATCCTGACTTGCAGTGCTTATGATAAGCACTAGTAAAACAACCACCTTTAAGAAAATTATAGCCTATGAGCCAACATCATTGGAGAGGAGAAAGTAGAAAAATTCTACAAAAATTTCAATATGTACTTTGTGATTTCCATGTGAAGATAGACACAGGGAAAGGTACTGAAAATAAAGTATTAAATGTTTCAGATCACAGAAGGTGATGGGGGCTGGTGCAGAGGCCCACACACAAGGTGCGCAGAGGCCCTGACGAGGCCTGATCAATGTAGCGGCAAGTTGACCCACCAACTGCAAGGGCCATTGCCAGGCCTATCACTACAGGGCTGAGACTGGACAGATCTGGGTAAGAGTCAAATGCAGGGACCCTGGCAGAGGCAGCAGCTACTCCTGCAACTACCAACCCACAGCCTGGAAATTTAAAAAGCCCTTATCTGGACTTTCAGGGACCAGTATGGCAGACTGAACCCCAGCTGCTTCAATGACCTCTTCTGACCCTGAAAACATAGTAATTATTGCCCCAAAGCTAAACTTTTAACAGTAAAGGCTTTGGGAACCCTAGAGGAAGGGCAGGGCTAGGGCCCTGCCTCAAAATGGGTAAAAAGCAAACTGCAAAGACAAAGACTTTGGAGTTCTACTATTGTGAGTGGGAGGAACCAAATTCAAAGGAAGACAGTGTTGATTCCACACCGACAGCTGAAGCCTCTACAGGGAACGGTCTCAGGCACCAAAAGTATTCTTAGATGAGCTCAAAAAGAGCTTTGAAAACCAAATTAGAGAGATAGAAGATAAAATGAATAATTCTTTTAAAATCAAAATTGAAAATTAGAAAAACATTACAATAAAGAAAACAGCTCCTTTAAAAGAAAAATGTGTGACATGGAAAAGGAGCTTCAAAAACTAACTGAGGAAAATAATTTGCTAAAAACTAGAATCAACCAAATTGAAGTGAATAATTCTATGAGGAACCAAGAATCAGTCAAACAAAACATCAAGAATGAAAAATTAGAAAAAGAGGCAAAATATCTCAATGGAAAAATAACTGACCTGGAAAACAGATCCAGGAGAGATAACCTGAGAATCATAGGCCTACCAGAAAATCATGATGAAAAACGAGCCTGGACAACATCTTCCAAGAGCTCATCAAGGAAAACTGCCCTGAGATACTAGAACCAGAGGGTAAAATAGAAATTGAGAGAATCCATGGGTCACCTCCTATAAGAGATCCCAAATTGAAAAGTCCATGAAATGTTGTGGCCAAACTCCAGAACTTTCAGGTAAAGGATAAAATACTACAAGCAGCCAGAAGGAAACAATTCAAATATTGCAGAACCATAGTGAGGATTGCACAGAATCTGGCAGCTTCTACATTGAAAGATCAGAGGAACTGAAATATGATTTTTCTCAAGGCAAAAGAACTTGGTTTACAACCAAGGATCACCTATCCAGTGAAACTGAACATATTCTTCTAGGCAAAGGTCATTCAATGATATAATGGATTTCCAGACCTTCCTGATGAAAAAGCCAGAGCTCAATGGAAAATTCTACCTCCAATTAGGAGATGCAAGAGAGACATAGAACCAACGAGCAGATGGATTTTGTATTTACCTGGGGAGGCTTATACAAACTGATGCTGAGTAAGAAGAGCAGAACCAGGAGAAATTTTATACAAGTATAGACACAAGTATGTGTGATGACCAACTTTGATAGACTGAACTCTTCTAGGGAATGCAGGGTTATGTCAACTCCAAAAGACTCATGATGGAGAGAGATGTCTACATTCAGAGAAAAAAATAGAACAGCGTTCAAATTCAGACTGAAGCAAACTACCTGCTCTTTTTTCTTTATCTTGTTTGGGTTTGTTTCTTCTTTCCCATTGCTCATTCCATCTGATACAATCTGTCTTTATAACCTGACTAATGTCTAATGTGAAAGTCAATGAATTTGGCTTAGGGAGGGTATGACATACACACTAAATAGGGTATCTGACCCTATAGGAGAGTAGGGGGGAAGGGGACGAAAGGGGGAATGATGTAAGGGAGGGCAAGCTGGGGTGGAGGGAAGTTGGAAGCACCCACCTTTGAAAAAGGATAGGATTAAAGTAGAGAAAAGAAAAAGTGGGGGTGGGATAGGATAGAGGGAAATAGAGTCAGTCTTTCACAATATATCCCTATGGAAACGTTTTGCATAGCTACACATGTACAACCTATATTAAACTGCTTATCTTCCCAGTAAATGTGGGTGATGAGGGAGGTAGGGAAAGAATCCGGAATTGAAAGGTTTAAAATCAAATGTTTAAAATACATATACATACATACATACAGCTGTGAAATAAGATATACAGGCACTGGGGCATAGAGATCCACTGTGCCCTACTGGAAAGTTGGAGGGGGGATGGGGTAATATATGGGAGAGAGCAGATTGAGGGAGGGAATATTCGGTGAGATTGCTGTTTTGGGGTGGTGGGTAGGAGAAAAATGGGGAGAAAATGTGTAATACAAAATCTTGAGAAAATGAATGAGGTAAGCTAAAAATTAAAAATATATACATTAAAATAAATAAATAAATTAGAAATGATGAACAGGCAGATTTCAGAAAAGACTGCAAAAACTTGTACAAACTGATGCAAAGTGAAATGAGCAGAACCAGGAAAATGCTACACACACAGCAACATTGTGTGATGACCAACTATGAATGACTCAGCTTTTCTCAGCAACATAATGATCTAAGTACAAAGAACTTATGAAAGAAAATGCTATCCCCATCCAGATAAAGAACTGTAAGTCTTTCCAGGTTTTTTCTGAAAGCATCCTGCTCATCATTGCTTATAGCACCATAGTATTCTGTCACAAACATATATGTGTTCAGCCATTCCCCAATTGATAGGCGCCACCTTAATTTTAAATTCTTTGCCATCACAAAAAGTTACTGCAAATATTTTTTAACATATAGGTCCTTTTCTTTTAAAAAAAAAAATGTCTTTTATATATACAGACCTAGTAGTGGTATTGTTGGGTCAAAAACATACACAGTTTTATAGCCTTTTGGTCATAGTTCCAAATTGCTCTCCAAAATGGTTGGATCAATATACAACTACACTAACAGTGCATTTAAGTGTCTCAATTTTCCCACATCCCTTTCAACACTGGTCATTTTCCTCTTCTGTCATATTAGCCAATCAGATAGGTGCTAGGTGGCCCTTCACAGTTCTATCACTTTATATTTCTCTAATCAATAATGACTTAGAGCATTTTTATATGACAATAGATAGCTTTGATTTCCTCACCTGAAAACTATTTATTCATATCCCTTGATCATTTATCAGTTGGGGAATGACTTGTATTCTTATAAATTTGACTTGGTTTTGAGAAATATGAGATATAAGGCCTTTATCAGAGAAGCTTGTTATAATTTTTTCACAGTTATGATTATTATATACTTCCTGCCATTCTATTCCCCGTTTCTCTCTCTTTCTCTTTCATTTCACCTTGTCTCTCCTCAAAAGTCTTTTGTTTCTGAATTTAGTTACCATTTCCAACTGAAATTGTGCAAGTATAAAGTGGTCACCACAATAAGAAGGTCAAAAAACCTAGAAACTGAATCAAGGAGCAAATACATACCAAATGGGACAAGACAAATGAAGAACAATAAAAAGGCAAATGTTACATAATTATAATAGTTATCGTTTTGTTTTTTTAATCTGGAAAAGATATAGACAAATGTTGATCTTTCATTTGTTGGGGACGTAAGTGACTAGAGCAATGCAATGTTAGATACACTATTCAACATTGTATACTTTGTCATTTGGATTTGGTTAGCTCTTTTTCTTTATCACAAGGGGAAGAGTATAACTAGAAATTACTGTGATAAGAAAACAAAAGGGATCATTAAAAATACTGAAATGAAAAAAAGGAAATAGTGGGGGAAATAAGTTTTCAGAAAGTTTTACATGAAATTTAACTAAGCCAGATCATCCCAAGAACGTTTATAGATGAAGCTAGAACAATAAAAAGGTAGAAAGTAATTCCCTACATTTCTATAACAATCTTTTCTTACCATCAGTGATCATAGAGCTGCTACATATTGACTCTAACCACCTAAGTCAATACCCATTATGTCATATGAAGAAGTAACCATGGCACTCAAAAAGATGAAGGTGGAAAGAGAAACTCTACCAGACTGAATATATACAGAATAAATCCATGCTGGAGGCAATATAATTTAGTAGGCTGAAGCAGCCTGGTATAAACTGAGACTTGTTGGCCAAAAGGAAAAGAGGATTGTATTTAACAAATCATAATGTACCATAAAGTACTTTCTTCCATCCCAAACTACTTCCTGGAACAAAATCTATTTTTGTAAAATAAATACTCTTCCAGGGATTTTATATATATATATACTAATCATGAACACTACAATCTCTGGAGATTCAAAATTGTAGGGGACCAAAATGGCGGTAGATTACTACAAGTTTATGATAGGCAGAAAGCAGCATTTGACCAGTTAGAGCTCATACCCAAAAAAGTGTCAGAAGGGACAGTATCCAGGAAAAACATGATCAGAAAAAGATATGCATCAGTCACATCTTGAGAGTAACAAATAACAGATAACCTGTTTCACTGGTACCCATGAGATATTAAACATCCTGGAAGGACTACCTTGGAACATTGAGTGAATTCATGGCATGACATAGGCAAGCATTTCACAGGATGAGAAATCCAGGATAGGTTGAAATCTGTACTATTAGAGGGAATACTCACATCAATGAGCCCACAACATTTCCAAGTATAATGACTATGACTTCTTTTGAAGTGTTATTATTCGTTAATTATTTCAAAAATTTTAGTTTAATCTCTCTCCTTAAGCTTTCAAGTATGTGAGGGCAGAAACCACATTTTATACGTGTTCTACATTTGCTACAATGCCTAGAACTGTGTTAAACACATCATAGGTATACAATAAATCTTTTGTTTTATTAATTGATTTTTAAATTTTTTCTCATATGGCTAGATAAGATCATTCCACTCAGTGTACGTTCAGTGAAGGAAGTGACCCTGAAACTTGCGGTCAGTATCAACAGTCAAAAGCATTCTTTTAGCTAAATAAAAGCAAGTCTTTCTGATTTTGTTTTTTTCTCCTTCCTTTTATATCCTTTTCATGTAGTTCTCGCATTTAATGAAATGTTGTAGATGGAAAAAATAAGGTCTCTGTTATGGGTGAATTATTTTTTTCTCTAAAGTTGTCTGAAGGTTAGTCAACACCAACAAATTACATGGATGTGTCATAGCACTGAATTGTATTATATAAGATCATTTGTGAGTACTTGCGGGTGACCCAAAGGACAATGGAAAGACATATGGGGCTATAAGTAGCCATGGAAAATTATGAAAATGATTTATGTAAAAATGGTATAAAGAACATCGTCCAACATGCAGTGACCAGAAGGAAAGGCAATGTGTAAAAGTTGGCAACAGGATAAGTTTTAGAGCCAGAGTGATCTGAGGTCAGGTCCTGCCTTTGACACAAACTAGCTGTGTAACCCTGGGAAGGGCAGGAAATCTCTCTGTGCCCAAGGCAATTCTCTAAAACTGCAAATTGCAGAAGAGTTACCAGTCTACATCCTTCTATTGCTAATAACAATAAAATTACAAGTTCAGATTCCCTTCCAAGAAAGACCAAAATAGGTGCGGATTGGTCATGCAGTGAGAGCAAGGGGAAACATGTGAGCAGTTGAAGGGCTACATGGGTGTCCACAAAATAAAATGTAAAAAAAATATATTACTTAAAATTATCAAGTATTCATCATTTTTCTCTCTCCCAGAATACCTCAAGAAAGAAAAAAGGAAAGGAAGGAAGGAAGGAAGGAAGGAAGGAAGGAAGGAAGGAAAGAAAGAAAGAAAGAAAGAAAGAAAGAAAGAAAGAAAGAAAGAAAGAAAGAAAGAAAGAAAGAAAGAAAGAAAGAAAGAAAGAAAGAAAGAAGGAAACAAGCCAGGGAGGGAAGAAGGGAGAGAGGGAGGAGGAAGATGGAGGAAGGAATCCTATAACACACAAGCACAGTCGAGCAAAATACACTCTCACAATGGGCACATCAAAAAATGCATTACTATTCTACACATTGGTCCATCATCTCTCTGTCATAATGTGGTAGTATTCTTCTTTTATCAGTCCTCTAGAATCACAAATGATTTAGATAAATTTTTTAAGTTTTTCAAAATTGTTTGATTTTTATAATATTAATAATATAAATTGTTCTGCTGTTTCAGCTTATGCCACTCTCCATGATCTTTCCATGTCTCTTTGAAACTTTTTTCTTATTTCTTATTACCCAGTAGTATTCTATCACATTTGCTCATTTGTTCAGTCATTCCCCAATTGATAGACACAGCCTTGGTTTCCACAAAAAGAGAAACTATAAATATTTTTGCTCATAAAGGACCTTTTCTTCTTCCTTTTATCTCTTTGGGGTGTCCATAAAATATTAAAAGTCCCAGAAGAATGCCTGAGTATACTAAAGAGAATTTATGGAAACATGGACCAGGATCACATAAAATGAAAAGGTGTGAATAGGTCATAATTTGTAGAAGAATAATCTACACTGATGAGATTATTATCATCTAAAATTTATATAGCACTATAAAGTTCATAAAGCACTTTACAAATATCACACTTGATGCTTACAACAACTCTGAGAGGTAGGTATCATTGCTATTCCCATTTTACAGAGGATGAAACTGAGGCACAGAAAGGTTAAGTGACTTGCCTGGTGTCACATAGCCAGTAAATGTCTAAGGCTGGATTTGAACTAAAATCTTGATTTTTGGTCCAGTGCTTTATCTACTATACAACTAAGCAGCCTCAAGAGTCTCTGAGGGGCTGGAATATTGTAAATATCAGAGGAGAACCATCAAAAATGTCTTTTAAAAAAACCTGTATTTGACAAAACCATTAAAAGATATGTTTTGGGTCATATTTAAAATTTGTGCTTTTATGCATTTAGTTTTGCTTTGAAGGGGTCCTTGGATTCTTGAAGTAGAAGCAAAGTCTGACAGGTCCCATTAAAGACGAATGATCTAAGACAATTCCAAAAGACTCATGAGTCTGAATGTAGATCAAAGCATATTATCATTCCTTTTTTTGGGGGGGGGGTAGGTTCTTTCTCGTGGTTTTTCCCTTTGGTTCTAATTCTTCTTTCACAACATGACTTTTATGGAAATATATTTAATATGATTATGCAAGTATGACCTATGTCAGATTGCATGCCATCCTGGGGAGAGGGGAGGGGAGGCAGGGGAAGAAAATTTAAAACTCAAAATCTTATAAAGGTGAATATTGAAAACTATAAATAAATAAATATTTTAAAAGAGAAAAAATAAAGCTCCTTCTCTCATTGTCAGGGTGGGGGGAGGCTTTGAGTTTTTCTCATAGATGGACTATATGTTCATTCATCTTGATAACCAGCCTACCTAAGCTCAGGGAGACTGTAATAGGAATGGGAATTTAAAGATCTTCTCTGTCACTTAATAGGCCAAATTTAATAACATGGAGTCTATGGTCATAGGAGTGGAGCAAAGCCCAGAGGAAGCTGGGAGTCAGAATAGTTAGAGCTGGGGGAGAGAAAGAATGCAAGAAAGGAGACAGCTAGGCTTGTGAGTGTTTGTGGGAAGGCTTTGGGATGGTGCTTCTCTCTGCAGTGCTTTGTGCCAATTTCTTTGTTGCTATGATGAATTCATTTTTCTGGTGTTGGAATTTGGCTTTCTGGTGTCTGAATAAATGTTTTGCTTCTGTCATATATGGAGAGTCTGTTATATTTTGTGATTCAGAATTATGCTGGCATATTCATAGTCACCACTAGTGCTATGAATATTGTGTTGGTTCTACAGAGGCTAATCAACAGGATGGTCCCTTTCAACCACAGCAGTTCTTGAAAATCATTCATTAAATGATTAAGATGTTGCAGAAAAATCACAGATCTATGAAGAAATGAATGAAACATTAAAACAAAACCCATTAAAAATAGACTCATGGGGCAATAAATTGGTAACCAAAGTTTATCTTTGGCTACTAGAAACAGTGCTAATTATAGTCACAGAACCTGAATTCCAATCCTCTTTTGCTCAATACCTGTATCACCTTGGTCAAGTGCCTTAACTTCCCTATGCCTTCAGTGTGTTTATCTCTAAAATGGAAAGATTGGACAGATAATCTCTGAGTTCTCTTTCAGATCTCCATAAGATTCTTTCATTTTTGTCTCTGCATAAGACTAAAACTAAATCATTCCAGAATTTTCTAGATAATCAATTATTTAAATGGTGTCTCCTCTGTTAGAATGTGATCTCCTTGAAAACAGGATCCATATTTTTGCCTTTCTTTATATCCACAGTACTTAACACAGTGCCTGGAACATTTGTTGTAGTTGTTCTGTCATTCAGTCATGGACTTTTGTCCATGGGGTTTTTGTGGCAAAGATACTAGACTGGTTTGCCATTTCCTATTCCAATGTTACCCATTTTACAGATGAGTAACTGAAGTAAATAGGGGTTAAATGACTTGTCCAGGGTAACACAGTTAGTAAGTATCTGAAGCCAGGTTTGAACTCAGATATTCTTGGCTCCAAGTCTGGCACTCTACCCACTGTACCACCTAACTGCCCCACCTGTCACATAGTGGGTGCTTGTTGATGTTGACAAGTCTAGTCTTGAGGTCCCAAAAGAAGATGTACAGCTATTCTGCTCTTTAGACATCATATAAAATTAATTTTCAGATAATCAAGGATGCTGCCCTACCACTAAACACTTTAAATTTTAGCCCGAGCACTAGTCCATAACAGAGCATTGGTTCATTAATTAGAACCTATGTAAAATTAATTCAGAACAAAAAGACCTTAAATATCTTCTAGACCAGGGATCTTAACTTTTATCTGTATCATGAACACCTCTCCAATATCCATTTCCCCAACTCTTTGCATTCTGGTGTGAAGACTATGGAATCCTTAGAATAATTATTTTAAATGAATTAAATCATATACACAGGATTATTAAGGAAACTAATTATATTAAAACACAGTTATTAAAACATTTAAAAACAAATTCCTGAGATTTGTCCATGAAGCCCTGCTTTCATCCATTGTCTTCAGTTTATAGCTGAAAACATAAACAAAAACAACCATCTAAGATGTTAAGTGACTTGCCCAGGATCATAGTGGTAGTAAATGGTGAGGCAAATGATGAAGCTATTCCTCCATTCCATTGACTGTGGTCTCAGTTTCTATGGCAAAGAGAAAAAAAATTCTTTGTGGTGATCACCCTATCCAAGTTTAGTTAACCTATAAATGACCAACTAGTTGTATAGCATGTGGCAGAAAGAGTACTAGAACCTAGGTAGGAAGACCATGGTTTGAGTCCTGATCTTGCTGTGTGACCTTGAGCTTGGGGGGTTCATTCTTTTGGACACTACTTTTCCCTATTCATAAGATTAGGGGGTTGGACTGATAACCTTATATTTCTGTCAAGCTCTAAATTCTATGACCCTCTGATTTTCCAGTTTCTTAGGATTTATTGGAGTTTGTGTTCTACTTTGAGGATGTAGAGACCACCATTCCAGGCAGAGTAATCAGAGTATTAATTAAGTGGAAGATGTCTAACTACTGCAATTAATTTTATTTTTTTAATAATATGTATTGAGTTCTTATTTATGAGCAAGGCATTATGCAAGAAACTAGGAGAGATACAGAGATAAATAAAGCATGTTCCTTCTCTAGGAACTTATAGTCTAAGAATGGGGGAATAAAACATACAAAATCAAATGATACAAAATAGATTATAAAATATATAAAGCAAAGGTGCTTATGAGATTTCACAGGAGGAGAAAACCACTTCTAGCTATAATTGGCACTGTTTTTATTTTTAATAGGACATAGAAGTTACTGTCTTATTAAATAAATGTTGGGAGAATATAAGCATCAATCTCTGTGGAATCTGCAGATCAAAGTCAGTAAAATCTACATTTTTTTCTCTTCTATTGACCATCCTCCATTTACCCCCCTTTTCACTGTTCCTTATTGCTGGAGTAAAACAAGAGAAGGAAGACCTTTTGGATTCTAGAGTAAGGAATTAATTCTTCTCATAGGTACGTCTTTTTATATATCAACAGTGCATAGCACAGTATTGCAATTTTCTTGATGCATCTTTGTAGATATAAAGGAAGCCTGGTGTGGTAGAAAAAGCTTTAGAGTTGGAGCCCAGAATACTAGTGTTCAAACCTGGGACATTTACTAGCTGTACCATATTGGACAATTCATTTATGACTCTTTGAGTCTTAGTATGCTTGACTGGAAAATGGTGATATCAACAATACCTTATGAGATAGTTGTGAAGAATGCACTTGATATACCTTAGAATACTATATAAATGTGAATTATTACTACAAATAAAACACCAACAATTTGTTTAGTGGAAGCGATAAGCATTTAAACAATGATAAGCAAACCAGACAAATACCCAGTAGATGTGTGATGCCAAGAAGGACACATAGAGAACATTGAGAAGTTACCAAAAAAAATGAATTTTATATAATACTATATATAATAGATCATGAGCCCCCACTAAAATGCATAACATTATTACTCAGGCAGAGGACACCATCTGATGAAACCACATAATAAGAAAGATAGTTTTAGGACATTTTCCCCTTAAACCTTGGACACACTCTCCCATTAATCACCAATGGAAAGTTGGGTACACACAGGAAATATGTATAGAGTGGTACACATTAAGACGAGATATAGAGGAACACACACGTATTACATATTTTCTGACAGAGTTACACACAGAAAAATAACTCTTATTTCCAGCACTGCTACTGACGTTTTTTAGTAGTAATATCGTACTGCTCCTACCGGGCCTTCTCCAAGTAGTTTGAACATCTCCTCTGTTGGGTTGGGTTGTGCTGTGCACATAGTTACAGAGCTTGTCTCTGATTCCAGCTTTTGTATTCAGCTGGAGGCTTCCACAGAGTTACTATTCCTTTGCTTAAGCTTTGTTTCTAGACAAGCCCTCCTTACATGTACAGTATCAGATGAGAAAGGGGAAAAAAAAACAAAACAAAAAACTTTCACCTATTTTTCTCTCAATAAAGACAGAGAAATTCACAGAAGCATGACTATGGTTAATTTTGGCTTTTTTCCCCTTTTACAAAAATTGTCTTTGCTTTCAGGACCCAGGCTGTTATTATGGGACATAGGCCATGCTGGCATCTCTTTTTAATTTTTTTTTTTTATTTTTCCTGTTAGGAGAGCCAGGTCCATGTTCCAAGACTATTTGATTTAGAATTAGGAATTCCTTATAACTCTTGTTTAATGTCTGACTGCCAATCTGTACAACATCAAAATCATTTCAGAGTTTGCTTTTTCAAGAAAATACAAGGGTTGCCTAGATCTGCCTTCTTCCTTCCAGTTTTCTAAACCCCCTCCCAATATCCTCCTTGGCCTGGCATGCAAATAAATTGGAGATAGACTATAAGCTAAACAATGGAGACAACATGATTGTCCTTCATCTATTGAGGTACATTCCTGCCTTTACTGTGCATAAGCAGATGGTAACACACTTTGTAGACTTTGAGTTACCTTAAAAATACAAAATAATTTCAAGAAGGAGAAAGGACTTACACCTGGGGAGATCAGAATAGGCCTACCATTCTATGACGTAGAAATAAGAAAAGAGCATCTTCAAAATAGGGACCATCTGTGCAAAAGGACAGAGATGGGAAATTAGTATATTTTTATAAGGAACACAAACAGTCAAGTTTCACTGCAATGGATACGATATGAAGGAGACTCATATGAACACTAGAAGGCTAGGTGGGAGCCATGTTGTAGAGGGCTTTAAATACCATGAGGAGGATTTTGTATTTTTTTTCCTGGAGGCAATAGGAGGCCACAGAAAATTTTTGAGTAGGAAAGTGACAGATGAGATTTCTGTCTTAGAATTATAAATATGACAACAGTGTGAATAATGAGAGACTAGAAGCAGATTTTCTACCCATCGGGTGTGAGGGGATTCTCACTTTTAATGGAACAAAAAAGGAAAAGCTACAAAGATGATCTATCTAAAGCATAGCCTTCTGTGACATAGGTGGTCAGAGTAGAAAGGGCCATAAACACATGAATAGGAATACTGTATGGAGACTTGGTGTTGAGTGTGAGGGGCACCATCCAATGTATAATATTGGAAAAACAGGTGATTTTTCAGATAATCACAGCTTTCAATAGATTAACATTATCAAAATAATTCTCCTCTACATTTACAGAGCACTTTTCCACTAATCCCCCTGCTGCTCTAAGAGTTTACATGTGGGTTAAATGCATGTTTTATTAATTTATTAAAAGTCACCAGAGTGAAAGAAACCTTGAGAGGTCATCTGATCCATCTTTTCTCCTCAGCCTGCCTCTTCTCCCTTCCCTTCCCAATCCCTCAGCCAGGACCACACTTAACCCTACAATGATAAGAGCATTGCTTATATTTAAAGGACCTCAAAGGAAATTCCACAGTCCATATTGGTATTCTATTCTGATATTAAATGGCTTATCACAACTGTTCCTTTTAGCACCACTCATTCTCTCAAAGTCTAAGTTTATTCAAAGCAGCTTGCATTCTAATATATGCTTCTTTTCCAACAATGTATGCCTACCCAATATGATGTTAATTTGGAAAATTAATATGCAAACTTCTCTAATGTGTCTTATTCAGTGATAGTAGAAGATATTAATGGAGTTTAACATGGAGCATTACCACATGTGCTATTCTAGGTCATCTATTTTAAACATTACGCTCACAGGACAGTCTGGGAACAAAATAGCATGGAAAACTAACGGGATCCCCCAAATAAAAAATTTACCCTTCCGGTCAGTACCAATGCATAAAGTAACTTGCTAGAATAAAGATTTTAAGGCAAGGGGAGTTTAATAAAATTCCTGACCCATCAAAAAGGCACACCAAACATAAATGCTTTTAACTCAGGAGGGACATTTGCACCTAGACAGAGGTCATTTCATGGCATATGGAGGGGAAACAGAATGTGGTCAAGTTACTGAATACATTCTGAAGAGCTTTGATTGCAGCACCTATTAATTCTCTGTGTCTCTGTCTCTCGAGAGACAGAGACCACACACACGGAGAAAGGAGAGAGGGAGAGAGAGAGAGAGAGAGAGAGAGAGAGAGAGAGAGAGAGAGAGAGAGAGACAGTGTGAGAGTGTGAGAGAGAGAGTGTGTCTTTAATTTTGAATATGGAAAGCACCTTCTGTGCCAAGTCAACTCAAAGCTGTATTTTTGGGTTAAAGGATCAATATTAGTGATTGAAGAGAACAAGTTCATCTGTCGACCCAATCTTGGAACATGACTGATGTGGTGAAACTGCATGGAGGACGGAAATATGTGATATCCGAATGAGTGGGAATTTGCCAAAGAGGATATGTATGTATATTTCTTTAATCAGCACTAAGATTGCAATGCCACAGGTGAGTTACAAGGTCGCTCTTCTGGGAGCTGCCCCTGACCATTTTGTTCAACAGAAGTACATTGCATTTCCTTTTCCTAATGGCTCCTGCTAATTTTTTTTTTAAATTTTCAAAATGGCAGAATTGATGGGGATGAGAGGGCAGTGTAGTTTGAGGATCCCTATGACATCTTTCCAAATACCTGGAGTACCTGTAAATTGTTTCTTCCTCATTTCAGATGCATGCTTCATACAGCCAAAGGCTAGTCCACAGGCAAAAAATGCATGTTCCGGGGTGAAGTGTGCCCTGCACAATGCAGATTTGCATCTGGGTTTTTAGAAAGTGCCAAAGGAGCACTTTTTAAAGTAGGGCTGAATCAAAGGCCATTGACATGCTGTTAGGATAATCACGGGCAAAACCCATTAATGTAGGCACCAGCACAAGGCACTGTTAAATACACCTCACCTCAGCTGACTCGTCCTCAGGTATTGAGGTTTTCAGTGATTTGTTAAAAGCTCTATACCTTCTAAAGACTGTTTACAAGCAATTCATGTGAGATAATATAACAGGCAAAGGCTGGGTTTTGAATAGCAATAAAGTCCACAATCACGTAGTACTTTATCGTTTACAAAACTTTCCTCAAAACAGTAAGAAGACTTGCTTCCTGTGTGATCTTAGGCAGCTTAGCCTCTCCAGAACTGTTTTCTCTCTTACAAAATTCCTGACATTTTATTAAAATAAATTGCAGGTTTAGGCCTAAGATTCATAGTTTACAATTATGCTTAACCTTCAAGTTTATAAAGTACTTTTTTCACAATAACACTGAGTTATGTCATTAGCCTTGTGGGGGTCTTTGTTTGTTTAATGTTTGCTTTTGTATTTGTTTTGCACCAGCAAAAAAAAAAGAAGAAGAAACTTCAATCAAGGCAGCTTAGCACCCCACCCCAAGACTCTTAGTCTCAAAGGACTGCAAGATGGCTATGGAGGGAGGGGCATGAAGAGGTTAACTAATCCAGGGTGACACAGCCAGGATGTGTCAGAATTAGGTCATTCTAAGGTCTTCTCTCTGATGGGCCACACTGGCGTTGCCTCCCCCAGCTTATTACTGAGGAAACTGAGGTCTAAAGGCTTTCCTTCAGCCACACAATCAGTGCCCAAATCAACCTCTCTCGACTCCAAGTCCTCTGTTTTTTTCTGCTCGGTCACACTGAAAAAAGCAAGTAAACTTCACAAACAAATGCCCTTTGCTTGGGATTTGTGTGATATTTGGACACATTGCTTCTATTTCCCCCCTTCGAGGCTTAAGAAATCTCTTCTCTTGGTTTTCTACACCCTCTGTCCTCTAAGTGAATAACAACTACGCTCTTTCTTAGTAATCTTTTAAGTGCTATGCACACAGCAGGATTAACAAAGCTCTTCTTGCTACCATATAGCACTGAGTCAGCAAAGTTTGCAGCACTCCTGCATTCTTGAGATTGGTGGACAGGGATCTAGTCCATGGGATTGCTGGCATTCATTATGTTAAAATCAGCAAGGTCATCTTGTCTCATATGATGGCCCAAGAAAGAATCCATCGTCTAGAAACACAGCACCAACTGTAGCTCCCCCCCTCTCTGTGGCTCAGAGAAGCCCTGATCCATGAGTTGTCAGTCACCAAAAGGAATAATTGACTCTTTCCCTCAGTCACTCTTCACCTCTGCCTAGTACTGATTCTCCCTTGGTTGTATAGGATCAAGGTGCAACTTTTTTCTAGGACTGGGGCTTTTAACAAATCTGAATAAACCTATGGACCCTTACTCAGAATAATTTTTTTTTTTTTGCCTTTTGGAGGGCAATTGGGGTTAAGTAACTTGCCCAAGGTCACACCGCTAGGTTTTTGTTTGTGTGTGCATTAAGTGTCTGAGGCTGCATCCGAACTCAGGTCCTTCTGACGCCAGGGCCGACGCTCTACTCACTGCGCCACCTAGCCGCCACCTAGCCGCCCCCTTCAGAATAATATTCTAAAAGCATCAAATGAAATGTTTAGGATTAGAAAGGAAACCAATATATTAAAATAAGTTTATAATTTTTTTAAAGTTCAAAAATTAACCCCAAGTTAAGAACCTCTGTTCTAAATATTCCTAAGCATAACTATATGCCCTTTAAGACAAGCAGTTTTTTGAAAATGAGTGAGGCTATGGCTATTTTGTTGAAACAATCATGTCTTTAGTATATGAAAGTAAGTTAGACTGAAGGAAGGTGGAAGAGACAAATTAAAACACAAATAGGATAGCCTATCCAAGAAAATCAAATCTAAAGTTTTTAAACTTTTTTTTTTTTGTTTTGAACACAGGAAGACCTTATAAAATGAGGAAGGAGGGGGAAAAGGAAAGAAGGAAGGAAGGAAGGAAGGAAGGAAGGAAGGAAGGAAGGAAGGAAGGAAGGAAGGAAGGAAGGAAGGAAGGAAGGAAGAATAGAAGACATATTCCTAGAAGGGTAGGGAAAAAGGGGAAGCCCTTTCCTCTGGGAACCATTTTGGTTTTGCCTTCTTTTGTCTCTTCCCTATTTTCTCTGACCACAGACATTAACACTTAAAACATTAAAAATCAAGTGCATTGGGAGGGAGTGAAAATGATATGAGTCCTGAAAGGCACCACTGAACACACACAGCTACCTGACACCTAGTATTCTGTCACAGTTCATTACATTGGCTTGTCACAAGGTACAAGTATTAGCTATCACTTCAAAGCAATCAATTTAACCTGAAATGGGTTTTGATAGAGTATTAATGTAAATCATTGTACTGAAAATACTTATCATGCCCCTTATATCTAGCACAAGATGGGGAAATGAAGAGAGGAGGGATTTGACCCAGAGTAAGTAAAATTTAAAAATTTTAAATGGTATGAAAAGGCAACCATTTTATTTATATAATTGAACATCTGTATCACCGGCTACACTTAAAGACTGAAACAAGAAGGCATCACTGTTCTTATACAGAGCTCACAAGAAGGATTGTCTAACTAGGTCAAGAAGGTTTTTATTTTTTTTCTCAAGATCCTGACCCGACTTGACTGGCTCACCTTTCCCCCATATAATTTGTAAGCATGATATATATGGGGACATTACATTGTACATATTTCGTTTTGGTGACTGCAGGTGCATGGTAATCCATCAACTGTCACAAAAAGGTTATCAGTAAGTAATGCTAGAGTAGATCCCATTTTCCCCCATGCTGTGTTAACTTACCACTCCAGGGATATCTTACCAGTGTTCAAGAAATATTAATACTAATAAGAATAGGGGGAAAATGATTATACTTTATACATTTATGGCTTCTGATCATAGATTTCAAGGTGAAATGAATCTTAGATGTCAAGTTCAATCTTCTCATTTTACAGATAAGGAAACTGAGGCCTAGGGAGGTTAAGTGATTTGCCAAAGGTATCACATGTGATAAGTGGGAGTGGCAGGGTCTAAGCCCAGGTCCTCCAACTCCAAATCTAGTGCTCTTATCACTACATATGGCAGTCTGAAAGTCAGCCATCTGGGGTCCAATCAGGTCATAAGGGAAGAGATATACTTGCCCTCCTAAACTTTAACAAAAAGAGGACATTAGAAAGCCAGCTGCTCCAATTCACCTCAGGCACTGAGCATGCATTCAGAGGAGATAAGATCTACAGAAAAGCAATGAGTGTATGTATGCCACATTGCATTCTCAGAACTCAGTGAGAAAGGCAGTGATATTCCTAAGAAATCCTCAGTGCAATCCACCTGCTAAATACAGAGATTATAACAGGAATGAATTCAAATTGAGCATTTATTTAGCACCTACTCTGAACTGGGAATGAGGCTAGGTATATACAAGCTTAGCTAAACAATGGATAAATATTACGCAGAACTGTAACACCAAATGAGTATTTGCTGGATGGGCTATTGTTGTATCTTAGGAATTCCTGGCAACTGGCAAAAGGGAATGAGACACTTGTGATCTAAGGAGCTGCAAACAGCCTTTAAAAAGAGGGACTGATGCCCTCATTAAATGCTTTTTTTTCTGCCTCTCATTAGCATGTCACTTTAAAAGAACAGTAAAGTAACAGGTGTCTGCCCCTTACAGGATGGTAGAATAGTCAAAAATGCCCAGCATGGGAAATTGTTGGCTTGGCCTATTCAGGAAGAGACATTTTCAAAAGGAAACCACATTTTTTTCCCTTCCTTGTGATCAATCATTTGTCTGACCTCGTGCAAAAAAGGGTGTCAGGTGATTTGAGTATTATCCTGTGTTCTCCTTTCCCCTCTCCTACAGAAATTAGAGTGAGTGAGAAAAAGGCAGAGTTCACCAAAGATTAACCAGGCTAGTGGATTAAAAGCAGAAATGATACATTTATTGTATGTAGATTACAGCCTTGGCATTGGTGGCTGCATGATCTTCATTTATTTTGAAATTCCTTTCCACTTTCATGAAAGGACAGAGGGGCCCAAAGTTTTGGAAAAGTCTACTTTGAGTTAACTCAATTTTATCACCCAAGAACAATAATATCCAGTTTGAGACAGATGGTCTAGGGATGCCAATCTATTATTACATAGATCATTTCAGACTCTACCTCTTTTGGTGGCCCCAAATATTGGGCTTGGAATATACTGGCAATGACTAATTATATTTTATTTTAGCATAATTGGCATTAAGACTTTTTGAACACCACATGCAAATTCATGTAAATTGTCCTGCACATTTATGCAAAGTAATATGAAAATGGATCCCCAGATTTACCGAGGAAAATAAGGTTGTTTTAATGAAAAGGCTAAAAGATTTATACTTAGTTATATGATTACATCTACTGAGCTCAATTTTAAAGCTAGTTCATTTGCTTTTCTCAAACCATTCCCTATCTTGCTCAGTTTTGTTGGTGTAATTATCACTAATAAAAGACCAATTCTATTTTCTATTGGGTTTTGCATCAGGCATTAGTTTCGTAAACAGAAATGAAATATGTTATTCTTTTGAAGGGGACCTTGTGCATTACAAATAAGGCAGCATTAGGCCAAAGGGTGGCAAGTCAACTGTAATTGCCTAAAGGGGACATGATTCAGAATACTGTTTATGCATGATATGGAATATACATCAAGAAAATCTTTCACCATAGTGGTTGAAAGTTGAATGAATATGTAATCAATAAAAATGACTGGTAAGAGTGCCAAGAAGTGTGTGATATAGATGGATATGCAGTTAATGGTGTAATAAAACTATTGCTAAGATGCTTGTGACATAGATGTACATGTAGATAGTATTTAATAAAAATGTGTCAAGGAGTACGTAATGTGAATAAGCAAACTTAATTAATGGTGCAGAGATAAAATATTGCCAGGTTAAATGACATGGATATGTACAAAGTCAATGGGCTGTTAATTTGTGATGGACAACCCTCAAAAATTCAAGAGAATCCATCTTCATAAACATTTGGCCAATCTAGCAATCATCCAACCCTCTCAAAACTGAGACTAGAAAATGTGGTTTCAGAGGGCAGAACTCTTTTTAAAACTTTTTTTAACTTTCCTGATCAGGGTAATATTTGAGGTGGGTTGGAGGCTGACTCACTTTTCAAGTACTATCAGGATTTCCAGTCTAGCAATTATGAATTTTTTTAATGTCCCCCACCATTACCACTGAATACATGCACTCTTGTCTTTCACTGCCTACCATAAAATGTTCCGGCATGTTGCCCAGTACTATTTAAAGACTGTCATCTCCTATTCAAGAAGTGGGTGGATGAATTGATCTTTATAAATAGAGGGCTGAATTCTCACACCTTGTTCTTCCAAAGCGATAAGTAGCTAAAGGCCAAATCTCTTCTCATAGTGTGAAGTGGGACATATAAGCCCACAACCATTTCACTGAAGATGTTCAGTAATGCTGAGAATTTTTTCTTTAAGTTTTCTGGATAATGATCTGATAATTGCCTCAGTTCACTTTGTTTTTTCTCCTTAGTATGCAGGACACAGGATGTTGTTTGAAATAAATTATTTGGATATATTGCACTTTATATGACTCTCCCATTTTGGAGAAAGACCAATTAGTTTAGAAGGTGGTTGTTCTTCCTTTTGGCAACACTAGTGTTTGCCTTTAATCAATTAATTGATCAACAAATATTTCACCTAGGATCTACCAGTCCTGAGCCAGATAAGAAAAAACCAATCTAAAGTTTTGCAGTCTTCATTAACATTAACCAACAGGAAGAAATCATAGCATTATACAGCTGGAAGGGTACTTAGAAGTCATCCAGTTCAATTTCCTCATTTGACAGAGGAGACTTCGGAGGCCTGGAGAAATTAAATGATTTGTCCAAAGTTCCATAGTTAGTTAGCAAGCACTGAGCCTGAAATCCAAGTATCTGGATCCACGTGCTCATTTCACTGCCTTGTTATGAAAACTGCTAGAGAACAGGGGCCTAATCTCCACGAGACTTCACAAACCCAAATTGCCTTCAGACTCATCAAGCCTCATGCCTTTCAGTATTAAAAACAATATATTCAGAATGTTCTAATAGGCCTGTTCCTCCTGACCTCCTCACGCTAAGTCTCTCTGTCTCTCCCTCTTCCTTTCCCTCCATCTCTCTTTCTCTGTCTCTGTCTCTCTCTATCTCTGTCTTTCTGTCTCTCTGTGTCTGTCTCTGTGTCTCTGTCTCTCTCTCTCCTTCTCTCTCCCTACCTTTCTCTTTCTCTCTCTCTTTTCCTCTCTCTTCCCCCCTTGCCCCCCACAATCTTTGACAGGGAAAACATAAAGTTAAATAATACTATAATTACAACTGTAGATATAAACAGATAGCTGAATAGAGTCCTAAAGTTAGAGTCAAGAGGACCTGAGTTCAAATACTGCAGCAAATGCTTACTCAGCAGTGTGACCCTGGGGAATTTAATTAACATCTCTCAACCTATTTCCTCATCTATTGTAATAGTACCTACCTCACACAGCTATAATAATGATCAAATGAGATTACTTTAAAATGCTATATAAATGCTAGCTATTGTTATTACTATATGGAGCTTACCTATATTTCATTATTACACACACACACACACACACACACACACACATTTAGTGAACACATTCAAATTAAATTCAAGGAATATTTCACTGGGAATATCTCAATATGCCAAGGATTTGTGATTCAGTCAGGGTGGGAGCTTCCTCCAGGAATTCTAATTGGAAACCAACCATGAATTATGGTCTTTTGACTTGCCTGTGGTCACACAGCTACTGTCAGAAGCAATATTTGAACAGAGATTTTCCTAACTCCAAATCTAACACTCTCTAGGGGTGTCGTGTATTCAGAGATAGAAAATGACAGAAGGGACTTAGCTCTTTGAGCCTCCAGTTTGTTCATCTGTAAAATGGGGGTGATGGTATTTGTACTTCCTATCTCACATAGTTGTTTTGAGAGAAATTTTCATAAGCTTTAAGCTGCTATATGAATCTGAGCCATTATTTATTACATGGAGAAGAGAATCTGCTCTTTGTGCCTGTGGAAGGACATTGCACATAGTCTTCCAGGCAAGAAGGAAAATGAAGATCATTGGAGGCAGAAGTGGGGACTAAAGGGAGGAAATTTGTTCTCAGTTTTCTAGTTTCCTGAGTCCCTTTTTCTCCTTCTAGAACTGTGGCTCCTTTCTCTCTTCCCTCTTCCAAGTGGCTCTGGAATTCTCTCTTGCTTAGAGGGAAAAAATAAATCAGATACACTTGTTGCCACTGATGTTTCCCTTTTTCCCAACTCCCAAGGGTGTTTGCACTTGAAAAGAGGAACAAAGGTTGAGGGTAATGACTGACCATATAATTCCTTGAAATAGTAGCACTACAATTTCAGGCATCTGTGGAAGACATGAAAGTGATAGAATAGCAGATAAAAGTGGGAAAAGTACATCTCTTCAATTTATTTTAAGATTTGTTTTACATTTTTCTTGATGTCTTTCTTTAATTACCTTCATTCTTCTCCTTCCTACCCTGACTAGAGAGGCTTTCCTTGTAAAAATGAATGAAAAAGAGAAAAAACTAAACAGTTCAGATAAACAAGTCACTTATCAATTAGAAAATCTATTGGCACCTGTTTTGTTTCCTGTTCTTTGCTATTACAACCAAAGCATCAGTACATTCCATGACACACCCATAATCTCACCTCACAAAAGAAGTCTTCTTATGTGTTTTTCTATATTTTTCATAGTCATCATTTCCTTCTTAAAATAAATTTTATTGATTTATTTTTATTCCATATAACTTAAGTTTCTCCTTGTATCCTTCTCCAACTCCATCCCAGAGAGCCTCCCCATATTTAAAAAGGTTTTTTTTTTTTAAGACAAAAAGGATAAAAGAAAAAAAATCATTAAAACAAATCAATAGGAAAAAAAAACTGAACTGTTGTTCTTGCTCTTATGTACTTGTGTTGGTCCATATATATCTTGATTGTATGAAATTCTCAAAACTATTTTGTGCAAGCGATTTTTTTTAATTGAGAGATTTTCTTTTTATCCAGGTTGCATTGATTTTGTTTGGTTTTTTTTTCCAAAACTTTTTTCAAGTGAATATTATTGAAAAAAATCTGTTTTATACCTTTTTGTGATCAGCTCCATCATCTGTTAAGGACTCTTCCCTAATAATATTTGGAAAATGTATTTGATCCATCTTTCTTCTAAATTTTTCTTTATGATGTTATCCTTAATACTTAGGTGACATATACATCTGGGGTTTATTGTGGCATGTGATGTAAGATATTGGTCTAAACATAATTTCTGACAAACTGCTTTTCAATTTCCCCAGAAGTTCTTGTCAAATAGGGAGTTCTTCCCCTTAAGAGCTTATGGTCTTTGATATTTCAGATGCTAAGTTATTCTTCAATTCACTTTAACAATTAACTTAACATTTATTAATTATTAACCACATATAAGCTACTCTGCTAGGCATTGGGAATAAAAAGAAAAAAAACAGTTCTGCCCTCAAAGAGCTTGTTTTCAATAAATCAAGTATTCTGCTTCTATTCAGGGGTGTGCCAATAAGCAAAGACAAGACAGTTTGAGAAGAAAGAAAGTAGTAACTAGGGTGATTAAGAAAGACTTGGGAAGGAGGTTACACCTGAGCTAAGAATTCTAAGCTTAGACTCCTTACAGAAGAGAATACATTCCAAGTATGAGTGACAACATGTACCAAGGTACAAAAGTAGGAAATAGAATTTTCAGTTTAGAGAACCTTAGGGAGGTCAATTTGACCAGAATAGAGAGTATATGAAGGGGAGAAATGGGAAGTAAGTCTGGAAAGGTAGGCTGGAATCAGATTGTGAAGGACTTTAAATTCCAGACTGAGGAATTAATAATTTATCCTAGGGATAATATGTAGCCACTGAAGAATTTTGATCTGGAGAACTAACATGGGGGCGGCTAGATGGCTCAGTGAGTAGAGCGTCGGCCCTGGAGTCAGAAGGACCTGGGTTCAGATCTGGCCTGAGACACTTAACACACACAAACAAAAAGAAAACCTAGCCGTGTGACCTTGGGCAAGTTACTTAACCCCAATTGCCCTCCAAAAAAAAAAAGAACTAACATGAACAGCTTGCATTTTGGAATATCCATTTGGTGGTTCTGTGGAGAATGGACTCTGGAGGAGAGTTACTAGAAGCAGAGAGATCATTTAGAAGGCTTACAAAGGAGAAAGATTATGTGAGAGCTGGTAGTTGACCACCACAAGCTTCAAGTCAAGGAGGCTCCTGAGTGATGGCAGAAGAAAGAGTCTATGAAAAGCAAATATATGCCTGCTTCTTCTTTTGGCTAAGAGTGTCAGTTGGAGGTAAGAGAAGTTACACCAGATATTGGAATGAGTGGTCAGGGATACAACATCTTCAGGGGGTCAGAGTGGAGTGCCAAATTTCTGTGAGTGCAGGATGATAGAAAAAATGTGAAAGGAAGAAGTCTATGATAAAGGTCAATGTTTTAAGAAGAGAACAGGGTTTCTATAGGGTACAATGGAAGGGGAAGATAGAACAGGCAAGACTTTAGAAGGGTAAAGCCAAAAAAGAAGGGAATGAAAGAGATGAGACCAGAAGTAGAATTGCAACTTCATTTCTCCTCACAAATATTAAAAGGCTGAGAATAATAGAAGGGAGACAGTTCTGGAGAAAACTCCAGAGCATGGAACCATCTAAAGGACTGTTGCACTTATTCCTTACCATCCCACTGTCAGGTTCCCATAGTGTCCATCCCAATGTCCTATTTTCTTGCTTCTCTCTCTTACAATTGATTTCATTTTTATAGGGGGCGGCTAATTGGCTCAGTGAGTAGAGCGTTGGCCCTGGGAGCCAGAAGAACCTGAGTTTGGATCCGGCCTCAGACACTTAATGAACACACAAACAAAAAACCTAACCATGCTTCCTTGGGCAAGTTACTTAACCCCAATTACCCTTTAAAAAGCAAAAAAAAAAAAAAGCATGGGGATTTCATTTTTATTCTTAGCAACTTTCTTGCATGCAGGACCTTTTTCACTACCTTCCTCCTTTTTCTCATTTTCCTCCTCACCCTCATCTATATGTGGAAGCAGTTTCCAGTTGGATTGAGGAGGCTACCAATGCAAGCACTGATCTCTGGTATGGTCTGTGTGGTTGGGGAGGAGGAGGAAGGGAGGAGAAATGGATGGTTGCTAAGTTGTTATGGTGACAGTACAGAATATGTCCAACTTCCAAGTAGCTCAATGAGGTAGTGATAGTAACTTCTACTTATATTGTAATGTACATTTACAAAGTGCTTTCACAAACATTAGCTCTTATGCCCTTCCTATCAACTCTGTGAGGTAGGTAAGACAAGAATAATATCCTCCTTTTACTCATTTTATGGAAGGAGTAAGCAGAGGTTCAGTTAAATTGGCTTGTTCAAAGATTCACAAATAGTTCAAGGAAGAGCAAGGATTCAATCCCAAGACTTTGGACTCCGAGTACAGTGGCTCTCCCCATTTCAAGACCTGGTCTCTTTTTAAAAAAAATATTTATGTACTTTTGGTTTACTCCATTCAGTTCCACAATGCCTTGATTTCCAAATTTTCCCCCCTTCCCTCTCCTCCCACAGTAGCAGACAATCAGATATAGGTTCTACAAATACCTTCACATTAAATATTAGTCAAGTTGTAAAGAAGAATTATAACCAATGGAGTGAACAATGAAAAAGAATGAAACAAAACAAAACACAAAAGAGAGAGAGCATAAGAATTTGCATCAATCTGCATTCAAATTCTGTAGTTCTTTCTCTGTATGTGGATATCCCTTTCCATCATGAGTCTTTTGGAGTTGTCTTATAACCTTGCATTGCTGAGAGGAGGCCATTCTATCAAAGTTAATCACCACACATATGATATGTCTGTAATTGTGTACCAAGTTCTCCTGGTTCTGTTCTCCTCACTCAGCATCAGTCTATATAAGTCTCTCCAGGTTATTATGAAGTCTGTCTGATCCTCATTTCTTATAGCACAATAGTATTCCATTACATTCACATACCACAACTTGTTCAGCCATTCCCCAATTGATGGGCATCCCCTTGATTTCCAATTCTTTGCCACCACAAAAAGAGCTGCTATAAATATTTTTTGTACAAATGGGTCCTTTTCCCACTTCTATGATCTCTTTGGGATACAGTCTCTTGTCAAAGTTTCCTCTACTATAAACAATCCAACATCAGAGAAAGTGTTGTGGAGATAAAAGTTTTATGGGTTGTTTAAAAAAAACAACAACACTTTCTCTTTATACTAAATCATCATGGGAAGATTCCCTTTATTGCCTATTTCTATTACCAGGAAGAATCATCATTTGATTGGAAGATGTATCATCCAGTGTCAATTATTTAATCTTGTTCTTTTTATGGAACAAATGCTTTAATTATGAGGATTTATTCTGTTAAGTTTAGATTCCATCAAGGGGATGCACTTGAGGACCTAGAAGACCACATGTGGCCTTGAGGTTGCAGGCTCTCCACCCCTGGCCTAAATGGTTGGGGTCCTTTGACATGAGTCACTGGCAGTCTCTGAGAGGCCTCCAGCAGCCTTTATTTTTTTTTCAAAATTTGCATCTGCAATCACTTAGAGTCAACAGAAAACTAATGTGTTTTTTCTTTCTTGACCCTCCTTCCTTTCATCCTGTGATGACTTATTTTCTGAGGAAGAATGAGGTTGAAGGAGGACACACCACATGCAGAACTTCTCTTAGGATCAGAGAGACACTATTGCTGACTGGAGGAAGAACAGAGGTGAGAGTTTGGAGATGGAGAATATGAGTTGAGGGGTTGAGCCTACTGAAATTTAAGCATCTGGCTTATGAAAATTTTGCTGTGTTGCTGGCACCAGTCAGCATTATATAGTTCCTTGATCACCAGGGACTTTATGAACTGTCTTAGCCTATTTGTGCTTGAACAATAACTCTAACTGTTCATTCCATGATTTCTACTATTTGTAGAAAACAGTAAACTGTGCCTGAAAAATCAGTGCATAAAAGAGATGTTAAAGCAAGGAGATAGAATGTAGAGGAACTAAAAGAGAAATGCAAAGCAGCCTGGGGAAATGCAGTAAATCCAAATGGTTTTCAAAAGGGGGAGTGGGAGAAGAGAGAAATAGTTAACATAGAACTGAACTGAAAGATGCAAATAAATAAGGAAATTTCTCATTCAGAATCCATTTGGAGGTTGTATTTCTTGCTAGACCCACAGCTTATTATTTTCCTGTTTCTCATCCCCCATCTCTTTTTGTCAGTCTGATGAAAGCTTGTTAAAATCTTATTTGCTTTTTCTTGTTCTTTTTAAATTTTTTTTTGCCTCCACCTTTAATGCTAAATTACATGGAAGTAAGGTAAATGGGGGGAAAAATGTCCTCCACAAAAAAAAAAAAGCCACTGCAGTGGCCCAGTTTTACAGATACTGTAGGTATTGATTAGCTTGTGGTTTATTCAGACTTGATGGGAGAACAATTGGGAAATAAGAAGGAATCTCACCCCTAAATGGTAAACTGCAGTGCTCATGCATAAATTCTAAGGATTTTAAAAAAAATGTTTATAGCTTGGAAAGAAGCACTACTTGGTAAGGTAAAAAATAGCTTGTCCTCCCAAAAACACTGGGAGGGGAAGATGTGGGTCCCTTGCCACCTTAATTCCTGGCAAAGGAAGGAGGATGTGGGTAGCCCTGGCTTTTGTCATTTGTGAAACAATTGACATTCATCAGACAATCTTTTAACCAAAAAAGTCCCTTTTTGTCAATTCTGATGCACAACAAACAGTTTCACAAATGGACAAAATATTCATCACCTTGTGATGAAATTTAGAGCATGTTGTTTGAGGTGAAGTCTTTCACAGTCATGGTCCAATATGGTTTTTTCCAGGTTGATTATTTATCTCCACCTGGCCTGCTTGGTATTCCCCCTACCAGACAACCCCTCTCCTGTCTCTGTGCCTTTGTCTAGGTTTTCTTCCCCAAGCTTGGGCTACACTCATTGCTCCCCTTCACTTCTCAGAGGTGATTACTTAAAAAGGAATTACTTAAGAGTCACTTTCTACATGTAGCCTTTCCAGATTTCTTCCAATTACTAATATTCTCTCTATAGCTCCCCAAAATGAGGCAATTTAAGATGTTTAAATCAAGTACATAAAGAAAAGAGAGGGGGCGGCTAGGTGGCACAGTGAGTAGAGCGTTAGCCCTGGAGTCAGAAGGACCTGAGTTCGGACCTGGCCTCAGACACTTACCACACACACAAATAAAAACCTAGCCATGTAACCTTGGGCAAGTTACTTAATCCCAATTGCCCTCCAAAAAAAAAAAAAAAAAGCAAAAAGAAAAGAGAGGACAGAAAGGCACCAAGGAGTAGCTGGTAGTCCAGTTTGGCTTAAAAATATAGAATTCACGGGGGGCGGAGCCAAGATGGTGGAGTAGAAACAGCATTTCCAATGTGCTCTGCCCCACACAAATTTCAAACAATGTGAAAGGGAGCTCCGAACAACTACTGGAGCCACAGCACCCACAGAACGGCACAGAGAAGCTAACCTCCTGCTGAGGACAGCCCAGCAGCCCTGCAGGGAGCGGCCAGAGAAGCGCTCTGAAAGCAAGCAGCACAGCGCCCTGGGAACCAACAGCACAGCCCGCAGAGCGAGCCCAGGTCCGAGGTTTTAGCCCCAGGGCGGCCGGGCCTTCAGCCAGCTGGTGGAACCCCAGAACACCAGCACTTGTGGTGATTCCAGAATTATCAGCACAGATATGCCTAGGACAAAGGGAGAGGTTAGTGCCCTATGGACTTTGGGACCAGTATTTGGGGAACACGTGGCTTCCTCTCCTGGGGGCAAAAAGCTGCTGAAGAAACAGCTGCACAGAAGCCATTTTGCAGTGTCAGTAGTGGCTCTAGCTCCTGGTCTGTGAACTGTAGGAAGATCCAGCAATCAGTCTGGGGGTTAATTGCTTTTGCTTTAAACTGCCTGGATCTGGATTGTGGTCTGGGGGGGAAGTTTGGGGTGGGTATCCAACTTGCCAGAGTGGGTGGAGGCTTTACAGAGGCCACCCAACTGGCGGAAGTTGTGAAGACCCCATGTTTGGGCGGAAGCTCCCCTGTCTGGTGGCAGAGTCCTACTGTGGCAATAAGCCCAAAAATCAAGTAATTAAGTGGCAACATGCCTAGGCAAATGAAACAAAATAAACAGAAAAGTTCAACATTGGACTCCTATTTTAGGGGCAAAGAGGCTCAAAGCATGGAGGAGGACTGTGAGGTCAGAACTCCTGCACCAAAAGCCCCAAATGAAAATACAAGCTGGCTACAGGCCATAGAGGACCTTAAGAAGCAGATAAGAGAAGTGGGGGAAAATTTGGGAAGAGAAATGAAAAAGATGCAAGAAAAGTATGAAATGACAGTCAACAGCCTGACTAAGGAAAATAACACCTTAAAAAATAGACCAACTCAAATGGCAAAAGAGGCTCAGAAAGGCAATGAGGAGAAAAATGCCTTAAAAAGTCGAATTTGCCATATGGAAAAAGAATCTCAAAAGCTCACTGAGGAGATTCATTCCTTCAGAGTTAGACTGGAGCATATGGAAGCTAATGACTTTATGAGAAATCAAGATACTATTAAACAGATCCAAACAAATGAAAGAATAGAAGGCAATGTGAAATATCTCATGGGAAAAACCACTGACCTGGAAAATAGATCCAGGAGAGATAATTTAAAATTATTGGACTACCTGAAAGCCATGATCAAAGAAAGAACCTAGAAATCATCCTTAAAGAAATTCTCAAGGAAAATTGCCCTGATGTTTTAGACCCAGAGGGCAAAATAGAGGTTGAAAGAATCCACAGATCACCTCCTGAAAAAGATCCCCAAAAGAAAACTCCCAGGAATGTTATAGCCAGGTTCCAGAATCCCCAGATCAAGGAGAAAATACTACAAGCAGCCAGGAAGAAACAATTTCAATATTGTGGAAACACAATCAGAATAGCCCAGGACCTGGCAGCTTCTACACTGAGGGATAGAAGGGCATGGAATATGATATTCCAGAGGGCAAAAGAGCTGGGAATGAACCCAAGGGTCACCTACCCAGCAAAACTGAGTATCTTGTTTCAGGGGAAAATATGGTCATTCAGTGGAATAGAGGACTTTCAAGCATTCTTGATGAAAAAACCAGAGTTGAATAGAAAATTTGACATCCAGACACAAGAAGCAAAAGATGCTTGAGAAGGCAATCAAGGAAAAGAAATCAAAAGGAACTTATCAAAGTTGGACTATTTACAGTCCTACATGGAAAACCAATTACTGTGTTTGATGAAACCTTTCTCATTATGAAAATAATTGAAGAAGGGTACATGGCATATGTTCACAGATATACATGGATAGAGGGCACAGGTTGAATTTGATGGGAAGGGATGATTATTTATTTATTTATTTATTTATTTTTAGAGGGCAATTGGGGTTGGGTGACTTGCCCGGGTTCATGTGGCTGGGTTTTTGTTTGTGTGTTGGGTGTCTGGGGCCAGATCTGAGCTCGGGTCCTTCTGGCTCCAGGGCTGGCTCTCTGCTCCCTGCGCCACCTAGCCACCCCAAGGAAGGGATGATTCTTAAGGGGTGAAGTCAAGAGGTGAGAGAGGAAAGTGGCAAGAGGAGATGGAGAGAGACAGGGTAGGGTAAAATATCTCATGTAGAAGAGGCAAGGGGAAGTAGTTGCAGGGGAGGGGAAGAACAGGAAGGCAAAAAGGCAAAAGCATATTCTCATTGAAGTTGGCTCAAGGAGAGAATCACATACATACTAAATGGAATATCTTACCCTCATTCACTCTCCTGAGTAGGGGAAAGGGGGATGAGAGGGGGGATGATGGAGGGGAGGGCATTCTGGGGAGAGGGGAGGTTAGAAGTACCCACTATCAAAGAGGGACAGGATCAAAATAGGGAATGGACCAGGTGGGAGGTGAGACAGGTGGGAGGGACATATAAGCAGTCTTTTACAATATATCTACTATGGTAATGTTTTGCATAGATGTACATGTACAACACATACTGAATTGCTTATCTTCTCAGAGGGAGTGGGTGACAAGGGAGAAAGGGAATGGATCTGAAAATCAAAGTTTTAAAATTAAACGTTTCATAAGATGTCCAGGCAGTGGGGCTCAGAGATTCACCTTGCCCTAATGGCAAAGTCGAAGGGGGTATGGGAGAAGATATGGGAGAGAGCAAATTGGATGAGGGGATATCTAGTGGGACTGCTATTCTGGGGTGGTGGGTAGGGAAAAATGGGGGGGAAATGTAACTCATAATCTGGTGGAAATGAATGCTGTAAACCAGAAGTTAATAAAGCATTTGTTTAATTAAAAAAATATAGAATTCATGAAAGGGAATAGTATGAAATAAAGTCAGAAAGGTAGGTTGAAGGATAATAGTTGAAGACCTTAAATGCCAGGTTACAGAAATGGTAACTGATCCTATAGTCAATAAGTAGTTACCATCAAACTTTTTTGAGCAGGGAACAATGTGATCAGAACTGTGTACTATAAAGATGATTTTAGCAACTGTGAAGGCTTTATTGGAGACCAGTGGGAAGACTATTTAGAGGGCTTTTGCAATAGTCCAGGTGAGTAATTATGAGGGTCTGAAATACAGTGTCAGTCAAAAGGGAGAGTACAGTGAAGGGGGCAGCTGTAAGGCATATTATGGTTATAGAACTGGTAGGAATTGGCAGCTATTTCAATGGAAGTAAGTGGTCAGAATGGTCAGGAAGAGATGATGAAATGGTCAGAATCATAGATGACTCCAACTTGGGATGGATTGAATTGTTGTCATTGTTCTTTACTCTAACACATATATATATATGGTAAGGTAATTTAAAAAAAATCAATTTGGTTATAGAGTTCTATCAGCTGAAACCCAAAGCTGTTAGTCTCCCAAATGGGTTCTAGGTATTTTATATTCTGGTTAGTCCTTCCCTCCCACTGAACACCAAGAGAATTATTCAAAACAACCAGCAAAACAACCATTCATCATTACCTTCCTCAGGAACATGTCATGCTATCCAGATCTGAAAGATCCTGTGCTAAAAATTCAGTGTTAGACCAAAATGGTAAGTATAATTTGAGTTGTTGCCCGGTTGGGAATGAGATGAGTCAATCCTCTTCAAATAAACAAGTTAATATCCCTTCCCTACCCCCACTGGAACTAAATATGACCTCCATGATAAAAGCTCCAGAAATTTAAAAAAACCCTATAGCAGTGATACACTTGAGTCCTTTACCTATCTATCTATCTATCTATCTATCTATCTATCTATCTATCTATCTATCCATCCATCCATCCATCTTTTAAAGAAAGTTTTATTTGCACCCTCTGTTATTCCCAAAAGCACAACAGCAAACAAGATGGAAAACCATGATTTATCTTTCATTTGAAAAAAAAAAAAAACATCTGCAGAATAAAATGAGCCTCTTGATGCCGGAATTGTCATCAATGATGACTTTGACAAAATGAGCAATACATAATTTGCTAGCTCCCTTGCGAAGCTAAAACAGATTGTCAAATAAAACAGTGGAGGAGATGCATATGGGCTAAGTAGACCAGCTTTGAATATGAACCCATGCAGGTGGCCGCTTAGTAGTGGCTCTAAGAAGGAGGACTGCCCTAATTTGGAGGGTCATTTACATTTGAAAATGTTCATTTCTAAATAGTGAGTATTCCCTGTAGGAACAGAGGACTGATACTGCCAAAGCCACAGCTATTTCTGTTTCTCAGTAACTCGAACAAACCATACAGCCCAAGGCAAAGCAGAGTGGTTTATACTTCAACAGAAGCTGCCATTAATGGAGGGTTTGCAGAATACAAATCAGTAACGTATGAAAAGGGACCCTGAAAAAAAATCAATCCCTTTATGGTAAAAGATGGATTTTCCATCAAGAGAAAGCATGGGGAGTATACTGATAGGTATATACTGTATGCGTCTTAACAAATGGCCTTCAAATGCTTTTATTAATCTTCATATCTGAAATCTACTACATAAGCTACACAATTATTTCATATCTGCCTTTTACAAGTCAGTACAAGTTTGCTCAGAAACATAATCAAAACTCTTGCATTTCCTAAAGATTCTGGTCTTTTACCCACATCAAGAGACACTGCTTTTTCCAAAAATTCCTGTGTTAAATTAGTTTTCCTACAAAAAAATAAATTATCTTCAAAGTTGAAAACTACTGACAACTCTCTATAGTATCTTTGTTATCTACTTAAAATAACATTTTTGTTCCTGGGGATAGAGGTTTAAAATCCATTCGAATTATGATGATACATCCTTCATACAAGTCTTCAGAATGGAAACTTTTGAAGGTTCATGTCACAGAAATTTCTGGACATCTTTTCTTCATCCTTAGTTTTTCCTTCTCAGATAAGCATCTCCTTATGCAAGTATCCAGGAATGAAGAAGAAATATTATTCCTTCAGGTCCTCCTGCCTTCCCTCACTCTCCCCTTACCCAGTCCATTTATTCATATCCTCTCTACAATCAAATTGATTAGTATACAGATTATGGAGCAAAAAGTAATTGCATGTGTGTGTGTGTGTGTGTGTGTGTGTGTGTGTGTGTGTGTTGTGTCCCCCACACTACTACCCTCTAGGAATTATTTTCCTTTCATCTTCGTATCCCCAGCATTCAACACAAGACGTGGTGCTTGGCACATTAAGGGTATGTGGATAGGGGAGAATGTCTAGAAATGTGATTTCATTGGTAGGAAATTAGTCTTTGTCAACTTTATTATTTCCTGGGGTGTTAAGAGGTTAAAGTATATTAACCCTGCCATTCTATATTAGAGGTAGGATTTAAACCCAGTTCTTCCTGACTCTTAGGTCAATTCTCTGTCCATTTTGACATACTACCTGCCACATAGTAGGTATTTCACACATTTTTGTTAAATTGAATTGCTTTTCTTTTTTTTAAAGAGTTTTCTTTTTGCTTTTTGGAGGGCAATTGGGGTTAAGTGACTTGCCCAAGGTCACATGGCTAGTTTTGTGTTAAGTGTCTGAGGCTGGATTTGAACTCAGGTCCTCCTGACTCCAGGGCTAGTGCTCTATTCACTGCACCACCTAGCTGCCCCTGAATTGCTTTTCTAAAATAAAAAGACACCAAAAATGAAAAATAATAACAATAACAACAACAATAATCAGTATGTATATAACACCTACTATGTACCAGGCATTGTGCTAAGTGTATTACAAATGTTATCTCGTTTGATCCTCACAATATTTCTGGGGAGTAGGTGCTATTATTATTTTCATTTCAGTTGATAAAACTGAGAGAAACAGAAGCAAAGTGACTTTCCCAAGACTCACATAGTTTGTGTTTGATTTGAATTCAAATCTTCTTGATTCTAGCCCCAATGTTATATTCATTGTACCACCTAGAGAAAAAATATTTAGATGACTATGAGATCAAGAAGGAAATAATGAACTTGAATAATTTATGATTAGCCCAATCTGAATATATCATTAATTACACATGATCTCCAGAGTGAACCAAAAGGACTAAGACCTGTCACCTTGAACCTTCAGTGCACATTGTCTGAATGGTTTCTCCCTTCCCTCCCCCGCTCCCTATACCTGGTTTCTGTACAGTCTTAACAGATACAGTAATTGAAAATTTAGAGTCTGGGCTAATGAATGTACAAGGACTTGGTACAAAGTGCAATGTGGTTGCTTCCCAACAGTAAGCATTTAATGCCCCATCTTGAGATACATCAGAAAACTTCAGTAATTGAGGAAAGAAGACTGTCTAACCCCAGAGTACAACTTTTTATGAACACTATATGGTTCATGGCCCACTAGGGATCTTTTAAAAGCAGAGCATTGGTGTTCAGTAAGTTTACCTTTCTGACAAATGATTGTTTTATGGTGTACAATACTCCCTACAACATTTTTACAACTGCACACAAGAATGATGAAATTATATGTTCCTTTTGTTCATTTTTGGCACCTTTCCCCTTGCTCTTTCATGACTTAAGAAGCTTAATTTTCACTTGGGAAAGGGACATTAAATAAAAAAAAAATAAGATCCAAAACCTTGAACTGATTAGGCAAGAGAGTAGCCAAAAGAATAGTCACCAGCATTCCCTGTGAATGGCATTGCCACTATTTCTGACAGTGAGTCTATCTTCAGTCAATCCATGACCTGGGAGCCAATGGCTTCATTATGAAATATAATCCAAACTCATTAGGGAAAATGTTCTATAAAAATGAAGAGTTGTTTCTGCCTTTCTTTCTAGACTTTATTCTTCTATAGTCCCGCTGGGAAACAGAATAATAATCACAGAACATTTCATGTGCTGCCCATGATGCACTAACACACACACACACACACACACACACACATCCCTCTAAAGATTATTTCATATGGAAATTATTGTACACCCCATTAATTACCTTCTCTCTGAGGAAGAGAAGGGTGAAATATGTTACAGAATCAGTTCAGAAGACATTATGCAATTTCTCCTGACACAGCGCATTAAAATCTGAGGAAGACCATCTTATTGTAAAGTCAGCAAAACACCACAGAACTCAGAAAACCCCTGCCTATGCACCCCTGGCCATTTCCACAGTGAACATATCTTTTCCCCTTTGTATTGGAAGACTGTGATACTGATACTACTATCAATGTTGTCTAATGTGACTACAAAAAGGTGCATGGCCTGCAGCATAGTTCTCCTAAGTACCCATGCAGAAGCTGGCCTGGTTTCTAAAAAGTTGGACCCTCTTTGTAGTTCTATCCCTTCATCTTGCAAGTTGTATAAAATGCTTCATTCAGAAGGAGCCAACTCAGATCCATCGTCATACTAAGTGGTTCTGCCAGGACCTGTCATTTCCCAGAGTGTTAGAGGCATGCCCCAATTTCTTAAAGTCACATTTCATTGTATCCTAATCCTGTTGGTCTAATTTACTTGAAATCACTCTGCTTGAATAAATAAATGTGTTTTAATTTGGTGCGTTTTTATATTTACCATGTAGCAGAATAATAACAATCTGAAGGTTGCAACCATTTAGCACCTACTGAATACCTAGAAAGACACAATCAAAAGAACAGAATTGTACACTAGAAGATTGCTATCTCTCATAGTTTAACAGATGCCAAATCTCCATACTACACATACAAAACCCAAAATGTGCTTTTTATTTCAGCAAATAAACCAGAATCTGAGCACCATCACAGGCAAAGATATTGCCACATAACCACCCAGACATAACATTGATCCATAAAAATTTGAGAGCTACATTTTTAACAGATGTGGCCATTCCCGATATTCATAACCACCAATCTATGCAGAGCGAAAAGCTCTTGAAACAGAGAGAGACTCAGCAGAAAAAAAATTAAAGCCATGTGGAAACAGGATGAGATATATGTTCATCCTCATTGTCTTGTCTGCTACTAGAGTTGTCCTACATCAAGCCTACAGGTGGATTTCCATTCCAATGTTTTTATTCAATTCTGAAAAAGCCATCATTTCATCCACCTATGCGACAGTCTGGCAAACATTAAAGATCAAAGGACAATAATAGGTTATCAACTTGTAGATTATTTCCATCTGAATGCCATCTAACATAGGAGAAGAATAAGTACAAAAAAAAATGTTAATCCTACTATCTGTGGTAGAGGCAGCTAGGTTGCCTAGTGGTTAGAGCTTTGAACCTGAAGTCAGGAAAACCTGAGCAAATCTGGCCTCAGAAACTTACTAGATGTGTTACCCTGGGCAAGTCATTTAACCCTGTTTGCCTCAGTTCCTCAACTATAAAATGAGCAGGAAAAGGAAATAGCAAACCACTCCAGTATCTTTGCCAAGAAAACCCTAAGTGGGGTCAGAAAGAGTTGGACATGATGGAAATGACTGAATAACAATAATAAAAACTATGTGGTAACATGGTGATGTGAATTTCAGGCTAATGTTGGATTTGAGTAGGTCTGGGTTTAAGTCCCTGCTCTGACAGGTGCTAGCTGTGTGCATATGGGCAAATCAAACAGAGGAATTGCCTATTTGCATTGAGGGAGAGTTTCAATACCAGATTTCCCTTTACTAATCAAATCACAAGTACAGAATTTATTTTAAAAGTTTCACCTTTACATGGTGTGAAGTTTGTAGAATAAACTTGTATTCCAACCCCATGAAAACCCTCAAAGATATAAATAGTACTTCATGTATTATTATACTAAATTTACAGATAGGGAAACTGAGTCTCTAAGAAGTTTAGTGACTTGTCCCTGATCAGTCAGTCCTGAAAAATCTACCCACAAAGAATTATCTGGGTTCATATATATTGATACCAGACAAAAGGAACTGAAGTAACTCACCCACAAACCTGCCTTTTCATTTTGACATAGATTGGGCCAAACTATTGGTTGCATGTTTACCCAATGTAAGAAGGTACTCTGGCTTGTTTATATTAAAGAGAGTAAGGGTTCTTTAGCCCACAAACATTAAATGCCAAACGTCAATTTAAAGGCTTTGAGCAAAGCAAACATCTGAGTTTGCAGTCTTTCCACACTCACTAACTGTTCCCTGCCAGCTTTCCAGTCCAGCGGGAATCATCAGCTCAAACTCCAAAGATCAGAATGCCCCCAAACAAGCAGGTGTGGTAAAAATAAATGGACTCATTTTCTAAGAGGGACAGGGAAAAAACCAACTATCTATCATCTATCTATCTCTACCTATCATCTATCTCTCTCTCTCTCTCTATCCATCTATCTATTTGAATATACATATATGTATATGTACATATATGTATGTATATGTGTATATGTATATACACACATATATACATCACATATATATGTGTGTATGTGTGTGTAAATATATGCAAGTGTATATGTGTTTGTGCATATATGTACATTTTTGCAGGTAACGTGTATAGTGATTGTGAGCTCTAATCAGAAACAGCATTCCCATAGCACTTTCCAATCCTCTTGCCCCTTATTCCCTGCTATGCATCCTCTAACCCAGGGACACTGGCCACTTGTCTGCTTCTCTCCACCTCCTGATTCTGCCTTTGCACTAGCTGGCCCCTGTGCTTGTAATGCTCTCTCTTTGTGTCTTTTCCTCCTGGCTTTCCCAGATTCCTTCAGTCCCAGCTAAGCTTCTACTTTCTCTAAGAAGCCTTTCTCAATTCCCCTCTGATGCTAGTGCCTTCCCTCTGCCATGATTTCTAATTTTCACCTTATATATATTACTTGTGTATAGTTGTTTGCATGTTGTCTCCTCCATTAGACTTGAAAGTAGGGGTTGCTGTGGTTTCATTTTTATTTTTGGTTTCTGTTGTTGTTGTTGTAATTTGTACCCCAAGCATTTAACATGGTTTCTGGCACATAGTAGGTATTTGATAAATGCTTGTTGAGTGACTGACTTTAAGGTTTATAAGGTACTTCATATACATTGTTTCATTTGATCTCCACCATAACTCTGTGAGGTAAATTCTACAAACATTATCATTCCCATATTTACAGATGAAGAGAGCCCAGTTCAGGAAGGTTAAGAGACATGTCCAAGGTCACACAGTAAATCCTCTGAGGTGCAGGATATAAATACAGGCAGACATTTATTATTCTAATTCCAAGTCCTGTACAAAAGCTTCTCCCCAACAAAGGTAAGTTTACAGGGGCATAGATGTAGAGCTGGAAGGAATATTGGACATGAACCAGTCCAAATCTTACATTTGACAGAGGGGAAACTGAGGTCTAGAGAAATTAGGTGACTTCTATAGTGCCTGACAAACACTAAGCACTTAATAAATATTTGTTGATTGATAGAAGCCTATCCCTCTGCTTCTCGTCCTATCTATCTGACACCTCCTTCTCAGAATTCTTTCCTGAATCTTCATCCAGAATATCTCCACTTACTGAGGGTGTTTCCCAAAATTCTACACTAGGTCTTCTTTTTTTCTTCCTTCTATGCTGTCTCACTTGATGAGGTCATTGGTTCTCATAGGTTTAATTAGCATCTCTTTGTAGCTAATTCCCATGTATAATTTATGTATTAGATATTTATATAATTATAGATTATACATGACATCATTACATATAATGTATTAATAGAATATGATATATTATTTATGTGTATCTATATCTATGTTATATCATTTATAATATATAATATACGATGTGTGTATATGTACACATATGATTCATATATTATATACTTATATATTACATATAACATTGCTATATATTAATACAATATATGTAATCTTGTATATTTCTGTGCATGTATTATGTTATTTCTAAAATATGTGTGTATATGTACATGCACATCCCTAGTCTTTCTCCAGATCTCCAGCTCCACATAACCAGCTCTTTTGAACATCTTGAACTTAGAGTTCCATTGGCTTTTCAAGCTCACCACATCCAAAACAGAATCCATGTTTTTTTTTTTCTCTGAAGCTCTCTCCTCTTCCTGATTCCCCCATTATTTTGGAGGGTTGCATGAATCCCTCAGATTCACAGCTTTGGGGTCATCCTGAACTCCTCAGTCCCACTCATTGCACATACCCAAACCATCACCAAATATTGTTTCTACTTGTACAAGATCTCCCATAGATTTCTCCTTTCTGCTCACACAAACATCAATGTAGAACAAATCATCATTATGGCTCACGCGCATTTTCTCCTCACTCCAGTCCATCCTCCCCTATGCTGCCAAAGTGATTTTCCTAAAACACAGGTCTGAGCACTTTGCCCCCTCTACTCAACAAGCTCTAGTGATTTCCTATTAACTCCAGAATCAAATATAAAGTTCTCTAGTCTCTAAAGACTCTATGAGTCCTTTGCCTCTAAAGTTCCAATCATCTTATAGTTTTGTTTTTTAAAGAGAACAATGGGAAATTGTTGGGGGATGATACCCTGAACTTTGTCTGACTCTGTTCCTTCTTTATAAGGGTCTAGTTCCATGTCCCAGATAAGCCACCTTCTACCTGGGAAAGCTAGGTAAACCACTGGATAGAGTGCCGGGGCTGAAGTCAGGAAGACCATCTTCTTGAGTTCAAATCTGGCCCAAGACACTTACTAGATGTGTGACCCTGGGCAAGTCACTTAATCCTGTTTGCCTCAGTTTCCTTATCTATAAAATGAGCTGGAGAAGGAAATGGCAAACCACTCGAGTATCTTTGCCAAGAAAACCCCAAATGGAATCATAACTAAACCACTATAGCTGGTTTATGTTGTATCAGAATAATGCCAAGTTCATCCCTGGAACAGTTTAAAACTCACTCATTCTTTCCCTGATGCTACATATTAACAATTTTTTTTCAAACTGATGTTAAGATATATGTCTTGAACATCCCTTTTTAAAGAGAGGTGAGTTTCTCTGGCTCAAGCAGGCATCATGGCTGGCAGTAATTAGCACCAGTTAAAACTGCCTCTGTGCACCCTGGCAGGGAGCTCACCTATTATCAATAATGCTACCAGTGAAAGCTTACTCTAGGGAGACATTGTCTGTGACAGGCTTTATCTTCAGGGCAAACTGCCACTGAGTGCAGTCCCCACACCCTCCACCCTCTCTGCCTAGTTCAGCCAGCACAGCATTTGATCGATGGGCCTTATGAGTCAGTGTCAGAATAATAAGGATACTAATCATTCCCAATCACCTAGCACTATCCATCTAGGAATCTCACAGGACTTCGCCTAAGTTAATTAATTCCGACAATGCCTCTGTACCCTAGGAAAAGTGTTATTATTCCCATTTTATAGATGAGGAGACTGAGTGATAGAGGAATTAAACAAAAAACTTTCCCAAGGCCTTCCAACTCTCTTTTGGGACAAAACTGAGATACTTCTAAGTGCCTCCCCGCCCCGCTGTCCCAACTTGTGTATGCCTTGACAGTTAAATCCAACAGCTCATCATTGCTGCCTTCCCAAATGGTCATGTTTTATTAATGTGTGCTGCTAAACAGCTGCCACATTTCACCCAAGAGGTGTCCGCCTTTCAATCAAGGGTGAAGCGATTCCGGTTTATAGCATTTGTGGTAGCAAACACCAAGGCAAAGCTTACCGGGCCTGATATCCGTTATGATCCTCTATTCCTAATGGCTTTTGGGGGAGCGGTAAAGGAAAGGGAAGGAGGGTAGGAACCAAGCTTCTGGGCAGAAACTTTCTGCAGTTAGTTTGCATCTAATGGTGGTAATTTGGGATGGGAAGATAATATCTGAAAGAAGAAAAACACTATTCTACTAAGATGGCTGAATTTTTCATGACAAAAACAATATGCTTCATCATAAAAAATTAAAGGTATTTAACATCATAAACAAGAGAAAATGACTGATATTGTTTTGCTTGTTTGTTTGTTTGAATGCTCACATGTATAAAGACTGCTTGAGGATCTGGGTTCAGATTCCATGTTTGCCACTTATTTTTTGAGTATTCTTGAGCAAATTCATGTCAGTTTCCTAAATATGAAAAATGAAGACTAAATGACCTGTAAGGAACCTTTGAGGTAGACCAGATGATCTTTAAACTCTATGAACTGGTAGGTAGCAGAGTGAATTGAGTGTTAGACTTGGAGTCAGAAAGGCCAGAGTTCAATTCCTCCTTCAAATACAATACTTCCTAGCAGTGTGACATGAGCCAAGTTTATTAGTGTCTTAGGCTCATTTTCAGCTGTATAATGGACATAATAATAGCACCAACCTCAGAGGTTTGGTATGAGGAAAAAGTGGATAAGAAATGTAAAATGCACAGCAAATACTATAATTCTATTTAAGTACTAGCTATACGAAAGGACAGCTAGGTGTTATGGCAGATAGAGTACCAGGCATGGAGTCAAGAAGACTCATCTTCCTGAGTTCAAATCTGACTTCAGACACTTAAGAGCTATATGACCTTGGGCAAGTCATTTAACTGTGTTTGACTCAGTTTCTTCATCTGGAAAATGAGCTGGAGAAGGAAATGGCAAACTACTCCAGGATATTTTTCAAGAAATTCCCAACCAGGTAGAGCACTGGACATGACTGAAATGACTGAAGGACAACACTATGAAACATAACAGAATTTTAGGTAAATAATTGTCTTTAGAGTCAGGAAGACCTGAATTAATGCCCTGCCTCTGATACTTTCTGCTGTGGGGTGATGGGGCCAGGAATTTAATTTAGCAAGACAATACTATTAAGAGTTGTGGATCTTCTGTAATAGAAGAAGTTTTATTGGGGGGGTTCCCTACACGATGAAATTATAGGTCTAGATTCACAAATGTCATCAACCCCTCGCCCAAAAAATATCCTATATGACACCACAAGATAGAGTGTTTTCTCCAATGAGGTAAAAACATAATGATTCTAATTTGACAAGTAAGGAAACTGAGGTTCAGTAATGTAGAGAGACTTGTGAATGGTCATTTAGCTACAAGTGTCAGAGTTAAAATTCAAATCCAAATGTCCTGATGCAGGATCCAGGTCTCTTTCCCATATACCAAACTGCCTTTCAAATAAAGAAACTAACCTTCCCATTTAATGATTCTTCAATGAGAATAAAAAATTCTGGAGAGTGGAAAATATTCCCACCCAGAGAGAAATAATCCAAATATCAAGATTTGATGGAGTCTCCATTCCTCCAGTTTTATAGACAGCATGCAAAATGGAAAGGTGAGATAATACTCATCAACAAAACTTGCCCTAGTGTAATGGGAGTCTGCACATGAATAGGTCACTTAAAATGGTGTCACCCACATGGAAGATGCTAGGGTACCTCCTTCATGAAGACTGGTGCATGTGTAGGCATTCAGTGTTGGCCTTGTTGTTGTTGTTCATCCTTCATTCTCAAAAAGGACCAATGACATCAGGAGGGTGATGTCTTGACTTGCAAGTAAATTAGCTTTAATTGATTCAAGGTTGTGTGCAAAATCATCAAGCTTTCTCTCTCCTCCACAGTCATCAGAGTCCACTGGCAAGATATGTCAGGAAAACTGGAGATGGTCCCAGATGCAGTGGGAGACCTTGGCCTTCTTAAGCTAAGGACTTTCCCAGGACTCATTTTGTCTGAGACAGCACTCATTCAGTGATTAAGGACTAGGCAAGAATTGAGGTAAAAGATGGCCCTCTTTTATGGACACTGGAGAACTGGTACATGTGTGGGCATTCTGTGTTGGTCTCCAATGTAGATGAAAGAAGTGTTTTTCCATTGGCTTTATAACTGGAACTGTCTGAGGTCCTTAAAACTTGCTGTCTTGAGCACTAGCAGGGCTTTTCCTGAATTCCCATCTGAGAATGAAGGATTCCTTCATGACATAAGGATGGGGAGGTCCTGAGGGTCTCGTCATTTCCCTCTTTAGGCCAAATGGCCAAGACAATAGGTCTAAGTATAGGCCTTTTCCTTCATTCTTTCCATTCTCATTCCCCTGTGTGGAGGTGGTCCAGACTCCAATCATGGGAATCTGGGAATCCAGGAATGCAGGCTTGGTGTTGCAGCCAACCTGGCAGCTAAGTCTTTAGGAGCAAAGGTCTGAGAATGCCAGTTTAGCTGGGCTTCATTCTTGAACGTGGTGAGATCAATGATATGTAGGAACTGAGTTAAGTTGGTGTGAGGGGGAGGGGTTATGCCCTCTCTTCCCCCAGTGTTGCTGATGGGGGAATGTTGTACAATTGTTTTTGCTATATCTTCAAAACAGATATCCCTTGATATTAAGTGGTTTGATGGACCTTGGATGCTAGTCACAGATCCCATAAAATAAAATTGGTAGGAGCTTGAGGGCAGAGAAGAGAGATTCCCTAACACACTCAGAGTACTAGAGAACCAAGGGTGGGGTGGAGGGACTGGGGGAGGGTAAAATGTAGTAGGCCTGAGCTTCAAAGAGTTGTGTCAAAGAAACCATATTACACTGGGATAAAGTAAAGGAAGGAAAGCTTTTCCCCCAATGGTGTTGCTTTCTCTCTTCTTTCATCATTCCTACACCTGACAACCAGCATGAATGTGTGAATGAGTCAGGGAAGTACAGTGGAAAGGGCACTGGATTTGGAGTTAGAGGTCACGGGCTTGAATACTGGCATTTCCACTTACTATCTGAATGAAACAGGGCAAGTCAGCTATTCTATCCTGGCCTCAGTTTCTTCATCTGTAAAATGAGGGGGGTAGGGAGTCAGACCAGATGATCTTTACAGTCCTTTTCAGTTTTTGTTTTGTTTTGTTGTTGTTGTTGTTTTTAATATATATATAAGCAATTGGGGTTAAATAACCTAGTCATTATTTATGTGTGGGTGCTCATTTTCTGAGGCCGGATTTGATCTTGGGTCATCCCGGCTCCGAGGCCGGTGCTCTTACTCACTGCGCCACCTAGCCGCCCCTTTTAGAGCAATTGGGGTTAAGTAACTTGCCCAAGGTCACACGGCTAGGTTTTTGTTTGTGTGGATTAAGTGTCTGAGGCTGGACCCGAAGTCATGTCCTTCTGACTCCAGGGCCGGTGCTCTACTCACTGCGCCACCTAGCCGCCCCCCTTTTCAGTTTTAAATCCATAGAATCCTAAGATCCTGCTTTCAGAACACAAATTAGGATAAGTGTTCTTCATGGTCTTTCTACCCATCAGTTTCCTACATTCCTATCAAAATACACCTGTGCTTTGTCTCACTCCCTAAGCACTTGGTTAGGTGACAGAAGCAAACCTAGTCAACAAATTCACCATAAAGAATCCTTGGAACTCCTAGAGTGCTTTACAGTTCCCTCTCTCATACATTTAGCCCATTTAGTTTTGTGTTACATTCTGTGCACCTCTGTCTGATTTACCCTGCTATATAAGCTTGTACCAGATTTATCCATCTTTGTTTCTACCTCAGCATTTTGCATTGTGCTATGAATGGAGATTTTTTTTTTGTGGGGGGGGGGGAGGAATTCTGGGGAGGGATGGGATCTCTTAATTGATTATTTCATTCCTAATTGGTGATTTCATCAGTATATGGAACATGTGTGTTTACCCCCCCTCTGTTCCCTGCACATCAGTTACTCTCCCTATAATTTAGACTTTAAGAGAGTTTTCTGAGCCATTGAGAGCAAAGTGATTGGCCTATGATCATACTAGTCTACATCAGAGGAAGGACTTTCTAACTCCAAAGCTAGCCATCTCCTACAGCATGCTGGTGTTATGCCACACTGAACAGAATATGCACTTAATGTTTGTCATATAAATAAAGGATACTACCCCTGCCTGCCAGGAAATACAATCATGTTTTAGGAAAAGCCCTTTGTACTTTAGCCAGAGAGGCCGATGGTGGGAATTTGGAGCCTTGGACCAGGCTGGTGGGAGAGATCCTTTTGAATGGAGGATGTTTGAATTTCCCTCCAATCATAACACATAGGCTACCCCCTTTTCTACCAGAAGATGAGGTTGGCCTTAAGAGCTGGCCACTACTTTTTCTAACACTTGTATAACCTCTAACACAGTTGTTCAAGCTGGCCTGCTGGGTGAGAACAGAAAGGATAACAGGCCTGAGGTGGGAGAGGCCTCAGAGATCACAAAGAACAACCACTTCTTTGATAGATAATAAAACTGAGCTTCACAGGTGTCAAGTGAATTGCCCAAGGTCTATCAGATAATAAATTGCCAAGCCAAGAGTAGAACCCAGGTCCTTCGATCCCAAGTCCAATATTCTTTCCACCAAGCTGAGATACCTCTTTACTGGAACCTTTTCATCCCCCATGTCAGCCAAGGCTCCATTTCTACCTTCAGGCTCACACAACAAAGGTCTCAAATATAATTACCCCAATTTAATTTCTTTTTCTTGAGGGCTAAGAAGGGGGTTTTTTGCATATGCTAATTATCCTGGCAAGGATGCCTGGTTTCCAATTTATAGCATGTACAGAGTTAATAGTACAAAATATAGAAACATCTCACACTGCCTCCTTCTAATGGAGACTTCTATTAAGAAAGGGCTGCTACTTCTAATATGAAGGTCTTGCCCATTGCCCCAGGAGCAAAAAAGGACAATCCAAATGCAAAAGTCTAGTGCCAAAAAAATAATAGTAAGATCCGAAGCTTCTGGCACTGTTTTCAGACGTGCAATGGAACTGTAAAATATGCCAAGTCATGATTATGAGAACATTAAGGCTGCTCCTAAAGACAGAATCAGATCAGCAAAGGTGGTAGAGTCTAATTACTATTATGAATAATAGAAATAGTGTATTCATCTCCATATCAATATGAAGGTTATTGTTGACCTTTGCTTTCAAAGACAACTCTAATGCCATTATTTCCCAATGCTGGATTTTTCTTACTATAGAGGCATTTGTGAGTTCACAAAAGCACTGATGAACCTGGGATTTAATTGATACCAAGAATTCCCAACTAAGGGCACTCCTTTTACCAATGAATATGAAAAGTTTCTCAGCCAACTTGTTGGTCTTATAACACTGGGAGGTTGAGCAATTTGCCCAAGGTCATAAAGTCAATATGTGTAAGAAGGAAGAATTGACTGTAGGTTTTCCAGGATCTTGGGTTGGCTTTCTATTCACTATGGAACAGTACCTCTCCAAAATGTGGTTGTTCAGTCATTTCAGTCACGTACCTGCTCACCCTGATCCCATTTGGGGTTTTCTATAGATACTGGTGTGGCTTGACATTTCCTTCTTTAACTTATTTTTACAAAAGAAGAAATTGAAGCAAACAGGGTGAAGTTGATGGGGTACAGGCTCTGGGGAACCCCTTGAACTCTCCTTGAATCTTCCCACTTGATCTGGCATTTGCCTGAGGTCATAAACTTTCCACTATTTCTATTTCCAAATCTCTTGTTACTTTTTTTTTAAAACAAATGCTTTATTAACTTCCGATTTACATCATTCATTTCCACCAGATTTTGAGTTACAATCATTTCCCCCCCGTTATTCCCCTACCCAACCTCCCAGAATAGCAGTCCCACAAGATATCGCTTCCTCCAATCTGCTCTCTCCCATACCTTCTCCCAAAACCCCTTCGACTTTTCCATTAGAGGAAGGTGAATCTTTGTGTCCCAATGCCTGCACATCTTATCTCCCAATTACAAGCAAAAGAGTATTAATAACAGTATTTATATATATTTGAAACATTTAATGTTACGACCTCGAATTTCAGATCCATTTCCTTCCTCCCTTGTCACCCATTCCTTCTTGGGAGATAAGTAATTCAGTATATGTTGTACATGTCTAGCTATGCAAAACGTTATCATAGTAGATATATTGTACAAGGCTGCTTATAATTCCCTCCCACTCATCCCACCCCCCACCTGGTCCATTCCCTACATGATCCTGTCCCTCTTCTATAGTGGGTACTTCCAACCTCCCCTCCCCCCAAGGATGCCCTCCCATCCATCATCCCTCCTCTCATCCCCCTTCCCCCTATTCTGCTGTAGGTTGAGATATCCCATTTAGTATGTATGTCATTCTCTCCCTGAACCAAATTCAATGAGAATGTGGTTTTGCCTTTTTTCCTTCCTATTCTCCCCCTCCCTTGCAACCACTTCCCCTTGCTTCTTCTACATGAGATAGTTTACCCTACCCTGTCTTTCCCCATCTCCTCTTGCCACTTTCCTCTCTCACCTCACAGTTTCATTCCTTGAGTATTCTCCCTTCCCAACAAATTCAACCTATGCCCTCTATCCATATATAACTGTAACAATGTACACACACATTCACATATGTATTCATATGACCACACCCCCTTCTTCCATTATTTTCATAGTGAGAAAGATATCATCAGTCACAGTTATTACTTTTCCATATAGGAATGTAAATAGTTCAACTTTGATAAGTTCCTTTTGATTTCTTTTCCCTGATTACCTTCTCAGGCACCTCTTCCTTCTTGTGTCTGGATGTCAAATTTTCTATTCAATTCTGGTTTTTTCCTCAAGAATGCTTGAAAGTCCTCTATTCCACTGAATGACCATATTTTCCCCTGAAACAAAATACTCAGTTTTGCTGGGTAGGTGACCCTTGGGTTCATTCCCAGTTCTTTTGCCCTCTGGAATATCTATTCCATGCCCTTCGATCCCTCAGTGTAGAAGCTGCCAGGTCCTGGGCTATTCTGATTGTGTTTCCACAATATTGAAATTGTTTCTTCCTGGCTGCTTGTAGTATTTTCTCCTTGATCTGGGGATTCTGGAACCTGGCTATAATATTCCTGGGAGTTTTCTTTTTGGGATCTTTTTCAGGAGGTGATCTGTGGATTCTTTCAACCTCTATTTTGCCCTCTGGATCTAAAACATCAGGGCAGTTTTCCTTGAGAATTTCTTGAAGGGTGATTTCTAGGTTCTTTCTTTGATCATGGCTTTCAGGTAGTCCAATAATTTTTAAATTGTCTCTCCTGGATCTATTTTCCAGGTCAGTGGTTTTTCCCATGAGATATTTCACATTGCCTTCTAATCTTTCATTTGTTTGGATCTGCTTAACAGCATCTTGATTTCTCATAAAGTCACTAGCTTCCATTTGCTCCAGTCTAACTCTGAAGGAATGAATCTCCTCAGTGAACTTTTGAGGTTCTTTTTCCATCTGGCAAATTCGACTTTTTAAGGCATTCTTCTCCTCATTGCCCTTTTGGGCCTCCTTTGCCATTTGAGTTAGTCTATTTTTTAAGGTGTTGTTTTCCTCAGTCAGGCTGTTGACCCTCATTTCATACTTTTCCTGCATCCTTCTCATTTCTCTTTCCAATTTTTCCTCCACTTCTCTTATTTGATATTTAAAGTCCTTCTTAAGGTCCTCTATGGCCTGCAACCCGCTCATGTTTTCCCCTGGGGCTTTTGGAGCAGGACTTCTGACCTCACAGTCCTTTTCCCGCTCTATGCCCCCAAAATAGGAGTCTAGGGTTGCATTTTTCTGTTTCCTTTGCCTTGGCATGTTGCCACTTAATTGCTTGACTTTGGGCTTGTTGCCACACTATGGCTTTAAGGCCAGATAGAGGAATTTTCGTCCCGAACGTGTGGGGGGCAACTTCCGTTTCTGGCAAGCTGTAAACCCACCCACGACTTCCACCCTAGATCATAATCCAGATCCAGGGAGGTTAAAGCAAGAGCGATTACCCCCCAAGACTGATCGCTGGATCTCCCTACAATTAATTTGCAGGCCGGGAGCTGGAGCTGCCTCTGAAAACTACAAAATGGCGTGTCTCCTCAGTGGCTTCTAGCCCCCAGGGGAGGGAGCCGATGCATTCCCCCAAATACCGGTCCCAAAGTCCATAGAACACTAACCTCTTGTCCTAGGCATGTCTATTTTGATAATTCTGGAGTCTCCACAGCTGCTCGTGTTCTGGGGTTCCTCCAGCTGGCTGCTGGCCCTGCTGCCCTGGGGCTAAAACCTCGGCTCAAGGCGACCTGGGCTTAGCTCGGCTCTGCTTCCTGCACTCTTGCAAGCTGCACTGCCGGCTCCCAGACCACTGTGCTGGTCCTTCCTGCAGGGCTGCTGGGCTGTCCTCAGCGGGAGGTTAGCTTCTCTGTGTCGTTCTGTGGGTGCTGGGGCTCCAGAAGTTGTTCAGAATCCCCTTTTACATGGTTTGGGGGGAATCTGGGGGCAGAGTGGCTTGGATGAGCTGTTTCTACTCTGCCATCTTGGCTCTGCCCCCAAATCTCTGTTACTCTTAACCTAGCCTAGCCCTCCATTGTCTGTTACCACCGGATTGCCTCTGGCTGCTTCCCAACCTTGATCCCATCAAAATCCCATTCTCTGGTTCCTGAGAATCTGACCTCTAGTCACCCCAGTCTCATCAAAATCCTCCCTGGACCCCTGCTCCCATCACCCTAGACTACTAGACCATCCCTAGATTCCTCCCACAGTCTTTCTGTATAAAAGATTGATCTTGCCTCCATGATGGCTCTCGGATTCAATCTAGCTCAGATTCAATCTGGCCCACTTGTCAATACAAGCATCACAAATGCTTAGGCTCCTTAAGAGTGTACCCAATATGGTAAATCTTTAATAAACTTTCCTTGTCTTTGGCTGAGAGAAGGTTTCAGTCGAATTGATTCAGCAGGACCCAGTGTATCAGTATTTTGGGGTCCTGAGCACCCCTAAACCTCAGCAAAATGACTTGCCCAGGGTCACATAGCTAGTAAGTATCTGAGGCTAGATTCTAATTGAGGAAGATGAACGTTCTTGATGCCAGGCCCAGACCTTTTTCCATTCATTTTCACAAGTATTTTTAAGAATAGAAGAAAATAGGCTGCATAGACTAGTGGCAAGGACCCTAAACTGTGATTCTATGGATTAGGATTGCAGTCTTGGCTTTTCCACTATGTAGGTAAGGGACTTCAGGCAAGCCACTTCACCTCTCTCAGATCTAGGCTCCTCATCTGTAAAATGAAAACTTTGAGCTAGATCGTCTCCGAGGGCCTTTCCACTTCTGTACCTTCAAACGTAACAGACAGGACTTGGATACCGAGTTCTGTGTTTTTGTTTTTGTTATTAATGGAATAACCTTTACAGACTCTGTGGTGGGGTGGAGGTTATAATGATTTTTCTGATCACCCTCATACTAGAAGAAAAAAGTTGCTGTCTAGAGATGCTTGGGAACCCCAAAATTCAAGGGCAAAGGGTGTGGATCTGCATCCAAAGAATTTGATCACTCAAACCTTCTTTCAGTCAGAGACAAGGTTTATTTTGTCACCAGTAGAAAGAAGCCCAAGAGGTTTTAACTTAAAATCTATGAATTTGGTATGGACAAGACTGACATTTTTAATAGGGAAAATGATTATGGGAAAATTGGGATGGGATCAAGGAATGGCAAATAGCCTGGGGTGATCACAGAGCAGGGGTCCAGATGGAATTTAGGATGAGAAGTAGCCTGGGATTATCTGGAGGTAACAGACAATAAAGGGCAAGATTGGTTTGAGGTAACTGAGAATTGAAGGTTAGGTTGGATCAGGGGTCAAAATGAAAAGTAAATTGAAAGGATTATTGAAATGGGTGATGCCTCAGGCGAATGCCAGGTGTCTGGGCTGTATGGGAAAGTTCAGGAACTGGGTTATGTTTTGGGAGACGAGGTCCCATACCCCATCAGAAGGATTTCAAGAACAGATTTTTAAAAGAGGCTACAGGCAGTGGAAAGGATTAATAGAGTGGGAAAGAGGATATCAAAGAAGACAGCATGAGAAAGCAGAAGCAATGAGGCTTCAGGAGACTTCAAAGAAGGGGCAAAGAGAAGGAAAAGGAAGGAAAAGAAGTTGTGGCAGAGTAGCCATGGAGATGAAAGAAGTCCCACTGACCCCAAACTGCCAGACCAGAGGAAACCAGCACAATTTCTTATCATTCAAGCAGCTAGAATCATAGCTGGTGAGTTTAGAGAAAGAGCAATCAAACATCCTTTTAAAAAATGCCCTGCAAAGAGGGAGAGTGAGGCTAAGAGAGAGCTGGTGGCCAAAGCTTCATGCTCCCCACATATATGGCCCAGAAGTGTAAGATCAAATAATTTTGTCTAGACCGTAGTGACAGGTTCAAAAGCAAAACAAGACAGAAGGAATCTTCCATTAGCCAACATCCTGTAGTATCAGGGCTTCACTGGGGCTATTAGTGAATGTGATCAGATTGTGGAAACTTTCATCTGCTGACCAAAGAGCCCAAGAACTCAGCAGAAAGACAGCAAAGTAGCTCTAACTTCCTGCATGAGTCACCACGGTCACAGAAAACCCAGACATGTGACACCAGTTAGAACCTATGCAGATCTAGTAGTCTTCTAAGCACAAGCTCCACAAGGAAGCCAAAATCTGTATGCTCTCACTCCTCAGGTAAACTGAGCCTTGAAGTGTCATGCATTAAACCAGGGCCAAGTGTTAAAGCAGAAATGGAATCACTGAGGATCCATTGATATCGTGCCCTTTATTCAAGGTCCAGCATGGATGCAACCTCCTCCAGTCAGCTTTCCCTGATTTCCACACTTCCTCTTTCTGACCCTAGGTAAAAGTTATCTTTCCATTCTTGACTGTTCACTTCTCATAGAACTTGCTTTATAGATAGATAGATGTACACATACATATGCACACATATATGTACATAAGTATGCATTTTGCACTTAAACTCTACTTTGTATTATAATGGTTTGTTTTCAGGTCTTCCTTGGTAGATTGGTGATTCCTTCAGGTCAGGCCCTGTGTATTCACTTCATCTTTTGGATCCTCACTGAACACATAATTTTGTACATAGTAGGCACTTAAACATTTGTGAAATAGAATTGAATAGATTCAACTCTTGCATTAGAGAAGAACGAACAGTCAGCTGTCTCTTCCAGGCCACAAAGCCCACATCCTACACTGACTGAAACATTCCTCACTTTGTCATGGGAATGAGTCCATTTCCTGGACAAGCAATATTGTCATTAGCAACATATTTGGTTTGTTGGTGTTATATCAGTGGTAACTTCCCTTTTATTCTGTAATTTAGCAACAAAGATCCGTTTTAAACTAGGGTCCAAAAATAAGACCAAAGTCAACTCAGTTGGGCTTTGAAAGAAGAAGCTGCTGCAGTAAAAATCAACCCTGGGCCTCTTCTTCTCTCCCCAAACAAGCCTAAAATTACAGTTATAGATTTTCCCATTTTTTCCAAAGATAGAAACTACCAGTTTCCAGATATTCCTTAAATGTGAAGAGCTTCAATATATCACTCCTTATAGAAAATGAGCTGACAGTCCCTGTGCACCTGGGTAGAAATGGCTTATGAGAGGCAGTCAGAATTCTGATTCGCCTCCTAGTATGATCATTTTTATATGACTAAATGATTCTATGTAGATAGCTAGATTAAGCAGTTACTAAGTACTTAATATGTGTCAGGCTGCTTTATTAAACTATATTACATATATTCTAATATTGTATTATAATGTATACATATAGTTTAATGCTGTTAAATATTATTAAGCACATAGTTTAATAATAGTTTGTGTATGTGTCTATGTGTGTGTTTATACACATATATTTTATATAATATATATAATAGCAAAAACTCAAATAGCTTTAAGGTTTGCCAGAAAATAATAATAAGAAAAGCCTTATTGCATTCACCACTCACAATAACCTAATGAGTAATGAGGAAACTGAGGTTCAGAAAAGTTATTTATAACCGATCACACAGATAGTAAGTGCCAGAGGCAGGATTAGAATCCAATTTTCAGATTTTTTTTTTTTTGGAGGGGGGAAAACAAGGCAGGTGGGGTTATGTGACTTGCCCAAAGTCACACAGCTAGTTAAGCATCAAGTGTCTGAGGCTGGATTTGGAACTCAGGTCCTTTTGACTTCAGGGCCGGTTCCTTATTCACTGTGCCACCTACCTGCCCCTAGAATCCAGTTTTCTTGACTTCAAACCTAGTCTTTTTTCCACTATACTATGCTGGCTTTCATACATTAAGTAGATGAAAGGGAAATAGATAAAGTGGAAGAAACAAAAAATGGAACTGAAAGAAGAAAACAAATGGAAAAACAGAACGATTTTTGGCATAATCTATTTTAAAATTATAGACTATATATGTATACCCACATATACACATATGCACACATATGTGTTTATACAAACACAATTTTTTTTGGTACAGTCCTTCAGGATTTGATTCATGAAGGTAGCTTATAGTATAGAAATTCCTCCTCCTAATGGAACTCTCCAGCTGTTCTACAAACTGTATTCTTAGGGAGTAGCTTGGGGTATCCCAAGGTTAAGCGATTTGCTCAAGATCACACCACCAGTATTTATCAGAAATAGAATTTGAACCTAAGTATTCCTAACTGACTTCTTCATGCTGCCTCTATATCAACATATATAGGTAGAGAGTACGTATTTCTATGTTGTGTACACATGGATGTGCCTAAATATACATATTTAAATCTATCTAGGCAGCTAGGTGGTACAGTGGATAGAGCCGTGGGACTGAAGTCAGGAAGCCCTGAATTCAAATTCAGCTTTAGATACTTTAATAGTTCTGTGAATCTGGGTAAGGCATCCAACCTCTGTTTGCCTCAGTTTCCTCAACCTTAAAATGGGAATAATAACAGCACCTACTTTAAAGGGTTGTTAAGAGACTCAAATGCAAGAATATTTGTAAATTTCATAGTACAATTCCTGGCACAAAGTAGATACTATATAAATGCTATCATCATCCTCATCATCATTGTCACAATCTAGAGATAGAACTATAGATATATTTCAATACTTTAAGAAACCAGACACCATCCTCAAAGTATGCATCAATAGAACCAGCAAGAAGAAAACAGAGAGAAGGAAAATAGAACTACTTTGTCAGTATTTCTGTAGCAATCTCTTTCAATATAATTGAGTGTGAAACCACTATATTTGGAATGTAGCACCTCAATGCTTAGTATACTATAGAGTCCCACAGAGAATTTTCAAATTAAAAGGATACTCAGAATTTCATGTGAAAAATGTCTGGCAAAAAATGAAGGATATCTAAGGCCTAAGACAAATGGAAGAGGGATTCGCCCCCAGCTGGCAGTCCTTCTGATGCTCCTCTCTCTAGATGATGGGATAACTACCCGTTCCCCCTGCCCCAGACCAATGAAGAGGTCCCTGAGTGAGATACACAATTATTCAAAGAGTTCAGCTGATCCATCTACACAAGTGGATCCAACAAGTAGATGAAGAATGTCTGTTGTATAGATTGGGTTTTGTCATTGACTAGATAGGATTGGTGCATCAGAATACTTATCTGAACCATATCCTTCAAAAGGACAATAAACTGGACCTTTAATGAACAGAAGTAGGAAAGTAGCCTGGATTGTTTTTAGGAAACTACTAAGGACTTTTAAAGTGCTCAGTGTTATTCCAAACACAGGCTTATCTTTTAAATACCAGTATTCTTCCAATGATTTTAAGTGGATGTCAGTCATGGAATAATGTAATTTCTTTTTTTTTTTTTGAAGAGGACTGTAAAAATTTATGCAGAGCCTTCAAATAAAGACAATTTAAAAGATTTCCCTAGAGTTGATATAAATAGCTAATTTCTTTTAGGGGGACGGTAAAGTCACAGAATGGAAGATAAGCTTCAGTAAACAGAATGTTAGTCTTGGCTTTCAGGGAACTGGGTTTGAATCCTTCCACAGACTCTAGATTAATGACCTTGGACTCTCTAAATTCTTTCCTCATCTGTGAAATGGGCACAATAATAGTACTTCATAGAATTATGAGGATGAAATGAGAAAATGTATGTAAATACTTGGCCAACTTAAAAGCTCTCCAAGAGTGAGTTATTTTTACTACCTCCAACAATGTAGAGTAGAGGTGGCAAAAATGAGGCCAGCAGCCCAATGAGGCCTGCAACACCACAAAATATAAAATTACAAAATAATATTACATTTTCAAAACTAAATACATGGCCTGCAGGGATTCTCATGGATGGTTTCCATTTGAATTGACCTCACAGCATTTCTATTCTATTTCATATTTCCTTTAAAATACCTAAAACTATTCTGCGTTACTTTAATTTTTTTTAAGGGAACAAAAAATTCACCAAGAAAACGAAAAGGTCACTGGTTTGACACTAAAAGTTTTGAAGTCATGCCGTTTTAGAGCCTGATGGGGCTGAGAGGTCACCCAGTCTATTCCCTCCCTCCACTTCATTTTTTTAATATATATTTGAAACACTTAATGTTAAGACCTCGAATTTCAGATCCATTTCCTTCCTCCCTTGTCACCCATTCCCTCTGGGGAGATAAGTAATTCAGTATATGTTGTACATGTCTAGCTATGCAAAACATTATCATAGTAGACATATTGTACAAGGCTGCTTATAATTCCCTCCCATTCATCCCACCCCCCACCTGGTCCATTCCCTACTTGATCCTGTCCCTCTTCTATAGTGGGTACTTCCAACCTCCCCTCACCCCAAGGATGCCCTCCCATCCATCATCCCTCCTCTCATCTCCCTTCCCCCCATTCTGCTGCAGGTTGAGATATCCCATTTAATATGCATGTCATTCTCTCCCTGAACCAAATTCAATGAGAATGTGGTTTTGCCTTTTTGCCTTCCTATTCTCCCCCTCCCTTGCAACCACTTCCCCTTGCTTCTTCTACATGAGATAGTTTACCCTACCCTGTCTCTCCCCATCTCCTCTTGCCACTTTCCTCTCTCACCTCATAATTTCATCCCTTGAGTATTCTCCCTTCCCAACAAATTCAACCTATGCCCTCTATCCATATATAACTGTAACCATATACACACACATTCACATATGTATTCATATGACCACACACCCTTCTTCCATTATTTTCATAGTGAGAAAGATATCATCAGTCACAGTTATTACTTTTCCATATAGGAATGTAAATAGTTCAACTTTGATAAGTTCCTTTTGATTTCTTTTTCCTGATTACCTTCTCAGGCATCTCTTCCTTCTTGTGTCTGGATGTCAAATTTTCTATTCAATTCTGGTTTTTTCCTCAAGAATGCTTGAAAGTCCTCTATTCCACTGAATGACCATATTTTCCCCTGAAACAAAATACTCAGTTTTGCTGGGTAGGTGACCCTTGGGTTCATTCCCAGTTCTTTTGCCCTCTGGAATATCATATTCCATGCCCTTCGATCCCTCAGTGTAGAAGCTGCCAGGTCCTGGGCTATTCTGATTGTGTTTCCACAATATTGAAATTGTTTCTTCCTGGCTGCTTGTAGTATTTTCTCCTTGATCTGGGGATTCTGGAACCTGGCTATAATATTCCTGGGAGTTTTCTTTTGGGGATCTTTTTCAGGAGGTGATCTGTGGATTCTTTCAACCTCTATTTTGCCCTCTGGATCTAAAACATCAGGGCAATTTTCCTTGAGAATTTCTTGAAGGTGATTTCTAGGTTCTTTCTTTGATCATGGCTTTCAGGTAGTCCAATAATTTTTAAATTGTCTCTCCTGGATCTATTTTCCAGGTCAGTGGTTTTTCCCATGAGATATTTCACATTGCCTTCTAACCTTTCATTTGTTTGGATCTGCTTAACAGCATCTTGATTTCTCATAAAGTCACTAGCTTCCATTTGCTCCAGTCTAACTCTGAAGGAATGAATCTCCTCAGTGAACTTTTGAGATTCTTTTTCCATCTGGCAAATTCGACTTTTTAAGGCATTCTTCTCCTCATTGCCCTTTTGGGCCTCCTTTGCCATTTGAGCCAGTCTATTTTTTAAGGTGTTGTTTTCCTCAGTCAGGCTGTTGACCCTCATTTCATACTTTTCCTGCATCCTTCTCATTTCTCTTTCCAATTTTTCCTCCACTTCTCTTATTTGATATTTAAAGTCCTTCTTAAGGTCCTCTATGGCCTGCAACCCGCTCATGTTTTCCCCTGGGGCTTTTGGAGCAGGACTTCTGACCTCACAGTCCTTTTCCCACTCTATGCCCCCAAAATAGCAGTCTAGGGTTGCATTTTTCTGTTTCTTGCCTTGGCATGTTGCCACTTAATTGCTTGACTTTTGGGCTTGTTGCCACACTATGGCTTTAAGGCCAGATAGAGGAATTTTCGTCCCGAACTGGGGGGCAACTTCCGTTTCTGGCAAGCTGTAAACCCACCCATGACTTCCACCCTAGATCACAATCCAGATCCAGGGAGGTTAAAGCAAGAGCGATTACCCCCCCAAGACTGATTGCTGGATCTTCCTACAGTTTGAAGGCCAGGAGCTGGAGCTGCCTCTGAAAACTACAAAATGGCGTGTCTCCTCAGTGGCTTCTAGCCCCCAGGGGAGGGAGCCGACACATTCCCCAAATTCCAGTCCCAAACTCCATAGGACACTAACCTCTTACTTTGTCCTAGGCATGTCTATGTTGATAATTCTGGAATCTCCACAGCTGCTGGTGTTCTGGGGTTCCTCCAGCCAGCTGCTGGCCCTGTCACCTTGGAGCTAAAACCTCGGCTCAAGGCGACCTGGGCTCCGCTCGGCTCGGCTCCCCGCACTTTGCGCGCTGTGTGCTGCTGGCTCCCATAGTGCTGCACTGGTCCTTCCTGCAGGGCTGCTGGGCTGTCCTCAGCGGGAGGTTAGCTTCACTGTGTCGTTCTGTGGATGCTGGGGCTCCAGAAGTTGTTCAGACTCCCCTTTTACATGGTTTGGGGGGAATCTGGGGGTAGAGTGGCTTGGATGAGCTGTTTCTACTCCACCATCATGGCTCCCCCCTATAATGTAATTTCTAACTAATTAAACTTTCTGGTCAAATGTTACAAAATTACAAAGAACAAGGTTGGCCTCAAAGAAGAGAAATAAGACACTTCTCCAGATTCTTTTGAAGAACTGACGGCATAGGTATCCCCTGGGTGTAGGACATGTGTTGTCAGATTTTTCAATATAGTAATCAGTTTTCCTCTTTTTTTCCTCTTTTTTTTCTCTTTTTAAATTCCTTTTTCTAATGGATGGCTTTCTTGGGGAGGAGAGGGAAAATGTGCAAGGGGAAAGGTAGGTAGTATCAAAATAAAAGGTATCAACAAAATTTATTTTATAATAAATGCTCTTTTCCCCCCAGGGTGTGGTAGTACACACCTGTAATCCACGTTATTGGTACTAGGAGAGAAAAAGCTAGCAGATCTCTTGAGTTCTACGGTGTTGAGTTGTGGCAGGCTAAGCTAACCAGGTGTTCACATTAAATCGGGCATAATATGACGAGCTCCCCAGTAGTGGGGAGCCAGTAGGTTGCCTAGGAGGCATTGGAGAAGTACATGGTGGCCATGAGTAGACAACACATTAATAACTAGATATTAATCAAAGGAAGGTGGATAAGGCTTTATCAGAGAGGTAAACACCTGTGCAGTAGGGGTAAAAGGTGGGCCCATCATGTAGTGACATGTGGTGATGGAGGCTCCATGCTCATGTGGTCTCTTCATAATGCCAAGAGAACAAGGGGAAGGCCCACAGTGTGGTGAAGGACACCATGTGGAAGATTTATGGGAAGACATAGACCAGAGTCACAAAGAGTGAGAGGGCAAAGGTGTAACTGTATCACTGAAGGAAAGAGTCACACTGATGAGATCACAGATACAGAGTAAGGCAACATAAAACATATGGATTAATTTGCTTTCATTTATACAATGATTTGCCACCACACTTATCTATCAAAGTAAATAAGCATTCATTGAGAAAAGGGATAATTTTTTTTCTTTTTAGTAATAAGTTATTGTTAACTTAGTGTTTAGTTTTTTTTTTAATGTATTAATTACAGCCTTATACAAAACAAAGCTAGCTATACTGTCAGACAGAAGAGGCACCCTCCTTATTGTGTGGTCTGAGAATATAGGGAAGGACCCTCTTGAGCAGTTATCTGTCCTATATTTTGTCATGGTATTGAAAATTCCATCCATTAGAATCATACTTTGGCAGGTGATTGTTAAATGCTAACATCTTAATCAGGTGGCAGGTACAATGTCTGGAGCTCTTTCAAACAAGGCTTAATCTTATTCAGATAGGCATTCTATAACTGAATCCAAATTAGTGTAGAAGCACAAAATCACCCTTTCTCTGAGCTAAACCCCAGCTCTGACATAGGTACCAAGCATGGTCACTGTTTTCTGGGAGTCTCTAATGAGTGGGATAAGGAGGGAGGAGACACAGATACACCTTAATCCACAAACTCCACCCCACCCTCAACCCACCTGTTTCCAGATACTTTCTTCTGAACAGTGAGATTGCCAGTGGAACACGTATCACTAAATGGAAGGAAAAGATCCAAGTCACCCAAAACAAAATGCAGTCCTCCACCATCCAACCATGACTTAAAATAACAGGACTCTGTGACTAGTTTATGTACAACAGTGCCCACACTCTCCCTTCCCACTTCCTGAAGTACCTTAACTAAGTACTACTTCTGTACTTTGAAAATGGAAGTAATTTCAAAACAGTCTAGATTGCTCCTTCCCCTCTTTTTGTTAGGACAATGCACTGGCACTTAAGAACTCATTAATAGATGGGCACCCCTGGTTGGATCAGTTCCCTGGACAAGAGTAGGCACCTAAAAGATCAGGCTTTGTCAGAGCTCTAAAAATCCACATTTAGAGGGAGCCAAGATGGTGGAGTAGAAACAGCTCATCCAAGCCACTCTGCCCCCAGATTCTCCCCAAACTATGTAAAAGGGGACTCTGAACAACTTCTGGAGCCCCAGCACCCACAGAACAGCACAGAGAAGCTAACCTCCCACTGAGGACAGCCCAGCAGCCCTGCAGGAAGGACCAGCCCAGCACTCTGGCAGCCGGCAGTGCCCAGGTCCCCATGAGCTGAGGTTTTAGCTCCAGGGCAGCAGGGCCAGCAGCTGGCTGGAGGAACCCCAGAACACCAGCAGCTGTGGAGATTCCAGAATTATCAACATAGACATGCCTAGGACAAAGTAAGAGGTTAGTGTCCTATGGAGTTTGGGACTGGAATTTGGGGAATGTGTCGGCTCCCTCCCCTGGGGGCTAGAAGCCACTGAGGAGACATGCCATTTTGTAGTTTTCAGAGGCAGCTCCAGCTCCTGGCCTTCAAACTGTAGGAAGATCCAGCAATCAGTCTTGGGGGGGTAATCGCTCTTGCTTTAACCTCCCTGGATCTGGATTGTGATCTAGGGTGGAAGTCATGGGTGGGTTTACAGCTTGCCAGAAACGGAAGTTGCCCCCCACACGTTCAGGATGAAAATTCCTCTATCTGGCCTTAAAGCCATAGTGTGGCAACAAGCCCAAAAGTCAAGTAATTAAGTGGCAACATGCCAAGGCAAAGGAAACAGAAAAATGCAACCCTAGACTGCTATTTTGGGGGCATAGAGCAGGAAAAGGACTGTGAGGTCAGAAGTCCTGCTCCAAAAGTCCCAGGGGAAACCATGAGCGGGTTGCAGGCCATAGAGGACCTTAAGAAGGACTTTAAAAATCAAATAAGAGAAGTGGAGGAAAATTGGAAAGAGAACTGAGAAGGATGCAGGAAAAGTATGAAATGAGGGTCAACAGCCTGACTGAGGAAAACAACACCTTAAAAAAATAGACTGACTCAAATGGCAAAGGAGGCCCAAAAGGGCAATGAGGAGAAGAATGCCTTAAAAAGTCGAATTTGCCAGATGGAAAAAGAATCTCTAAAGTTCACTGAGGAGATTCATTCCTTCAGAGTTAGACTGGAGCAAATGGAAGCTAATGACTTTATGAGAAATCAAGATGCTGTTAAGCAGATCCAAACAAATGAAAGATTAGAAGGCAATGTGAAATATCTCATGGAAAAACCACTGACCTGGAAAATAGATCCAGGAGAGACAATTTAAAAATTATTGGACTACCTGAAAGCCATGATCAAAGAAAGAACCTAGAAATCACCCTTCAAGAAATTCTCAAGGAAAATTGCCCTGATGTTTAGATCCAGAGGGCAAAATAGAGGTTGAAAGAATCCACAGATCACCTCCTGAAAAAGATCCCAAAAAGAAAACTCCAAGGAATATTATAGCCAGGTTCCAGAATCCCCAGATCAAGAAGAAAATACTACAAGCAGCCAGGAAGAAACAATTTCAATATTGTGGAAACACAATCAGAATAGCCCAGGACCTGGCAGCTTCTACACTGAGGGATCGAAGGGCATGGAATATGATATTCCAGAGGGCAAAAGAACTGGGAATGAACCCAAGGGTCACCTACCCAGCAAAACTGAGTATTTTGTTTCAGGGGAAAAATATGGTCATTCAGTGGAATAGAGGACTTTCAAGCATTCTTGAGGAAAAAACCAGAATTGAATAGAAAATTTGACATCCAGACAAAAGAAGGAAGAGATGCCTGAGAAGGTAATCAGGGAAAAGAAATCAAAAGGAACTTATCAAAGTTGAACTATTTACATTCCTATATGGAAAAGTAATAACTGTGACTGATGATATCTTTCTCACTATGAAAATAATGGAAGAAGGGTGTGTGGTCATATGAATACATATGTGAATGTGTGTGTACATGGCTACAGTTATATATGGATAGAGGGCATAGGTTGAATTTGTTGGGAAGGGAGAATACTCAAGGGATGAAATTGTGAGGTGAGAGAGGAAAGTGGCAAGAGGAGATGGGGAGAGACAGGGTAGGGTAAACTATCTCATGTAGAAGAAGTAAGGGGAAGTGGTTGCAAGGGAGGGGGAGAATAGGAAGGCAAAAAAGGCAAAACCACATTCTCATTGAATTTGGTTCAGGGAGAGAATGACATACATACTAAATGGGATATCTCAACTTGCAGCAGAATAGGGGGAAGGGGGATGAGAGGAGGGATGATGGATGGGAGGGCATCCTTGGGGGGAGGGGAGGTTGGAAGTACCCACTATAGAAGAGGGACAGGATCATGTAGGGAATGGACCAGGTGGGGGGTGGGATGAGTGGGAGGGAATTATAAGCAGCCTTGTACAATATATCTACTATGATAATGTTTGCATAGCTAGACATGTACAACATATACTGAATTACTTATCTCCCAAGAAGGAATGGGTGACAAGGGAGGAAGGAAATGGATCTGAAATTCGAGGTCGTAACATTAAATGTTTCAAATATATATAAATACTATTATTAATACTCTTTTGCTTATAATTGGGAGACAAGATGTGCAGGCATTGGGACACAAAGATTCACCTTCCTCTAATGGAAAAGTCGAAGAGGGTATGGGAGAAGGTATGGGAGAGAGCAGATTGGAGGAAGCGATATCTTGTGGGACTGCTATTCTGGGAGGTTGGGTAGGGGAATAACGGGGTAAAAATGATTGTAACTCAAAAGCTGGCAGAAATGAATGATGTAATACAGAAGTTAATAAAGCATTTGTTTAAAAAAATAAAAGTAAAAAACAAATCCACATTTATAAGTAGGTAGAATCTCAGCAATCAATGGCATCTTCATCATCAGCTGGTGAGTCAAGCTTCATCATCACCCACTTTCTTAGGCCTTTTCCTGTGAGATAATGAAGTAGGCTGGTCATCTGTTCCTCTCAGAAACCCCATTAAAAAAAAAAAAGAAGGCCCAGGTTTACCATGTCTTCTTTCTTCTCCAGGCTACACTCGTGACTCTCCTGGATTTTCACAGATTTTCTCTACTATGCTCCCCCCAATCCTGCCACTGTGGTACCTGCCTCCCCTCCTTGATCCTTTGAGTTTCTTTTTATGTGTTGTCTTCCCCTATTAAAATTCAAGCTCCTTGAGGTCAGAGACCATCTCCATTTTCTGCTTGTATTTACTTATATTCCCAGTGATTAGAAGGATACTTAGAACATCATAAATGCTTGTCAATTTGTTGACTCCAAGAATCAAGTGGGTGGCAATCCTCAATGAAATGTTGCTGTTCTACGAGAACAGACAAGACCGATGCAATGCAGGCTGAAACCCCTGGGCTAGATCAGAGCATATGACCTCCCTTACTTGGAAGATATAGAGTAGACCACTAAGCAATTGTAAGGAAATAGTCAGGCAGGAACAAAAGTCCTGCAAAGAAGATACTGCCCACAGAAGTCTATGATTGTAGTGCTCACTCTGGCAATAATCTAGCAAGCTAGGCAGTAAAAAGAGAAAGGATGGGAAAGTGCATCTTTCAAAAGAAAAAGGAAAAAAAAACCCAAGTTGACAGTAAGGAGACTTCTTGCCAGTTATTTATAGCCTGCTGCCATATGGGTGGCAGCTACACTTTCAATCAGCACTGACGATCACCTGGGCTCTGAGGCCAGGCATGGCCCTGGCAAAGGAGGTGCACATCCAGGGGCACCATTTCTAACACGTCAGTGTCTCTGATGCTGACAGGGCACCAAACAGATAGGATTTGATTGGCAAGAGGGATTAGAAAGGTCCGTAGCATGGGATTCCACCTAGAAAGGGAAAACCCAGATGGAGTCCAGCAAAGGGAGGGGGCCCTAGGTCATCAGGGCAATGTGTGAGCACCTGATACCAAGGAAAAAGTGGAGGAGATTAGCTGCCAAATATAAACTTTTCAGGAGACTATCCTTGTTCCTATGGTACCTAGTAGAGCAGTCTACATACGAAAATTTTCTGATTGACAAAAAAAAAGATGCTTTCAATAAGATGAGGTAACTAACAATGCAGCTAAGTCTGTGGTTGTATGAATGAGGAGCAGAGAAGGGTGCTTCCCAAACCAGGCTTCAGGCACTTTCTTAAGGCACTCATGCGAAAACAAAACAAAACAATGCAATAAAGACAAAAACCAGCTACCAAGATTCACATCAATTTAGAAGATGAAGGTACCATGTAGAAAATATGGGAAATAAGAGTAAAATGACTAGTCCTCAGTTTTTGATTAAATAAAGAGCATTTTTTGTGGGCAAAAGGAACTATGAGTGAAACAATGAAATATGAAAAATGGCTCCTGATTTTAAGATGCTTGCAATTTAGTTGGGGAAAATAAGACAACAATCATATATTAAAGGTTTATTGTGTATTAATATGGGGGATAGAAAGAAAGGCAAAAACAGACCCTACCCTCTAAAGATCTAATGTTCTAATGGGGGATACAGAATATGAATGGATACATACCTACAAGATATATATGGAGTAGAGGGAAGATTACATTAGAGGCAGTGGTGGGCTGGTAAATGTTTTATTACTCTCCTTCCTAAATATATATATATAGTGACTTATGATACATATTTTAAGTTTAATTTACTTTATTAACATTTTCTCCATTACTCTTAAATTGGGACAATCAACAAAATAATAAATCAAGCCTTGATTTGTAGTCATTGTTAATTTCTGAATTATAAATGCTCATGCTGATAATTTACCTATCTTCTTGCTTTCACTAACTGGTTTGAATTGTTTCTAACACTTTACTGAGAGGGGAAGGGCCTAACATCTGACAAAACATTAACTTGATTTGAATGTGTTGGGTTTTTTTTTGTATGTTGTCATCCCTCCTCCCATTAGAGTGTAAGCTCCTTGAGGGCTGGACTGTCTTTTGCCTCTTTTTTCTGTCCCCAGTGAATAAGCACAGCACCTGGCACACAGTCAGTACTTATTAAATGCTTATTGGAGTGAAATTGAAGATAAGTAAGACTAATTCAGTACTTTAAGGACCTGCAATTTCTTCAGAGTTGGCATATGACAACTTTTTCTCTCATTTAGCAGATGACCGCAGGATTATAATGTAATATATTTATAGCTAAAAAAGGATCTTAGAGGTCATATAATTCAACCTCTTCACTTTATATTAAAGGAAGGGTTCAAAGTGGTTGGAATGTGCCAGAGGCAAGATTTGAATTTAGGTCTTCTAATTCGATGCCAACATCTTTTCCACTGCACCAGATTTGTTGCCATGGAAAAAGTTGTCCTAGGGTCTGACTGGTGATAAGCTGAAGTTTAGGGTTAATTTAAGTGAAGAAAGGGAAATATAGCTGAAAGATTAGTGTGAGCTGGCCCCAGAACTGAAAAGGAATGAGAGCAGGCTGAACTGCTTTGAGGAAATTGCAAAACACTGTTATTGACCCCAAGTTTCTCCTAACAGCAAAGGCGCCATGTTTTCAATACAAATATTTTACCAGTGTCACTGCATGGCAGAAAGGCCTGGAATCCCACTGATTCTCAAGAGCTAAAGATGCACTTCACGCAGAGGGCAATGGAAGGGCATGTGGTGTATGTGAGCAGGCTACAACATATCTCCAAAGGAATTCTGAAGAACAGGAGTAAAGGATATCTTCAAAGAATTATATGATATGGATTGGTCTCATGGCAAGGGTGCTCCCATGGTACCCCTGAAAAGTCAGGAGAAAGTGAAGGTGGCTTCCAGTATGTAGGATCCATTCCCTGGAAGGCATGGATGTATTGCAATATTCACTGTTGGAGTGAACCCCTGAACCAAAAAGATCAAAATTCCATTGAGGCAGTATTTGAGTGTCAGGTAATTTCAGATTATCTGAAACTTAGCATCCTCTGGCCCATTTTTCACCACTGTCATCATTCATTCAGAAGCAAAAAGATGATGTAGTAACCTGTGCAAAAATACATTATATATTTTCTTTTCTTTTTTCATGAATAGCCATGGCCAAATAATTCATCATCAGGATACCATTTAATTGGAAATAAGCTTTTCTATACTCACCTATGCTGAGTCTCAGAAATTAAACTCACACTGTTGCCAGAAATGGATATGAAGCCCTATGAGGACCTGCAAGGGATTTTAATTTCCTAGCATAGCCTTGAAGGATTTTGGGTTACCTCTATCCCATGATGAGGAATCAAAGTAAAACTTTGTGGAGAAAGACCTCTCCTTCCCAGTACTTTGGATAGACCTCCTGTGGCAGATATATCCAGCCACAGACCAAAGACCATAGACAAAAGTCACAAAGGATAATGATCAGATATGGATGGGTTGTGACTTGCCTCATTAGAGACAATACTTACATTGAAGAAATCGTAGATCTGTCAAAGATTTAAAGATTTGGACAGCATCTATCATCTCCCATCAACAAGAATCTTCCAGGCTAGGGTTAATAGCCAGACTAGGCCAGGTAGTCAGAAGCAAGTATTCATCAGATTGTTGGGAAAGGAGGTATTAGAGAGCTGGACTTTGAAACTAGGTGTTGAGATAAGCAAAACAAGCATCCAAGTATGTGACTATATTCCACATGAGAAAGATAAAGACAGGAGTCATAGCACCAATAGATTAAACAGAAGTAAAAGTCTAAGAGTGAAGCCTGGATCAAAACCCAGGAGTAAACTGACCAAAATAATAACAATGATGAACCGAAGCATTGAGATGAGTTAGAAAAAGAAAATAGAAACAGGATCACAATGGAGGCTTGGAAATATCCTTTAAATAAGACTTTATCCCACTGAGTTCATGCTCGAGCATAACTATCCTTTAACACAGGTCCAACATGTACAAGAGAATGTGTAGGTTACACTCTCTTCTCCCCAACACAGGGAAAAAGTATAGTCAGAAATTAGTCCCCATATTATGGTGTTGTGTTTTTTTCCTCAGAAATAACATGTGGACAAACTTTCATACTATGCCCAAGAGAATCATGTTGTCAGGTCAATATTGACTTCCAACAGAAGCACAAGGCTCTGAGGACCAATAACCCCTTGAAGTCTTTTCTGAGTTTTTTTTTTAATTGAAGATACTAGCCAAGGCTTACATTCTACATAGAGAGAACTCTTGATTAAATAGTCACAGTGTATACTGATAGTACTATTAAGTGTGGGGTATCATTCCAGGGCATTTAAGACTATAATAAGAAATAAATCTTCTGACTCAGCCACCTTGAGTCACCTGATCCTATTTATAAGGTTCCTTGAACATTAAATGGCTCTTAGAAGACAACATTTAGATAACTTAAGTGCAACCTGAATCACATGTACACATATTTGACAGCGGTTTGGTTCACAAAATGATTGGGTTTGTGTCCATTAAGTAAGATGATCAACTCTGTGTATTGTTTCTTTGTAGTCCCAATGGATCTTTTGCCACCACAGACTTTTTGTTTGCTTTTTCTTTCCAGCCTATGCATAGCACTGAAGAAATTTACATAGAAATGCATAGAAAAACTGGGAAATGCCAGCTTGAAGGCTGAAAAGAGGTGAACTAAAACCAGGTGGGCATGTCTGAAGTAGCAGCAGGGTTTTTAACCAGATGTCTATGAAATTTAAAATATTTTGCTAACTCGATTTCAATATCATTAGTTTCTTTTACAATCCTCTTTATTTCATTTTATGCATTTAGGAATAGAATTCTGAGAAGGGCAGACTCCTAACAGGGTCCATGACACAAAAACTTTAAGAATATGTGAACTAGAGGATTATCCCTAAGATCCTAGCCAACCTTGCTTTATCTCTCAAGTACCAGTCTTTCCCCTTGTGTAACAGTGAAAGGTAACCAGTGGCAGAACTGAAGTACCTGCCTTGTCCAGATCGACCTATTGGTAGAGCTAATTCAGGATCCAGTGGTCCCATGGATGCCAGCCTGAGTGACTAAGGGGCAGATACTAAGTGCGACAGGCAGTCTTGAGGTCAAGTGGTATGGGTAAATCAGGATCATAAAGAAGCTGGGTAAGAGAGCAAAGATGGAGGGTTATGAGCCATAATTCAAGGATCATAGGATTTAAGACTGGAAAGGGCCTTAGAGATGATCCTCTAGAGTCTAGAGGTCATATGTGGTCATAATCCACAGTTTAAGAAGTAGTATGGGGTTACTCTGAAGGAGTCAAGAGTGGAAAAAGTTTAAGAAGCTGTGCTCTAGACCACGTGGGTCTTGGACCTCTTTAGTAGTCTGATGAACTCTATGGACATTTTCTTGGAATTCTGTTCCCAAACACATAGAATAAAATATATAGGATTACACACACAAAAAAAGTAAACGTTGAAATAGTTATTTTTTAAAAAAAATTAAGTTAATAGACACTAGCTTTTGATCCCAATAGGGGTAAGACATGGGTAAGAAAACTGAGGAAAAGATAAGTAACTTATCCAAGGTCCCATAGACAGTAAATGGCAGGATTCAAATCCAGGTCATCTGACTCCAAATTCTTTTCTCTATCTATTAGACTACCCTGCTTCCAGAGATTAAAGATTCTAAGGACAAAATCTGGAATTTGGGCAGAAGGAAAAACAATTCTGTGGGTAGTCACAGCAACTCTAAAGCATTCTAGCTGCTCTGGTGAGGCATTGACAACTCCTGATCTCTACAGTGGTATAGCTCAGGGCTACCTGTGCAGCTAAGCCTGCTTGTGGAACTTCTCTGGGTGTCCCTGACCAGGCACTCTCACTGCCTGTGTTATGTAGCAAAGCCACATTTTCATGTTTATTTGCCACCACCCTCTATTTACCCCTCCACAAACATTCCAATCTACTACCTCTGGTCTCCCCTTCCTCCTTTGTGCAGATTTCCTCTGAGCTGTGGGCAGGGGCTCCTGGATATAGACATGCTGACAGTTTGGAGAAACATTAAGCTTTGTCAGAAACTTTCCACAAATTGTACATTCTTCCAGACCTTCAACAGAATAAGCAATCCGCTCTCTCAATCTCAGGCTATTATCTCACAAGACCTTGAAGAAAATCAGTGATACTGGGGCTTTTCTGTTTGAAGAATGGAAAAGTCAAACTGGTCTGAACATCTTCCATTTTCGTTAGGGCATCATTAAATACACTCAGGCAAAATGATGAACACACCCAGAGATAGTGTTATAGACTTGAGATACTTATCTCTAAGGAAAAAAAAATGTGGAGAGGCTAGGTTCTTGGAAAATGACCATCCAAAATTTAACTAGACATGTAAACATTGCCCCAGACACAAGGAAGATACCACAACTAATAAATAATGAACCATAAGAAGAATGAAATAATGCTGAGGTTGATTCTCAAGAGAAGTGCATGATGACCTGGGTTAAAGAGAAATATATGCATTAAAATCCATTCATTAGAACAGGTATAGCCAAATCCTACAAGCCATGCTTAATCAGATATTAGGTACAGGAGGAAAAATGGTGAGAGGGTGGTTTTAATTTAATTATAGTAAATTTTTATTAATTTGTAACTAGGAAGTTTTACTTCTGAATACATAAGAAGTCCAGATTATAGATTTAAAAAAAAACTTGATTATTTTCAAGCATATACACTTTAATGGGTAGCTTGGTGGTGAAGTGGAGAGACTATCAGGTCTGGAGTCAGGAAGACTCATCTTCCTGTGTTCAAATCTGGCTTCAGGTGATTAATAGCTGTGTATGACCCTGGGGAAGTCACTTAGCCCTGTTTGCCTCAGTTTCTTCATCTCTAAAATTAGATGGAGAAGGGAATGTTAAATCACTCCAATATCTTGGCCAAGAAAATTTCAAATGGGGTTAAATATGACTGCAAAACAACTGAGCACACTTTAGAAAATTCAACTCAAAAATGCTTACTGACCTCTGTATTAGGTGCCATAGCAACTATAAAAGAAGCAGAAAATACAATCCCTCTCTTTAAAAAGCTTTTCATCTTATTGAGAGACATGACATGGACAGATAAAATATCAAGAAACCTATGACCAAGTCCCAAATGACTGGTGTAAACACTATGAGATCACCAAGTTGGACTGAATAGTGAAGGGTTCCCGAAGGAAAGGGGATTTGAACCAGACTTCAAAGGTTGGAAATTCAAGGTGAAATAATTTTGTCTGATTATTGGTTCCTTTGAAAACATTTTTTTTTCTGCTTCCCCAAATCTTTTTTTGTGTAATTTTAATTCTCTGGTACACACCATGGAAACAGGAAGTAGAAGCAGTGAATATTCTTATTCTATTGGGTCAATATCTTTCCTTTCCTTACCTATTCACAATACTCCACACTTTTAGATAAGACACAAATGGTTTCTGTCATAAAAATAATATATTTATATACAGACATATGTATATATGTATGCATGAGTATACACAAATGATTGATTAGTAACCAGTTATTTCATCTCTGTCAAGGTAGTCAGTTTCACATTTTTAATTGTGTCCATTGCTTACTATGTCCATCTATCTTCTTGAAAAAAGCATTTCCGACTTTGAGGCACATGACTTCTGAATACAAAATTTGGTATTATTTTATTTCTTAGAAAAAAAAACTTTAAGCTTTTAGACTAAAATTTTCTTTCATCATAGGTTAAAATTTCCAATACATTTTTTCATTTTTCACAGTCTTCCCCTACAACCAATTTTCATTGAAGTCAATGAATGCCTGTCAAGGCATATATTGTCTTGGTTTGGAGGATTTTAACAATTTCTTCAATTTCCTATTCTTTATCCTCTGTGATAGATGCTGTGATAGATGCTGTGATAGATACACAAGTTGCAATTACCTTCATGGTCATCATTTCCTTTGAATGGAGAGGTGACTAAGTTTCTTTCTATTTTGATTGGGAAACCCATAATTTATTTGGTTTGAGGGAACTCCCAGTAAGGAAAAGCACCAATGCACTGAAACTTGAAGTGTTATAGAGTTGTTTAAGTCATAAAGTTTAAGTGAAGTAGCCAGGACCACACAGACAGTATACATCAGTGGTGGGATGTGAACCTAGGTCTTCCGCAGTTCAAGACCAGCTCTTTATCCACTTCTCTTAACTGCCTCTGAAATAACAAAGTTTCCAGTGAAAGTTTCTTGGTTTCTTTGCAGAAGGCAACTCCAATACTGTTTTTTTTTCATTCCTCTATCCAAGGAAAATCTGTGAGCTGTCTACTTGATGTTTTATTTTTTTGATTTATAGTGAGAATGACAATTTTGATGTAGTTCACTTACTCGGTGTGTTGCTTGTGGGGTAAATCTCATATCTAGTTTTAGTTGTAGATTTACCTACAGTAAAATTAATGTTTATAAATCATCTAAAGCATTAGACAATGGTCTTAGTATCTTCTATACCATTTTCTATTTTTTTTCTTTTAAGCATTTTAATTAAACTCTCCCTTCTACTACCTCATTGAGAAACTTCCAAAAGAAAAACTTTCCTACTGCAAAACAAATCCCTACATTAGATTAGAAAAATGTAAATCTCTTTCTACATCTTAAATTCATCTCCTCTTTGTCAGGAAATGAATCTTTGCTCTTTTTTTTGGTGGGGGGCGGTGCAGTCTACCAATTTCACTGCTGAAGTACAGGACTGAGAAACTAGCACCTGGGAAAGTGCTTTGGAGGTAATAGGAGCTTAGTAAATACTCATTGAATTGAGTATGTTATATTTTGAATTTTCTATTATTCCATGGATCATCATGAACAAACTAGTCACTAACTTTTTGGCCAGCCTTTTGGTTATGACATTCTTCATATTTAGCTAGGCTGATCTTTGACTATACCTGGGACTTCATTCAAATCCTTTTATAGCTTCACAGAATGTGTCATAAGCTCATGCTCAGTCAACCTAGGTTCCATCTACTCAGGGTCCCTTCTTTACCATGATGAAGCATCATTTTGTGGATGATCAAGGTCATTTAACCTCTCCGTGATTCAGTTAATTTCCTTATGTGTAAAATAAGGATGTTGTAGGTGCCTTCCAGATTTAAATCTATGATCCTTAGATCCTTTTGCAAATTTCTAATTCACAGAATGTGAATTACTAAGGGTTTTTTCCCACATAATACCTTTAATTTTATTTGTGAATATTTCATAGGGAAGTAAACACTATCACCACAAAAATAATTACCATCATAAATCAAAACACCTACTTAAAGTACAGTCTTTGTACTTTTTCATTGGACCATGCCATCTGAACTAAGAGCAAGGTGCCTGGTATCCCAGAGACATTTTTAGAAAAGTTAGCAATAGATAACAGTCTTAACCTGTTTTGTATCATTGACCCCTTTGGCAGTCTGCTGAAGCTTACAGACCATTTCTCAGAATGTTTTAAAATTTGGTGAAGTAAGTACACTGGCCAGAGTCGTGGACTTGAAATAAGGAAGACCTAAGTTCAAATCCAGTCTCAAATATTCACTAGTTTATATGACCTTGGATAAGTTAGTTAAATTCTGTCTCAGTGTTGTCATCTGCAAAATGAGGGAAATTAACCGCAGCTACTTCCCCAGGTTGTTGTAAGAATCAAATAAGGCAATATTTGTAGGGAGCTGAAATGCTAGCTATTATTATTGTGTATAAAATGGCATAGGATGCCAAAGGAAACCAATCATATTAGAATAATATAGTAATCAAAAAAAATTTTAAGAGGTCATGGGACTCAAGATTAAAAACCTTTCCAGCAAGCTTTCAAATGGTTGCCTAAAATCATTAGAATTAACTGAATTTACATTAGCTCAACCTATATTTACCAGTCCATCTGCTCTACCCCAGCCACACCTTCTCACCTACTTTTACAGATCTCCAAATCAGTAAATTAAAGAACTTAAGCTTCTGCCTATAGAAATGGAACTGCTTATTTCCAATACACTTGTCTATGTCAAATACATCTCCTTGCATCAAATAAATGCAGGGAGCATTCACAAAGGTAGATGCCCATGAAAATAATGAAAGAAGATGCATACAGGAGAGGAAGAGTTATAGACAATTTCTTTTTATCAGATTTCCATTATGTCCACTGTCTGATTTTTATTAATCCTATTGCTTAATTTTTTCCTTAAAGATTGTCAGCATGCCAGCCAGTGCTAAGTTGTTTTGTTTTGTTTTCTTTCATTGGGGAGGAGGAAAGGGCAGGGGGAGTTTTTATGCTCATATTAGCCTGATATATCTACTTATCTCTTCCCTTAGTTCATTAGAACCTACACATGTTGGCCCAGGGTAAATTTCAGCATTAAGTCCCAATTTCAGTTCAAGTACAGACCTGAGTTATCTTTGTGGATTGAAAAAAATAGCAAGCAGAGAATGTTATCACTTCTGGACTTCTTTGTTTGCTCAGCACAGAATCCCATGTACCAGGGCAAAAAAAAAAAAAAAAAAAAAACATAAAAGGAAAAACAACTAGGTTTCCCTTTAAATCCACATGGCTTTGAAGATAAAGAGGAAAAGCAAAGTTATCCTTTGCTTTCACTAGACAACTATTTTAAGACGTTTTGAAATGCTTATCCTAACCCTAAAACACACCCAGGTACATTCACCCTCTTTCAAAGTTCAGTAAACCCCACACTTAGGGAAAGCGATGGAGGAATCCTGTATCTTCATTGTAATGTGTTTGTAAGACATAACATAGGGTGTTAGAGCAATATATCTTCTACCATTTCTTCCCTCCCAAATATTGCCATTGATTTACAGTTCTGAGGAAGAACTATGTTTCAATGACCCCTCCCCCCCCACAGACACCCATAACTCTGATCATGAGCACCAACAAAAGCTCATGGGAAGCCCAGAGTAGCTGAAAGGGTTTGATTGATACTGTGTGCTGAAAATAAAAGAAAGAACATTTTAGAACATATTACCAGCAATTAAGTTTTCTGAGCAAGCCCTCAGAAGCCCTTCCAGGGGTAAGGGATATGCCATTCTGCTATATGGCATAGCTACATGGCTCCTGTTTTTCGTTTCACTAGTAGCAACACCTGAGGACAATTTGGCTACATAATACACTTCACCCCTCCATCTTAGAGGTTAAAATATCCCCTCTAATGGTAGTGGGAGAGGTAATTATGTGAGTAAATACTGTCAATTAAGTAGTATTACAAGGAAGTTCTCCATTAAAAATCAACAGCAGCCTTGGATGTGGTTCAAGATGAATTCACCTCATGCCCAATTCTATACTAGCACAAGTCATGTTATTATGAGGTTCCAAAGAGCTCTTAATCACCCAGAAGTGTCTGTTCTTGTCTGTCCTTAGTCCAATGACACTTTTTAAGCCCCTACCAGGTACAGAGCACTGTAATTGGTAGAGAGATGTAGATGTAGAAAAGGGGAAGTCCAAAAAAGAGGAGAAAGAATTTCACCTTCTTAAGAAATTTCTAGTCATCTGGGGTGGCTAGGTGGCACAGTGAATAGAGCACTGGTCCTGGAGTCAGGAGGACTTGAGTTCAAATCCCCCCTCAGACACTTAACACAAAACTAGCCATGTGACCTTGGGCAAATCACTTAACCCCAATTACCCTCCAAAAAGCAAAAACAAAAGAAATTTCTAGTCTAAATGGAAAGAGAGCAAGGACACATGCAAAACTGAGAAGAACATTTATGCAGGGGGATAAGACCTTTGCCATACTAGCCAAGATACATGGCAAAAGTTGTAGCTCTGGCCCTCTCCCTTCAGTATTAATAAGTCTCCTTGGGGCTTATAGAGGCTTAACGGTAATCTTTAGGACCTCCATGCTAACTAAAGGCATAACAGGAAATGAAAGAAAGTGACTGACTGTAACCCACCTGAAAAAAAAAAAAGAAACGTGTAATACTTAGTATGTGGAGAAGGGGAGGGGGAAAGTGAATCGATTTTTGTTTTGTTTTGTTTTTGTTATGTTTGTAATGCCATCAACTTGCATGGACCTTGGTGTCTTCTCCTTATTAGAAGATAAACCCCTTGAGCACAGGGGTGCTGTCTTTCTTTTTTAGTTGTATTTGTAGTCCTTGTGTTTACAAACTGATTGGCATGTAGTTAATGCTTAATAAATGCTCATTGACTTATAAAATGGATTGTTTCAAAAAGAGTAACACTGTGCAGCCCATTGGCCTTTATTATAACTGTGGCTGAAGGCTGGGGTATTACAAAGAATCCAGAAGTTCATAGATTTAGAACTACAAGGAGCTTGCGAGACCATACAGTTCAATCTCCTCATTTTGTAGAGGAAGTCCAGAATGGTTAAATGATTTGCCCAACATCACACACATAGCAAAGACATTCTTCAAAACCAATTTAGCATGTTGCATCTAGTGTTCTTTCTACTGTACCATACTGAAGTCCACAAGACTAACATTAGGGAGCAAAAACAAGGCTAGGGATATAGGCCCAAAGATCAGAACATAATCCTTAAAAATAAATCTCTGGGTTCTGTTCATCTGGACTCATAGGCCCCTGTAAAGCAATGATATTGGGGACTGAGGACATAGAGAGTATGGAATGGATCCCAAGCACAATTATATTCCAAGAATTTTATGACAGGTATCTTCAACATAGACTTGTACAAACCTCAGGGTAAAAAGAACTAACAAGTCAACAAGCATTTACTAAGATCCTACTAAGTGCCAATCCTTGTGCTAAGGTTTGGGGGAACAGAGAAAGCTAAAAGACAAACCTAGCTCTCAAGGAGCTTACAGTCTAATGCGAGAAACAACATGCAAATAATGATACACAAATGAGTATTTTCTCTACTTAGGTCATGTGATATGGAACCTGGAGAATCCTAGTTAAACCATGGGTGTCAGCGAGAAAATGGATAGAAACTGGAACTGTGTGATTGCCTATGGTTACCAGGTTGTAATTCAATCAACTTGAGGTCCAAGAAACTGGTACTGCCTGAGGTCTGCCATCCATAGCTGTGAAAACTATAATTTTAAAATAATTTCACAATAATTTTAAAAACTTTGTCCAACATAGGACTCTGGAAAATATCTTTTTATCTTTTTGACCAAACATGGAAATGCATGTACGTGAGTGACCCATTCTTGTATTTTTCAAAGGGAAAGCTTATCAAAGATCTTGTGCTTAGTGAAAGCACATCAACACCAGCATGCTCTTAGAATGGATATACATAGGTTTCTTCTCTCTGGGAGCTGGTAAGGAGAACATTTAAAACATCCTAATTAAGATAGATCATATTACTAGGTATACACAGGCCTACCCAAACAAGAATCTGAGAGGCTCTATGGTAACCAAAGTATTGTGAAAGAAGTGTTCCTTTCTAGGATTTGTTGCTGGGACTAATAGCTATCAATAGCTTTAAGATTATGCTACCCAAGGAGATGCTTATTTTGGAGGCAGATAAGACATCTAGAACCATATTTTATAATCCTCAAAGAGACCCAAGGTGAAAGTTGTCAATGGTACTTTCTGTGAATGTTAGAGAAACAAGAAGTCCGTAAAGAAGGTTAAATGACGTCAACAGATGACATTTCTAGTGCATGCACAGAATGCCACGAAGAATGATTGAAGAAGAAAGCATTTGTCAAGCACTTATTATATGCCATATCTTGTGCTAAAACATGTGGCTACAAACATAAGCAAGCAGTATAGTTGCTGCCCTCAAGGAGTTTATATTCTAGAAAACACATAGTGCTCCAGGCTTTATTCTATACCTACTTTTATTTGGGCAAAAAAAAAAGCTATTATTCATTCATTCAATGCCAAATATATAAACAGTATGCTGTGTAGGTGCAGGCACAAACTAATGTTTCAGAAATCAGGAGATATTTTGTGCGTCATTTTTGTTTGTATTTTAAGTGGTTTACTTTTAATTTTAAAATATTAATTTTAGCTGTTTTAGTTTTCCTAATGAATAAAAGTAATATCCTTTATGATTGAATATTCCATAACTATTCATCTTTTTAAAAAATTCCCTGGGTACATATACCATAATGAAAAATACTGATCAGGCCTAAGTATTTAATGGACATTTATTAAGTACCTTTTGTGTGCAGATAAGCATGTGCAAAAATATATTTAGATAGGTATGGTCCTTGTGGAGCTTATGACTTAGAAAATAATGACACAAATACAGATAATTATAATTCACAATATTATATAATAAATAATCAGCAAGCATTTGTTAAGCTTCTACCATGCAGTTGGTAGCACAACAGGCACAGAGAATACAAAGGTAATGTTACCTGTTATTGAGGAGCATGAGCTGCAAAACAAAATGTTTTGTACAATCAGAGGTAGAAAGTCATTGCTAACTGGGGTGTCAAGAATGCCTTTCTAGAGGAAGCAGCATTAGTCATTAAAGAATAGGTAGTAATCTGATGTACAAAAAGAGGCAGAGAATGCCTTCCAGGTATAGGGAACTACCTGAGCACTAGTAGCAGAATAGAGGGCAGAAGTATAGAGGACATTTAAGAAACTAATATGAGATAAGGATGGATGGTACCAGATACTGTAGGGCCTTGTTGGGTCCTTTCCTTTGTAGGCTAGAAGGAATAACTAAAGCTTTTGGAGCAAAGGAATAATGAGACTAGATCTGTAGAAGGGGGTGCCATAGAGCACAGAATGTTGGGCCTGGAGTCAGACTCGTCTTCCTGAGTTCAAATCTGACCTCAGACATTTACTAGCTGTGTGACCCTGGACAAGTCACTTAACCCTATTTGCCTCAGTTTTCATGTCTTTAAAATGAGCTGGAGAAGGAAATGGTAAATTGCTCCAATATCTTTGCCAAGAAAAACCCAAATGGGGTCACAAAGAGTCAGACACAACTGAAAAGTGACTGAACCACAACAAAATGGATAAGAAGCAGCATTAGGTAAGTAGTATAAAGGGTAGACTGGCATTGTATTATGTGGAACTGGGAACCTAAAGGAGGTAAACTATGGTATAGTCCAGGGGTGGGGAACCTACAGCCGTGAGGCCATGTGTGGCCCTCTAGGTCCTCAAGTAGGGCCCTTTGATGGAATCCAAGTTTTACAGAACAAATCCCATCCCTGCCCCTCCATAGCCAGTGCTAATAGAAATTAGACAAGGACAAAGTAAACAATTGTTTTTGGAAAGGATTAAAACTAACAGTCAGGGGTCCTCATTTAATGATAAATGCAGGGTTCTGAGAAAAGCAATGGCATGGTGGTCTAACATGCCATTGTTAGACTTCTCCCTGATATGTATGGAGTGAATTGGAGAGGGAGGACATTGGCTGCCTTACTAACACACCCTAAAGCAGAATCTGGGTGAGCCAACAGGGTCGGGTATTTGCCTTGGTGGCAAATGTGTTCTGTCACCCAGGGCACCAGGCCTTGACCTTATCCCTGAGGTTGTTCTTCTGAGAGCTCCTGCCTGTAGCTACTCTCACTCACTTGTGAGAAAAGGAGAGAGGGAGGGGGAAAGATTGGGTAACAGGGCCTGCCCCACTTGGACACTAAGCAAAGCAAATAAACGGCTCTCATAACCTTCACCTTAGAATGCCATTCTCACCCTCTTCCTCCCCGAGAGTGATGGGTTGGTGCCTTTGCCTAACCTGTTTTTACCATCAACCTTTTATTAAGAGAAATATGTTTGCCTGTCAGGCAAACATACCCTTATCTAGGGTTAGGCCAGCATGAAGGCTGAGGGAGACAAGGCTGAAATAAATGCTCCTGAACTACCTCTGGTCTCTATTCAGAGGCAACCAATACCTTTGACTTCCTGTTTTAAAATGCACTTAAAATATTTTGGGGGGTAGCTTTTGGTTACCATTAAGAAACATCCTGAAACCATAGTCCCCACTGTCATTCAAATACTGTCCCCTAGTACGCACAAAGGAAGGGAAGAGGTAAGGTTGCTAGCACAAAATTATAGAGATGAATGTGATCCTGGAAGCAGTGCCATAAGCAAGAATTCTGTACCAATGGGACCCTAGAAACAATTATAGGATGCATATGAGTGTTCAGTAACAGAGAAGAGCAAGCCTCCATCTGCATCAAGGTATCCCCAAATATCCTAGGGTGTTTGGCCCTCATCACCTATGTCGATCCTCCCATTTTATAACAGATAGCTCAAAGTCGCATAGCTATTGAGAAGCAGAGCCGGGCCTAGGGACCAAGCCTCTTGACTCCTAGTTCCAAATGGCCTTTTCCATTCTACCATGTTACTTCCTTGAATATTTTGATTCAGTTTCTTAATCAGTGGTTAGTAATAGGTAAACTTGAATTTCATGGAGGGCTGGGTCCTGAATCAGGGAGGCCTGAGTTCAAATCCTTAGGTGTGTGATTCTGCCTGCCTCAGCGTCCTAAATTTTAAAAGGGAGATAATAATAGCATCTACCTCCCAGGGTTCTTGTGAGGATCAAATGAGACGATATTTATAGAGCATTTGGTGTAGTATCTGGCATATATTAGGCACTCAGTACATGCTTATTCCCTTCTTCCCTCTTCTCCTCTGGCAACTACAACTCTTCTGTCATTAATATATTCAATAAAACTTGTAGTCAGTTGAGTTAAAATGAATGTCCAAGCCTGATGATATTTCTTGGGATTTAACAAGGGTGGTGGGTGTAGATGTAGATGTAGATGTCGGTGTGGGTATAGATGTAGATGTAGGTGTAGGTGTAGGTGTAGGTATGGATGTAGATGTAGATGTAGATGTAGTTATAAATGTATATGTAGATATAGATGTAAGTGTAGGTGTAGGTGTAGGTGCAAGTGTAGATATTCGTATAGTCATAGATGACATAAATGTTCTAAATGTAGAGCTGGGATAGAGAGGCATTCTGGTATAATAGATAAAGAACTAGACTCAGATTCAGGAAGAATGTTGCTGTTGTTGTCTAGTCATTCAGGTGTGTTTGGCTCTTCATGACCCCATGGATCATAGCATTCCAGGCCCTTCTATCAGATCCACATCTCCTTAGTCTGTCCAGGTTCATGTCATTATTTACATGACACTATTTATCCATCTCATCTTCTGCCATCCCCTTTTCCTTTTGACACCAATCTTTCCCAACATCATGGTCTTTTTCAATGAGTCCCATCTTCTCATTAAGTGGCCAAAATATCTAAGCTTCAGTTTCAGTATTTGACCTTCTAAGAAGTGACAAACCTGAATTAATTCCTTTAGGCACTAACTGATTTGATTTCCTTGCTGTCCAAGGGACCCTCAAAAGAGTTCTCTAACACCACAATTCAAAAGCATCAATTCTGCAGCATTCAGGTCTCTTTAAAGTCCAACTCTCAGAACCATACATTGCTAGCAAAAAAAAAAACATAGCTTTGACTATGCAGACCTTTGTCGGCAAGGTGATGACTCTGCTTTTTAGTATGCTGTCCAGATTTTTCATAGCTTTCCTTCCTAGGAGCAAGCATCTTTTAATTTCATGGCTACAGTTGCGTTTGAGCCCAAAGATGAAATTTGACACTACTTCCATTTCTTCACCCTTTATTTACCAGGAAGTGATGGGACCAGTTGCCAAGATCTTAGGTTTTTTTGTTTCTGTTTTCTGTTTTTGTTTTTTTTTTTTTTTATGTCAAACTTCAAGTCAGCTTTTATACTCCCTAAATTTAAGTCCTGGGCAGCTTGGTGGCACTATAGTGCATAGAGCACTTGGTTTCCAGTCAGATAGACCCAAGTTCAATTCTGCCTCAGACACTTACTATGTGACCCTGGGCAAGTCATTTAACCCTGCTTGCCTCAGTTTCTTCATCTAAAAAATGAGCTGGAGAAGACAGTACCAAACTAATCCAGTATCTTGGTTAAAAGACAAATAAAACACAACAAAACAAAAAATAGGGTCACAAAGAGTCAGACACAATTAAAATAACTAACAACAATAAGTTGAAGTCCTACCCCCCATACCTCCTGGCTGGATAACCTTGGACAAGTCATGGAATCTCTCAATTCCACCGGGTAACTCTCCAAAATTATTAAATTTTAGAAAAGGTACCAATCTGCCTTGATAGAAAAAACTCTTCAATGGGAGCTCCCCACACCAAGGGAGTTGTAAGAGTGTATCAGGGATCAGAATGGAACACATTCCATAGAACATGGGTAGAGCAGAGCTGAGCTGCCCAGGCCACTTCCCATGACACATGTGACTCAATGCTAAATAATAATAAAGTAATTCCAATGTAAATAATGATTATAATTATAATTATAATAAAGTATAAATTATAAACAAAATATGAAATATGAGTATTTAGTTCAGTGCTAAAAGATTTGCACTTTGGGATAATAAAGTAATTCCAGGGTACTCAGAGATCCCACGGTCCCCATGATGGTGGCAAAAAAGTTTCTGCCTGAAAGAGAATTGGCCACTACACAGTGAGACTCCCACTCAGTGGACTTTAAAGAGAGATAAAACTTTTTCTTTCACTCTCTTCTTCCTCCCTTCTGCACATTTGGCTCAGGATGTTTAGAATTCTCCCTTGCACATTTCATGATCAAAGTGTAGAGCCTCCTCTCCAACTGCTAGCAACTGCGGAAGCTTACACATCACAGGGAGCACACACTTGTCAAAGCAAATCTAAGCTTGAGCCCCAGGTCCCTGAGTGCCTCTTCTGCCTTGTGTTTCTTTCTCTGAGCACAGGTGACCAAAGACTGATTATGAGATATAGACTTCTCGTTAGTGATTGCCTCAGGAATTCTGAGCTATCAGTGAGAGCTAATAGCCCAACAGGATCTGCATCATTTAGCTACAATATAGTGTCTCAAAGAAGATGATCAGCAGGAGAATGAGTTCAAGCAATACCCTGGCTTGGCTAGAGATAGGGATTTTAGGGAGTTGTTTGAACATTCTAGAGCCAAAGTGAAGATGAAATGTCTGTTCAACAGTTTCACAAAATATTTCATGTTTAAATATTAACCTCTCATAAATTATGAGTTGCTATTTCATATTTTTAAGTTTTTTTCTTTTTTTGCACATTTACAGGTCTTTTGTGTTTAAAGGATTTCTGGGGAGAAAAAAAAAATAATTGTCCTTTACCTGATCTACTTTGTTTATCAAGTATCTTTCTAAGATGGACATTAATGATGCCTTTTGAGGAGACCCTAGGCATGAGCTAAATATGAGTTTTAAAAAAAATGTCCCCAGAGCTTCAGAGTAGCGACATAAAGAGAAAGAGACTAAACAAGAAAAAGCCTGATGTCTCTCTTTATAGTCTAGGCTCCCCCACAACTGCATCCAGCCTATGTGATCTCAGAGTTGGGGCTCTTATTAGAAGAGGATATTATAGTCTTCTGAACCCTGTGAATGCACACACACACACACACACACACACACACACACACACCTGTGTTTTGTGTAATGGGAATTACCACTTGAGTTAAAAAATTCATCTTCACAACTACAGGATATAGGAGGCAGGGTTAAATATCAGTTTGAAAAAAAAATCTAAGAGTTTTAGTAAAACAGCATCTTGGTGTAACAGTAATGGAATTTGAAGATCCCTTTGTATTGGCAATCTAACAGGTACTTAGCACTTAAATTCAAGTTAATTGTATCAAGCCTCTGTTAAGAAACAGAAGGTATTAACCCCTATTGCTGAAGTAACAGGAAAGGGCTGGAATGGGGAGGAGCTAATACCTTATATAAGGAAAAACACAAGATGGAGAGTCAGAACTTCTCACAGTGAGCATCTGGAGGCTGGGCTGGTACTTCTGGACTGAGGACTGAACTGAGAATTGAAAAGAACTGAGAAGAGAAATGAGAACTGAGAACAGAACTTTTTGGAGAAAGCACCTGGAGGCTGGAGAAAAGAGGCCCAGGCTGGAGAAAATGATTTCTATTTTGAAAACAGAGCTTGTGGTGGCAGAGTTTCTTCTGACAGCCAACCAAACTCCTTCTGAGAGCTTCCTAAGGCCAACAGGAGCTGTCAGAGGAAGCATGACTATGGAGTCAGTACTTTGTCTCTTTGTTTTGGGTCTATGTTGATTTCACAGGCATAAAATATATTGAGATGATAGTGCCAACCATGTGTGTGAATATTGTTGTAATTCTGCTAAGCTTGATGTTTGTAGATATTGTTGTGGCTCTGTTGAGTTTTCTCTTCCCAAGAACAGAAACTATGAAGGACTTGAGATGGACTGGACATGGTGAGCTTCAGTGTGGAGCAGGAACTGCATTGAGAGATGGACAGGGAACAAGGGTCTGCCTTTGAACTCAGGTGAAAGTTGGTTATATTTGGGCAGGAACTGGGACCATGGAAGAGGAACCAGGGAAGCTGAGAGCCTGCCTCAAGTCAAGATAAAAAAGCCTCTCCTTGAATATTTAATGCTGACTGATGAAATCGTAACTTACTTGTGACCTAGGGGTGGATGGCCTTTGTACTTTCCACTACCCCTTAAGAGGGTACTGAGTATTGATTGATGATATTGTAACTTAATTGTACTCCATGGGTGGAGGACTTTGACTTTTGTACTTTGTGATTGAATTAAGGACTTTGTGATTGACTAAATAAATGTACTTTGCTTAAAACTATGTGACCACTTTGGTGAAAATGATGTGGCCATTTTAGTGATAAGTTGTGAAGTTATAATATTCTGAATTCTGTACTTTGTTTCCTATGAATGTTTTGTTCTGATTTGTTACTGAATAAAATGAGAGGTTGCTATACTGTGTAATCAGAACCTTGAAAAGCTGTTTACAGAAGCAGTCCTCTGGAAAGCTGCTTATGCTTGGCTTTACACTTGGCAAGAGCCAAGTGTGAGTAGTCAGTCAAAAAATAAGCTAACATGTTCTAAGCTAAGGTATCTGGCCTATGGCATGTAGCTTCCAGGAGTAAGGAGATGACAATCACTCTGTACTCTGCTCTGCTCAGACACTGAGAATATTGTGTTGAGTTCTAGGAGCCCCTGATTAAGAAAAGTAAGAATAAAAACTAGAAAACATTGAGAAAAGAGCAACAAGGATGTTGGAATGCCTTGGGCTTGTGCCTTATGAGGTTTGGTTAAAGAAATTAAAGATGTTTAGCCTAGAGAGGGGAAGACTCTAGGGACATGACAGTTGTCTTTCAAATCTAAGAAGAGCTGTCATATTGGACAGGTATTGGATTCTGACTCCAGAAAGCAATATGAGTTGGACTGAGGTCTCTTCAAGTTCCTGATCTATGATCCTATATAACCCTTTGAACTTGTGTCTTGATATAAGGAAAGACTTCCTCATAAGTAGAACCATCATACTTTGGAATGGACTTCCTGGGAAGATGGGAAACACCCTCTCATTGGAAACTTTTAAGTAAAGGCTGGATGACCATTTGTCCAGTATAGTATAGTAGGGATGTTCTTCAGGCTATAATGATGGAATGGACCAGCTGGCCTCTGAGGTACCAGTCATCTAAAATCTTGTGACTTACCCAGGGTCATACAGTATCAAGCAGGATTTGAATTTCTCTCTTTCAACTCCTGCTCACACAGTATTCCATCCACAGCACCATGCAGCCTATTAATGAGCGTCAACAATATGATACAGTCCTTATAGTAGAAGAAAAAAAAAGCTCAAATTTATATACTACTTTAAAGTTTTCAGTGGGCCAGTGCTCATCCCTCAGAGGTCTGAGAACACTACATGGCATCTGAGTTCCAGTTTTACTTTTGACATATACCAGCCCTGGACAAATCATTTAAACTCAGTGCTTGAGGCAAACCCTCCAAGACTATAGCTTTCAGAAAACATGTGCTCCTGTATTGGTGGAGGGCGTTTCCTTCCTCAGGTGTTCCTGGTACCAATGAAATCATAAATCATGCCCTTATTCCTTTAAGGTTGGCAAAGCACTTTACCGACGCTATAAAGTTTGAGCCTCCCAACAAGTGCTCTATAATAAATGCTATTATTAGCTTCATTTTACAAACAAGGAAACAGACTCAAAGACTTTAGGGGACTGGCCAGAGGTAACACAACCACCACGAAGCATTTGAAGGTAGAATTATAAATCTATGCTTCCAGACTTCAAATTCAATACTTGATCTGTTTCCCTACTCTGTCTTGAGGGTATAGTTGGGGTGGCAGGCAAAAGAGCATGATATCTCTGCTCCCTTTTATTTTCCTGAGCCCATAACACTACACTGGGTAATCATCACCATCTTGTTCTTTAGAAAGAATCTCTCTCCAGCAATTCCTCCTACTGGTTTCCACTAAGATGAATAACAGATGCATTATACCAATAGCACCAATGCCATATAATTAAAAACATGATAAAGGAGCTGATCTAAGAACTATGAAGCCATTATTGATTACCTCCAAGATCATTCTCTGTGTGGCAGTTGAGTTCTGGAGATGGGTTATGACCAACTTAAATATAGGTTGTAGAGAGTGAAGGGAGGGGTTTTCGGTCTAAGTCAAGGCCTCCCTGGTTTTCCAAGGAATGATAACATTTAGGTCTTTCACCTGGGCTTTCATCGGAGGAGGTTGGAAAGGCCTAGGGATGATGCAAGGCTTTTCCTCTTTCTCTTTTTCTTTTTTTTAAAGTGGCCAGGGTCCATGACAATTTGGCTTACAAAAGGAATATTTAATTTCCAAAAGGTAAATAGAGTAAAATGGGGTGACAATAGGGAATCAGAGTCCTAGCCATGACATAATCCTCCTCACATAAGGATGGAACTTAAAAAAAATTCCTAAAAATGAATGCTTTGCAAAATATCCCTTTTAAAGGGTAGGAGTTCCCTGTTATAAAATGACAATCATCATCATTTAGATAGACTGAACGTAAAAATCTGTCCCATCTCAAATATTATGCAGTCATACAAAGATATCCTGCTATAACACAGTTTGCCTGTAAAGGAAGCATTTTAGACTACATGTGGAATTTTAAATCATAGAAATATATATTTGGAACTAGAAGGGACCTTTAAGATCATTCAGTTCATTTTATGGATGAGGAAAATAAGGCTCAAGTGACTTGTCATTAGTCACACAGCTAGGTATCAAAGTCAGCATATGAACCCAGATCTTCCTGACTTTGAGGCCCAGCACTGCACCTACTACTATGTCAGGACCTGTCTATAGTCAGAAACAGCATGTTAACAGCAGAAAAAAAAGTAATAGCTTTGAAGTCAAAGAGCCTCTGCTCTCCATGGTAGAGGTGAACATAACTGATGAATACCCATCAATTTGATGTTGATAACTCCCACAAAATTTGCTTCAAATATGAGACATCATGGACAATAACATTTCCAAAAAATCCAAGAAGACATGAAATTGCCTGGTCATGAGCTGAACTTCTCCTCTCTGAAATCTGTGAGGAATGGTCTATATTTACACAAATGGTATCCTTGAGGAACATAGGAGAAGGGAACAGTCTGGCAGATGTCACAAATAATTTTCTATAGCACATCTTCACATCCACAAAATGGCTGAGAGTGGTCATACATAAAGACCCATTATGTACATTGGTTGATTTCATAAAAATCATTTTATTTAGGGAAACACAATTCAGCCTTAAAGGTTTACTTTAAATAAGATGTCTCTTATGAATGTCAAGCTAATTTAAGATTCCATGACATATGCACCCCAGAGATAACTTTATGTAGTAATCATCTGAGTATCAACAGTAAGCTAGGTATAAAATAGAGGAAGATTTAAGTTGGTCATTACTAATTCAATGAAGGTTTTAATGAACAAAGTCCACAAAGAAGGAGGCACTAATGAAAAAGTTCTTTAGATGTTCCTATTTGCAGATGAAAAGATGGTTATACAGAAGTCTGAAACTAATTATCATGCACTACAGGGCATCTTCAATGACATTTACTATTTCTCAAATAATATTACTAACCTATACATCCATAGCTGAAAAAACACAGTAAGTGAAGCCTACATACTGCTTGTGTGACATTCAGTTGGACAGATGTTCTGAGTATATACTTTGTGGTATATAAATCTTGGGTGCATGCTGCAGATGAACACTAAAATGGACCCAAGATTAATAGGAGAAGAAAACTGGACTAGACTTTGCTTGGGAAACTAAATAGTGTGTTAGCTGATCCCAAAAATCTCACTCCTACATACACCCTTCATTTTAACACCAAGGTTTTGCTGGTAATAGTGCATGGCTTTGCATTAGGAAACACCACAATCCCAAGAAGAAGTAAAACTTCAGCTTACTCAAAGGTAATGAAATGTTGCGTTGCAATTATAAATAGCCTTGCCGTATTACCAATTTTTTATATTCAAAAAGTGGTATGTGTGACCAATAAAGAAGGAGGTGAACTGGCCATGTGGTAAATGTGAAGGACAATAGATGGAACGTTTAAGTACTGAACTGGTATCCACCAAAACACTGGGAGAAGGCCTTTTAACACACTTGGATAGATTGTAGACTGTTGAAAGACAAAGAGGAATATAATTCAAAGACATGTTGTAGATTAGTAACAATCTTCATTGGTGAAAACAATGCTCATGCTGGTAAGAAACCATGGATCTAATGAAGTATAAAGTGAACTTGGAAAAAATCTTAGAGACCATTTAATCCAACCCCCTCAATTTAGAGATGAGAGACTGAGGTCAAGTGACCTTAAGTGACCTTCATTAGCACATGGTTGTAGAGTCAGAACTAGAAACCAGGTTTTCTACTTTCTAGTACTTTTTTTTATTATAAATATCTTCTTATGAAAGATTGTGGTGGCTTCCCTTTCAAAGTATGGACCCCAAAGCACAGGAATATCTCAATAAAATTCCCAAATTCCATTTAAACTATTCATTAAACCACTCATTAAAGCAATTATCCTCTAGATGTAATCAATTCCTTTACTTCAAACAAACTGAAATCTTGGTCTGGCAGAGAGAAGCTAAGACAATATAATTAATAATGTTGGAAGTAGGATTCAAATCCAAGTTTCCTGATTTCCAGAATTCTTTTACTAGATTATGCTGCTCTGGGAGATTGATAGGGTTTGTATAATTCTCTACAAGGAGTTCCTTCAGCTCTAACTACTTTCCCCACCCCACTTGCTTACCAATACCTTCTTGCCACTATTGCCTACTCTTTTTGGATTGGATTTTTAAAAAAATAAATATTTTGTATTTTTTCCAACTCATCTTTCTAGACCCCATCTGCAGAGCCTTCTCTAACCACTCCTTAAGGCATTTACCGTCTTCTACACTGCAAAATCATCTTTCAAGCAGGCTCCTGACACCACTCAATTACATTGCAGTGTGAATATTAATATATGTTCTATACATTTAATAGTAAATATACACTATTCCTATGGTGGTATTTAGATTTTAAACCTTGTCTCTTACCATTGAACCAAAGGTCTTTTTTTTCAGGTCAAGGGAATTTAAGACATAAGGGTTAAAGTGGGAGATGTGTTTTGTAGATTTGGAGGATTCCATGGCATAATGGGAGGAGTTGAGAAGACTTTGGTTCAAAGCTTGCGTCAGATACTGACTGACTCTATGTTCCTGATTAAATCACTTAAGTTCTCCAGGATTTATTCATGATATAAAACATTTGGACCCAATGATGTGTAAGGTTTAATTATCATCACAAAATAATTATGGGTGCTGATGAGGTTATCATGAAAGAGAGAGTGTACAGATGAGAGAGACAAAGGGTGAAAGAGACAGACAGAAAAACAGACAGACAGACAGACAGAGATGGTACCCAGGACAGAGCCTGAGAAAGCATTTATAGTTGATATGGATGATAAGCCAGTAAAGGAGACTGATCAGGAATGATTAGACTATAGGAAGAGAACCAGAAAAGAGTAGAATCCAGAAAACTGTGTCCAGAGAGTATCCAAGAGGAGAGGATAATCAAATGCAGCATAAAATGAAAAAGGATAAAGATCCCCTCACTCCCCACCATGAAATTTGGCACTGAAAATATCATTGGTGACATTAGAGAGAGTAATTTCAGTTGAATAATGAAGGTGGAAGTCATTTTGCAAAAATGGAGGAGTGAAAGGAGAGGAAATGAAGATAGCCAATGTAGACAATAAGTGTCAACAATGTTTTTTCTAGGACTTCAGGTGTGAAAAGGAGAGATATAGGTTGATAGCTTAGGAGCATCATGAGGTCTAGTAAAGGTTATTTTTTATGGTTGAGGAAAACTTGGGCATATTTGAAGGCAGTAGAGAAGGAACCAGTAGATAGGAAGAGGTTGAAGAGTAAAGGTTAAAGATGTGTATGCATATGTGTGTGCGAAAGACAGAGATATACAGTCAGACAGAGATGGATACAGTGAGGATAACTCAGATTGCAATCTTCTAGAGTAGATCAGGGAAGAAGAAGAAGGAGGAGGAGGAGGAGGAGGAGGAGGAAGAGGAGGAGGAGGAGGAGGAGGAGGAGGAGAAATGAGAACTCACATTGAGTGGCTTCAGATTTCTCAGAAAGTAAGAAGCAAGGTCCTCAGCTGGGAAAGATGAGGAGAAGGGAGGGAAGGTTTTAGAGGAGAAAAGAAGGTATGGAAGTTTCTGTGATGAATGATATAGAGAATCAATTAGACAAGAAAAAAGGGATTGCCTTAGTGCAGTGAGAGCCCATAATCTGAATTTAAAATATATGTATTCAGCAAGGCTGTGTGTTCTATACAGCAATGTATATGTAGGAAGGGAAGGGAAGAAAGTGAATAACCCAGGATGGAGGTTTGTCAAGAGATGGGCAGCTAGGGCTGGCTAGGTGGTGCAGTGAATAGAGCACCTGCCCTGGAGACAGGAGGACCTGAGTTCAAATCCAGCCTCAGACACAACACAAAAACTAGCCATGGGACCTTGGGCAAGTCACTTAACCCCAATTGCCCTACCTTCACCCCTCCAAAAAGCAAAAAGAGAGAGAGAGAGAGAGAGAGAGAGAGAGAGAGAGAGAGAGAGAGAGAGAGAGAGAGATGGGCAGCTTTAGGACAAGGGAATGAAGCATTTGAAAGCAAAAGACAGTGCAGAGTTGAATTGTCCAACTCTAGGATCAAGACTGGAGAAAAAAATGAAATGAAGTTAGAGCAGAGGTAATGAAATTAGCAGCTTCTACATTAAAGAATTAGAGGGCTTGGAATATGATATTCTGGAGGGCAAAGGAGCAAGAATTAAAGCCAAGAATCACATGCCCAGCAAAACAGAGTATAGTCCTTCAAGGGAAACAATGGAAATTCAATGAGGCAGAGAACTTTCAAGCATTCTTCATGAAAAGATCAGAGCTGAATAGAAAATATGACTTTCAAATACAAGCCTCAAGAGAAGCATAAAAAGGTAAACAAAAAAGTGAAATCATAAGGGACTTAATAAATTTTAAGTGTTTACATTCCTACATGGAAAGATAATATCTGTAACTTATAAGACCTTTCTCATTGTTAGGGTAGTTAGAAGGAGCATAGATAGACAGAGGGCACAGGTTTGAGTTGAACATGAAGGGATGGTATATAAAAAATAAAATTGAGGGGTGAGGGGAATGTACTGGGAGAAAGAGAAAGGGAGAGATAGAATGGGGTAAATTATTTCACATAAAAGAGGTAAGAAGTACTTTTTGCAGTGGAGGGGAATGGGGGAAGGTGAGTGGGAATGAGTAAACCTTACTCTCATCATAATTGGTTCAAAGAAGGAATAATATACAGAGCCAGTTGAATATAGAAATCTATCTTACCCTACAGGAAAGTAGGAGGGGAAAGGCATAAGAGAAAGGTGGGGTGGGGATGAGTGAGGTGACAGAAGAAAGGGCATATTGGGGCAGGGGGTAGTCAGAAGCAAAACACTTTTGAGGAAGGACAAGATGAAAGGAGAGGAAAAAAATAGGATAAATGGGGGGGGCAGAGTATGGAGGGAAATATAGTTAGCAAAAGAACCTGTGAAAAATATTTTGAAGCAAGACTCTCTGATAAAGGCTTCATTTCTCAAACCTAGAGAAAATTGAGTCAAATTTATAAAAAATAAGAGGTGTTCCCCAGTTGATAAATGATCAAAAGATATGATCAGTTTTCAGATGAAGTAATTAAAGTTTTCTATATTCATATGAAAAAATGCTCTAACTCACTATTGATTGGAGAAATACAAATTAAAACAATTCTGAGGTACTGCCTCATACCTATTACATTGGCTAATAGGACAGAAATGGTAAATGACAAATATTGAAGGGAATGTTGGAAAAATGAGACTTTAATGCACTGTTGGTGGAGTTGTGAACTCATTCAATCATTCTGTAGTGCAATTTGGAACTATCCCCAAAGGGCTATAAAACCATGTGTATCCTTTGACCTAGCAATACCGCTATTAGGTCTATATCCCAAAAGAGATGAAAAATAGAAAGGAAAAAGACTTATATGTACAAAAAATATTTATAGCAGCTGTTTGATGGGGGTAAAAAAATTAGAAGTTGAGAGGATGCCCATCACCTGGGTAAAGTTCAAATTTAACAAGTTATGTTATGTGATTATGATGGAATATTCTTGTACTATAAGAAATGATGTGGTGGACATCAAGTTCTAGGTGCCTGGGGCAGCTGGCTTTGAGAAGGTGCTGGTGAATGGTTTAAGGTTGAGGCCTCTGGAGGTCCATCAAGGCTGTGGGGAAGAGGGCTGCTGTGGAGCCAGCCTGCTCTCTACTTACCCCACCCCAGCACAGCCCTCACCTTGTTGCAGTGGCCATGCCCCTCCACTAACCTGCCTGCTCCTGGCTCAGTTGTCTCTCACCCCTCCCACCCCCAATCTCCTACAACTGAGTTTTGTGGAAGGGTATTATAATGGTAATGGAATTTAAAGATCCCCTTCTATTGGCTTGGTTTTCAGATTAAGTGTTAAAACCCAGAGCTTGTGAATCCCACTTGTGAGGTGGACTTGTTGATGTGAAGAGAGGGGGCTGAACTGGGAGGAGTTGGTGCCATGGATTTAGAGAGAGGCCCAAGCAGAGAGAAGCCAGAAGAACCTTTGGGAGCAGCATCATGGAAGCAGACAGAGAGAGAGAGAGAGAGAGAGAGAGAGAGAAAAAAAAAAAAAAAAAAAAAAAAAAAAAAAAAAAAAAAGCAGACAGAGAGAGAGAGAGAGAGAGAGAGAGAGAGAGAGAGAGAGAGAGAGAGAGAGAGAGAGAATTGCCGGGGGCCAGAGTTGTTGAGAGAGAGAGAACTGCTAGTTGAGGCCACCCGGACTGCTAAGGGCCAGTTGGAGCTGCCCAGGACTTTTGAGAACTGCCACCCAGAGCTTCCTAGAACTGAGGAGGCATGACTGTGGTGCTGGTATTTTTTCTGTCTGTTTTGATGTTTTGCCAGATTTGTCTACTGGTAAAGGTCAGTGCTGTTGTTGCAGAGGCCCTGGAAGCTTGCTGTTGGTTCAGAAGCCCTGAAGGAGGATTTTCTTGTTGTATGTTTACAGAAATCCTGGAGGAGGGTCTTGCTGATGTTTTCAGGGGTCCTGGGACTGTTCTGTAGTCAGAGAGTGAATTGATGAAGATGCTGGTAATGTATATCGTGTCTTTGTTAAGCTTTGTCTCCCCAGGAACAGAGATTGCTGAGAACTTGCTTCGGGTGAGGATAAAGAAAAGACCTCTCTGGGGCAGCTAGGTGGCACAGTGAGTAGAGCGTAGGCCCTGGACTCAGAAGGACCTGAGTTCAGATCCAGCCTCAGACACTTAATGCACGCACAAACAAAAACCTAGTCATGTGACCTTGGGCAAGTTACTTAAACCCAATTGCCCTCCAAAAAGCAAAAAAAAAAAAAGACCTCTCCTTGGGTATTGAATGCTGTGATGATATCAGACCCTGATATGGCTTAGGGGGAGATGGCTTTTGTGCTCTCCACTGTCCCTTTGAAAAGGTGCTTGGTGGTAATGGACGGTATTGTAATTCAGTTGTGATCCAGGGGTGGAAAACTTTTGACTTTTATACTTTGTGACTGACCAAAAGAATGTACTTTGTTTATGATTGGAAACTAATCTCCAGTTAAAATGAGGGAAGAGTTTGTGATTGACTAAATGAATGTACTGTACTGCCTAGGGGTGGAGTACTTAGACCTTAGTACTTTGTGATTGAATTGAGAACTTAGTAAATGACTGAGTTACCTTGTATTTTGATTTTGATTTTCTGTTGATTTAATCTGTCACTGAATAAATGGAGTTTGCTATGCTTGTAATCCAAACATGGAAGTTGCTTGTGCTTGGTGTTATAGGTACTAACAAAGCTCTTCCCTACCTCCAAAGAAAAAAGAAAAAAAAAGAAAGAAAAGAAAAAAGAAAAGAAATGATCAAGAGGATGCTCTTAGAAAATCCTGGAAAGACTTCTATGACCTAAAGCAAAGTGAAATGTACCATGTGTATTGTGTACAAAGTATGGCAATATTGTAAGATGATTGGTCATGAATAACTTAGCTATTCTCAGCAATCCGATGATCCAACACAATTGTGAAGGACTTATGATGAAAAATGTTATCCATCCCCAGAGAAAGAACTGATGGTATCTGAATACAGATTGAAACATACTTTCTTTTTACTATATATTTTAGTTTTTTTTTTTCTTGTCTATGTTTTCTTTCACAACATGACTATTCTGACTATGTTTTACTTAACTATAATGTTTAACCTATATGTAATTGCATGCCTTTTCAATGGCAGGGGCAGGGGGAAGGAAGGGAGAGAATTTAGAACTTGAAGTTTTAAAAACAAATGTTAAAAAATGTTTTTACATGTAACCGGAAAAAAGAAAATACTAAATAAAAGGGTTTTTTGGGGGTTTTTTTGTTTGTTTTTTTTAAAGAAAGACAGTCCCTGCCCTTCAGGAGTTTATAATCTAATGGGGGAGGACAACACCCAAAAAGAGGGATGAAGGGGAAAAAGAGCTGGGAAAGTAGAAGGTTCTTGAAATACCAAAGTAGTACAGTCAAGTGAGAAAGGAAATATTCTGAACAGAATTTTCTTCTTAAATGGAGATTTTGGAGTTCATGACTCCACCATCCAATCAGAGGGAGAGAGCTTGGTGATGAGATGGAGTCCCAAGATTGGTGAGATCTTGCAGAATGATGAGCTTTTCCCAATAATGAGCTTTCCAGAACTTGGTGGAAAAATCATAGAATTCCCAAAGTGGTAAGGTAAGAAATAAAGAGATTAAAGCTTTCTTTTTTATTTGAAAAATAAAAGGAAAGAAACTGAGGCTCAGAGACAATGAGTAAGAGGCAGAGTCAGATAGACAAGATCTTCCAAGTTTGACAAATGAGTCAAAAAGGTAAGAATTTCTCTGAATCTTATCACTGATTCCAATAACTGAGCCATGAAATTGTCCAGTTACCTGATGGTCATTCCTTGTGACAGGCAGAATCTCAAATTCTAGTACTGTTCTAATTGCAAGAGGAAATGTGCTAGCATTTATATAAAGGTTCTTGGAGTTGAGTCCTCAAAGTACTGTACTAAACCAACGCATAAAGCCCCTCTTCATTTCTCAGACTGATAGATCAGTAAGTTATTAGACCAGAGCAGGGCATGGTGCATTGGGGCTTAAAGCCCCAAATAATTTTTAGTGGTTTTAAATGATATTGAAACTATTCATCAGAAAATTATATGCTCCTTGAGGATGGGGGTGGGGGGAAGAAAAGAGTCTGTTACAATAATGTTCTGTTTTAATGAATTATCTCATCTTATTTTTTTTTAAGCAATTGGGGTTAAGTAACTTGCTCAAGGTTACAGGGCCAGTCATTATTTATGTGTGGGTGCTCATTTTCTGAGGCTGGATCTAATCCCAGGTCATCCTGACTCTGGGGCTGATGTGCTTACTGCGCCACCTAGCCGCCCCAAGATTATAAACATTATTAAATCCTATCTTTTATTAGAAGTCTTCCCCAACCCCTCTTTTTTTTTGCTTTATTTTTTTTGATGGGGGAAGGCAGGGCAATTAGGGGCTAAGTGACTTGCCCAAGGTCACATGGCTAATAAGTGTTAAGTGTCTGAGGCTGGATTTGAACTCAGGTTCTCCTGACTCTAGGGCCTGTGCTCTATTCACTGCACCACCTAGCCACCCCTCCCATCTTCTACTATAATGAAACCTGACTCAACTAGTTCTATCCTGCTTAGCCTGAATACATAGAACCCCACTGAACAAAGCCATTTTTAACTTTCCTTGCCCCTAACCCAAGTATGAACTAACCAGATCGGTTTTCCTATCTGATCAGACTGTATCCCATGGGGCATCCTCTTTACTAATGTCCACTGTTCTGCCACTTCAATCTTAGAGGGCTCCCTAGAGCATTGAGAGGAGAAGAAAGTTACCTAGGGTCACCTAGACAGCATAGCTGAGAGAAGAGATATAAAAAACACTTAGCAAATGGTTGCTGAATTCTATGATTTGGGTAGTATTACCATAAAGCCTACTTAGAAACTTTTTAGAAAGTGTGGAATAGTAAATGGTGAGCTGCTATCAGAGTTGAGAAAATCTGAATTGGAGTCCTAGATCTAATACATCCTAGGCAAATAATTTAACCTCTGTGTTTTCTAGACAATTCTCCAAGACTATAAGGGTAGGTGCCATCCTGCACTGGTAGAGGGATTTTCCTCATCCAGGACTTCCCTATAGGCTACAACTAGCGCTCTAACCACTATGTGGTTCTACCTCTTTTTAGAGAACAAATACATTTTCACATGCCAGTTGTTGCCTCAGTAAAATAGTCTCCTACAGATTGGTCCCTTTGTTAATATCAACCCTTATAATCAACTATTCGATTTCAATCCTGGCTCTTTCCTTTGAATCAGTTTCCATGAGTTGTATATTAAATATACAGCCACTGCCTTATAGTTATGTTCTCCATCTGTGGTCTCTAATATTTTCAATGGCCCCTGGAAGATTTCCTTTGGGTACCTTGAGCAGACACAAAATGGGCTATCGTCTCTCCTGAAGCAATTATAAAGCCGAGTTGTTCATTTTTGTGTGGTGAGAGGGCATTTACCTTATAACTAAACTAACATCATGGCACACCAATGTAATACAAACCAGAGGCTCGAGCACAATGATAGGATGGCACATCAGAACATTGGTTATGATTAAAAATACATATATATTTCTCAAGCAAAGTCAGCTACACACAGATAGGAAGCATTGGTTCTGATGGTCATAAACGTGACAAGTTTGCAAACCAGTTTCACAGCATTCACCACTGAAACAGTAATTGAATGTTAAATTTTCACACAACCTTAGACTTCATCCAGTTGGATCTCCTGATTTTACAGATGAGGAAATTGAGGCACTAAAGATTAAATAGCATACCTAAGGTTACACATCAATTTAGCAGCATAATTGGTACTAGAACCCAGGGTTTTTTTTTTTTTTAACATCCAACACACAGCTTTTTCCATAAACCACATTTCCTTTGTGTTAGATAGAAATAGTAAGTGACTTAAGAAAGTTATAGAGGGGGGCTGCTAGGTGGCACAGTGAATAGAGAGTCAGCCCTGGAGTCAGGAGGACCTGAGTTCAAATCCAGCCTCAGACACTTCACACACACACACACACACACACACACACACACACACACACTAGCTGTGTGACCTTGGGCAAGTCACTTAACCCCAATTGCCCTCCAAAAAGCAAAATTTTTTTTTAAAAATTTTAAATGAAAGTTATAGAGGTAAGAGCAAAAGGAGGGTTATCCTTGTATTATAGTGATACTTTGTTAGATCTCTGATTTGGGGATAATAACAGGATCCACCTCCCAGGGTTGTTGTGAGAATAAAACAACATAATATTAATTAAGGTGCTTTACAACACTTATAGATCTCTACAAATGCCATCATCATAATAATAACAATTATTAATTATTATTATCTCTTTGATGTGGGTATTCTCTCCACTGATTCAGATCATGATTTATGCATACCTTTTCACTCTGGAAGATTCTCACCCAAGTCCAAAGGGGATCTAACTCAACAGACTAGAAGCCTGCCTCTTGGTCTCTATTTTATGTATAAAATTGACATGACCACTACACTAGAACTTGTTTTAGAAGCCTTGGGTTCAAGTTTCAGTTCTGCCATTTACTAAGTGACCTTGGGCAAATCACTTAACAACTCTTGGCCTCAGTTATTAGTCAGTAAAATGATAGTGGAGGTCTAGATGGCATCTAAAGGAAAGGAAGATAAAGAATGATAAAGGTGGCTTTCAGTTTGACATTTATGATATAGTGAGCCTATATTCATAAGGTAGAATTAGGCTCTCGTTATTTTCATCAATTGACCTTGACAATCTCTTTTGAAAAGCAACAGGGAAATAATCCAAAAGTTGCTGTCTTTATCTGGGATTTTCTACATCTAATGGAACAACCTGTTTTTCTTTATGGTAAAGCTATGTTGGATTCAACCAGAGGGAATTTTCCTGGCTACGGTAAATGATAGGAGTGAATCTGATGATAATTACATCAATCAGAAAAATATTACTTTAAAATGTGCTACGAAAATTTAATATAACTGCACCCTGACTGGGATATGCCTACATACTGACTGTGCATAAAGGAAACTCAATTAGAACACTTAGTCTTAGGTCAATTGTGGTGGGATTTTAAATTCTATTATTCTTGCCAAGAAAAGAAGGCTCCCTGATTTCTGCATTAATGAAAAAGAAACCTTAGAATGGAAGAGAAGGTTCAGATGGAACACATTCCCACAGCACATGGGAAGATCTCCAGGAATGTATATATGGCTTTTATTGAAATGGTTAGGAGTATGGCACACTGGACCCTGCTTCTACAGACAAAAAGCAACCATTTAAATATATATTAGATGTCCAGTTTTACAATTTAAAATTGTAGAACTATGACTGGTGCTAGAAGTCTATGTTTTTTAAAGTCAATGTTTTATTGGTGCCTTCTGTCTTTACATCAGTCATTTCTATTTCCATCAACCTACCCAGAAAGCCTCCCCTTATAAATGAATTGGTTATAACAACCACATTGGAAAGCCTATGCAATGTTTGGTATCTATAGCCCCCACTACTCTAAGGAAAGGAGGAAGGTACATTTTCTCATCACCTTTCTGGAGCCAAGATTGGTGATTGCAATTAAATATTATTTAGCATTTGTTAAGGTTCCTTTCATTTTCACTAGGTTTGTCGCTGTGTAGATTGTTTCCTGATTCTTCAGAATCCAGCACAATTCTTGGCATATAGGAGACATTTAACCATTATTGATTGATTGATTCTGTTGTCTTTGATCTGCATCAATTTATACAGGTTTTATTTATAAGCTTAAAAAAAATCACCCCGGGGCGGCTAGGTGGCACAGTGAGTAAGAGCACCAGCCTCGGAGTTGGGATGACCCGAGATCTAATCCGGCCTCAGAAAATGAGCACCTACACACAAATAACGACTGGCCGTGTAACCTTGAGCAAGTTACTTAACCCCAATTGCTCTAAAAAAAAAATCACCCCATTTCTTCCCTGACACTGACATACAGAATTGGAATATATATATATATATATATATTTTTTTTTTTACAATGTAAAGTATATGCCTAAAAGTCCAGTGAAGCAATACCATCAAAACAGTCTCATGGAGGGATCCTGGAAAGGGTAGAATACAATAGCTCAGTGTGTGAAAAAACTATGAACTATATAGGAGTCAAGAAGTCTGAGATTTAGCCCTGGATCCATCACATTCCTCCTAAACAAGAAGGGAAGAGACATAGAGGGCACAGACAGATACACCCTCTAAGGGAGTAGTATCAACTCCAATGGACATCATTATTAAACTAATTCATGGTGGGTATGCACCTTCCTGAGAGCAAGGAAACAAGCTGGCCCAAGCTTGTCTATCAGTTATGCCACATTTAAAAGGAATATGGTCTCTCTTCAGGAACCAAGGTGATAGAGGGGAGAATTTATCCCTGGATTAGAGAGATGTACTTACATTAGAGAAAAAGAGAGAAAAATAACAAGGGAGGGAGAGACTGTGTGTGTGTGTGTGTGTGTGTGTGTGTGTGTGTGTGTGTGTGTGTGTGTGTGTGTGTGTGTTTTGTTATATATATTTTTAGTAAATACTCCTTTTCATATTTGGGAATTTGGGAATTGGGTCTTTGTGTATTTGGGAATTCAACATGTTCGGTATCAAACATACTCTCGTTCTTTTGTTATTTTGTGACAATCCAGGCAATACTCTCTCTGTTCACCTGTTATTATTTCAAATATGTTTGTGTTTGCACTTCATTATTTTTGTTCTGGCTGATGTGAATTCTGACAAATGATTATTCCATGTCTATAGGCAGCGCCTGTGTTCTTGTTTAAAAATCTACTTTGTGAAGATCCTAATACGAATGCATCAGCATCCATTTCTGTGTTTGGAAACAAACCGAGCCAGTAGGGAAGTAGCCAGGTCTACTGGGCTAAAGAGATCAGGAACTCTATGTCCCAGTTCTTTCCAGAGAACAAAGACTTGATGTGGTGCATCAGGGATGGAGCTTAACCTCTGTGGGCCTCAGTTCCTCTGTCTGTAAAATGGGACCTGCCTCCCAGGAATGACTGTGACAAATAACTAATTAATGAGAGAAATAACTAATTAATGAGAATGCAATGGGAAAGGAAGAGGTGCCACCTGCATGTTAAGTACTGTTAAACCCAGTGAGGTATAGAGGTCAACACCAAACCTCTCTGCTTAGAGAGATGCAACTAACACGAGTTTTGGATGCTATCGTTAATGTCTGTTTGGGGTTTATTTGTTGAGGCCAAAACATTCCTTGGAGGAAAAAAAAATCCATGATTTACAATAATGGGTGTCCCTGAAAGAATAATGATATATTCCAGTCTTTCATTCTATGAAAACTATACTATAATGAATGGGAAGTTAACTTTAATTGTATCTGGGAAGATATAATTATGACATATGTACGTGTGTGTGTGTGTGTGTGTGTGTGTGTGTGTGTGTGTGTGTGTGTGTGATAAGAAGTGGTCAGGGTAAAAACATATCCTATTTGCAGTGACTCTTCTTTCAACTTGGAAGTCAATATGGCAATGATCTCAGAATTACACAATTCAGAGTTAGAAGGTACCTTAGAGATCACCTAGTTCAATCTCCTTGATTTACTGAAAAGAAAACCAAGTCATAGAGCCCTAAAAGGTCAAAGATTTCACAAATTATGTTCAACATATGTTTATTACATGATTACTATGTACAAGGCATTATAGTAGGTGCTAAAGATGCAAAAACAGAAATGAAGCTGCCCCTGTCTTCAAAGAGTTTATGTTGACAAAGGAAGCAAGAAGAGGTACCAGGACTCAAACCCAAGTCATCTGACTCAAAATCCAATATTGTTTTCCACTACAACAAAGCAGTCATCACAAACAATGTAGTACTGTTTTGTTTTATTTTGTTTGGTTAAATGGATTAATCAGTGTGACACTTTAGATACACAACACACAAAAGCAAATGGACCTCACTGACTAGTTTTTGGGAAACCAAAGGCTCCAAGACTCTAGCTGCAAGGAACTCACTCTTTAACAAAAGCTACTGGGAAAAATGTAAAGCAGTCTGGCAGAAATTGGATATAGTATAAAGATAAATTTCAGATGGATACCTGACTTAGATATAACCTTTCAGGCCTGTTAAAAAGGCATGAATTCATGACTAAATAAACGAGAAGCTAATAGAAGATAAAATGGACAATTTTGACTCTTTTAAAATTTTTACACACATAATGTAGTTGAAACCAGAAGGCAAACAGATTTTTCAACCCATCTGTTTTCTAGTATTCCTAGAAGTTTTTGTTGAATAGTGAGTTTCTACTATCTAGGGTTTGGGGGTCTTTTGGTTTATCAGACATCAAGTGATGAGGTTTATATATTTCCACATGTTATGTACCTTATTTGTTCTACTGATCAACTTCTCTATTCTTTAACCAGTACAAAATAATCTTAATCATTACTGCTCCATAGTACAATTTGAGATCTGGTATAGTTAAACATCATTTCTTCCTACTTTTTTTCATTTGAGATTCTTGGCCTTATGTTTCCTATATAATTTTCTTTTTTTTAGATCTATAATATAATTCTTTGGCAATTTGATAGGTATGGTACTGAATAAGTAAATTAATTTAGATATTATTGTCATTTTTTATTATTTTGGCTCAACCTACCCATGAGCAGTTAACATTTTTCAAGTTATTTATTTCTTTATTTTTGCAAAGAGTTTTTTATAGTTAGATTCACATACTTCCTGGATGTAACTTAAGAGTTAGATTCCAAAATATTTAACAACTTCTATAGTTATTTTTAACAGAATTTCTCTTTCTAGAACTTTTTGGTAGATTTCCTTGATAATGTAACAGAAAGGCTAATGATCTATGTGGATTTATTTTATATCCTGTACCTTTCCTAAATTTCATAATTGTTTCAATAAGATTCTTATCTAATGCTAATTAATGGTAGTAATGAAACAAGAATTGGAAGAAATAAGTAACAGGAAAGAAATTATTGTTTTTTTATACATTTATATAGAGGCTTAATTCCTCATCATGACCCCATGAAGTAAGTAGTGAAAGTATCCATTTTATAGATTAGGAGACTGAGGCTCAAAGAGGTATGATGTCTTTCTTGACCATGGTCACAAGCAGAGCTTAAATCCAGAAGGGTTGGTTTCTGATTCACTGCTTCCCTCCTTCTTTGTCCTCTATTCCCTCTGCATTCTTCTTCCTCACCTCAATTCCTCCAATACCTAGTGGAGTGCTTAGTGATAGACCAAGAGTTGGCAGTCAATAAATCTCATTGACATGTTTGGCTTGAGTAAATGGTTTCTGTCGCATGAATAATAGGCTAAAATCTTTGCCATTTTCTCCCTGGCTACACTGCTCTTATGACCATTACTGGTATTGTTTGGATTGAGTGTTTGGTCTTAAATTCTCAGAACCAGGAAGAAAAAAGAAAGCTTTCTAGTTCTAAAAACAAAACCAAACAAGTAAAGAAACCCAAACCAAACTTCAGGCAAAGTCCAGAGTTGATCTTTTGCTCTTGCCATTGATTCCCATCACCACCTATGCTGGAACCTTCCATTGGAGGTTCATAATGCACCAAATTCTCTTGCACAGAATTATCCAATAGGATTCCCTTGAGCCATCTTTTGTTATCGGCATACAGAAGGAGTGACTGTGGTACAACACTTTGGACTTTATTCCCTTGGCATTTTACACAATTTGAGTTTTATATTGTATGCTGGAGTGGTTTCCAGGATGGGGTTTTTATCTAGTCTCCATTTGCAGTAATAAATGGACTGTCATAGGATGTTCTCCTTGCTCCTTTCCTGTTTACTCATGCCTGACACAATAGGGACAACTATCTACCTTCATTTGAGATATCATTGCAACCAGGTCACACTCAGTGCCTCCCCTCCCAGCCACTCCTAACTGACTTGCATATTAAAAAAAGAAAGAAATTGACAGAAGTGAAGTGTGGAGAGAGGGAAAGGACTTTGAGTGCCCATACCTCAATGAGCAATTCCCATGACATATGATGGCCCATGACCAAGAAGATCAAACTCTGTGCATTGCTTTCCTCACAGACAGGAAGCATTTGATAGATGTACAAATTGAAGCCAACAAAAGGCCTAAGCCAACACCAGTTATCTGAGATCAGAGACATTTGGGAGCAGAGGGTCTGTACTAAGTGGATGGGTTATTTTTATAGCCACCAACACAGATCACAAGATGTTAGTGAACATCTTTTTTTTAACTTAAAAAAATCTGAATTTAATAAACATCAAATAGAGGGCTTTCACATTCAAAAAATAACAGAAAAATAGTTGCATATGAAACTGTGAATTTATATTATATACAGCTATCTTTTTTTTTAACTTTTAAGTATATAATAAATTCAATGTGCAACTTTCAAAGCTATCCTGCTTATTTGTGTTTTCCTCAGGACTTCTTTCTATTCTCTTCTGTATGTTTCTTTTTCAAAATGCTTCAGTGATTCTCTTTTGTTAGTTTCTTATCATGTTTTCCTTCTCTCCTTTCTACTTAAATCGTATTAGATTGTAAGCTCCTTGAGGGTAGGCACTGTCTTTTGTTTCTTTTTGTATCCCCAGAACTTAGCACAGTCTCTGGCACATAGTAAGCACATTTTTTTTTTTTTTTTGCTTTTTGTAGGGCAGTTGGGGTTAAGTAACTTGCCCAGGGTCACACAGCTAGTTTTTGTGTTGTGTTGGGGGCTGGATTTGAACTCAGGTCCTCCTGACTCCAGGGCCAGTGCTCTATTCACTGTGCCACCTAGCCACCCCAGTAGTAGGCACTTAATAAATGTTTGATTGACTGATTTGACTCCCGCCAAATGAAAAAGATGAAAAAATATTAATAAATATGCATAATTAAAACAAATTCCAACAACAGCAATGGATAGAAATGTATGTCTCATTTTGGACTTTGATTCTATCACCTCTCTGTCAGGAGGTGGGAAGCATGGTTAATCATCAATTTCCTTGAATCATGATTGGTCATGGAATTGATCAGAATTCTTCAATTTCTAAAAGTTGTTTTTTCTTTAAAATATTCTTCTTGTATACATTACACAGAAACATTAAGTGTTTGGATATTAATCTGTTGGTAGACCCATACTTAGAGCCATTGCATATTGGTTGGATCTGCCAGAGATACAATTCCAGTTCTACTAGAGCAGTATTGAAGAACCAAGGGCCACTTCTAAACTATGATGAGACTTCAGAGGTAGATTCTAGTGGAATGTGATCCAAATTTACATTGCTAGAAGGATAGTGTGCAGAGTACTGTCCTCTTCTTGCCACTGGTGGAGCATTATTTTAAATTAGTTCTGGGTACCACATTTTTTAATAGACATTGATATGCTAGAACTTGTCCAAAAGAAGACAACCAAGGTTGTCGGAGGACTCAGAACTAAGCCACATGAAGTTAAGTAGGCAGATCTGAAAAAGTTTACCTTGGAGAGAAAAACAATTTTGGAGGGTTGGAGAGAGATAATAGTTATATTCAAATATTTGAAGATACAACATGTGAAATGAGGGTTAGACTAGTTCTGCTCAACCCCATAGGGAACAACAGAGCTATAGAGAAGTGAATTTTGGTTTGATATAAGGAAACACTTCATATGAATGAGAACTGCTCAAAAATAGAATGAGCCACCTGTGAAGATCATGCAATCTCCATCACTGGAAAGTTCAAATGGAGAGTGGATAACTACTTGCCAGGGATCCTGTAGGTAGGATTTCTGCTTTATACTAGATGTCTACTAAATGTCCCTTCTAACTCTGTGATTCTATAATTCTATGAGTCTTTGAATTACCATCACCTATTGTCTCACCTAAGTCACATACAAAAAAAAGTATCATTGAGGAGGTGAGATATTTAGGGTTTATAATAATGATAAGTCCAGAGCCTTTACACTTACTTCCTTCATCCTTTCCTGTTGACTTCAAGTATCAAACATGGGAATACCATGCTATTGTTCCGCTGACCTGCTCAAAAATCTTCAGTGGCTACCTACTGATTTTTATGATAAAATACAGACTCTATATCTGACATTTAAGTCTCTCCATGATGTGGTTCCAACCTACTTTTTTTCTGCTTTATTTTACATTATTCTCCTTCATCACTCAATATTCCAGCCCAAATAGACCAAACATCTGTTCTCCAAACATCTAAAGTCTTTCAGTAACATGTTTTCTTTTCTCTCCTCCTATATTTCTTTCTAGGTTTCAGACATTTTTTTCCACCATATTCCAGCATCATTTTCACCCTGGAAGATCACTCTGACCCTGTGGTCCCTTCCTCTGATTGTCAAGTTCCTCATAGAACCTCCATTTTAAGAAAGTGCTTAAACCAGACACAGTCATTCTTTCATTCCTTTCCATGCTTTGTTCCTGACTTCCCAGACTTCTTTTCCCACCATATCTTTGGTAGATAAGTTCTCCACCCCACTTCCTTTTAAACTCCCTTTTTAAGGTTGTTAACCTCACTAAAATATAAGCTCCTCATGAGTAGGAACTCTCTTTATTCTAGCTTGTATTTTTATCATAAGCACTTAGCACAGAACCTTGTCTATAATAAGCACTAAATAAATGCTTATTTCTTCAACTTTTCATTATCGTGGTCATCCAAATGTATTCTCCTTTTTACTTTACTCTTCAGAAATTCATATGTTTCATCTGTGTGGTTTCTAAATCCCAGCAGTGTTACAATTAAATAACTGCCTTATTTTTTGGGGTGTGGGGAGATGCCCCAAGACATGACAGCACTGGTCAGTGGACCAGAAATGTGGCTCCAACATTGAAAATACTCAAGATTTCCATAGAGAAGCACATTAGGTACTTCTATTCCAGGAGGGAGAGGGAGGATAGAAGGCAAGGGGGGTTATACAGCAAGTTATTTCCAAAGACATTAAATTCTGTGGCTCTATTTCTGATCCTGGCATTTCAAATGTTCCTTGGCCAAGAGATGTTTCTCAGTTGGAAACCAAGATGAGAAAATAGCATTGTTAACAAATTTAAAAAAAAAATACCAAAAAACCCTGAGCCAAATAACTCCCTAAAATTCGGTGGGATTAGAAAGTGCTGTCTACTGAATACCAATAAACTCTCCAGGGAGTCAAGAGTCAATTCTGATCAATTACTGGAGTCAATTCTCAGTCTTTCTGTTTTATTAACATTAACTTTTAAACATCATGCAGGGCCATTCACATTTGTATCTTGGCTTGTGCATTTTGAAGATGACATGATGGGCTCTGCCTTGGCAAGCTACCTACAAGGGCAGAATAGTTCAGGGTATCATTTCCATGAAAGGAATAATTCATATTATTATATTGAAAAGAGGATATGAAGTGCAGAGAAACTGGAGGGCTCAGGTAGGGTCTCTCATTCATTCATTAATTCATTCAATAAATATTCGTTCAACACTTATGCTCTTATGGGGCCTAATGTTGGGCACTGAATCATATATATAAAAATGCAAGCCAGAGAGTAGTCCGGAAATAGGCCTTATACATCGTATCCCTGGGAAGGAGAAATTTGTGGAATATGGCAATCGAACAGACTATCAATGAAAATTCCTTCAATTCCTAGAGTGGAAAGAGCACTAGAGTGTGCCAAACCCCAAACTCCAAGATTGAATGACTGCTCTTCATAGGGCCCTTGTATAAAAACATTTAATTAGTTATTAATTTATTGACAGTCAATTAATAATTGATGATGTCTGCTTATAGAAAGAATCTATACATAAAGTAGTTATAGTTATATATGGGTTCCTCTCCAAGTTGAGCTACTGACTCCTCTCCCTAGGACATTCTCCCTTATGGTATAGGAATCTCTTAACCTTGGAAGCTCACTCCATCCATTTTTCACATTACTTTTCACCTTGGAGGTGATGAGGTACAGGCTCTGGGAATCCCCTTAAACTCTTCATTTAATGGTAACCTCTTCAGAGGTACCCTCTCCCTCTGCTTCATTGGTCCTTTCCAGAAATTCCCATTTAAGAAGGAAGCCCAAGTCAGCCATGTGTTCATTCTTCTTCAGGCTACACTGCTGACTCATCTCCCCAAGACTTTCTCCCCACACCTGACACCCCCCACTCTCTCCCACTCCCCAATCATGTGCCTTCACCCTTCTCACCCTTTTTATTTCCCTTTTGTCTGTTTCTTTCCCCATTAGAATGTGATCTCCCTGTGGGCAGGCAGTGTCTTTCTACTTGTATGTCTAGTGCTTAGCTTGGTTAGGGGCAAATAGTAAGTACTTAATAAATGCTTGCTGACTTATTGATTTGATAGGTTTGCTGGGTTGTGTCCTGATCAGATCAGATCTGGAATATTTAGTTCAATTCTATGTCTCACATTCTACAAAGGGCATGAATAAAATGAAAGTTTCCAGAAAAGGGAAACTCAGATGAGAAAGGCCCTCAAGATCATGTCATTCAAAGTAAACAAATAGGGCATGTTTAGCCTGGGAAAAGTAAACATATGGCAGACATAAGAATTATCTTTTAGCATTTGAAAAGCTCACATCAGTATGATACTGGGGCAAAACCAGGAACAATGGATAGAGGTTGGAAAGAAGCAAATTTAAGCATTATGTAAGGTAAAATTGTTTAATAAAATTAAAACCATATAAAAGAAAAAGGTCTAATACCTCAAATGTTATCTGTCCTGTCTCTATTCTCTGACTCCCCTGACTTTTTTCACACTCTGGTTAAAATCCTCCCCTCTACAAAAGTCCTTCCCTTTAATGCCAGTGCCTTCCCACTAAGATTATCTTTAGTTTATCCTACTTGTAATGTGTTTTGAAATAGCTGTTTCCGTGTTGTCTCCCCATTAGACTGAGTTTCTAGAGAATAAGGACTGTCTTTTGCCTTTATGTGCTTATCACAGTGCTAGGGCACAGTAGGTGTTTAATAAATGCTTGCTGACTTGATTTGACTTGTCTCAGGACGTAGAGAGATCTTTCCTTATTAGTAATATTATTAATAGTCTTCAAGGAAAGCTGGATAACCATTTGTTGGGCATAATGTAGAAGGGATTCTTCTACAGGTAAAGTTTAGAACAGGCTTGTACAGCTGTGGCTCACCAGACATGCAACTTGCAACACACCAAAGGATTTCCACTACACACAAAGGATATTTTCCTCTCTATTTTCATGGGTTGGAAATCTTTTGGCCTGCCCCCAAGCAGGCTATAAGCCTCCCACTGGTCACAAGTTATACAAGCCTAGTTTAAAATAAATGGCCTCTGGGGTCACTTCTAGCTCTGAGATGCTAAGATTCTATAATTATAAATGTGTTTAATTACATTTGGTGGAGTAGGGAATGGACCTTGGTAAACAATGTTGATGGGGTTTAGGCTCTAGGAACCCCCTTGAATCTTCCCACTTGATGAGGTATTTGCCTCAGGCCATAAGCCTTTCTTTATCACTAGGCCCAAATCTCTGTTACTCTTAACCTAGCCTAGCCTTCCATTGCACAGCTTCTGCCCACCCTTGATTTTATAAAAATATCTATACCTTAATCTGTTAGCCTTAAATGAACCTAGCCCTCTATTGTCAGCCATCTCCAGATAGCCTTCACCTATTTCCCACCCTTAATCCCGCTCCTGGAATCTGACCTCAATCCTGGTCAAGATCCTCCTTAGACTTCCTCCTCAAGACCCTCCCCAAGCCCTCATCTAGACCACCCCTAGATCCCTTCCACAATCTTTCTGTATGTAAGATCCATCTTGCCTCCATGAAGGGGCTGAGATTCAGTCTAGCTCAGACTCAGTATGTATCAGATTGTTCTGGCCCTGCTTGTCAATACAAGTGTCACAAATACTTAGGCTCCTTAAGAGTCTACCCATTTTTGCCAATCTTTAATAAACTTTATTTTACTTTGGCTGAGAGAAGGCTCGAGTCAAATTCATTCAGCAGGACCCAATGTGTTGGTATTTTGGGGTCTTGAGCACCCCTAAACTCCCAAACCTCAACAATAAAATAAGGAAAGGAACTGAGTTTCAATTTCATTGGCATTTATGTTGAGCTTAAAGGAGCGAGACAGAAGATCCCGGAGATTAAATTTGAAGTGGATTTTATTACCGTGGGACTGTCAGCGTTACATGCCCAAATCAGACAGTACTAGCATGGACAGCTTGATGGTTTTTAAAGTGATTCAATAGCCAGGTTAAGTAAGCTAAAACTACAATCAGTGATTAGTCAGTATACGTTTGCATTTCGAAGTGTACCCCAAGCTGAAACTCTCACCCATGGATCAATTAGGGGAGGGGAAAGGTGGAGTTGCCTGTTTACAGATCAGTTAGGGGAAGGGGAGGGTGGAGTTGTGCTCAACATGTGGAGTTCCCAGTGAGGAATAGTCTCTACCAATGTAGATTAGTATTTTCCTGCAGCATATAGCTTAAAAATTTTCTAGATAATTGTCTGGAATATTTAAAGGTCACACAGATATAAGCTCCATCTTGCCTCCATGAAAGCAGAGAATTATCTAGCACAGACTCATTCTGTGTCATAGTATTCTGGCCCACTTGTCCAGTACAAGCATCACAGGTACCCAGACTTAAGTCTACCCTTTAAGGCAAACCTTTAATAAACTTTGCCTTACTTTGGCTTGAAAGAAGACTTGAGTCAAATTATTTTGGCAGGACCCTGCATGTTGGCATTTTTGGGTCTCATGCACCCCTAAACCTTAAACCTCAACAATACTGTCTCTAATATCTTCAGTTTGTAAATAAGAAATGATACTTTAATAACAAACAATAAATATCAAATATTGTTAATATCTCATATTTATCAAGTTCATAATTTTTCTAAGCTCTTTCACATACTCTTATTTGATTTCCATTTCCTGCTTTTTCCCTTCCCTTCCCTGCCCTTCCCCACAACCCTGTGAAATATCCTGGGCAAATCACAGGACCAAAGCATCAGACTGAGAGCAGGGAAGGACTTTAGAGATTGGACCATTTCACATATGAGAAGACTGAGGCCCAGAGAAGTTAAAAGACTTGCCCAGGTCACACAAGTTGCCCCCAAATCTATCACCCTTCCCTCTTCACCAATTGGTGTCAACATTTGAAGATAAGAAATTAAAGATAAGAAGTTAAATGACATTGCCCAAAGTCACAGAACTGGTTATTGACAGACTCAAATACAGGTCTCCTGGTTCCTTCTCCATAGCTCTCTCCAACAAAGAGTAGAGTTGTGTTGTCTCTAGGAGTAACTGGCAAATGGAAGGAATTTGCCTGTGAATTCAAGTTTGGAGCAGGACTGGTCCAGGTTAGTTACTGCTTAATCCCATGTCTGGCAGAGTCTTCAATTAGCCAATAAAAATACTTGCAAGCATGCTGACACTATATTATTTTACCTCTCTGCTTACAAAGCCTTTCTGTGCTTATCACCACCCTTTTCTGTAAAATAACAATCTTTAATTCTCCTTTCACACATTTCTGCTTAAAGGTGTTCCTTCAAAGGGATCAAACTTAATTGCATTGTGGCCCTCAACTAGCTCAAATACCTCCATCAATTCACCTTGGACTCATCTTCTTTCAAAACTAAACAACCCCATTTTTCTTAATCTCTTCTCATATGCTCTATAATCCCTTCCTTTCCATTTATCATTTCTGTTGCCCTATGCTCTCTCCAATTTAGCTATAATGTTCTTCAAATAAGGTCTTCTATCAGCTGAGCACATGTTTAAAACTTCTCTCTCCACACTCATATTAGCCCAACTAAGCATCTTCCCCTATAATTTCAATGTGCACAGTTATTAGGAGTCTAAAGTCTTGTAGAATGTGCAAGGACCTATTATAAAGATTTGTGAATGACTGGCATTTCTGAGTGTTAATATCTTGAAATGAGATGGTGCTTTGCCTCAAAATGAAAGGACCAATCTTCAAAGCCTAAGAAAGGAAATGCTTTTCCTGGAAATGTGGACTCTGATAACATCCAAATGCTGAAGTTACTTACGATTTCTGGATGTGATTTCAAAATCATAAATAATTTAAATGTGATTTCTTTCTCATAGATGCCTGAAACCCCCTTTGGCCAGCAATAACTATCATTATTAAGTCTTGAATCCAGAGCAATCCTAAAAATGCACTAAATTTGTCATTAGATATCAGGTGCTTATAAAAATAAGAAGCAAGTGATACTTATAAACGAGACTGCAGCTTTCTAGAGCACCATTTTAAAAAACATCGGAGTGAGAGCCATAAATTATAGAAGCCCCCTCTGCCAAAAATAGCTACTTCAATGCAAGGAGTAATTACTGTCTTTCCAAGTTGACCTGGAGAATCTCTGTAGGCAGTGAATTGTAATATTGTGGATGGAACCATATGCTGTAGACAGCTCTATGCATTGATGGAGGGGCTAACTGGGGAAGGAGGCTGGGGAGGTCAGGGGATTGTTTATGCAAAACAATCCTGTGACTCCATGATAAATAGCTTAAATGTCTTATTCAAATTCTTAAGAAAAAAGAAAACAACACTGAATAGTTTGAATAGAAATTGGGCAAAGCAGATCACTGGTAGGTCATATGAAAGGAAACAACAGAGCAAGGCAGACATGATGGAGTACAGATCACCAGCAACTGGTGGCTCTTAATGTACAATGCCAATGTGGCTAATTAATCCAAACACCCAGGACAATATCCACGAGGCCACACAGTATGTGGGAGAAGGATTATTAGATAGGATAAAATGAGAAAGCAACCATGGGATCCAAACAGACTGTAGGAATAGTGTTTCTCCACAAAAAGAAAGACTGTTCAAATCACCAGGAAGTTATGTTTTGACTCAATTCTATCAGAGAGACAAGGACAAGTGACGTACTTTGGCCCAAGACCTCTATATTTCCTCAGAACATCAGAACTACATTTCACTGTTACACAATCCACCTAATTAAGATTATACAGTCTAGGGAAGAGTTGTTCTGAACTACTCTATTTAGGAACACAATTTGAATAGGACAGATAACTGAGCCAAGCTGATACATTTCCAAGGGAAAGCTTCTTTGTATCCTCCTTAAATACCTTATGGCTTGGAGTTGCATGGTTCCCTGTAGCCGTATTACCCAGTGGAAGCATCATAGGTTTTTAGCTTTATCCAGGTTGACAGTGGTGTCTAAACAAGAGAGAGTCAAACATGACAGTAATGGCACAGGGAGATGGGCCATCAAAGGGACACTTCAACTAAAGGATAGAAGGAAAGCAAAAATCATTTGATGACTTACTTTCAAAAAGGGCTACTAAAGTTGGAGTGGTACAGCCAGCTGAATTTTTCAGAAACTGATGACTCAGCTTGATTCTCTGGTACTATCATTTAGGGGTAATAGAAATCATGGTGAGCTACTGTATTCTTATATATCTTAAGTACCAGGCTCAGACTTAAAAACCCTAGAACTTAGATATGGGTTTCACCCTGATTTGCTATATGATTTCAGGTTACCCTTATCACTGGGGAGGTTAGTAATTAATGCTTACTGAACACCAGCATTCTGCATCTATTGCATTAAGTCAAGGCCCTTTTTCAAATACACATTGCTCCCTATATTCAGCTAGTCTTTTATTACTTACACAAAATTATTCACATAGAAGAGATTCTAGAAGAATATCATGTCAGCAAAGGCAGCATCTCTCATCTAATCTATCTTTCTTTCTCTTCTACCTTCCTTCTCTCCTCTTCTTTGCTTCCTTCTTTTCCTTCCCTTTCATTTTCCTTTCTTCTTTGTTTCCTCCATTCCTTCATTTCTCCCTCCCTCCCTTCCTTTTTTCTTTCCCTCTTTCCTCAAATATCTCTTAAGCCTACACTATGTATGTGCTCAGTCCTGTGGGGAATAGACCCAGGTATTGTTTCTACCCTCAAAGAGTTTACAATCTAATAGAACAGATGAAAATGTCCATAAATAATCTCTATATATGGTGATAATTTAAGTGTAGCCTATGTGTTAGATAACAGCAGATTCACTTCCCATCTCACCCTGCCCTCCACCCAAACATCCTTCCTCCACTAGGTGGAGCAGGGAATAGAACACTGGACTTGGAGTTAGGAAGACCTGAAATCCAAGTCTGCTTCAGACATTTACTAGCTGCATAGCCTTAGATAAGTCACTTAACCTCTTCTAGTCTCAGTTTCATTATCTGTCATATGAGGATAATAATAATAGCTACTTCACAGGGTTATTGTGAAGACCAAACAAACAATTTTTCATAACTTAAAACACTATAAATGCTCACTATTATTATTCACTTTAAATTACCCAGACCATTTCACTGGAATGATCTTCCATTGGTTTCTCTTGCTCATTCTCTTGTTTTTCCAGGTGACAAAATATATCGCCCTTTCTGAAGTTTTCCAGTATTCTTTTCTCACATAATTACATGTAGTGTCCAATACAACTTCTAGAAAACTATGCTTGACAATGGGGAAGTTATTTCAATGGCAGAATCTTCCTGGTTCTCATGGTTTATGTTAGTTTTTGCTATTTTCTGGTTATGCTTTCCCCAACATCCATGAGAGTAGATTAAAAGTAAAAGACTTAATTTCATCAGAATTGTCTTATCTCACAAGCTATTTTGGAACCATGGAAACCATTTGCTGGTTCTTTCTCTTTTCTTCTTTCTCCCTTTTGTTTCTTTCTTGCCTATCTTTCCTTCTTTCTTTTTCCTTTCCTTCTTCCTTCCTATTTCTTTCTTTTTTTCCTTTCTTTCAGAAAAATATACCCTTTTTGCTCCTGTCAATTTATTTCCTGGAACACTGAATATAAGGTGTCAAGTTTCAAAGTACTCTACGCCCTGGTAACAGAAGCAATAACAGCAACTATGCTAAAGCTTCAGATGGTGAATGGCCACTAGACCAGCCAATATCCCTGGGGTTACCCCATACCTGTCAGTATTTGTTGCTTTTCAAATAAGGAACATCTTTCTCCACCCAGACTTTTGCTCCTCATAAGTAAGCTGGTGGGCTTTGAATGCTCCCTAGAGTGGGAACTGGGATTCTGACTAAGGTGGAGAAGGCTCTTGAGCAACCAGCAATATCACTCATTTTGATTATGTTACTACTCTCTTCAATGGGAGACTCACATGCTTCCTTTGAGAAGAAGGATGCAATTTGAGGTTTAACTTCAAACATTTAAGGCACTTAAAGTGCCAGATCCAATTTATTTACAGCTTCTGATCAATGTCTTCTTTCTATGTGGAGCATGTACTTCAGACTTAGATTACCACCCTTCTGTTCCTTCCTCATCCCTATAGCCATGTGAAGTGTGAGTATGTCGGTCCCAAGATCATCCCTTTGGTGACAGATCTAGAGACAGTTGCAAGCCCTTTATTCTTAGAAGTCTCAACAGGAATCTGAAAAGCTAGCTGAGACAGTTAGGAGCTAGGACTAAGGTAGTTCCGACATATGCCAGGAATGTCTGAAAATTAGGTTCATCCAGTAAAGTTGAGTGAAACTTGCAAAGGCTACCTTTCTTTCACATTTAAAGACCAAAGAAAGCTTTTTTTCCCCCTCTTACTGAAGTAAATCTATAGTCAGTGTATGCTCATTGTTAAGCACCATATAAATTAGACTTTGTCTTTGTTTTTGTTTAACAATATTTTCACAAAGCTTGTGTGAACAGACTTCACTATATTATGGAGGAATTAAAAAAAAAAAAACCTGTACCAGTGGTAGAATTTTTCTAAGTCAGGAGTCCTTTTTTCATGTACCAGACCCCTCTGATAGTCAGGTAAAGCTTATGGATCTATTTCCCAGGAGGGAGGGGGGGATTTTTAAGTAAATGAAACATGATAAATTTGATTATAAAAGGAACCAATTATTTTGAAAAATAGTTATCATTTTTAGAAAGTTCATATGTCCCAGGCTAAATTAAAATTTCTGATCTAAATTTAGTTTTTGGCAAAGCCATAACTAGGGTAGAGTAATCAGAGCTTTGTACTAGGGTGCTAAATTTAGGGGGTGCTAATAGCACTTACAATTCTCAGCAGCATAGAAATAATTGAACTTAACACTTACTGTACTTATAAAAAAGAGAAAATTGGATAAAATAAGAAGTTACCAGGTAACAGATTGGGTTGAGTTCCTCTCTCACCTTGCCCTGATCTCTCTGTTTTCTTCAATCCTCCCTCCACCAGCCCTGCAACAGTGTTCCCATGTCAGAATCTTGGGGTTTCTGTCCTTCCAAACAAAGCAACAAATCAACCTCCTGCCTTGGACTGAGATTGGGAACAATTTATATTTCTTCCCTGAAGCACAGTCTGTGGCAATTCCCCCAGTATAAAAATTCCTAGTTCTTAGTATTACAGTGGAGAGGTAACATGGTATGGTAGAAAAACCTGATAATCAGAAGACCTTGATTCTTTTCCTGGTTTTGCCAGTGACTTTAGGCAAGCCACCTCGTTTCTCAAGTCCTCAGTTTCCTAATCTGTAAAATAAATGTTTTAACTAGATCATCTTTAAGGTAGGTCTCTTTCAAATCTAAAAGTCTAATATTACTGATTCTATTTTCATAAGCTATAAAAAGGTTACAAACACTCCCATGTAGATACACATATAATCATAATATTGGCCAAGACTAGATTCCAGAATCTCCTTTTCTTTTTTTTTTTCCTCCCTCCTAGTAAGTCTGGACTTGTTCCAGCATTATCTACAGGTATCTGATTTTATGGGAGTACCATATTTAAACATTCATTATCAACTCATGCAATCAGACTTAAGTGTACCTAAGTATACCATCTGTCTTTCTTTCTTATATATTCCTCTGTAGTCACACACAGATATCTGCTATTCTAGTGGTGTCTGGAGCCTATTACTGCTGCAATGGTTACAGGGCAATCAGCAGAGAAGGCATTCCCTTACAAGTCCTGATTTTCCGAATTTAACAGCCCTGCAGTTTATGATGGCTCCAACCTTGAATGTGACACACGTACCAGCTTTTCCACACAGGTGTTATTTTTTTCCCCCTCCAACCCCCAAAGTTAAAGTTGATCTTTCAGGAAGTAGTTCAAAACTTAGACCTCCTTTGGTTAAGGGTCAAGGCATGTCAGAAAATGCATTTTTAATGTCACGAACAACCAAGAGTTTTCAGATTGGAATGCATGTCCATGCATGCCATTTAAGTGCTGCTATGCAGATAACGGGCTGGGACTTTATCTGCCATTCAAACGCTGTCACCCAGCTGAACTGGGGAAGAGCCTGGCAAAGTTTTGATTAGATTCCACAGCACTGTTGCTTAAATTGTGAGCTTGACTTTGCTCACAAAGGCATCAACTAGTCCTGGGCAAACCCAATAGGAATATACCTTTTAACATGTCGTTGAGGATTAAGTAGCAATGGGACTCAGTTATGCAGTTGTATAGTTTGACTGTGAGGCTAACCTTTTTATAGCACAAAGCAGAAAAAATAAAAGCAGCAGGCAGAGATGGTGCTGAGGCAGTAGGGGAACCAAACAAAATACTGACAGCATACTATGAGGTAATGACCACCACAGATAATTTGGATCAAAGCTCCCTAGTATTCTTATCTAACAGTCCCAGCACTACAGTGGCATATAAATTACTTGTAATAAACAATAATCTAGATATTGTTTTATTTTGTGACAGCAATGGTCATTTAGGAATGTTTATTTTATTAGCATTAGGCTGGTTTAAGACTTCTGACTTAAACCATATAAAACCCGACTGAGGTGATTTCCCTGACTTTAATTATTTCTCTGTCAGTTTAGCAATAGATTTCCTGCCATGTATATGTGTTTTATTGTTCTCATTTGTTGTATTTTCAACTTGGTGATATTTAAAAAATGAATATTTTTCCAAGGAAATATGCAAAAGTTATAGTGCTTAAAGAGCACACTTCAGTAACAGTTAGAGATATTGTAGTGGCTGTTGGTGGCATATCAAGGATCACTCAGTAGGATCAGTCACAGCAAAGTTCAAAGCAAAGTGTGGGAAAGAACAATGCCAAGTACTGAAAAACTATTGTTGCAAAATACCCTGTTCCATTATCAGGAAAGAAGCAAAGACCTTCAGAGGGAAGGGTTGTTATTAATTCCTAAACAGTATGAAATAGACTTCCTGAAGTTGAAACAAAAGCAAGAAGAACAGTTTAAAAAAGATCAGGAAGGGCGGCTAGGTGGCACAGTGAATAGAGCGCCGGCCCTGGAATCAGAAGGACCTGAGTTCGGAGCCGGCCTCCGACACTTAATCCGCACAAACAAAAACCTAGCCCTGTAACCTTGGGCAAGTTACTTAATCCCAATTGCCCTAAAGGGGCGGCTAGGTGGCGCAGTGAGTAAGAGCACCGGCCTCGGAGTTTGGATGACCCGAGATCAGATCCGGCCTCAGAAAATGAGCACCCACGCATAAATAACGACTAGCCGTGTAACCTTGAGCAAGTTACTTAACCCCAATTGCTTTTAAAAAAAAAAAAAAAGATCAGGAGCTAAATGTTGCTGGGAGTGGGGTTGGGGGCAGAATGTTTGTTATGGGCATGACAATATAAAGAGTAGAGTAATGACAATTCAAAAAGGTAATTTTAACTAATGAAACTCATTCTTTCTTATTAGGTTATCTCAAAACTATTGTCAGAGAAAATCCAGATGAGTTGTTAAGATAAGGACATCATTATTAGATGAAATTATTTACGGGAAAATAAAAAAAAAAGTCAAAGGAGATTGCTTTGTTCCACCATTCCTAGATGTCTCATTCCCAGGGAATGAATGATGAACTGTAATAAATATATTGATACACTAAGAAGCATTATTGTCCTAGAATTATAGAAATTCCCAAGTGGAAAGGGAATATTGCACAACAAACTTGTACTGTGCCATACATCAGGAAAGGTTAAGAAATTTATCGAAGAGATGGAGATGAACAAGCTTGAATGGCCTGCGAATTCTCTTGACTTAAATACTACTGAAAATCTATGGGCTAGAATCAATGCTTGACTTAGAAAAATAAAGTGTTTGTCAAAGTCATGCTTAATATCCAATGTGATAAAAGCTGCAGAAAAATCACATATTGTTTATTAAAAGTTTATTTAAAAATGTAAAAAGTTGTAAGGTTTATTATACAAGTCAATATTTTTTTCACTATTTCTCACAATACTGTCCACAGGCTCCTGGCGACATAAATAATTTTTTTATAAGATTACTTGGTCAAGTTGGGTGGCACAATAGCTCTTACCAAGGAAGTCATTGTAGACCCTTACCCCATATGTTTTTTTTTTTCTCTAACAATGTTGTTTTTAAGTAAAACCATTGATGCCCCATACCTAACCCCCACTTCAAAGTCACAAAAACCCATTGTAACATCATTTGACTAATTGTCCAAGATACTTATCAGATACCTAACAGTTATCTGGGATAGCCTTTGGGCTATCACTTGCCATGTAAATCAGTTTACCATTGCCACAGCATTATATTATATTATTATATCCTGTCATGTCATGTCATGTCATGTTATATACCATATTATATTCTGGGTATGCTCAAACATTTTCCCCTAGTAGTAAAATTAACTACCACCCATCTCCCACACTCATAACATGATTTTCCCAAATATAGTGTTTTCATGAAATCCATTAGTCACATTAGGCATGACATATTTTCACATAGACCTGATGTGAAAATGTGCCAAAGGTTGGGGGGAAACGTGAGTGAAAGGATACATCAAAATATCTTGTGAGATAGGAAAAACAAAATAGCCTTGTGAATTTCTGGAAACCTACTACTGTATTTGTGATTTCATCAGCATGGAAAATTCTTGATGTGAGACTTTTTATTGATGAAGGTTGAAACCCATCTCTAACTCATACTTAATTCCTAGGACATTGTATGAAGCACAGAGAGGTTGAATGACTTACCTAAGGCCATGGCTGGTCATAAGGGTCAGAAGAAGGATTTGAATCCAGACCTCCTTGGCTCCAAGTTCAGATCTTTTTGCCATGCTTACTCCTTTCCAGCATGAATGACTTACTGATGGTGTTGGTGACTAAATGTTATTCACTTCAGGTGTCTGTATGTTTTATGTAAAATCATCCATGAAAGCCATTATTTTAATTTATATTTGAGTGAATCTCCAGACTTCATCTTCCATTTCATTCTGTATAAGCAAATGAAAAGAAAATAAACAGCCAATGCAATTATTACCATGATCATATCTCAAGTCCTTATGCTAATCTGCATAACTCAGGTATTAATTAAGTCTGGGTTTAACTTTCATGAAGACTCTCTCGATCATTTTTTTCTCTTTTCAATGTCTGAGGTGGGAAGAGATGGGAAAGGGATGCCCAGAAAAGGAATACTGAACAACCTGGGGAGCATGGTTCTTCCAGCAATTTTGTTTTCCTGCAATGATCGCCTTTAAAATCCTTTCTCCATTTATCAAAACTTGTTCTCTGGTGAATTACAGTGGAGCCTTGCTAATTCATACTAATGACTGGGGGACCCAATGCAGATTATTGAATTTTCAGAATTAGCAAGGGAGCAAGGAAAAAAAAAAAAAAACCAAAGAAAAAGAAAAGAAAAATTATAGTAAGTCAAGGCTACCACATCATGAATTTTTTTTTGTTCATTTGTTTCTTAATTATAAGCCAGTTTTTAATTAATTAGGTTAGTGCATCATTGTGTACAGATACTTAAGGATCTCCCCATAGATCTCTGCTGCTGGAATATTGGTCTAGAATAAGTGTAGGATCGGTGGGAATTAAAGGATTGCCACAATGGCAAGGTGAGATTTAGTTCTGTACAAAGCTCAATCAATTTCCTCTTACTTCAATAGTCCTCATTTTGTTTCTGATGCCTTAGCCCCATAGATGATTTTAGCCTGACTTGGCCCTGTCAAGCAAGAAAAATGACTTATGTCTATTTCTCAAAAGTTAGTATGCTTGGGCCAGTGGCCATTAAAAGGCTATTAGAAATCCCAAGAAAAATTGCTCCAAAAATATTCCCATGGGAAGATATTGGTGATATAAAATCTTCTCTTTGGCTTTGAAAAACCTTTATAATCTGGCCCCTTCTTAAGCTTTCCATCCTTCTTATATATTATTTCCCCTGCTCCCTTCTCCATCTTGTATTCTGGGATCCAATACAATTAGCATCTTTACTATACTTTGCACAAGACACTGTAGGTCTGAAAAGTTTTCCCTCCTTATCTCCACCTTCTGGCTTCCCTGGTTTTCTTCCTTTCCCAGGTAAAATCCTGTCTTCTATAAGGAGCCTTTCCTGATGCCCCTTAATGGTAGAATCTTCCATCTGTAATTATCTTCTATTCATTGTATCTATATCTATATCTACACTTATCTGTTATCTTATTTGTATGAAGTCATTTATTTACTGTCTCAACCATTAGACTGTAAGTTCATCTAGAGCAGGGACTAAGTTCCCTTCCCTTCCCTGCCCCTCCCCACCACCCTGTGAAATAGCCTGGGCAAATCACAGGACCAAAGCATCAGACTGAAAGCAGGGAGGGACTTTAGAGACTGGACTATTTACACATGAGAAGACTGAGCCCAAGTTAAAAGACTTGCCCAGGTCACACAAGTTGCCCCCAAAGCTATCAGACGCTTACTAGTTTTGTGACCCTAAACAAATTACTAAAATTCTTTCTGTCTCAGTTTCCCATAGGTTTCCATTTAAACTATTTTTGTGAACTAGGTGCTATGTTTAATTTTTCATTTGTAGTTGGTATCCTATCTGGAGGCAGGAAGATCTGAGGTCAAATCCAGCCTCAAATAATTACTAACTGTGTGACTGTGGACAAATCACTTAATCCCAATTGCCTCCAAAAAACAAATGAGTGTCTGTGTGTGTGTGTGTGTGTGTGTGTGTGTGACAGAAAGAACTCTTTGGCAATGTGTTGGTTCCTATGGAACCCTTCTCAGAATGTTTGTAAATGTATAATATAAAATACATAGGATTAGAAATAAAAACAATTATATTGAAATCCAGTTATCAAAATATATCTAAAAAATCATATTCATGGAACCTAGGTGAAGAACCCCTGATAGTATAACCACTTCATTTTATGTAGGAAACCCAGAGGAGGTCAAATGACTTGTCTGTGGTCACATAATTGACAAGTGGCACATTCAGGACCAGAAGTTAGGCTTACATTAAAAATCTTTGGATTTGGGTTTTTAGTTTCATCAGTTTAAGAAATCCCCAATGAAAAAAATCCCTCCACTGTCTGTATCTTAAAGTCTTAGAGCCTTGGGTGGGGATGTAAGTTATTGGAGGACTTATCCACAGCACCTGTTACAAGTAGGAATTGAACCCAGCCCTTCTTGGCCTTCTCTCTGACCCTCCTTCAACTAAGCCCCATTGCCTCTCTTGGCTTAATGTATATTTTTTGAACTGAATTCATCCCCCCGCCCCCAACAGAGAGAGAGAGAGATAAGACAACCTCTTGATCTCTCTTCCATCCGTGGAGTTCCATCCTGCCCTTGGCGCTTTGATGCAATGTTGGCAGAGAGCAGGCTGATGCTTGAGAGAAGCAGCAAAGATCTCACAAGAGATGCATGGCTTTCCCCACAGTCCCCTGACAGGTCTTCTCATCTACTCATTTCAGCTGCCTGCCTATCTTCAGCTGCCAAGAATCTGCTGTTTGCTTTCTCACTTCTCTCATCCAATCCACACTGAGAAGACAACATGGCCAGCGAGCTCCAAAATGCCAAGCTCTAAGGAAGCATGCGCTCCTCCCTGAATGAAAAGAGCCCATCCATGCAGAGGGCCCTCTGCTACGCAGTGCCGAGACCATATTGGACTTGGTGGTGAATTCTTCAGCCACCTGGTCCCGGGATTCTAGCTGATGGCTCTGGGGTTTGCACAAGCCCTTGTCTTTCATCTTTAATGTCACCACTGCCTATGATTGTCTGTCATGATGCATTTGCATGATTCCTCCAAACCAGCCTTCTGGCCGAGTGACAGCATTTGATGTCTCTCTGATATCGACAGTCATGGTGACTTTCAAAGTGTTCTATTTCTGTTTCTGTCAGGTAGGCAGGGAGTGGCCCGCTTGAAAGAACTCTGCATGAGAGGCAAGGGGGCCCTAAACTCACAGGTCTCCTTGCAAAGAGAGCAGAAGGAAATACTATGAAAAGGGAGAAAAAGATGTTCAGTGTATTAGCATGTTACCTGTGTGCCTCATCTATCCTTTTGACTCCAAGTGATACTAAGGGCACATGATTAGACCCTCCACTGACACCTAATAATGATGTTGAGGTTACCCTGGGGTCTTAATGGATTTGACAATGAGCTATAACCTCTGGCAGGAAGCTGGAAAGGCTTCAGGTATGAGCCCGAGGATGGGCTGTTGTCCCAGCACCAGCTTCAGTGGACTCCCAGAGGTTCATTACCAGAACATGGGCCACCAGAAGAGGTCACAATCTATTTCTATTCAGGAAGTTTTCACACGGAGGGGTCAATGGATTCTCTGAAGTAGGATTATACTAGCATATCTCAGTCTGGATCATCACCACACATACAGAGATGGTTTGAGATTTTAGGTATGTTGCCAAAATGAATGATCCAAGAACTGGATAGAATCCTCTTGGACACATTAGTTACAGAAGGGTACGGCATCCCAATCTAGGTGATAAGCTGGCAGAATTGTATTTGACAGTTCTGGTGGCTGGGCGAAAGAACACTACAAAATAACTGCCAACAACAACAAAATGGTGCCCTTAAATCAACTTTTAACCCTGGGACACCTAAAGACCACAACTAGGTCTCTCCCTCAAGGGAAGGAGCAAGGTGAGACCTGGCTGAAGAAGAGCTCACTTGGGTATGTGCAGGGTAGTGAATTGGATCTAAGTGAGGCAGAGCTACTCAAAATTGTCAGCTTCCTTCTCTCTTCCAGTCATCAAAGTCTAATGGCAAGACAAAAGTCAAGATGACTGGCAATGACCCAGCATGCAGTAAATGACCTTGACCTTTCTAAATCAAAGTCCTTTTCCAGTTCTCAGTTTGTCTGAGGCAGCATCCATTCAATGGCTAAGGGCTAGGCAGAACTGAGACAAAAGATAGTTTAATTTACCATCACAAAATACCAATCTGGGCAGGGAAGACCCTCTTACCCTGTTCTTGCCAGAACAGAAAACAATTGCTAGTTAGACTCCTTCTAAGCCATCAAAACAAAAACAAGAGGCTTGAGTTAAAGATCACTAACTAGCAGCATGAATAAGAGTTATGGCCTCTCTGGGCCTGGGTTATGTTACCTATGAAATCAAGATTTGGGTTAGATAACTCCTAAGGCCTGTTCCAGTTTTATGAGTCTATGAGCTATTCTACAATATAGATAAAGGGAGGATCTATGCTCTCATCATCATAAGGAACTCCTAAGTGGGAACTCCCTCCACTAACACAGATCACAACCCTTCTATTACCCAGCAGATAGTAATACTCTGATAAATAACAGTTAAGTAATTTCCCAAAATTACACAACTAGTAAATCTCAATTGTATTTATCACTGAGGTCTTCCTGACTCTAGCCCAACACTTGATCCAATCTTCTCTTACTTAGTGAGCCAAAGAAACTATGTAAAACCCACTCAACGAATCCCTGAGATTTCAATGAGAAAAAGATGTTGCCAATTTCCTGGGAGTCACAGCTTGATTATAATGATCGACAGACACTGAAGGTTATCCCTAAATTCTCGCACATGTTTTTTCACTTAAAACTTTTCAGTGCTCTGCCAATCCAGGAAGAAATGATCTCCTGCTATTTTGACTGGAGATGAGCAAGGTCATGCATACTGTTATAGATTCAGCTCTGGAAAGAGCCTTAGGCAACATTGCATCCACACCATCCATTTTCCACACTGAGGAAGCTGAGGCCCAGGATGGATATGTGACTTCCTTATAGTTGCTAGTCAGGATTTGAACTGAGGCCTTCTGATTCCCCTAATTCCAAACCCAATGCTTTTCCCAATGCACCACATTGTTTCTCCCTCATACCAAAATAAGTCCAAAATGACCACTTCCCTCCCTTTTAAAGCAGTGTAGACACTATTCAAATAATGCTCCATAGACTCATGAGGACTAGGGGGTGACCCAAGGTTAAGAAAAGGCAATGCCAATAGAGATGAGCTTTGGAAATTCTGACCAACCTGGCTTCAATTATATTCCTGGCAATGGGATATCATCTGAGAACCATCCTGGCTTAATTCATAGAGGTTCAGTGCCAGAAAGTTGGCTACCAGGCAATGAATATTTCAGATAGATTATTAACTCATGAAACCATCCACTAAGATGTGGAAGACTTATGATTTTCTTGGTGGAGGGGATACCTACACTGAAGAAATCATAGTTATTTCTTTCTTTAAAATGTTTTACTGATGCCTTCACTTTAGTGTTCTTTTCATTTATATTATGTACTTTCCTGCTTACTTCATTCCACATCAATTTGTATCTTCACCTGTTTTTTATTTTTTCCTGAATTCCTTTTATTTGATATTTCTGTTACATTAATATATCACAGTTTGTTCATTTATTTCCAAATTTGTGGGCATGTACTTTTTCCTCACTTTCTGGCTCCCATCAAAAGAGCTGTTATGATAATCTTGATCTATATGGAGCTTTTCTTCCTGAAATAAGAGACATTTTGAAGTCTTCAAGTTGAAAAACTAAAGCTTGTGATTTTTCCAGTCAAAGGACTAAGCAGATACTAATTAAATCTTGGTCAAATAAGGTTTTAACATCTTAGAGGGCGGGCAATATATGACCAGGAAGAAATGAAAGCAAGCTACTGAAAGACAAGATTTCTACTTCCTGCTCCAGTCTGGGATAGAAACCACAGAAACATTGAGCTGTCAGATGTCCTTCATAGAGCTATCCCTGGGACTCCTGTGCTACTGAATAGGTGGCAACTGGGCAAAAGTTGGGGGGGAGCCCACATATGTGTCCATAAACACCATCCCCAAAGCAAAGCAAGCTGTATGAGATTGGCCCTCACCTCACAAATAAATACAAGCAATGATAATTTTCTTCTTTGCTGGAAGAGAAGCTAGGACATGGAAAGATTTAGGAGCAAAGTGCCAATGGTTAGCAGGAATACAATACTGTCAAAATGTAGTGTTGAGTTGGAAACCTACTGCCCCACAGAAGAGTGATATAGTGGGTTGCTCAAAGTAAAGAGTCCCATGTGATAGGGATACAGTTGATCTCTAACCTTTGGAGATTGGGCAAGCATGAGAATAGGTGGCAGCCAGGCAGTTACCTTTATGTCCTCCACCCCTACCAAAGGCATTTGCTATTTCTGAAGTGCAGAATCTTTACTTAGAATGGTTCTGTCCTAAAGTCTTTTTCCATGTGTTTGAGGGAAAAGGTACTAGGGCAGCCCATTGATATCTTCTGATAGCAGAGGAAATACTAAACATCCATTACAATGACCATTTCACTCATTCATTCATTCAACAAACATTTTTTAAGCATCTACTGTGTGTTAGGCCCTAGGTATACAAAGCCAACCCCTCCTGGATCACTACTTTGTCATGGTGGAGGGGCTTGATAGCTCAATGAAACTGTAAGGTATGCCATTGAGGGTTACCCAAGATGGACAGGTCATAGTGGACAGTTCTGACAACAGGTGATCTACTGGAGAAGAATATAGCAAACCACTCTAGTATCTTTGCCAAGAAGACCACAAGGATTGTTTCTCATGGACAGTATTAAAATGCTAATTAGAAGATGAGCCCCTCAGGTCAGACGGTGTCTAAAATGTCCAACGAGGTCACAAAGAGTTGGACATGACTGAATGACCAAACAACACCAAATACAAATAGAAAGCCAAAAATGAAACAATTCCTTCTCTGACATATTGTGGGGAGAAAATAACATGCATAACAGATAAGGATATGCAAAATCTATTCAAAGCAAATATAAATAAATTTGGTAAAGGACCAGGATGCAGAGGGCACTAGCAACTAGGAAGATCAGGAAAGGTCTCAGGTGGGGAGTGGCACCTGAACTGAGATCTGAAGAAAGATCTGGAAAAAGAAAAAAAATCTGAAAAATCTAAAAGACATGAGGAGAAGAGAAGGCATCATCGGCTTTGGGAAGGGACTATCTAAAGAGGAGTAGACTAAAATGTGTATTAAGAATATCAAATGGGCCAGTTAGACTGGAATGTAAAACACATGAAAAGGAATGCAAGTAACAAGTGTGGAAAGGTAAACTGATTGCATGCAAAGGGCATTACAATTCAACACAGGACTTGAGTTTTTGATCCTCAAGAAAATAGGGAACCACTGGAGCTCCTTGAGAAAGGGAGTGACATAATCAGATCTGTACTTTAGGAGTATATATTTGGCAATCAAGGCCAAATCTGAGTTGCTGGTTGTTTTATGGGTTGTTTTTGTTATTGTTATTGTCCATCATGAATGGAATGAGATAAATATAATTGGAAATGAAGGGTTTTTTTCCCTTTTTGTTTGTACCTAAAAAAAAAAGAGGCTGCATTTCACAAGGGTGCTTTTTTATTACTTCATTGAATTTAAGTGACTTAATTGATGCAGTTAAAGCATTAACTTTGCTGCTTTAAAAAAAAAATGACTCCGGGCAAATATTCTGTCATATTGTTATTATTTAATGCCAGCTGCAAAGCCCCGGTATGGGAATTGCTGCATAGCGCAGTAAGCCATGGTCCATGTCCCAGGGGCATCCAATCCCAGCAAGGTTGTTAGACGGTATTCATTGCAATTTGATGGACTTCATTTATCTAGACAGCCACTTATTTAGAATGAATTGGAACCCACTGAATCATCTTAATTCAGAGCCTTCTACTGTACCACGGGTCTGCAGCAGCTATTAAACCAGGGAAGATTTGGTGGCCATGACACAATGAATGTATTATCTCTGCAGAACTCTCAGGGAATGATGAATCATCAGCTTTATGGACAAGTGTTATGTAATATCCACCATCACCTTTTTTTTTCTTCTCTCTTTCAGGTTTTAAGTATGATATCAGTGCTGCAGTCATTGTTACTTATCTTTCCCCAATAAAGAAGTTATCTGTCATGACTATGGTTATTACCCCAAAAGCACAATCATTCAGAGTTTGGAAGAAGAAAAAAAGTCATAGCCTGGGACCCTGTAAGAAGACAAAGGTCCCCCCCAGATACTAAGTTTGCTGATCCAAAGAGTTAATGAGGAGAGAATATTTTTCCTTTGAAGGAACTCTGCCCCCTTAATAAGGACCCATCCATGGCAAGCCACTAGGAGCAACATCTATAAACTATGCTGAGATGGGACAAGGGGAGGTGGCATAATTTATATATGGTTTTGTTTGTTTTTGCAAGGCCAAAGGAGGAAGCATGCAAATATAATGTAAACCCTATTCCTAGGAGAATGTTGATTAACTTAGAGAGCTACATCAAAAGACCTAGAATCACTTCCATGTTATGATAAGACATTATAGCAGGCTTCAACAGAGGATATATGTATTTATTAAGTTCTTCAGCAAAGGAATGTAAATCTTTAAAAAAAAAATACAATGAGATTAGAAAAACCCAAGGAATATATTTCTCTAAAAATTCTTGGAATCCATTCACATACAAGGACTTGTGCTGGCAAGTAGGTTAAGCAGTTGCAATCAAATTGAAATTTGGGTATCTAGGAATCATTGATTCTTCATTAATGAGGGAAACAAGCACTTATTAAGCACTTAATATGTGTTAGATTGTTATTTGTTCCTCATTCTCGAAGAGGACCATGACATCAGGGAGGTGATGCCATGACATGCAAGTGAATTGCATGTAAGTGAGGGAGGGCTGTGCAAAATCACCAGTCTCACTTTCCCCTCTGGGATCATCTGGGTCCAGTGGCAGGATATGGATAAGGGAGACTAGAGATTGCCCTGGATATACTAGGCGGCCTTGGTCTTTTGACTGGGGCAACACCAAACAACAATCTTGGGGAGCAGTAGTAGGAGCTGCTCCACTAGAGAACTGGCCAGTTGAGCAATACAAGTTTCTTCCTCTCCCCTCCTCTCCTCTCCCTGACTTTCCCCTCCCCTCCTTTCCCCTCCCTTCCTCTCCCCTCCCCTCCCCTCCTCTCCTCTCTTCCCCTCTCCTCTCCTTCCCTCTCCTCTCCTCTCCTCTTTTCTTTCTCTTCTCTATTTTCTTTTTCCTTCCCTTCCCTCTTTCCACAAGGAGTATCATACTCTTACCTGTGGGTATTCTTCCCAAAATCTAAATTTTGAATTTTGATCACTGAAACTTCACAAGATATCTTGGAGTTTATGGACTAAATTTCTTTCTTAGGGACCATACCTTAAACACAAATCACTATGACTCTCATTGATTGACCAAGAGTAAGTCCTAGGCCAAACCTACTTCACAAATGTTTGGGCTCTGGCTCAGAGTGAATGTAAATAGCAATTGTTTCTGTTTTGTCCGGAAACCCTTGAGAGTCTTTCCCTCCTAGACTGATTTATTTTTAACTAGGTAAAGAGACTGTTCTCGGTCTCATTTCTTACTTACCTTTAATCACTGAATGGGCATTGCTTCAGTCAAACTGAGACCTGTTAAAGTCCTTAGTTTAAAAAGTCCAAGCTCTCCCACTGCATCCAGGGCCATCTCCAGTCATTCTGACCTATATTTTGCCACTGGACCCAGATGAGGAAGAGAAAGAGAGGCTTGTGACTTTGCATAGTCCTGCCTCACCTAAATCCAATTTACTTACATGTCATGATATCACCTCTCTGATGTCACGGTCCTCTTTGAGAATGAAGGACAATCAACAACAATATTGATGAAGTATGGGCTCTGGAAGGCCCCTGGAGCCCTCCTTGAGCCCTCCTTGAGTCTTTGAGGTACAGGTTCTGAGAACCTCCCTTGGACTCTTGATTGGATTGTCTCCTTTGATAAGGCATTTGCATGAGGCAATGGGCCTTGCATTGTGGCTGGACCCAGATCTCTAGCCTAGTTACTAACCGCTAACTACTAGCCTAGCCCTCCATTGTTCATCTACTTCCCACCCCTGAGCCTATCAAAATATCAATACACCCTTGAACTGGCCTAGCCCACCATTGTTTGTGGTCTCCAGGTGGCTTCCCACCCTTAATCACTCATAGACCTCATTAACTCCTCCCCAAACTCCTCCCATAGACCATCCCTAAATTCCTCCAAAAACTTTCTGTATATAAGACCCTGCCTTGTCTTCATGTTTGTGAGATACCATAGAATAATGAGAGTGGCTTAGAATGCCATAGAAGGGTGAGAGCTCCATACAATGACCCTAGACTTACTCTGTGTCTAATGAAAGAGAACTTTTAATAAATTTTACTTTTCTTTGGCTGAGAAGACTCAAGTTGAATTCATTAGGCAGGACCAGGTGTTGATATTTTGGGGTCTCCAGGGCAACCCTAACCCTCTTAATGGGCACCCTCTTCAATATGTGTTAGATACTGTGTAATAATATGTACTATCTTCTTCTCTAGATTAATCCAAAGGCTGTATGGAATTTTTAGCACAATGTGCTCTTTTTGATCATAGCACTGAATTTTAGGAAAAGTGATGCAAAATACTTTCTGGTTCCATGTCCTGGATACTAAATAGTGAATAGGGCACTCTCCTTGGAGTTGAGAAGACCCTGGGTTCAAATTCTGCATCAGCCACTGACTGTGATCCTGGAAAGGCTTTAATGTCTCAGTGCCTGAATTTCTTTATCTGTAAAATGAAAAAGTAAACTAGATGACCTCTGATGTCCATTTCAGGGAATCTTAAAAGTCTAATCCCATGTTCTTATAATATTTTGAGCTTAATATTTTTACACTAGTTCTATACCCAATTTTTATTGAGCATTCTTATAATTTATTTTTTTACCTAGCATTTAGATAACACTTTATAGTTTCAAAAGTGTTTTACCCAGATTATCTGATACAATCCTCACAACAACCTTGTGAAATAGGTGCTATTGATGGGGTACAGGCTCTGGGAACCCTATTGAATCTTCCCACTTGATGAGGCATTTACCTGAGGCCATAAGCCTTTCATTATAGCTAGACCCAGATCTCTTACTCTTACTAGCCTAGCCCTTCATTGTCCATCTACTTCCCACCCTTGAGCCTATCAAAATGTCTAATTCCCAAATCTGTTACACTCTTGAACTGGCCTAGCCCACCATTGTCTGTTGGCTCCAGGTAGCCTCCAACTATTTCCCACCTTTAATCCCATTCCTGGAGTCTGATCTCAGTTCCATCAAAGATCTTCCTCAGACTCCTCCTCAAGACCCTTCCCAAACTCCTCCTCTAGGTCACCCCTAAATCCTCTCACAATCTTTCTATATATAAGATCCATCTTGCCTCCATGAACTGTCTGAGATTCAATCTAGCACAGACTCAGTTTGTGTCAGATTGTTCTGGATGCTTGTCCAATATAAGCATCATAAATACTTAGGCTCCTTCAGAGACTACCCATTATCGTGAATCTTTAATAAACTTTGTTTTACTTTGGCTGAGATAAGACTTGAATCAAATTCCTTTGGCAGGACCCAGCATGTTGGTATTTTGGGGTCTCAAGCACCCAGAAACTGAGACCTAGAGATGTTAAATGACTTGTACAGGATCACATAGCTAGTAACTGAGGAAGGATTTGAATACAAGTCTTTCTGACTCCAACTCCAGTATTATCTCTACTGTGTCATATCACAGCCTCCACAGCTGAGCTCCTCTAATTCTTACTCAAATAGCATCCTTAGATGTTCACTTTTCCCCTCTTCTGCACAGAGTATAAGCTCCTCAAAGGTAAGGACTGTTTCATTTTCACCTTTGGATTCCAATTCCCCAGCACATAATAGGTACTTAAATAAAAGCTTATTGATTAATCCTTCCTGGAATAGAGTTTGAAATGTAATTATGTACCCCAAATAGCTTCATTTAGTAGTCCCCTATCATTTGTGTGTGTGTGTGTGTGTGTGTGTGTGTCTCCAGAGCCTTACACTTGGGTTAAAAGAAGTGTTGATCAATAGATAATCACATAAAAGTTTTATATATTTTAAAAATGGAAGAACAACCCAAATGTGTTGATATCTGAGAGGCTAGCTGGACCATTGGTGGGAGCACCGACCATGTACTGAGAATGTCCTTATTCAAACCAGAGAACTATGGCTCCCCAGATGCCAAGGAATCTGGTTAGTTCTAGTCTACAGAAGACAGTGAATTGGCTCAGACTCAATGAGACCAAGGGAATGTCAGTATGGATAATGTCAGTTCCTCTAGAAGTGTGCCAACTCATTGTTGGGTGGAAAGTGATCCCATGTTGAGAGCACCAACTGTTAAATTAATATTAGAGAATGGTCTGAGAGGCATCTTCCGCCACCATCACAGAAGGCAAAATAGGGTACCCAGGACAAAAGGCCATTTTGTAGTTTTATCTTTTCAGGAGTTGCTATGGACAAAAGTAAAGAGATTCTTTACCTAGTGTCCAGTTCTCTGGTGATAAATCTTTCCAAACCAAATTAGACTTGTCCTCAAATGCTAGACCTAATATGCTATTCATAAGCTCCCATCCTCAGTTTCCTCATCTATAAAATGGAGATAATAGCACCTACTTTCCAGGTGATCTGAGGATCTAATGAGATAATATATGGAAAATAGTTTGCAAGCTTTTTTGCACAATTTAATGCTAGCTATCATTATGTAGAGTCACATGTCCAGCACTGTAATCCTGATCATTTAAATTATTCTTTCCAGTTTGATAAGATCTGCCAGAACTCATACCTGGCAGGTTTAGCCTTTGAGAACCCTGAGTCATAAGATATTAAGTGCCCAAGAAAGACGAAAGCAGTACCAGCAGGTCAGAATTTGCAAAGAGGATATCACAAATGAAATACTTTCTGCTTACTTACCAGGGAGGTCCTTCTGCAAAAAGCTTGCTAGGGGTATTCCTGCATAGAAGCTTCTCCCTAAACCAGTCTACGGTAACTAATAAAAACACCTCTTTAAACCTGAATTATTTCATGGTGCCATGGAAAAAGTATGAGAGGCCTTGAAGCATTGGAGGGAGGTCTGAAATAGTAATAACAACTGACATAGACATGGAAGCTGTAGTGTTTAACATTTATAAAGCACTAGTATACATACATGCATGTATATTATATAATTTGATCATGTGAGGTGGGTACTATCATTGTGCCCTTTTTATAGATGGAAACACAGAGGTTAAGAGAAGGTAAATGACTTGGCCAGGTTCATAAAGCTAGCACCATGAGGCATAATGGATAAACACTGGACTTGGAGTCAGGAAGACCTAAATTCAAATCCTGCCTCATTCATTTGCTAGCTGCATGATTAAGAGCAAGTCTCTTAACCTTTCTCAGTTTCCTCATCTGTAAAATGGATAAATAATAATAATAATAATAATAATAATAATAATAATAAAGTACCTACCTTTCAGGTGTTCTGAGGATCTAATGAAAAATTTAAAACATTTTGCAAGCTTTAAAGCACAATGTTAATTATTTAGAATCAGATGACCAGCGCTATAATCCTGATTCTGTGTGACTTTGTGCAAATAATTTATCCTCTATATCCATATAATTGGGCCTCAGTTTTGTCATAGATAAAATGAACTATTAGGCCTCAGTGACCTCCAAGAGACATTCCAGCTCTAATTTAATTCAAAAAGCATTTAGTAAGTACCCAAGGATCCAATGAAATAATATGTGTAAAATAGTTTGCAAGCTTTTTCATGCAATATAAATGCAATATAATTATTTGGAGTCACATGACCAGCACTATAACCCTGACCATTTAAATAATTCTTTCCATACTTTTCCATTCTGGTCCAAGTCCCTGCCATCTTATCCTGGAGAAAAAAAGACAAAATGATAGCTCCTGTCCTCAATGAATTTACATTCTAGTCAAAGTCTGAGTCTCCTTTTTCCAGGCTTGAGCTATTGGTAGGACTTTGATAGCCCAACAGGGCAGGCTAATAAGTGTTTAAGATGTAAAAAAAATTAAACTTGAAAGAAAAGACAACTGAAGAATGGGACATTTTGCAGGACATGACATGAGTCCTATGACAAAAATATTTATGGCAATTCTTTTGGTGGTGACAAAAACAGAAACACAAACAAACCCCCAAAAGCTAGAAGCTAAGGGGATAGCCATTAATTAGGAAATAGCTAAACAAACTAGGGAATGAGAAGGTGATGGAATACCAGCATGCTGTAAGAAATGAGGAAATATGATGGTTTCAGAGACACAGAAAGATATACAATCTGATGCTGAGTGAAAATGAGCATTATTGAAGAGAACAATATAAACTAGAGTATCAACATTCTCAAAATGAATAATTTTGGAAGCTGTAAGAACTCTGATCAATCTAACGACTATCTTTGATTTCAAAGGACCAGTGATGAAGCATGATAGCTCTCTCCTGACTCAGGATCCTGCATGATGCATTGGTTTTCTGTATACAGCCTTTGAAGAAATTTGTTTGGCTTTAACCATATTTACTTATTGCAAGGATTTTGTTGTTGTTTTTTCCAATGAGATATGGAGTCAAAGTGAGAGAAAATCGATCTCTATTAATTAAAAAATAAAATTTAAATAATTAAAACAAAACAGTGGCTGAATGATTTGTGCCACACGCCATACTAATCTGGAATGTGGGGTGTACAACAGTGGGCAAGGAAGCTCATGATAACACTTTGCATTTCTCTGAGTTACTCCTTCCTCATAACACAATTCTCAGGCACACTGGATAGCATAGCCAGAGAAGGTGGATATGGCTATGTACACCTCTCCCTTTCTGCCCTTTTTCTCAGGGTTTTCAGAGAGGTGACTTTCCACTTGACGCACAACCAGTCCCAAGGTTTGACAGAACAAGTTCTGGGTGGCCTTCCCAGGCCCAGGCCCTGCACTGCCACTGAGAAAAGTCAGCAGCCCCAGTTGGCTGTGACAGAAGAGGAATTTGAGAAGGAGCACAGGACAGGAGGGGATGGGGTGTGGTAACGGGAGGAAGGTGGGAGAGAATGAGTCTGTATGCTGTGGTTTAGGTGGTGTTTGCTTCTTTGAGGATTCTGTATTTTTAACTCGGTCAGGACAGACCTTTCCAATAGCAAAAAAAAAAAAACCTTCAAGTCCTACCTGATAAATCTTTCTTTATGCTTCTGCCAATATCTGTGTGGGTGTCTCATGACCTTGTTTCTTGGAACATTTCCTTCTAAAGAAAATACATGAAATGAAGGAGAATCTAAAAGCCTCTCTCTTATTTACTTCCTCATAACCATATTAGTAGAATTTACATTTAATACTGCTATTAAAACACCATCTAAAATAACATGTTTTTTACTAACAACAACAATAGTAATAGTTCATATTTATACAGTGCTGGGAGCTTGTAGAATGCTTCTTATCATCTCATTTTAGCCCTATAACAACCTTATGAGGTAGGTGTTATATTTTATTGATTGTCCCATTTCACAGATGAGGAAACTGAGGCTGAGCACTCTAGGATAAAAGATAAACATCTCTGTTTGTGATTTAAAACTCTTCACATCCTGGCTCCTTATTTTTACAGTTTTCTTATATGTTATCTCTCTCCCCTTACCCCTCCCTTGACTATTCATTCAACAGTTCTGCCATATTGGCCTTCTCATAGATCCTTGAATATGACTTTCCATCTCTCTGCAAATTTGCACTGACCATCTGGATCCCCAGAATGCTCTCTCCCCTCATCTCTACCTTTTGGTTTCCCTAGGTTCCTTCAAGACTTAAATCAGATACCATCTTCTCCAGGAGACCTTTTCTGGTCCTCCCCAGCTAGTTATGTCTACCTCATTCAGATTACCTTCCAATAACTTTGCATGTATCTTGTACATACCTAATTGTTTACATGTTGTCTCCCCCACTAGAAAGAAATCTCTCTGAAAGAAGGGTCTGTGTTAACTTTTCTCTGTATTACCAGTGTTTAAGCACAGTGCTTGACTATGACTAAATGTTTAATAAATTCCCATACTCCTTAGAATATAAATAGTACACAGGGTTGGGGAAGGGCTGCACTTGAGGACCTAGAGGTCACATGTGGCCTTGAGGCTGCAGGTTCTCCTCCCCTGGAGAGTGGTATCAAATTTGACTAGAATCAAGGCTGCCATTCCAGAGTGTTTACTAGCTGAGTTGACCTTTTGCCAAGCCACTTAAACCTCTGAATCCCAGAGTTTTCATCAGAAACATGAAGAGGATGTCTTAGATGATCTCAAAACTGTCTCAAATTCCAGGATTCTAAAGTTTCATTCTTTCTTTAAAATGGGAGCCATTTATATTTTGTATTGAATGACTCTAAAAAAGTCCAGATCTCATCTTGGGTGGTAACAAATCTTATCTACATCCCCAAGACAGGAGGAGCTGTAGGATCCAGAAGCCTCTTGCAACTCATAGCCTAGGAGGCTCCAATCAGATTCTCCTTGCTTTCTAGAAACAGAAACTGCATCATTCTTCATCTACATTTTGTTTTGTTTTGTTTTGCTTTTTACTTAACCAATTCTTCCAAAGCAGATAAAAATATAAGGCAGTAAAGACCATAATAATCCAATAGCATGCGGGTGGTACTATCAAAATACTACTGGGTTTTATGTTGCTTTTTAAAAAAAATATAGCCAAATTCAAACATCTGTGTTTTTTTTTTTCATAACTGAATTTAGTTATATAATTAGCTAGTAACCATCTCTGACCATTTTTAAAATAAGCAATTGTTTGGTTATTAGGTGGTGGAGTGGGTCTGGAGTAAGGAAGACCTGAATTCAAATTTGCTTACTAGCAGTATGACCCTGGACAAGTCATTTAACCCTGTTTCCCTCAGTTTCCTTATCTGTAAACTGGAGGAGGAAATGGCAAAATACTACAGTATGTTTGCCAAGAAAACCCTATATGGAATCACAAAGAGTCAGACACAGCTGAAACATGTGAGCAGTAACAACAAAACAACTGTTTGGCAGATTCTACTACCCCCTCTCCACCTTTTTTCTTTTCAAAGATTTGTGTGAATTCTCACATACAGTAAGCCTCTGCTTCTAGTTAATACATAGAACAAGAAATGTATGCTTTCCTATATGGAAAAAAAATGAGATGATCTCAGGAGGCAAATAGACAAACCCCAAAACAACACATGGGGAAGCATTTGGCAATGTGGAGATAACATGGGGGTGGGAAGGGAGATTGAAATAAATGATTTTTTTAAAAAAGTTAATGAATTTGGTGTGGCTAAGTAGTGCAGTGAATAGAGCATCAACCCTGGAGGCAGGAGAACCTGAGTTCAAATTTGGGCTCAGACACTTAACACAAAACTAGCTGTGTGACCTTGGGCAAGTCACTTAACCCTAATTGCCCTACCTTGCCTCCTCCAAAAAGCAAAAAAAAATGTAAAAGTTAATGAATTTTTTGTCCTTTTTTAGCTATAATTTTAGAAATAATGAAGAGGGGAAAATGAGGAATGGAAGGAAAGGAAGAAAGGAGGAGAAGAGAGGAAAGGTAGATGGAGAAAGGAAAAGAAAAAAGATAAGAGACAGAAACAGAGACAGAGAAGCAGAGTGAAATGTTTTTAGTTAGCTATTTCAAAAAGTCAATATACTTTTGTGTTAGTTCTTAAGCTTTTTAAAATCCCACTTTAGAATTCTTAGGAAAGGTCTCCCCATCATCCATTCTGTGCCAATGTAGAGAAAGTGAATCATAGAATAGAAGTGGTTATCCAGACAATGCAGGCAATGTATCCCATTTCTCTACGGTACCTCCCCCAATAAGTTCTTTTGCCTCAATTCCAGACAGTTGAGCCAAATGTGGGTTTTCCTTTTCTTTGCTTGTAATTGTCCAGGTGACTGACTTGATTATTTCTCTGTGCCTGGAGCAGATCCAGATGAGGGGAGTCAGTCAGCAGGATAAAGTCAAACCAGAAGAGGGAGCCACATACCCCCAGAGAAATGAGGGAAAGTGGTTTCTCAAGAAAACACAGTAATAGGACCCTCAGGTGTAAAAACCTAGGGCTGACAGAGAGATGACTGGGAGACACACAGTGATGACGGGTGAGGGTCCTACTCGGGGAGGGTCCTACGTCCCCATCCACACACCCACATCGACTGTCTTTAGTGTTCTGGAGCAAAATACCAGTTAACCTGCCCTAATTACAGCTTGGGCCATCTACCCTCCAGCAGTGAAAATTATAACCCATACACACTTTCAAATCTGTAGACCCAGTTAAAGTTAACTGGATGCTAATTTAGGTCCATGCTCAGTTTTTTTTTTTCTCTCCAACTCAGCTCCAATACCAAATCTATGGATAATTCAAATAAGATGATTGAGGTTTGTTACCCCACTTATGTGAGAGTCCCAAATGTTACTGTGTAGCTTTGAGCAGATCTGTTCTCCCACTTGGGACTCAGTTTCTTTACCTGTAAAATGGACAACATGAGGTTCAACCAAATGACTTCTAAGGTCCCTTTATGTTCTAAAAGCCTTGCAAACCTAGGAAATATCATCGATAAATGAGAGATTAGGGAAGGGGGGATGAGTGTGGATAAGTGGCTGAGAGGGATATTCGATAACATTCCCAACATCCTTAGGGCACAGCTTGGAACCTTCTAAACATATCTTGCTTTCATTGGCACTCAGCCATTTTTCCTTCTTCCCTGGCAGGACATTCTAAATGACATTCCTATGTGTTGTAACCAGACCCCCATTTCTTTTCTGCTTGATGTTCTGCACCAACAGCAGGAGAGGCCAAACCACTGAAGATTCGATGGGACTGTGCTAAAGCCATGGCGAAATGCCTTTAGTTATTATTACCAGAGAAAATGAAGAAACTGCAGACCAGATGGGTGTATATTATCTTTCCAACTAAAAAAATGTCTTATTAACAGAGATAAATGATCTGAAATGACAGAACATTTTCTTGCAATTTTAAAAAATAATAGCAGTGATATTTTAGGAGATATTTCTGCAATTTTTTTCCAAGGGTCCTGCTAAAAACCCCATTTGATATTGATAGATACATTCTTAAAGTGGCTGTTGGCACATTAATAAATATTGAAACCTGAGAGAGAATTTTTTACACCAACTTTAATAATCAGTCTAAGAGCTTTAGGACAGAATGTGAATAGTTAGGTGACTTCGAGGTTTAAAAGTGGTCAAATTCAGCATCCCAGCTAGGAGGCACAATGTATAGAGAACTAGGCCCAGGAGTCCAGATAACCTGAGTTCAAATTCAGATACTAGCTGTGGGTTCTGGGGCAAGTCAATTAAGTTCCTTTTACTTCAATTTCTTTAGCTGTAAAATGGGGGTTTGCACCTACCACTCAAGGTTGTGCTGAGGATTAAATGGGATATTCATAAGCTATTTGGTACAGTTATTGATACATAGTAGGCACTTAAGCATTTCCTTCCTTCCCTTCATGCCTTCCTTCATAGGCACTTTTCAATTCATAGCATCATGCATTTAGGGTAGAAGATCTAACCCATCCCCTTCACTTTTCCTAGGAGAAAACTGAGGCCTGTTTTGTTAAGCAAATTTCCTAAGTTCACATGGAATAAGTAGAAAGATTGGGTTTTGAACCAAGGACTTCAGGCTACAAATCCACTGTCTTTTTAACTCTGTATTATTAATTGAAAGTCAAACAAATAGAGTTTTTGCAGGACATGAGGGAGAGAACACACCTTAAAGATATTGGGGAAGTAATAGCATATTTCACTGAAATTGTTATTAGACCCCCTAATTCTTATCATAGGAGCATAGATCTGGACACGAGGAAGGCACATTTCACTGAGGAAGTCATAGCTTCTAACTTCCTCATCATTTAGGTGAGGAAACAGATCTAGGAAAATTAAATGACTTGTCCAAGGTCATGGAATAATTGATATAGTGCTGTAAGTTACCTTGAAATTTATGTATAATAGAACCTCACCTCCCTCTCCTGTTACAGATGGGAAAACTGAGGCCTAGGAAAAAGCTACAGTAGTGAGTATCAGAGATATAAATCCCAGTCCTCTAAGGCCAGAGCCTATATTCTTTCTACTATGTCTTTTCATGATTTCTATTGCTAATAGTCATCATATGATTTAGAATTAGAAGGACTCTTAATCAATCTAGTCTACCTCTACAATCTTCTCATTTTATAAATGAAGAAAATGAGACCCCAAATGTCACTTACTCAATGTCACTTTCTTCATATAGCAAGTGGCCTAGGTGAGATCAGAACAAAGGTCATCTGTCTCCAAAGGCAATACTTTTCACTATGCTATGCACCTCTCCTTAGTTACTTTGAAGTTTATAAAAAGTGGCCAACATTTTGGTGATGGACCTACACAAGTTTATCTTAGTCTGGTTCTTGGACTTACTGCCTGAACCCAGTCCACAGTTGAACCCTTATCCAAAGAAGATAGGACCTACCATAGCTTGTATTCTTTTGGTATTGGCTTTGGGAACCTAAGGCAAGATGAGACCCCCCAAAACCCCTTCAGTCAAGGAGTGAAATCTCGGTTACAGCTAAAACTTGAATATTATTAGGAAGAGGAAAGCATTTGCTTAATTTGCATTAAGCCATATCTGTAGGCAAAAAGGTATTTAGCATAAGAAAAATACAATTAATTTCTGAGATGTTTATTTTCTTTTGAAAATCTCCTTTCCCAAGGGACATAATGATGGCACACTGATTTACAAAGGACCATTCTTAGAAGCCGCCAAAATGGTTTCTGTGCAATTAGGTTACCTTGAATTTTAATCCCAACAATACCTGGAATGTACATGAGGCCTTCTGAAAAGCTTGTTGTCATCTTAATTATTTTTATACTATCCCTGTGGTCCAAGTTATGTTTATGCCTCTATATTTTTATTTTTATTTTCCAATTGGAACATTTAAAAGTGAATGCTTCCTTCAAGGTCACAAAATTCCTGAGTGAATAAAAGACATTGCCACAGTCTTCCAAAAATAATGGATGAATGTTTCAGTTTCCTGAATGGACTATCACTAACCCAGGATCCCTTTCCTAGCCTCAATCCTCTCCTAAGTAGGGAAAGGAAGAGAAAGCGTCAGGATCCTTCTTGGCATTTGTATGGTACTTTTAGCTTTGAAAACTACTTGTCATATGTGTTATCTTATTGGTGGCTATGGATAAGTCAATCCCTTTCTCAGGGCTTTCATGCTCTCAACTATAAACCAATAGGGTTAGAATGGGTGATTTCTAATTTTTCTTCCATTTCTAAAGTCCCACAGGTGCTTTTGTGGATGTTTGATTGTGTGTGTTCTGTACCCTCCCTGTATAGATATAAGAAAAGTGTGTCTTATGGTCTCAGACAGAGATAAAAAGGACCTTATAGGTCACCTCATCTAATTCCCTTATTTTTGAGATCCCTAGAGAGGTAAAGTTACTTACTTGAGCTCACAAAAGCACTAAGTTGTAGGCTTTGGATTTGGACCCAAGGCTTATCCAGCTGGGCAGAGCAGAGGATGTGGAGTCAGGAAGATCTGAGTTCAAATTCAGCCCCACACATCACATTTGCTAACTGTGGCACCCTAGGCAAGTCACCTAATCTTGGTTTGCCTGTTTCCTCAACTATAAAATGAGGATAATAGTAATACCTACCTTTCAAGGTTGTTGAGAGTTTCAATTAAAATAATATTTGTAAAACACTTAGCCCAGTGCCTGGTACAAGCAATCACTCTGCACAAGGAAACTGGGGAACTTAGGATATGGGATCATAGATTTAAGACTGGAAGGTACCCCCTCTCACAACCTCATTTTGTAGATAAGAAAATCAAGACCCAGAAAAGTGAAATTGTTTGTCATTAAGTTTGTGGGAAGAGGATTATTTGAGCCTGGGTCTACTAGTTTTTGTCTAGATGGCTTATATTGTGCCACAGACCAGCCTAAAATTATGCCTGCCATTTGGAACAGTGACACGTGGACCATTTCCTCCATGTGACCTCTTCTAGACTCCCCTTGACCAGTTTCTCTCTATAACATACATCATTTTTCCTTCTGCCTCCAAACTTTGGTGTATGTGGCTATCTGTACCTACCCAAGACTGGAGTCGAGGGCTGAGCTCTCCAGCATATTCACTGGATATGCCTCTCATCTTTCACCTTTACACCAGTGTGCCTGGTACCAGGTTTCTCTATCTCATCCAAGGGTTAGACCATCAAATTCATGCTTCAATGGGCTAAGCATTCCCCTGGTGAACTTTGCTCCCACAGGGACCCAACTTACCCAAGGGTAAATACTGAAGCGCCAGGGGATTAGGCTCAGGTAGCCCAAGAAGGGACTCAGAGTTGGGGGTTAATCATGCCATTTAGTCAACCATGCAAATTAGCACAGGCTCACATGCCCAGGGCTTGGAAGAAATCAGGAGAAGGGCCAGGAGAAATTTCAATATGGTCTGTTTCTCCTTCAAATGACTTTTGGTCAGGTTTTTTTTTGTTGTTGTTGTTAGTATTTGGATTTGTGGACATAGGCAATTATGTGTGTGTGTTTTCTTAACCTAGGCATAAGGGGGATCAGAAAGTCAGGTAGAATGAGTGAGTTAAGGAAAGGGCAAGGCAGAACAAAGGCAAGGTCAGGGGGCGGGGAGGAGAATTTAGAGAGAGTATGTTAAAGAAATGGATTTTTTTAAGACAAAAGTAAAAAAAGACACACACACACACACACACACACACACACACAACCAAAAGACCCAAATATGTCTGCAAAGGTAAAGCAGGGAATGCAATCATTCAATCATATGAGCAACCCACATTGAAAGCAGGTTCTTTTCCTTCTTTTTAAAGGGCACTATTACAATTGGTGTACCTGGGAGCAGGGGTTAGGATGGCTGCATTTAGTTGCAATTGTTCAAATATATGCTCTTCATAAAAGCCCGCATCTCCCTCTGACAAGGGTTGTAACCCTCATACACTTGCCATAGAGTCTGCTGAACCAAAGCTATTAGACTGTATTCACTTATACCTTGCCAGCATAGATCCCATTTCCCAATTATTGGAACAGTGAGTAGAATAAAGCAAATGGTGGTAAAGTAAACAACATGAAAAGAGTCTTTCAATATCTGGAGAAAGCTGCGAGATTGATTGAAATTAAGTAGCTGGAAACACTGTCCCAGGCCTTGAAATACAGTGCATCTGGGGAGGGGCCTAAGAGGAGGAGGGAAAAGGGGAAAGAAAGCATTGATGCTAAGAAAGAGAATTGGTATCTGGGATTTCCTCTGCAATTTAACGCTGTCAAGCTAGTCTTGTACATCTACCCAGATTGAGCACATTGTTATTACCGAAGCACAGCTAGCTTCTAGGATGGATTAAAGAGCTAATAGGTGAAGCCAGCTGCATGGAGCATCTGGTTTTTCCAGTGAGAGAAGAATTCCTCGCAGAATAAGAAAATCACAGACTCCAGAGTTTTCTCGGGGTGTGCAGACTTGGAGATGGGCTGCAGAAACCCTAACAGCCTTCAAAAGAGTCACCAACTCACCAAAATCTCAGGGCTCCATCCCACATTTGCCCATATCCCAAAGGTCTTTCCATCTAGTGTATTGCAGCCTGGAAAAATACAGGCATCAGTAGCCTGGAAAAATACAGTATTGTTTTCACTCAAAGTCCTTCTTATCCCCAGAATAATTTTTTAATCAATGCCTTGACCTAAGGTCCATAGGCCTACATCCTCACGCAGGATTCCTGTGTCATTAATTTCCTAGAGGAATAAATGGGCCTCTCTCCTCTAAATAATCAAAGGATCCCTCAACACCCAGACAAGACTTGGCAAAATGAGGCAGTCTTACAAACAATAAATCTAGGAAAGTATCAGAAAGTGATTCAAGCAGATGCCCCTGCCCACTGTGATTTAGCAGCTAAGTGGCATAGAGGATAGAGTGAAGGTCTGTGTTCTCACTGTGCCTCAAGATGACCCTGGGCATGACTTATGTAAAGACAAGCATGAGTAGCTTTCCAGAGGACTGCTGCTGTCAACAGCTTTCAAGATTCTGATTACATAGTATAGCGAGCTCTCTATTTATTCAGTAACAAACTAAGACAAAACATTCACAGAAATTAAAATACAGCATTCACAAGGTTATAGCATAACAATTTATCACTAAAATGGCCACATAGTTTTCACCAAAGTGGTCACATAGTTTTAAGCAAAAGATAACATTCATTTAATAACGCAACATTTAGTAAGGAGGCCAGCCTCCTTAATTGACACAAAGTACAAACGAAAGTTCTCCAACCCTTGGTCACATTGTCTTAATCTCTTCAATCAAAAAGTCCTCTTTCTTCTTAGTTGGAGAAGTCCTTAACTCAATCATCTAAATATAAAGGTCAGAGTTCTCCATCCTAGGCCACAGTAAGTCATGATTTTCTCAGTTTGTATTAAATACCCAAGGAGAGGTCTTTTCAGCTTGACTCAAGGCTGGCTCTCATCTTCCATGGTTCCTCTTCCATGGTCCCGGCTCTGGCCCAAATCTATCCAACAGTCACCTAGGTTCAAAGGCAGACAGCTCTCAGTTCTTTGTCCAGCTTCTTGTGCAGTTCCTGTTCTGTATTGAAACTCACAGTGTCTGGTCTACCTCAAATCCTTCACAATTTCTGTTCCTGGGAAGACAAAGCTTAACAAAGCCATAATAACATCCATACACATTACTGGCACCCTCATCAATTCACTTTCTGCCTGTGAAATCAACATAGGCCCAACAAGGCCTGAGGAATCAACACAAATCATCAGTATAATCCCTGGAACTCTGAAATCATCACCAAGACCCTCCTCCAGGATTTCTGTAAACATACAACAAGAGAATCCTCTTTCAGGGCTTCTGAACCAGCAGCAAGATCCCAGGGCTTCTGTAACAATAGCACTGTCCTCTATCAGGAGACAAATCTGACAAAGTAACATCAAAACAGACAGCCATGGCTCCTCCCAGTTCTCCTCTCTTCCCATTTCTCAGTTCTTCTCAGTTCTCAGTTCCCTTATTTCTCTCCAGCAGTAGCAGCCCAGCCTCCAGATGCTCACTCCCAGAAGTTTTGGCCTCTCTCAGCTTGGGCTTTTCCTTATATATGGTATTAGCTCCTCCCTGTTCTTCCCCTTCCTGTTACATCAACAAGTCCATCCCCCTGTGGGATTCACAAGTTCTGGATCTTAATACTTGACACAATTATGAACTTGGAACTAAGTGCTAAGTACCTGTTAGCTTGCCAATACAAGGGGCAGGGAAGATCTTCAAATTCCCATTTCCATCACGTTTTACCACCCCTTTCAGCTTCAGTTTCTGAGGCTTAATGTCTGAACCCACTCATGTCTGGTCTAGCCTGCTCCACTATTGGACAACTCCTAGCTTTGCTTTGGACAACCTCGTCTCATGTGTAAATTGGAGATAATAATAGCACCTACTGTAAAGAGCTATTGTTAGGATAAAGTGAGATAATATATGTAAGCTTTGTGGAAACCTTAATGGCTACATAAATGTGAGTTATTGTTACTATTATCAGTAGTAGTAGTAATAGTAGTAGTAGTAGTAGTAGTAGTAGTAGTAGTAGTAGCAGTAGCTGCCGCAGTAGCATAGAGGCACTAAACTGTCTCCAAATATCTTCCCTTCCCTGAATTCCCACATGTCAGAAAATATGACACTTTAGCTTTGGAGATAATTTTTTTTTTTTAGGTTAAGTGCTTTCTTTTAGTAGTGGTACTCTTTTAAAACAGGTCTGAGAGACTTCCCTACCAGATGTCTTCCATCCTGACAGGAGGGTCCCAGCATAGTATGAGAGTAAGAAGAGAAAAAGGAACACAGCAGGGGGCAGAGAGAGGGAGGTACAGCAAAGATATACCCTTTGACCATGGTCACAATTTTGCCAAGAATTCATCTGAGCTCCAAACCGTTCCTTGGGCTAGGAATGTTTCATCCTCTTAATAAATGCTTGTTGATTACTTGGTTCTTCTCTATCCAAACTCACTTCTAATTATCAGCTGGGGATACTCGCCAGGCTCCTTTCAAGTTCAGAAGTTTAGGGTTTGATGAGAATGAGAGAAAGAGCCTGGGTTGTGGGGGCGGGAGGTGAAGTGGGAAGAGAATGAGACTGAGACAAAGGAAAAGATAGGCCATCCATTGTGAAGAAAGCCTGTAGTAGATCAATCTGGAGATGAGTAGATATGAATTCTATTATCATCAAGGATTGGGCTAATTAAAACCAAATCCTCATTTAATCCTGAGCTAGTGATCTCAAGAAGCAAAAATAAAATTAGTTTTAATTCACTTTAATTTTAAAAATAAAAAAAAAAGCCACCCAGCATTACCTTAACTGGGGAAAAGAGTATGCTGCAAAGCCAATAAACATAGGCAGGATGTTGAGACACCCAAAGGGATGCCCTCGACCAGGGGCAGGGAACCTGCCACCTCAAGGTCATATGTAGCCCTCTAGGTCCTCAAGTGTAGCCCTTTGACTAAAACCAAACTTCACAGAACAAGTCCCCTTGATAAAAGTATTTTTTCTGTAAAACTTGAACTCAGCCTAAAGACTGCACCCAGGGACCTAGAAGGCCACATGAGGCCTCAAGGCCCCAATGTGTTCCCTACCCCTGCCCTAGGGCCTAGGTGTTCAGATTATACAATAGATTAAATGCTTGTGCTGACAGACATCAGATACTTTGACCAAGTCACACCCCCTCCCTAGATCTCCATATCTTCCTTTGGAAAAAGAGGCAGTAGATGAGGTCATCTGTAAGGTCACTTATGTTTTTAGCATCCTGTGATTCAATCATATAGAAGGTTGGGGATGGCGGGTCAGAGAGGATTATATTGATAAAGAACAGTACAATACACGTTGCATGACATTGGTAGAAACTCTAAAGATTCTGGTGCTTTCTAACTGGTGGAAGCTTTTTGTTTCTGGTTATTACCACCCTTGCTTTCCCTTTGGTGCCTGGGCAAGAGAAAAGGTGATAAATCAATCTATAGGACTTGCCAATAAGTGCATTTAAGTGAAATTATTGTTTTTTCCTGTAGCAAGTGCCAAGTTATCTAGTCCCCTCATACAACCACAACAAGATAATTAAACATGGATATATCTTCAACAAGAAACAAAGGAGAGGTTTCCTACATTTGACCATATATGACAATTGTCCCAGATGGGAAGATTGAGGAATTCCTGAATCAGAACTATTAAGCTATGAAAAGTTTCCTAGAATAGATTGGATTATCCTCCCCTTCCCCAACCTAAAGTAAAACAAAACAAAACAGAAAAAAAAAATCTCAGAACTGGAAAGTCATATACTTCAATTCATGCCTGATAAACTCATTCACTTAAGATATCACTGAAGATCAGTCCTCCAGCCTCTATTTGAAGATCTCTAGTGAAAGCAAATCCACTTATGTTTGGAGTTAGCCTATCCCACTTATGGACAAATAAAATTGTTATAAAACACTTTCCTCCCCTTAAATCAAACCTACATTTGCCTCTTTTCATCTACTCATTTCTTTTATTTTCTTCTTCCTTCCTTCCTTCCTTCCTGTTTCTTTCTCCTTCCCTCCTTCCTTCCCTCCCTCCCTCTTTTCTTTCCTTCCTTCCTTCTTTTCTCTTTCCTTCCTCACTCCCTCCATCCCTTTCCTCTTTTATCCCCCTTCTTTCCTCCCTCTCTCCTTCCTTCTCTCCTTTTCTTCTTTCTTTCCTTTTTATTCTTCCTTTCTTCTTTCCTTCCTTTCTTCATTTCTTCTTTCCTCCTGTCTTTCTGCCTTCCTTAGAAAATGTAAATTAAGGAACCACAGTATAAGGTGTTTGAGAAAGGGGACAGGGAATGGGAAAATAGTAGGAGGGATGATATAGACAGACATAACATAGAGTGAAGCAGATGTTACACAGTATGGATTTTCTTGGTGGGGAACCTTAAAGGTGCATTTGTAAAAAATATGATTTTCCAAAAGCAGCAGAAATGTAGGAATGCAGGCTGTATCAGATAGGCAGTAGGTCTGTCAATAACACTTACTGAAATGCCCTCTATGTGAATAACACATCACTAGGCACAATGGAGGAGACAGATAAGAAAGAGTAAATACCATCACTATAAAGCACTTATCAGGAACCAAACAGTTAGGTGCTGTGTAATCAAAGCAATCTAGTCAGAGTAAGAACTTTCAGATTCTCATAGGTGAAGAGGGAGGTCGAATATTCATGAAAGACACACAAGAACACATGGGCCAAGAAATTCAAAACACATGCCTGCCTAATTATGGATCCAGGTATATTTTACAGGAGATTTGGTGGCTGAAACAATAGGCAGACAAGTATAAGGTTTGTTTGTTGTTTTACTTGGATTTGGAATCAAAAGATCATATCTGAACTTTGTTATTCACTATGTGACTTCAAGCAAGCCAGTCTTCTCAGGCTTTGTTTCTTTATCTGTGAAAAAGAGGTAATCAATCAATTAATCATTAAGCATTTCATAAGCTCTTAATGTGTGCCAGGCACTTATTAAGAGTTGGTGAAGGGGTGAGTAGGTGGCACAGTGAGTAAGAGTGCAGGCCCCGGAAGTTGGGAGGACCTGGGATAGGTTCCAGCCTCAGAAAATGAGCACCCACACATAATTAATGATTGGCCCTGTACCTTGAGCAAGTTACTTAACTCCAATTGCTTTAAAAAAAAAAAAAGAGTTGGTGAAACAAATAAACAGTAAAAACAATCCCTGCCCCCAAGGAGTTTCCATTCTATAAGGGAAGACAAAATGCACATATGTACAGTAAACCTTTGAGTCAAGATTTTAACTAACAGGTGTCAGACAAAGGTCTTCCTACTCCCCAACCCTTGAAACTCCTGGAAACTGCTGTTGACTGTACTTCATACTTTTCTTCTGGTTGAACTGGTATCTTATAGACCTCACATCAGTAAAGCCAAGAGAAAAGGTCACCTTTGGAGAAATGTGGATTCTCTTTATGAGTCTGTTCTGAAAATCATAGGTTTAGGGTTGATTTGAGCTGGGAGGGGATTGGAGATCTCTCCAGGTACTGATTGTCATTCCCAAAATCCTAATGCTCTTGTAAGGATGACCCCTAAGTCAGGGTGCGTTAGCAGAAGGTTGACTCGTGCACTTGCAGGTGCAGAAATCGACAGCCCATAAATACCTCAGTTCTGGGAGGCTTACTTATTTAAGATGAGATCAACAGCTCTTCCATGTACATCCTCTTGCCTTTTACTTCCCTGGCCTGGCTTGGACAGCAGGGAAGAAAAAGCTGGCTGTGAGAGAAAAGCACCAAAATTACAGATGGAAAAGACCTATGAGCTCTCAGAGTACTATCTGCTGCTCCTGAAATAGAGCAGGCTTCCCTTCATGCCCATTTGGCATTTCCCCCACAGCGATTCTCAGTTCCATGTATTAATGGAATTACAAGGGAATTACAAAGTCTGAAATCCTAAAAACAACCAGTGCTTGTGGCTCTGTGTCTGTGAGGAGCCCAGGATCCCAAATGAAGGAAAGGAAATGCAAGGGATAGACAATCAATCAATCAACAAGTCTTGTCTACTGCCTCTTGTGTGCCATGGGGGACTGACAGGTAGTGTGATGGCATGGAGAGTGCCAGGAGATCTGGCTTTATTTTTTGGCTCTGTCACTCACTAGCTATGAGAAGAAGGAAAATCATTTCTCTGCTTTGAGCCCCACTTTCCTCCAAAAGGGTTCTTCACTTTTTTTTTGTCATGAACCCCTCTGGCAGTCTGGTGAAATTGATGGACCCATTCTCAGCACCATGTTTTTAAATGCATATCATACAATATGTAGAATTACCAAGGAAACTATATTGAAATTCAGTTCTTTTTAAACAATGGGCTCCCAGGTGAGAAATAGCTGGGTATAGATTCTGTAGAATGGGGGTAATAAATCTTTAATAATTTAACTGAAAGAGTAGCTTGTTATGAGGAAGACACTTTGTAAACCTTTCAGCAGTACATAACTGTGTCCTGTGATGATGGGCAGTGGAAGTGTTGTGGCCTGGGGCCTACTCTCAGGGACAGTTACAATCTGATGTGTACATTAGAGCTCTTATTCTTTGATCCAGACCTATAATTTCATTCACTTGTGGAATCTCCCTGTACTGGTACAGATTGCTCACAGATCTGTAATGTATAGTCTCAGGGAGTTGTCTGGAAGCATAGAGATGTTTTGTGCCTTTCTGGGAGTCACTCAGCCATCAGGTGCTAGATACAAGACTGAAACCCAAGTATTGTTGACTCCAATGCTGACTCTTCCAAGAAGCTCTGGCATGGTCATTCTACATACAAAAGAGGGAAAAATACAATCCTTGCCCTCAGGGACTTTGCATTTTGATTTTAGGAAGATTAGAGAACCCCAGGATCTAAGACATGGAAGGGAAGGGATATTTGATGTTACTCTGTCCAACAAAAATAGGACATAAGCATGAACCCCATTTACAACAAAACCAAGTGGTCAATCCCTGATCTGGCAGTGGGATGAAAGCACAAAGACTATAGCTAGAAGAGACCTCCTGGGACAAAGAACTGACTATTCTAGAGCAGCCCATTTCTTTTGGGTCCGGTGGGGGCCAACCCTCAATGTCGGGAAGTTTTCTTTGTTTATGGGCAAACTACCTTCCTAGAATTTCTCTTCCATCTTAGTTTGGCCCACTAGGGTCAAGCAGAGTAAATCTAAGCCTCCTTCTATACCACAACCCTTCAAATAGCTATTAAGACCTCCTCTTTGAGGTTCACCTTTCCCAACAAAACATCCCTAGTTCTTTTAACTCATCTTCCAATAGCATAGTTTCATGTGATTTCGCCAATATGATTGTTCTCTTCTGGATGGCCTCCAGTTTGTCAATGATTTTCCTAAAATTGGATGCCTGGAACTGAACATCACATCCTAGATTGGCTCTAGCTAGGTCAGGGTACCAAAGGAAATTACTCTTGTACTTAAAAGATGTCCATCTCTTGATGTAGCCTGAGTTCAAATTTAGCCTCAGAGACTTACTATCTCTTTGATCCTGGGTAAGTCACTTAACTTCTCTCTGCCTCAGTTTCCTCATCTATAAAATAATAATAATAATAATAATAACAGTTAGGATTTGTATAACACTTACCCTATGTCAGGCACTGTGCTAAACAGTTTACAATCGTTATCTCATTGCTCTACACAACCACCCTTTGAAGAAGATGCTGTTATTACTCCCATTTTAAAGATGAGGAAACTGAAGCAAACAGAGGTTAAGTGACTTGCCCAGGGTCACATAGTTTCTGAGGCTGGATTGAACTCAGGTCCTTCTGATTATAGATCTGGCACTCAATCTACTGTGCAACCTAGCTGCAGGAGATGACAATAGCATCTCCTTCTTAGGGTTGTCATTATAGGATCAAATGAAATAATGCATATTGCAAACTTTAAAGATTTCGATAAATGCCAGCTTTATTAGGTATTGTTATTATGCAGCCTAAGATCACATTTACACTTTTCCCCTTGTTTGTTGACTCATATTGAGTCTACATTCTATTCAAACATTGTGTTTCACAGTGGGTCTATACAACCAGGAGCAGAATTGTGTCTGGGATTGCCACCCTAACATGATAAGCTAGTCCTACCTTTACCCTACCCAAAAACCTCCTCCCCTGGTCTATTCCAGTGTCTCATTCTACCATTAGTCAATGCTATAAGTTAAGATAATGAAGGTCTCTGTTAGCTAAAAAAAGTCATAAGTAGCCATTAACATCTTAGATGGAATTAGTTATAAAGTTAGCTTCTTATATAACGAGACCTTTAAGAAAGGCAGTGGGGCATGGTAGAATCAGAAAGACCTGGATTCAAATTCCACCACAGATTCTTAACTAGCTTTGTAAGCTACCTTACCTCCCTGAGATAGCCATAGTTTCTTCTCATTATCTGCATTAGAGCAACTAAATTCATAGGGTGATAGCTTGGGGGTTGTTTTGTTTTTGTATTTTGTTTTTGTTTTTGGAGAGGATCAAATACGATAATGTATGTAAATATTGCATAAATCTTAGAGTAATTATATACATATTAGCTATTATTGAGGTGAGTTCTATTAGGTATAGATTATGGTAGGAGGTATGGAGGATAGCTGGACATAGGGAAAGTGGCACCACTATATTGGACAGTCAGAGAGGGCAATATGGAGGGGAAGAGCCCTGATCATCTAGTGAACAAAAAGGTGCCACATTTCCTCATAGAATATGAGCTCTTTTACCTGAGACACTTTGTTTTGTTTTGTTATTATAGCTCCAGCATTTTCATACCCAATGCTTGGCTTTAGTTGGTGCTTAATAAATAGATGCCTGTTGAATCAAATTGTTGGATGGACTCTGAGAAAGATGGAAAGCTGAAAGGAAGAAGGGAACATTAATAGAAAAGGTAAGAAGATGACAAAAGTTACTCTTTCATTCCCCATTTTACCTCGTATCAGTCAGACCTAAGCAAGAAGGTGGGTATAACTAGATCTTTTCCCCATGCATGGGAAGGGAGGAGAGGTCCCTGGATCTCTGGACATTTTGCCAGACACTCACTGTCCTCCTAAAAATACTTTAATTTCATCTGGCTCCATCGAACACTAATATTTCTCACCCTCTTTAATCATAATTCTTGCTTTGCAAAGAATTGATCATTTCTGGCATTTGACCCAAGAAATTTTCAACTCTCTGAAATAGTAGCTTTCCCTCTCCAGCTAGAGAAGCCTCATCAAAAGCCATTCCCAGCTGTCTCAATGACATATTCTTTCGAAGCCTCTAGAGGGCAAGATCACTGTAATTTGCTCCTAAATTTCATCTGAGCCATGATTCCAATTCCATCAGAATTATGAAATGTCCCTTTGAATTAAGTAAGCCACAGCAGCACTTAAGCTATCTCCGGGATAGCGATATATCCCATTAGTGGCTGCTTTACGGATTTCATTGAAATCCAAATTCATTTGTAATGGCCCCACAATTGGCTCTCCCAACCTTGATCATTACCAAAAAAATTGTCATTGATAGAAAGTATGTATAAGGAATCAATGTACAGTGTTAGTGCCACAGCAAAACTATTTCGGTGCAGACAGAAGATATTTATGGTCATATGCTCTGACTTGCAGTTGTTGACCAGCTCAGGATATATAGTCTACACTTATACCCAGGAAAATCAGCTCCTAAACCAGCAACCTGCATATCAGAGAATTATGAAGGGCTGAATACGGGAAGACAGCTATTGCAAAGACACCACAGGATCCCTCAATCCTAGAGGGAGAAATAAAGGAGCAAGTCTGACTGACTTCAAGAAAGTTTTTATGTTGGAGAAGAAGGAGGAGGAAGTCAGAACATCAAAAAAAAAAAATCCCTTTCATTGTAGACTATGTGGACAAAAAAAAAAAACCCTGATTAATGAAATCTGAGGAGAGTCTGAGGAGAGTTATGGCAGTGAGGAATGGGAAAAGAGAGTTCTGCTATTACTTCCATTCAAGAAATCATCCAATTCTGCATCCAACTCTTACCAGCCTACCACCCACAACCAGGCCCTCATTACCTTTCACGGGAACCATTGCAGGGGCCTCCTAACTGATCACTTTAGTCTTTCTCCTCTAAGATGCTTCCTCCATGTAGCTGTAAAAATAATCTTCTTGGGGGGATATGAGAGGGAGGACTGGGGGATGGAGTAATCAGTATGTTTGCCATCTTCAGGTGAGGGGTAGGGAAAAGATGGGGAGAAAATTTGGAACTCAGGATCTTGTGGAAATGAATGTTGAAAACTTAAAATAAATAAATGAATTCTATAAATAAATTTTTAAAAATAATCTTCTTAAGTCACAAGTCTGACCCCTTGATCACTTCTTAATCAAAAAACCTTCAGCGGCTCCTCTATGGATTCTAGCATAAAATATCAGCTTGTCATACCATAACTGTTTTAAGGACAAAATTAGATAATATTTGTAATGTGTTTTGTAATATTTAAAGCACTATATGAAAGCTATTATTGTTATCATTATTAATATTAATACATGGCATGATTAGTATTATTGAAATATACACTTATTGGAATTGAAATGATGATAGAAAACGTCCTAGGGTCACCAAGCCAGTAAGCAAGACTGGATTTGAATTCAGATCTTCTGAATTCCAGGTCCAGTACTCTATCCAGTGTCCCTCATCTTAGACACACAGGAAGTGAACAACAAAGCCAGGATCCACACCCTCTGGCTTCCAATCCAAAGATCTGTCCATTGCATCAAGCACTACCTCTTTCATGAATCTTTTCCTGATCCCTTCAGCTTCCTGATGTCATGGACCTCTTAGAGAATGAAGGACAAGCAATCACAAAGATGACCTGATACCTCCAGCTACTGACATTCTCCCCAACCTAAATTACCCTGTATTGATTTATATGCATTTTGAAATGTACACCTATGTCTCCATCTCTAGAACAGCAATCTTCTTGAGAGCAGAGGTTGCTTCATTTTCATCGGTATATCCTAAGTACCCACAGCACTATCTAGAATATAGTAAGTGCTTAATAATTGTTTAGTAATTGATCAGTGTGAAAGTCAGACCCACATTAATGTAGCTAAAGTAAGGTCTGGAGTGTTTGTTTTGTTTTAGGAACGTGACTTTATCCATGGATGGAACTCCTAGTGTGGAAGCTTCCTTCAGTGATACAGATCTGCTGTTATTTCTTCATAATAAATAGTTTTTTGAGAGATACTTTGGACACTGGGAGAAAAAGTGATTGCCCCATGGTCACATATTAAGCCTGTGTCAGAGTGTAGTGAAAACAATGTTAAATTTGGAGTCAATGGACCTTAATTCATATCCATAGGAAAATAATTTAATTTGCTATCCCTCAATTTCTCATCAGTAAAATGATTGGGGTGCAAAAAGTTATCAAATTGTACGTGCTCCTTGACCCAGCGGAAGTGCCACAAGGCCCATATGTAAAGAGAGCAAAAAAAGAGGAAAAATGACCCAAAGGAACAAACATACTTTCCACAGCTCTTTTCATAGTAGTCCAAAACTGAAAATTAAGGGAATGTCTACCTATTGTGAATAACTAAACAAATCATGGTATATGAATGTGATAGAATATCACTGGGCCATAAGAGTAGATGAAATGAATGATTTCAGAGGAAACTGAGAAGACATCAATGAATAAATCTGGAGCAAAATAAGAACTAGGAAAAAATCATTTCTACAATGGTAACATTATAGGGAAAAACAATTTCAAAAGGCTTTAGAATTCTGATCAATGCAACGCTATGCCACACATCCAAAAGACTGAAGATAAAATATGTTTTCCAAATCCTGACAGAGAGGTGATGAACTTAAAATACTGAATGAGATCTATGTTTTTGAACATGGCTGGTCCACTTTTGAGCAGGGAAGATCCATGATTCAGTGACTAGAGTGCCAGACCTGGAGTCAGGAAGATTTGAATTTTTACCTCAGACACTTACTATCTGTGTGATCTTGGACAAGTCATTTAACCTTTGTTTATCTCAGTTTCCTCAAATGTAAAACAGGAATAATAATATATTTGTCTCCCTGGGTTTGTTGTGAGGATAAAATAAGATAATATTTGTAAAGTGCTTAAAGCAATATAATTCCAGTGGTGATAAGGAAGAGGAGAAAGAAAAGAAGGAGGATGGTGATGATAGAATTTGTTTTGTTGGACTATGCATATTTATTGTAGTACTTTTATTTTTTGCATTTTATTGCTCAATAGGGAAGAAGAGATAATAAATGTCCCTAAAGATAAAAAAATAAATATTTTTTAAAAATAAATCAAATGAGGGGGTCGAATTGATTACTTCTATGGATTCTTCTATCTCTAAATCCCTGATACTGTTCTTTCATGATTATTGATTTAAAGGTGAGCCCTCTATCCATGACACCTTGCTTGTCTCTCAGAGCTGATTAAAGGATTTAATTTACCAATTTACCTGTTAACACAGAAACTCCAAAAGGGTTACAGTTAGCATTCTTTTGTTCTGAGGCCAGGAGAGTCAGAGACTGGCTGGACATGAAGGACTGGGTGTTATTTCTTTCAGCCTCTACCATCACCAAGGAACAAGGAATTTCATGAATTCTTGCTTACCTCATACATCCAGCAGATTAGGATGCTCTTCTAGTCTCTTTCAGGAAAGCTTCATCATCCAAAGCCACAGCAGGAAGGAAGCATCTCTGTGGGCCACCACCCAAGTAATCAGTCCAGGATGAAATCTCAAGTCCCCCATCCGTGCTGCCCCCAGCTTCCTTGGAGACAGGCCACTCCATATCAACTGGCACTAAAAATATTTCAGCAGGGCCCAAGCAGAGGCTTCACCTAGAGCAAGGAATAGATTTAGCCATGCTGGAAGGCCTCTTTATGCCAGTGATCATATAGAAAGATTGGAATGGGAACATCAGGTGAGGATTCATGGACTCCTTTAGATGTTTAAAAAAGGATTTCTTTTTCTTTCTCTCCCTCCCACATCCCCATATAGAAGGAAAAACCAAATCCTTATAACGATATGCATAGTCAAACAAGACCAATTCCCACCTTCTTCATGTCCAAAAATGTTTACTTATCCTCACAGAAAGATTTCCATTTTCTTTGCTGTCGCAAGTAGTCGCATCACTCCCCCCACCCTGTCTTCCTTATCCTTCTTGTGTATTCCAGACTTCACCACAAGCTATCAATATGATTTCAATTCTAGCATCTCTTTCCTCACTTGACTCTTTCCCAGCTTCTGCCTTGGGCCTTCTTTTCATATGCTGCAGTCTGCCTGCCACTGGAGTCTTTTCCCTGCACTAACTCCTACTCAGGCTCCATTCCAAAGCTAATTTTCAGTTTCAAAACTCTTGAGGGGGAGAAAGACAGGACTGGGAAGCAAGCATTAGCATTCAAAGCCTTTTGGAATACCCAGCTTGGTTTTCTTCCCTCCTCCCAACCCTGAAGTCTATGTCTGGCTCTTCTAGACTTTGCTTCTCGTTAGCATAAGCATCAAAGTCACGGAATGGAAAGCACAATGTACGCATCCAGATCTTGTTTGAGGAGAAGGGTGCTTGCAGGCAAATAGTGTGAATTGTTCAGAGGGAGAAAAGCCTCTGGGGAGGTTATCAATGGTGCTTCCCATGGATGGCACCAGGGGCTCTATCAGTACCAGATCATCCCCTACCCCACAGTGCTCTGACTCCATCTACCCACCCCAAAAATATATACCAGGTACTTCCTCATGGGGCACTGCCACTGGAGCTTCCTGGTGAGCATGGTGGAAAATTCAATTGAATTGAATTGAATAAACACTTATTGAGCCCTCTAGTATACTAGGTATGGGGGGGGGTGCAAAGTAAAAAATCATAGTTACTTCCTTCAAGGAGCTCATATTAAACTGAAGAAAACAAATAAATCTGAAGTAATTTCAGTGAGCAAAGAACTCTAACTGGGTGGATCAAAATAGGCCTCCTTTAGGAAACTGTAGTTCACAAATTGGGCATCAAAGGAAATTAGGGAGTTAGCAAAGGAGGAGAAGAAGAGAATTTTTGGCATGGTGGAAAGCTTGTACAAAGACTGAGGTGGGAGATGGAATGACATATATGGGAAGTTTTAGCTAGAATATCCTGTGGTTTGCCCTTCGTTCTTAAAGAAGACCATAATATCAGGAAGATGATGCCATGACTTGCAAGTGAATTGGATTTAAGTAAGGGAGGGCTATAGTAACCCAGGAAGCAGACAAAAGTAATACACCTCCTTGGCAAAGGTAAAATCATCTCTATGCCCGTCAATGCACATAAAATCAACTGCCTCTTTGTTTAATTACCCTATATATTAAAAGTCAAGTAACTGACTATCTAGTACACAGTCCCTGTGGATTGATTTTTCCTGCTGCCACCTAAAATTTGGCACTGGATTCACATTCATTCTATCAGCAAAATTCTCAGATTGAACATTGTAGAAAATACTTGCATAGAGAATCCCCCAAGATTATCTTTAGTAATTTAAGAGGAAGATATATTGAAGTCATAGTATCATATAATTACAGCTGGAAGGAATCTTTAAGGTCATCAAATTCATCTTCATTTTACAAACAAGGAAACTGAGGCCCAGATTCACAGAGCTAGTAAGTATCTGAGATAGGTTTTGAACCCAGATGTTCCTGACTCCAATTCCAAAGCTCTATCCATTGCACCATATTCTACTACAGCAAAGTCCTGGAAATTGCTGCCTTTGCCTTAGTTGTCTAGGGTGACCACTCCCTCAGAAAGGTTAGAAAGAGAAAGGTTTTAGTGAAATCTAATGACTAACCACTTCTGAGATGAGCTTTGCCAGTTCTCTCAGCTAGAAATAACTTTAAGTTCATTTAGGCATTTGTTAACTGAGAACCAAGAAGCCAATGATGGATCACCAAAATCAGCGCTAAGTAATGGTTCACCATAGCCTGGTTAATGGTTAGACGAGCTATTCATGTTTGATTAGGATTTTCTTTTCCATTACAGTAATTGTATGATAATTAACTCCCTTAGAAATACATCTCATTTGGGGGAAAATGTGTACGTTTTGAAGTTTCAGGGTTTGCAGATTCTTTTCCCCAGGCAAAAAATAAAAAAGAGCTTAGAATGACCCAGCAGGGTTCCTTGTAAGCCATTAATATGGGACCAGGAGCTGTGTGCCCTTGATTTGTCTCTGAAGGAGATGATGAGTTTCCTCCAATCCAACCTCCTCTAAGGGCTCACAGCATAAAGGTGCAATACCCAAACAACTGCTGACGGATTGGGATTGCCAAGTGGCAAACAGCATGAAGGCCTAATAGAGTTTGACTCTGGAGGATCGGCCCGAGATAGATGAAGTAAAGGATGCTGGCCCCCCAAAGCAGAACCAGTCATTAATACAAGCAACACCCCATGATGTGGTATTTTACATAATGGAAGCAAATTCTTAAACAAACAAACAGAAGCAGATGGCAAGTTATCAGATTTGGTGTTCAGACGAAGACATTTATATTGAACTGTCTGATCTTCACATTGATCCTTCCTTCCTCTGACCTCCTACAGCTCTTATCTCTGTCACACATTTTTTTGGCTCTTAATTATTTACTGCTTTTGGCTGTCTGCTAATTGTTTCATATGTATGTCTAGTCTCCCCAGTGAAAACTGCCAGCTCCTTTGGGTGGGATTCCTTTTTTAAGTTCTTGGGTTTTTTGTTTGTTTGTTTGTTTTTTAGTATACTTCCACATCATGCCAGTACTTCAGAGAGAACATAACAAATGAGAGATAGCTTTTTTTCTCTCAGTAAGATAGCAGGTAACAAAAATGACAGGATACAAGGCATGAGTGGATGGATAGGTGGGCGATGGGTGAAAAGGGGAAATGAACAATTCAATTTTATTCAAAAATTGTATTCAAAAAAATCCTTACTATGTGTCAAGTATTTGGCCAGGAGAGAGGGAGAATGGCTTAGTGAATACAGCAATGCTCTTAGATCCAGGAAAACCTATGTTCAAGTCCTACCTTGAACACATGCTGGTTGCAGTCGGCAAGGCATTTAACATCTCAGGAAAGGTCAATTTTCTAAGACCATAATTTGCAGATAAGTTGTCCATGAGGACATGTGAAAGGTTGCTACCTCAGCAGTTCCCCATTCTGGTGAAATGGCGTCTGGATCAATGAATATTTCTGAGATTTAATTATTAAATATACTCATTTTTCCCTCTTTGTAGAGCTGATACAAGGAAGCTCTGTAGATACAGGCTAATTCTGGTTCATTCTATTTAATAGAATATATTTATGTTGTTACAGGAAGTGCCAGGATTTCATCACACTGGGCTGAGATCAGATTTAATAATTTAAGCACATTCTTTTCCCACTCCCACAAGGAAGATTCAGACAGAAGTTATTAGAAAGAAGAAAAAGAACCTGACCTCCCTGAATGGCCAGTGAGACCCTGCCTCTGGTGCTGACTGCAAACACAAGCTCTCCCTCTTTATCAACAAAGCCCTGAAGTTCCTTCCAGTAGTCAATGGAAGTTGGACATGTGATTGGCATTGTGGTATAGGCAGGGCTGTTTCTCCAGCACACTTGGGTTCTTTACATATCTGATTCTCATCTATAGAAATCATGCGAATTCCCCACATTCACCTTAGTTCTTCACTGGGCTTCCAAAGGAACCATGCAAACTCGGGAAACACCCAGGATTTGTTTAATATAGAGCAAGTGATAAGGCTTAAGTATGAAAAAGAAAAAAGGAGGTCTCACAATTCTTTCCCTTCCTCTCAAACATCCTCTAGGGGTGGGGAGAGGCAAACCAGAGAGAAAAGATTGAGAGCCTGAAGGAAAGAATCAGGAGATCGCAAAGGAAAAGATGGTTTAAAAAAAATCTCAAAAATCAGTCTATTAAGCTAGAACAAATCTATTAAGCACTGAGGATGGAAAGAAAGGACCAATCCCCTACCAGTACTCATCACAGTGCCTAGTATAGAGTAGGTGCTTAATAAATGTTTGTTAATTGCTTGATTCCATCAAAGTTCTTATATTCTAATGAGGGAGGTATATATATGTGTGTATGTATATACAAAATATGTGTACATGTATATATGTATATATTATGCGTGTGTATACAGACATAATATATATGATGCTACATATATCACTGGGGGTTGAGTGGAGGAGGAGGATTTAGAGAAAAACCCAAGACACTTTTCCCTATGTCTATAACTTTTACATGGCAGCTAGGTGGTATGATGAATAGAACACTGGGCTTGGAATAAACAAGACTCATCTTCATGAGTTCAAATATGGCCTCAGACAACTGTGTGACCCTGGGCAGGTCACTTAGCCCTGTTTGTCTCAGTTTCCTCATCTGTAAAATGAGCTGGAGAAAAAAAATGCAAAACCACTCTAGTATCTTTGCCAAGGAAACACCAAATGGTGTTAAAAATAGTGGGACACAAGGGGCAGCTAGGTGGCGCAGTGAGTAGAGTGCTGGCCCTGGAGTCAGAAGGACCTGAGTTCAGATCTGGCCTCAGACACTTAGCACACACAAACAAAAACCTAGCCGTGTGACCTTGGGCAAGTTACTTAACCCCAGTTGCCCTCCAAAAAGCAAAAAAAAAAATAGTGGGACACAACTGAAAAACAACTTTAAAACACCAAAATACAAAGGTAAAATGAAAGGAAGCTTTCATTCTAATGGCAGGATAGAAATAAAAATTACTAAGTGTGGATGAGATAATTTGAAAAGGAATAGAATGTGGGCAGCTGATTTTCAGTAAAGATTTCTTGGAGAATGTGGCTGATAAACTGAGTGCTAAGGGAAATTAAGGAGTCTAAGGGAGTCAAGAAAGAAGTGCATTCTGGGAATGTGAAACAGTTCGTACAAAGGTATGGAGATGAGAGATAGAGTACAGCCTACTGGGAATAGCCAGTAGACCAGTATGACTAGAACATGAGTGCCTGAAGGCAGTAGGTAGACTGGACCTAGTTCTGGAAAAGTTTTAAATGCCAAGATGAGGTTTTCTTTTTTCCTAAAGGCAATAAGAAGCCATTGTTTTATGGAGAAGGTGTAACTCAATCAGCTTTGAGATATGGGAACATGATCTTATCAGCCCACAACATGGAGGTTTAAAGAGGGAAGAGACGGGAAGCTGGGAACTGCTGGGATAGGAGATGGGAAGTGAGGAGACTGCTGCAATAGTTAGGGCCAGAAAGGTGGAAAGCTTAAATGAGAATAGTCATGTGAGTGATAAAACAGATTTTATAGAAGTAAAATCAACATGTCTTAGCAATTGGTTGGGCTTGTCTCCAAGTATGGGAGGAAATGCAGAAGGTTTGAAAGTGAAGAGGGAAGAAGAGTTTTAACTTTCAAGATTTTGTGATTAGCTTGTAGTATGTGTGACACAATCCAGGATTTAATGATATTGTATTTTCCCTCTCACTGTCTCATGTATGTTATTTGTCTTCCCAGTGAGATTATAAGCTATTTTAGCACATGGAGCATATCACACGCTCCTGTACCCTCTTCAGTGCCTGATATACAGGGAGTCCTGTAAGTCTTCGTGTAATTTAAGGCATTTAAGCTTAAAGCTTCACTAATAGGGAGCATTGTAGATAGAGCACTGCATTTAGAATAAGGAAGAATCATCTTTTAGAGTTCAAATCTAATCTCAGACATTTACTACTTAGAATGACCCTGCATAGGTCACTTCACTCTGTTTGCCTCACTTCCTTATCTGTAGAATGAGCTAGAGAAAGGAATGGAGAATCACTCTAGCATCTTTGCCAAGAAACTCCCAAATGGGGTCATGAAGAGTTGGACATGACTGAAATGACCGGGCAACAACAAAGAAGACTTTGAGGATTCTGTAGTTATTGATTAATTGTTCATCCCCTATGAATTTCTGAAAACGTGTTTGTCAAACTCTCAGAGATCTTAATATACATGGTGATCTACAACCAGAAGTCTGGGAGCTAAGAGCAAGAGAAGGGAATGGAACGAAGTGGGACAAAGGAACTTATGAAAGTATAGAAAGATCTTGTTATGTGTCAATATAGCAAAGATCCATGATTATTTGGATGTATAAACACTCTCCACCCAAATAGAGAGCAACCAATGTATACCTTAAATAGTTTAAAAGAGTTAACCTACATCTCAGAGAGATTTAGTGATTTGCTCACCTCCCAGACCTACTAAGAGTGAGGCATTGAATTAAGTGCTAAATAGCCAAAATATGAGATTAGGGTAGCAACAAATGCCAAAGGATGCCAAAGTGTCATTTATAGAAATGGCTCCATCATGCAGACAACTACTTTGGCTCCCCTCTTTCCCTAATTCCTACTCTTACTCCATCTCATCAAACCCTTAAACTGGGACTTGGAATAAAGGACAATGGATTAGGTGACTGTCTGAAATGATTAAATTAGAACATTTCATCATCAACAATGAATATTTGTTAAATACCTACTATATACAGAGCACTGAATTAGATGTTATGAATACAAAAAGGTTTAATATATTGTATATATCTTATAAGAAATAAACCCTTTGAGGTGAGCAGAAGCAGGAGAACATTGTGTACAGTAACAGCAATGTTGTATGATGATCAGCTATGAATGGTTTGGCTATTCCCAGCAATACAATGATTCAAGACAATTCTGAAGGACTTATGACGAAAAATCCTCTCCATCTCCAAAGAAAGAACTGATAGAGGCTAAATATAGATCAGAGAATACTTTTTCTTTATTTTCTTTAGTTTTCTTAATTTTTTTCTGTTTTCTTTCATAACATGACTAACATGGAAATGCTTTTTGCATGACTGCATATATATGGCCTTTATCAGATTGCTTCTCATTTGGATGCAGGGGAGGGGAAGGAGGAAGGAAGAGAATCTGGAAGTCAAAAATTTTGAGAAACAAACGAAAATTGTTTTTGCATGTAATCAGCAGACAATAAAGTATTAAATTTGAAAACAAAAGTAATAAAACCTTGTAGTTGGAAAGACAGGTCATATACACACATAAAAGGAATAGCTATTCTAAGTCCCAAGTGAATAAGACAGGAAAGTCAATTTGGTGAACATTAATTACCCACTATGTGCAAAGTATTCTCTAGGTACTAGAGATGCAAAAAAAAAAAAAAAAAAGCAGTCATTGCCTTCAAAAAACTCATATTCGAGGTAGGTGGGAATAGGAGAGAGGATATGACATGTACACAAGTAAATAGAGCATATATGCAAAGTAGTTTCAAGAGGGAGAAATTGCTAGAAGGTGGAGAATCAAGAAATACCTGAGGTGGCACCTGAGTTGTGCTAAGTAGAGACAGGGAGGGCATAAGAAGCAGGGTGGAAGGCTTTAAATGCCAGTCTATATTTTACCACAGAAGCATGAGGAAGTCATTAAAAATTTCTGAAGAAGGAGATGAAATAGTTCCATAAAGGTGAGAATCTATCAAGTGGACCAATAAATTATCCTATCCCACTTAAAGTAAGTGTCAAATGTTAGACTCTGACACCTTAATCATAAAGAACATTCCTTGATTGAACCAATCAGTCATAGGTTTGAGACTATGCCAAAAACAAAACAAAACAACTCTGGGTCATTTCGGGTGTCCTTAAAAATCACTGGGTGAATTGGAGTGGCATCACACAGGAAATGTGTTTGTATTTGCTGAGGAAACTTGGTAATACCCTGTGCATGACCTATAAAATAGCAGACTAGCCTGGAACTCAAAGATTCCAGCATCAAAAAGCTTAGTGAAGGAAGCCTCTTTAGCTAAGCCCTTGAGAATCTCTTGGGATGGGGTGGGTGGGGGTAAAGGAAAAAGCCCATCCGCCTCCATATCAGTCTCCTCCCCAAACCCTTCCACCAGAAGATCTTATAAAATTTGAAGGGTCAGAAGATTTGGACTTTTCTTTATCATCATCTTAGCAGTGGCCTCAGGAAAGCAGTGACTAGAGGCAGTCTCTGCATTGAAGGCATGAAAAAATTAGATTCTATGAGGAAAGGCAATTTTAGGACTCTACAAAAACCCTGAAGCAGGTCTATAACAACATAAAAGCTAATTCATACCTAGCTAATTCATGCCTAAGGGGAATTTTGTGAGTGCCCCCCATAAAAGGGATGAAAATGATTCTAGCAACTCCTTTTCAACATTTGCTTTAGCTGACTTCCTCTCCTTCCCCCAGTCCCACTGTATATACACTGTTTATACTGGTGGGAAAAGTATGTCGAAGATTTGTGTAGTTGGTGGGTTGTTTTGTACCAACTATTCTTACTCTACAACTTTAGTAAATATTCCTTACTAAAATCTAATTAAGTCTCGTTGACTAATTGATATTAACTCATAGCCTATAAGGAAAGCATACCAGTGGGGTTCATGAGATTTAGCACTAGAAAGATACCTCCCAGACTCTGAAGGGAACATCTGTGCTCTGGGGAACCAGCCTGCTAGAAGAAGTAGTAGCTTGGAAAGTGAGCCCCAGAGCTATGCTACAATCAGATCTGTGTTTTAGAATATCAATTTGGCAGCTGTGTGGAGGCTAGATTGGAGACAGAAGAGACTACAAGCAGCGAAAAAAGCTATGCTATGGAAATAGCATAGGCATAAGGTGATGAGTTTGGGAATGAGAGTGGTGGCCTTAAGAGTAGAGAAAAAGGGATCAGAGTAACGTTTGAAGTTAAGAATCATGCCATATTAAAATTCGTCCTAGATAAAGAAGGGAATACCAGTTATTCCCTGATGTGTATCCCCAGATATTAGGAATACAGATTTCAAAATGTCTAGAAGTAGAATCAGTAAGATTCCAAGGCTTCAGATACTAAATCAGAGGGACAAGGCTCTCAAGAACAAAAGTCTTATAACTCAGTTACAATTGATTTCTATGAAGAAAAAAAGAGCAATGTGGCTAAACAGAAGTTCATCAAAGAAATCAGACTTCAAAGGACAAGTGCGAGAGATAGACGTAAGGACGCTACAAGAGGGTGGCAAAGTTCTATAAAAATGCTGCCAAGCTAAAATCCAGTTAAGCTGTGACTTATGACAAATGGTAAAGACAATAAAACTGGATTTTTAAAGCACTTTTAAGGGGAGAGGAGGCAATAGGAATTTCAGGGAAGGTATAGAACCTCTACTTGGAGTGCATGGGAAGATGATATAACATGTGAAGAAAGGCAAATTCCCCAATTATTATTCTACTTCCTTCTCTTTCTTTTTTTTTTCAATCAAGGAAAATTACTTTAAAACTGAGGAGGATAGAATCAAAATGGTTAATAGAGAATTAGAACTCAAGGCAAGCAAAAATGGTAAGAGAACAGCTGTCTACTTTCATTGGGCCCAACGAGGCTCCATAGCAGGGTACTGGATGAATTTTTGGAAATGATTGCTGTGCCACCATCAATTGTCTCTGAGGAGCCATTTAGTTGCCTTGCTGAAATAAAGATATATTTTGTCCATGGAATTCCCCTGCCTTGTCCCTCAATGAACCCCTGACTCCATGAATTAAATTCAATTCTACAAATATTTAAGTTGTTGCTAAGGTGTGGAACATTGGATGTGGACTCAGAGGACCGAGGTCCAACCACTAGAGTTCACTATGCATGTGATCTTGGGCAGGTCATTTTTTTTTCTTTTGTACCATGACTTACCTGTAATATGAAAGGGTTAGATCAGATAACCTTTAAGATTCCTTCTAGTTTTAAGTCTGTGATCCTATAGAATGAAGTTAGTCTGGAATGACTTTCACAATGAACCCATGGTGGTTCCCAGGGGTCACTGGCTCCCTTCTAGCCACAGACCATTTCTTTAATAATCTATTAGATAGATAGGTAGATAGATAGATAGATGATAGCTAGATAGATAGATAGATAGATAGATAGATAGATAGATAGATCTCTCCTTTTTAAAGCACTAAGTGCCAAGCACTGTGCTACTCACTGGATTTAACTGGACTTAAGAAAGGCAAATTGAGGTCCTGATTTTCAAAAAAGAGTAGAAAGTGGGTACTTTAGATTATAGAAAAGTATTTTTGACATTGATTTATGAGAACATTCTGGAATGGAATATTAAAATGGCAGTTTGTGAGCATTTAAAAAGAAAAAGGAGTAGGGAATAGATGGTCTTATTGCAGTCCAGGTCACTGTCTCCAGTACTTCAGTTGCCCAAAATGTCCTCTTAAAAGCCAGAGCATGGGTTTTCACCTTCAAAGGAAATTTGTATATGAAAGAGTTGAAGTCACTGGTGTAAATGGTAGCTTCTGGCTGCTACAAGGGCAAGCAAGTGCCTGTAAAGGCTGCTACTGGAGAGACTGCTATATAATTAATTGATTTGATATCATACTGGAGGAGAGCTTTTGTTTCTTATGACCTTGGGCTCCCACCAATAAATAGGTGCTCATTGACCTGAGAGTGGAGGGCTTTCAAGGAAAAGAGATAATTGTGCTAGGTAATCTATCTTAGTACTTATATAGCCCTCTGCTATCTATCAAATATACTTGTAGATTGCCTATCACAGTAGACTGTAGACTTTCTGATAAGCAGCACTTCATAGACTTTCCCAACTTTCTCTTATTAACACTTTCAGCCTCTCATGCAAGCAAGGCATATATGAGTCTTCACTGAGGCTGGATTAAGCTGATGTTGGCTGACTTGGCCAAAGAAACAGAACAAGGTAAAAAGGGACCTCCAAATGGAACACAAGTCCCCGGGATACCTTGTGGGTAATATGAAATGAAACCTTTTCCCAAAGCTATTCAGATATACCACCCAGTGCTGAATTACATTCTTGCTAAAAAGTTTCACCTACATTTCCAGAACAGCCTTCTTAACTCTGCTTGATCCTAGACATATAGTTAATTAACGATCAGCAAATGTCTAAGGGTAGTGGAATTAGTCATCCCACTTAAACTCCTCTGGGAGCAAGTTTCAAGAAAGCTTCCTCCTGCCTGGCACATAGTAGGAGCTTAATAAATGCCACTTAACAGACAACTACTTTTCAAGCTTTCCTATGTCTCTATATGCATAGGTGTTTATGTAACCATGTGAATTTTAAACAGAATCAGGATGCAGTGGAAAGAAGGTCAACCTTGGAGGCAGAAAGGCTTGGGTTCAGGTCCTCCCTTGGACTATACTAGCAGTGTGATCCTAAGTAAGTCACTTAACATTTCAGTGTCTCAGACAACTCTAAGAAACTCTTTAGTCAACAGAAGTCTAGCTGATTTGTATCAGTAAGGATGTTTCAATATCTTGAGTTTCTCAGTCTATTAAATCACTGATATTTAGTCATATATGTTATATATGTACATATATGCATATATAAATATGTATCATAGAATTCTAGTATATAATTTTAGGGCTAATAATAGCTGACATTCATATGTTTGCAAAGCACTTGGAATATATTATCCCTGGAGCCTCACAGCATTTCTCTGATGTAACTAGGTAGGGAGAGTAGCTTGGGGTTTGGGGTTTTTTTGGTTTTGATTTTTTTTATCCCTATTTTATAGATGAGAAAACCAATGCACTGAAAAACTAAGTAACTTGCCTTTAGTCACATCAATAGTATTGGGGGTAGAATTCAAATCTAGGCCTTCTTAATCCTGAGTCCTGCACAATATCTGGTAGACAACATTGAGAAAATCCTAAATATTTATTAAGCACCTACTATATCCCAGGCATTGTGCTAAGAACTGGACATACACACATGCACACAAACACGCAAAAGGATCTTAGAAATCATTTAGTTCAGACCCACTCCACTTGAAAATTCCCTTTTGCATAGGGAATAAAACCCCACCCAAGTTAATCAAAGATGGCAGTCAGATAACCAGTACCTTAAGCCAGGGTCAGAGCCTCCATCTTTAGACTCACATTCCATTCGCCCTTCTCCCTATTACCCTTAACTGCATCCTTTACCCACCAGCATGGCTAAGCTACAATTAATAAAATATCCTCTCGAATAGAGTTTTCATTAATACCACACAATGGAATGTCCAATTGTAAAAACTTAAATATTTTAAAATACATTTAATATCAAAGTGATGATGACCAGAATGGAATTTTCCTTTGAAGATTCAGGGAGTATTTCAGAGTTCTTCCAACTAGTGATTTAGGATCATTATCAGGGTAACATGAACTACCTCCCCCTTGATGGTGTACACAACACAAGACAACAGAGTTCCAGCAAAGGAATGCTGGACAATAGAGAATGTGCTCACAGTGATTTATCTTGTATAATTTTAGACCATGAGCTTCCTGGGTAGGAGGCAGGGAAAAGGGTTACAGCATCTCCTCCCTTGTTGATTGAAGGATGAGGAATTCACAAAATCTTCTTAATATAATGAAAAAAAATCAGAAAGCCAAGCATTTGAGTAAATTATAACAGTCATTCAGTCCCTCACTGCTAAGGGTTAATGACTAACTAGAAGTCTACTAGGAAGTACTGGAGGGTAGTAGGTCAGAGGATCTCAAGGCACTTTGGGAGTTTAGAAGATAACTATCTGATTCGTTCCCTCTTGGGGACTAGACTACTTCAAAATAATGAATCCATATCAATTATTGAATTCTGCTTTTGTTCCAATTAAGAATTTCTCAGATGGAGGAATATGTATTCCATATGTATTAAAGCATCTATTATCTCCCTTCTCTGGAAGATAGGAGGGTAAACCATATGCAATTTCATTGACTGTGCCAAAAGAACCAAAATAACCTGCCTCTGGATTGTGCCTCATAAAAATACTGATTAATTAAAATGTAAGTCGGCTGAGGAAAGTGCCAGTGGAATGACATGAAGCTAATTTCTGAAATGCAGGAATATCAGGAGCTGAACACAGTGAGCAAAGACCTAATGGAAGAGTAATAAGGTTAGGCCATGTTACTATTATCTACATATTCATGTAATTTTCAAGGAACAAGCCAGGCACATGGAAATCCTCTGGGAAAGAAGATGCTCATGGTCCATATATTGGTGTAGCTTGAAAAGGCCAAATCATACAGATTATTTAGTGGAAAGAAAGTGGGGGTGGGTGGCAAGAGAACCTGAATGGCAAAGGGAGGGGAAGGGACTGACTCAATGCAGAGAATCTTGGAAAATCTGGAACCTATCCTTAATTCACCCTTTCTGGGGGTGATTTTGGTGGGAAACACTCAAGTCTATGTCAGGGTGTGCCTCAAACATCAAGTGACTGGACACTGTCTGAGGCTGGGTTGTACTGGGCTGGCTGTCCAAGCTTCCTTCATTTACTATTCCCTCCCTCTCTCCTTTTCCTTCCTACCATTTTTTCCTCCTTCCCTCCAGTCAGTGAACAAGCATTTAGTAAATTCCTACTATGTGCCAGTAATTGTGCTAAGAGTTGGGGATACAAAGAAGGACAAAAACATGGTACCTGCCCTCTGAGAGCTCACATTCTCCTCCTCCTTCCTTCCTCATTTCCCCCTCTCTCTTTCCTTGTTTTCCTTCTTTCTTCCTCCCCTCCTTTTTACCCTCTTCTCTACATTCCTTTCCCTTTTTTCATTCCTCCTTCTGCTTTTCCTCTCTAGCCCTCTTCCCTTTCCTCCTTCCTTTCTCTCTTCTTTCCCCTTCCTTCCCCTCCTCTCCTTTTTCCCCTTCTCCACTTCATTCCTTAACACCATTCCTCTTTTTTCTTCATCCCTTTCTTCTTCCTCCTCCCTTCTTTCTTTCCACACTTCCTTCTTCCTTTTCTTCTGCCCTTCCTTCTTTTCTTCCTTTTTTCATTCTTCCTTCCCTCCCTTATTCCCTTCCTTCCTTCCTCCCTCCATTCCTTCCTTCCTTCTCTCCTTCCTTCTCCCTCCTTCAGTTCTCTAGCAACTTTGAGGCCAAACAGAGAAGCACTGGAATAGTTAGTGCTCTTCATTATGGAAATAGCTTTGACCCTCATTTGCATCCTTTCGCAGCACTGCCATCAAGCTGATTTAAACTCGTTAGGTGGTTGAAAGCTGGCATCTCTGGGCTAAAAACAGCCCAGGAACTTTCTACTGGCTCCGAGGAACATGTTCTCTTGCCCTTTGGAGTTCTGCACAACACAGGCAGAATTTCAGAAAGATACAACTCGTGCTTAAGGCAGTGAAAGGAACCTTTGTTGCCTCCTGCTATAAATAGCCTAGGTTCCCTGCCTTCCCTCCAGGAGCCATCACTATAATCCTCAACTTCACACTAGAAATACTTCAGGCCTTTGGAGCCAGGGGCTGGGGGGAAGCTTCAGGGTGAACTCTAGCAAGAAAGGAGTTAAACCTTAACCAGCCTGATTTAAGCTGCCCACAGCAATTATCCCTGCTATTAGCGGGGAGAGCCAGGTTTACTGCCTCAGGAAGGCACAAAGTGCAAGGCTGACATTCTCTGCCCACGAGAACAGAACTGTCAGAGATATGCAAAGGCTCCCAGGCCAGCCCTGAGCTCTGGGGCACACCTTTGGCCCTCTACCATCTCAGTTCCTTTTGTCACTTCTCCAGGACCCTAAGGATGACTCCTCAACTCTAGTGAAATTCAACTCCTCACACTTGCTCCTAGCTAATCCTTCCTTTGGAGCTGTGTGACTAATTATTTTCATACCTGAGATGAGTGGGAAGGCATGGGGGGAGATAAGATCAGCTGCTTGGGGGAGGTGGAAGGAGAGCATAGCATTTTGGGGCACTGGACAGGCTTCTAAGTTTCAGAGACACCTCAGGGGCAGAATTGGCAGAGAAGGAAGCCCAAGTTTCTCATTCTAGGACAAAGTCCCAGTTGACCCATTCTTAGTTCTACCTCTGATTCAGAGAGAAACTATCAACAGCAGACCCTCAACTTCTTTCATTCCCCTCATCAAGAAAATCTCTTTGCAAAATGATCCACACAGGTCAGTTGAGGTGCAGACATAGATCTAGAAAGTGGCCTTCTTACCCTGAGAGCTCCCTTTCCATATGCAGCCTCTTTATCCTAGGAGATCACTCTGCTGCCCCCTGGTCCCTTCCTCTATGATTATTCAGTCCTCCCAGAACCATCACATCAAGGAAAGTGTCCAGGACAGCCATGATCACCTGCTTACTTGTCTCCAGATTCTGCTTCTCACCCTCTGGCCCCATCACCCTCTGAACCCTCTTTCCCTAAGCCCCCACTTTCCATCCTTTTCTTGTTCTCCATTAGAACAGAAGCTCTTCAAAAGCAAGGGCTGTTTTTTCTTTTTATCTTTCTTCATAAGCCCCTGCCTTACCACAGTGCCAGACACATAGGAACTGAGTAATAAATGCTTCTGCACTTGACTATATTACCTATGAATAATAACAGTGCTTTGCAGGAAAGAGTATCTTATATACACTGTATATACACATCAGATAGGAAATTGAAGTAACATATCCTTATTGCAGATAAATAAAGGAGGCAGGATGAGTTCAAGCTAGGTCAACTTGGCAATCATTTATGAAGTACCTACTATGGGCTACAAACTTTGCTAAATTTTGGGGATGCAAAGAAAGATTTAAAAAAACCCAACTATTCCTTATTCTCAAGGAACTCCTAGTCTAATAGAGGAAATAACATATAGAGAACTAGGTACAAATAGGATGTAGACAGGATGGAGATGATCTCAGACGGGAGGTGCTGTCATAAGGGAAGAATGGAAAAGGCTTTGACCTGTGGGATACCAAAAAACAGAGATGAGGAGGGGGAGAATTTCAGGCCTTAGGGAGACCCAGTGAAAAGCATGGACTCAGGGGATGGGTGTGTTGTATGAGAAATGGCAGGGAGGCCAGTTTCACTGAGTCAAAGAGCATGTGAAGGGAGCAGGGTATAAGAGACTGAGAAGGTGGGAGGGGGCCAGGTTATGAAGGGCTTTAAAAGCCAAAGAGAGGGTTTTCTATTTGATCCTGGAGGTAATAGGGAACTACCAGAGTTTACTAAATGGAAGATAATATGATCAGACTTGTACTTTAGGAAGATCGATTTAGTAGCTGAGAAGAGGAAGGATGGGAGACTCTTGAGGGTTGGAGACAGGTCAGCAGGCAATTTTAATAGATTGTGGGAGGTGATAAGGGCCTTCGTGAAAGTGGTAGCTGTTTCAGAGAACAGAAGGGGGCATATGCCACAGATGTTATAAAGGTAGAAACAATAACATTTGGCAGCTGATTAGATATGGGGTGAGGTAGGGTAAGGGAGGGGGAGGGGTCAAAGATGATACCTAGGTTCTGAATCTAAATGACTGAGAAGATGATGGTGCATAGTGCATGGGAAGCTGACTTTAGAGCTAGGAAAATCTGGGTTCAATCCTGCCTCCAATACGTAAATGACTCTGTGACCTCAAATAAATCACTTACCTTATCAGGGCTTTAAGACATTCATTAAGTTTGAGAAGGGGTCAACCTTCACTGGTAGAGGAAATTTCCTCACCTGGAAATCCCCTATATCATTTAAAATACATGTCTATGGGTCAACTCGATGGCTCAGTGGATAGAGCAGGAGGACTTGAGTTCAAATTGGACCAAAGACACTTATTAGCTTATGACTCTGGGCAAGTCACTTAACCCTGAAGGAAGGAAGGAAAGAAGGAAGAAAGGAAGGAAGGAAGGAAGGGAAAAGAATATGTAGGTATGTGTACACACACACACACACACACACACACACACATACACACACACACACACACACACACACACACATATATATATATACATAATTAGAACATATGGGAGGAACCATGAGAAAGACAAAACAAAACAAAAAGAAAGCAAATAGTATGATCAGATCAGATCAATGCTTTGATCTGAATTCAGGCTCCATAGTTCTGTCTCAGGACGTGGATAGCATTTTCCATCTTGAGTCCCTTGGAATTGTTTTAGGTTCTTGCATTGCTGAGAAGAGCTAAATCTATCAAAGTCAGTCATAGCACAATGTGACTGTTACTGTGTATGTCCAGAACTTTTTAATTGTCTTGTTCTCCCTACATCTCCCTAAAAAGCCTCTCTTGGGCTTCAGCTGAAAGGAATGATGTTAGCCATAAGAACTGAAGTAAGATTGTAGAGTCATTGATTTAGATCTGGAAAGGGTTTTGTGGTCATCTGATTAAACAACCTCATTTTACAGTTGGGTCCTAAAGCAGTGACGTGGCTTGGCCAGATTCATAGAAGTAGTAGGAAGCAGAGCTGGGATGTCAGCCCAGGCCCTCTAACCCCAAATCCATTGCTCCTGCTACTACTGCCTTTAGGATTTGATCAGTAAATGCCTATAATAAGTATCTCATTTTCTTTGCATGTTTAATATTACACACTTTGAATGAGAAGGCAGGATGACTATTTTGAAACAAATCTTATAATAACATCATCACCTTAAATTTTTATAAATTATTTTTAATCTGAGTGATTCAACACAGTTCTCTCATTTGTCCTTAGAAGACTTTGGTGGGAGGTCGAACATGGGGCATGTAAGGCCTTTTCCTCCTCAAACTGGGGAAAAAGGAGACAGAGAGGATGTGAAAGGAAGAGGGGAGAAAGGGAGGGAAGGAATGGGAGAGAGGGAGAGGGGGAATGAGGAAGGGAGAGGGCAAGGGAGGGAGGGAGAAACAACAGACAAATGGACCCATATAATGGTTCTATAATGGACATTCATAGGTCCAGTCCCTATCTCTGTCTTCTAGTGAAGATAACACAAGATAAACACCAAATGGTATGACTATACAACTCCCTGACTATTAAAAAAATCAATTTCTAAGGTCACTCTACCATGAGAAATAAAAATTTATGGTGGTATAGATGTGCCCTCCCCACCTGATTGCTTATTGATATCCTGACCATTTAATCAATCTACAAGCATTTATTACATATCAGGTACTTCAACAAGCACTAGGTATACAAAGAGGGGGAAAAAATGTAGCCGTGCTCACCATCAGGGAGATCAAATTTTATTGGGCGATGCCGTATGCACACAATATAAGGAAATATGAAAGTACAAGGTAATTTGGGGGAGGAGAGCATAGTATCTGTGCAAGGCTCTATGTAGAAGGCAGTGCTTGGGCTGAGCTTTGAAGAAAAACAGGGTTCCTGAGAGGCAGAGTTTGAGAGAGTGGGTGCCAGAATTGGGAACAATTAGTGGAAAGGAAAAGAGACAGGAGGTGGTAACATCAATGAGGAGAAGCAAGAAAGACAATTAAGCTAGACTGAGGGTGCATGAAGGGAAGAGTAGGAAGAGTATGGAATAAGATTAGAAAGATAGGTTGGAGCCAGACTGTGAG